>CM038671.1:555404254-556004254 GCA_021605145.1 Aegilops bicornis | reverse complement strand
ATTAAAAGTACCTGTCGGCCATGTGACGTTGGGCATCCTGCTCACCATAGCGGCCCCGCACTCGGCATGCTCGCCGCTCACGACCTTCGGCTTCACATTAAAGATCTTCAGCCATAAGCCGAAGTGTGGCGAGATGCGAAGAAAAGCCTCACACACAACGATGAATGTTGAGATGTTGAGGAAGGAATTGGGGGATAGATCATGAAAATCTATCCCATAATAATACATGATGCCGTGAACGAACGGGTGGAGGGGAAAACCTAACCCGTGGACAAAATGAGGGAGGAATACAACCCTCTCGTGGGGTTCCGGAGTAGGGACGATCTGTCCCGCCGTTGGGAGACGGTGGCTGATTTTCCTGGCCAGGTACCCGGCCTCCCGAAGTTTCTTGATATCCTTCTCCCGGACGGTAGAGGCCATCCACTTGCCTCCTTCTCCGAATCCGGACATTTTCGGAAGGCCTTTGTGAGTGGAGAAGATGAATGCTCGGGCGCTGGAGCTCGTGCGAAGGGGAATGGATCGGGAAGGAGAAAGCGTGGGTGCGAACGGGAGTCCTTATCCCCTTATAAAGGCAGCAGTGCCTCCCCACTTGCCTGGTAAACTCGCTTGTTCCCCCAGCACCGTGATTAATGGTGCGGTTGGGTTACCCACACCTGTATTGATGAGAATCCCGTGATAAGGGGACATGATCTCTGCTTCGACAAGACGTGCCAAGAAAACCGCCTCGCAATATGTGCAGTAGCTGGTTGAGAAAAACTGTTTGAATAATGACCGGGCCGTGGCGTGATGTCACGTTATGAAAAGTTGTTAGAAGATTAGATTTGTGGAAATATTATACTCTCTACGGTGTTATGTGGAATTTGTTTTGCAGAGCCAGACACGATCCTCATGTTCAAAATCTTCTATGGAGTATTCAGAGGAAGAACCCGCCTTGCAATGTCGAAGACAATCTGCGCGCCGGACTCATCGTCATTGAAGCCTAGTTCAGGGGCTACTGAGGGAGTCCTGGATTAGGGGTCCTCGGACGGTAGGACTATATCCTTTGGCGAATTTGTTGGACTATGAATATACAAGATTGAAGACTTCGTCCCGTGTCCGGGTGGGACTCTCCTTTGCATGGAAGGCAAGCTTGGCAATTCGGATATGTAGATCTCCTCCCTTGTAACCGACTCTGTGTAACCCTAGCCCCCCCGGTGTCTATATAAACCGGAGGGTTTAATCCGTAGGACAAGAACAATCATAATCATAGGCTAGCTTCTAGGGTTTAGCCTCTACGATCTCGTGGTAGATCAACTCTTGTAATACTCATATCATCAAGATCAATCAAGCAGGAACTAGGGTATTACCTCCATCGAGAGGGCCCGAACCTGGGTAAACATTGTGTCCCCTGCCTCCTATTACCATTCGCCTTAGACGCACAGTTCGGGACCCCCTACCCGAGATCCGCCGGTTTTGACACCGACACAACGCTCAATTTTCTCTTACACTAAATGATCTCACACATTTAGAAGCAATTTTTATTGCCTTTTTGCACCGATGACAACTTACTGTGCATAATTTTTGGCTAGCAAAGATAAGGGGCAAGCACCACTTGTTAAAGGATCTATGACAATATGACTTCTATGTGAATATAAACAAACATAAACCATTAAGTTGTCTTCCTTGTCCAATGTCAACAATTTTGGCATATAATATTTTGATGAGGGCTCACAATCACAAAAGTTTTCTAGGATAGTATATTTATATGTGAATTTTCTCTTCCCTTATTAATTCTTTCATGAGTTGCATCATTGACTAATGCTATGTTTGTCAATCTCTAATAAAATTTTCTACTTATACTTTTACTTATGTGGTGTCATCACCTACCATAAGATTAGTACATGATATTTTTCATTATTTCTTTCCTTTTGTTTATTTCCTTTCTCTTTTTCTTTCTTATTTCTTTACTTTTATTCGCAACATGAAAGTATAGAAAGCAAAAACTCAAACTAACTTTATCATATAACTTGCACATGATTACAAGGATAGATCACTAAGCAAACTCTCAAAGAAGAAATGATCAAACCAAACTTTTATTTATCTAAAGCAAAAGATCGAACTAAAATAAGTAAAGGTAAAAAGATAGTGGGATGATACGATACTGGGGCACCTCCCCCAAGCTTGGCGGAAGCCAAGGGGAGTGCCCATACCCGATACTCGGTTCTCTTTTGGTGGTGAAGAAGATGATGTTGGTGATGAAGAAGGGATCTTGTCCTCAGATTACCATGGCAGTGGTCCACCATCATAAGAAGAGGAGTGAATCTCACGGGTCCTGCAACTAGCAGCCAAACTCATGCCTTTAAACCTCGCCTCATATTCAAAGACTTGGTTCTGGAGGTCATAGATCTGGCTTTGGAGGAAGTTGATTTGCTCGTTGAGGGTGAAGACGAGTCCTTCATGGGCTTGCCATCCACCTTGAGATCACGGGAGAGGTCCGTGATCATAAGGTGATTAGCGTTGAGTCCACGCTCCACCATCCCCTTGCACCGGAAGACGTCCTGTTCCATAGCTTCAAGCCTGGCCTCCATGGTTCCCGTCCCCTTGGGACATGGCACATCACGGAGGTGAAGCACCCCCTCATGCGTCTGGATGACCTGAGGGTGCTACACCACCTCCCGAAGGTATTGGTCGATGACGTTCTTAAAGAACTTGTCCTTGGAAGAGCTTGAAGCAGCATGGTATATGGGACCTGACAGAAAACAACAAGGAAAGAGAACAGAGGATTTCTCCACGATACGGTGGTTAACAGGTTCGGGAAGTATATATAGAACTTTTATCTTGGAGGACAAGCATACGGAAGAAAAACAGAGTCCGAAGGTGTCCCATGTGGGCACAACCCACCTAGGCGCACCAGGTGCCTGGCGCGCCCTGGTGTCTTGTGCCCACCAGGGTACGCTTCCTGGAAGTTTCTTTTTCCTAATTTTCTAAGTGTTCCAAAACTGATAAATAATATTTTTGCGGATTTTTTGGAGTCCGTTTACTTACCGTATCACGTACCTCCTTATTTTCACGATTCTGGAGTGTTCCGGAGGACTCTTTTATGTGTTCTTCCGGTGTCAATGTTTGGATGATATTACTTTCAACATTAATGGGCGTACCTGAGATGTAATGTTTTATTCGTCGCCAATTGACAACCTTCGGGTTAGTACCTTCGGCATTATTTATTTTGATGGCTCTAGACCGATAAACCTCCTCAATAACATAGGGTCCTTCCCATTTTGAGAGGAGTTTTCCTGCAAAGAATCTAAATTGAGAGTTGTACAAAGGAACATATTCTCCAACTTTAAACTCACGCTTTTGGATTCTTTTGTCATGCCATCTTTTAACTTTTTCTTTGAATAATTTTGCATTTTCATAAGCTTGGGTTCTCCATTCATCTAGTGAGCTAATATCAAATAACCTCTTTTCACCAGCAAGCTTGAAATCATAATGGAGCTCTTTGATGGCCCAATATGCTTTATGTTCTAACTCAAGAGGCAAATGACAAGCTTTTCCATAAACCATTTTATAAGGCGACATACCCATAGGATTTTTATATGCTGTTCTATAAGCCCAAAGTTCATCATCTAATTTCTTAGACCAATTCTTCCTGGACCTATTGACAGTCTTTTACAAAGTTAATTTATTTCTCTATTGCTAAGTTCAACTTGACCACTAGACTGAGGATGATAGGGTGATGCAATTATATGGTTAACATCATACGTGGCAAGCATTTTAAGGGAAGCACCATGAATAAAGTGTGAACCACCATCAGTCATTAATTATCTAGGGACTCCAAACCTTGGGAAAATAACTTCCTTAAGCATTTTAATAGAGGTGTTGTGATCAGCACTACTGGTTGGAATAGCTTCTACCCATTTAGTAACACAATCAACAACAACCAAAATATGTGTATACCCATTAGAGGAAGGAAAAGGTCCCATGTAATCAAATCCCCAAATATCAATTGGTTCAATAGAAAGTGAATAATTCATAGGCATTTCTTGACGCTTACCGATATTACCTATTCTTTGACATTCATCACAAGATAAGACGAACTTAATTACGGGCATCCTTGAAGAGACTAGGCCAATAAAATCCAGATTGCAATACCTTGTGAGTAGTTCTATCTCCAGCATGATGCCCTCCATAAGCTTTGGAGTGACATTTCCGTAGGATTTGTCCTTGTTCATGCTCAGGTACACAATGTCTAATAATACCATCTACTCCTTCTTTATAAAGATGTGGGTCATCCCAAAAGTAATGTCTTAAATAATAGAATAATTTTTTCTTTTGTTGGTATGTAAAGCTAGGTGGTAAATATTTAGCAACAATGTAATTAGCATAGTTAGCATACCAAGGAGTACTGTGAGCAACATTTATTGCAGCTAACTTCTCATCAGGAAAACTATCATCAATAGGTAGTGGGTCATCAGGCACATTTTCAAGCCTAGATAAATTATCAGCTACGGGGTTCTCAGCTCCTTTTCTATCAATGATGTGTAAATCAAATTCTTGTAACAAGAGAACCCAACGAATAAGTCTAGGTTTAGCATCTTTCTTTTCCATAATATATTTAATAGCAGCGTGGTCTGTGTGAACAGTTACTTTGGAATCACAATATAAGGTCTAAATTTATCACAAGCAAACACCACTGCTAAGAATTCTTTTTCAGTAGTAGCATAGTTTCGTTGAGCACTGTCTAGAGTTTTACTAGCATAATGAATAACATTCAATTTGTTATCAACTCTTTGTCCTAGAGCAGCACCAACAACATAATCACTAGCATCACACATAATTTCAAAAGGCAAGTTCCAATCAGGTGGTTGAACAATAGGTGCAGAAATTAAGGCTTTCTTGAGTATCTCGAAGGCTTCCAAACAATCATCATCAAAAATAGAAGGAATATCCTTTTGCAAAAGAATCGTAAGGGGCCTAGAAATTTTATAAAAGTCTTTGATAAATCTCCTATAGAAACCAGCATGACCTAAGAAACTATGAATACCTTTTATATCTTTAGGACAGGGCATTTTCTCAATTGCATCAACCTTAGCTTTGTCCACTTCAATACCTATTTCAGAAATTTTATGACCTAAGACAATGCCTTCATTAAACATAAAGTGGCACTTCTCCCAATTCAAGACAAGATTTTTTTGTTCATATCTCTGCAAAACTCGATCAAGATTGCTTAAACAATCATCAAAAGACTTCCCATAAACAGAGAAGTCATTCATGAAATCTTCAACAATCTTTTCACAAAAATCAGATAATATAGCATTCATACATCTTCGAAAGGTAGCAGGTGCATTACATAAACCAAAAGGCATACGTCTATAAGCATAAGTTCCAAAGGGACAAGTAAAAGTGGTATTTTTTTATCAGGTTGAGAAACAGGTATTTGTGAAAAAACAGAATATCCATCAAGGAAGCAAAAATGTGTGTGCTTAGATAATCTTTCAAGCATTTGATCAACAAAAGGCAAAGGGTAATGATCTTTTCTAGTTGCTTTGTTTAGTTTTCTAAAATCAATTACCATTCTATAGCATGTAACAATTCTTTGTGGAATGAGTTCATTCTTATCATTAGGAACAACAGTTATACCTCCTTTCTTAGGGACACAATGAACAAGACTTACCCATCTACTATCAGCTATAGGATATGTCGTAGAATTGTCACGACAGATGTCCTAGCAGAAGGACTTAGTCGTGGAGCCATCACAACTAAGTTACCTTAAAGGGGTTAAACGAGACAAAGGACACAGAGAGTTTATACTGGTTCGGCCCCTTGCGGTGAAGGTAAAGGCCTAATCTAGTTTGAGGTGGTATTGCTTAGGTTTCGATTACTAGGGAGCGAATACGCTTGACCTAGCTTTCGGTCTCTTATTTCTTGCCCTAAACCTTGGCGGGTCATCCCTTTATATACAGGTTGGCCTTGGCTGACTCACGAGTCCCTGGCTTATACACAACATGTCCGGCTTGGTGACTAATTATATATGCCTTATGATACAAGTAATACATATATGGTGGTTTACACCTGTTGGGCCTTAAGTCGCCTTTGGGTTTTGGGCCTTCAGTAAGCATGCTTCGTGAACCGCCATCTTCAACATCTTCATGGGCTTTGTCATAACAAACCACCAGCGGTATAATCCGGCCCCTCCTGGGCGGGTCATACCCAATAGTTATATCCCCAACATTAGGCCCCAGGTTGATTTGAACTTGTTCATATCAATCTTCAACACTTGGAAAAAATCCTTCTTCATTTATTCTTACGAGGCCCTCTAACCCGCCGTGACGTCATCTTTTAAGATCGTAGTAACCTGCCGTGACGTCACCTGTCATTAATATTACACAAGGCCCAAATCTTAATATACCTTCTCTTTAATAAGCTCATGAAAATCAAGGCGTCTGCACTATCGCATATCCATTTTTTGGCCTCCTCGATTCCCATGCATGCCACTTATCCTTTCGACATTATAAATAGGGCCAGGGGTCCCTTTCACTTTCCCCCCTTGCCTCCTTGTCTCTGTCTTCCACCTCGCGTCGCCTCAGCGCCCGAGCTCCGCCGCCGCTGTCGACCTTTGCCACTGCCTCAACAACGGCCGCTGCATCAACCTGAATCGACCAGAGTTCGTCTGTGCGCCTCCGCTGTTCAATAGCTCTGGTGAGTTCTCCTCCTTCCTTTTACCATAGATCCCATTAGGGTTTCCACGGGTTCGTCAGAGTTCATCTTCGTTCTTCGATGTAGCTTGTGATTTTTGATTCAAACTTGGTACCCCTCCTGCGCCGTGATAGTCGTAGCACTCATTTTTGCTATTAGAGCATCTCCTTTTGCATAAGAAATCCGATCTGGACACATGAACTGCTCAAGTACTGTAATTTAGGTCTAGATATTTTTCCATTAGCTGAAGTGCCGTAGATCCAAAATCATAACATCAATCTGTGAAACCTGTTTTTCCAACACTTAGCAATTTTTCCTTTCTCAGATCTGTAAATCAATAATTATGTAGGCGGCTTAACTCAGAAAACCGTAACCCACCAGGTACCATTAGTCCCCTCTTAAGCCGCCAGTATCTCATCTTTATAACATCAATGTCATCCTCCAGTTTAACACCCTTGCACGTATACTTCATTATTATTGGCCTTTAATCCAACAGCCGACTTAACCATATAATCTTAAATCGGCATAGTTTTTCTTTCAGATCGTCGAAAAAATGGCTAAGGCATATGTTGCTTGCAACTGGGTCCAATCCCGGGTCACTGAAGAAGACTTGAACAATTTCGTTGCCACTGGCGCCCTAGCCAAGAAGGAGGTCATGCACTAGATGGCCCCTGGTGAAGAAAATCCTCCTAAACCCAAGGATAGAGAAGTGATTGTTTTCTCTGACCACCTTAGCCAGGGGTTCAGCCCACCCAGCTCAAAGTTTTTCCGTGATGTGCTTCATTTTTTCCAACTTCACCCTCAGGATATTGGACCTAACTCCGTGTCCAACATTTGCAATTTCCAAGTATTCTGTGAAGCTTATATTCAAGAGGAGCCCATAGTTGACCTATTCAGAGAATTCTACTATTTAAACCGTCAGACAGAGTTCGTTGACGGGCCCAACACCGAACTCGGTGGGGTTTCAATTCAAAAGAGGAAAGAAGTTAGCTTTCCCCATGCTAAGACACCGAGTCATCCCAAAGACCGGAACCAAACTTGGTTCTATTGTCAAGATACATCTCCAGCCGATGAGAATCCTCTGCCGGGTTACTGCGATCACCGACTTAGTAGCACACATCCGCTCCCCTCACGGATCAGCATGAAGGAGCGGGCCAAATATGTGCCATCATTTTCAAAGCTCAGAGCCTTTATGGCAATGGCTTAACCGGCGTCGACTTTTTCCGGTGCTGGGTGTCCTGGAGTATCTTGCCCTTAAGCCATCGCCCCGGCTTAATGTGTGAATATACTGGCGATGTAAAAGATCCCCAACGCCACTGTGACATTCAACTGTCTGATGCAGAAATTACTGAAGCCACCCAGAAATTGCTGAACGAACCTTTAAAGGAATGCAGTAAAACATGACTTAGTCCCTTCAGCACCTTCAACAAGCCGCCAGCCGTAAGTGTTGCACACCTTTTGCTTAATCAACATTTTCAGTAATTATGCCCACTTATGATCCTTTTGATCTCAATCGGCTGATTCTCCATTTTGGAAGAAGGAACCGCAAGATAAACCGGCCAAGCCGGCTCGTACCAAAACCAAGGCCACCAAGAAGCCTGCCAAGAAGAAAACCACCGAGTCTGCCGGGTTAAACATTGATGATGACGATGATGATGATGAGTCAGAGGTAGAACTTGACTCTCTTGGCTCCTTTTTTATACATCTCATTGACAATGATTGTTATCAGGACGATGCAAAGGCCAGCCGTGCAGATGACATAGAGCTAATTATTCTTTCCTCCGGCTCAGAACTCTGCCAACACGGAAAACCCGACAAGCAAGCCGGAAAGTAAGCTTTTCTCACCCTCCAGCTCACTTGGATCCCAACTTTGTTTTGAAGAAACAGCAACACAAAGCTCGCCGGACCACCCGGCATAGTGGTGGTGTGATTACTTCTTCCGGCTTACCAAACACACCGGTTCGCAAACGCCGCCCAGAGGTTCTACATATTTCTGATATACTTTATCCTAAGGCGGGTCATTTTCGACAACCTCTTAACCCGTCTGATTCAAACTACCAGGGATCTTCTCATTCCTCCTCTGGCGAGTCAACAGGAATGCAAATCCCAACTTTCAAAACTGTACCTGGGTAAGAGTATATTCAACCATTGAAACCTTATGCCTGATCATTATATTAACCTTTTTATGCTTCTTATTTTCAGGGGCCAGGCCAAACCCAGCAAGAAGGCAAAGCTGAATAAGCCGGTCGATGACTCCAACCCGTCTGGACCGGAAAAACAACAGTCAGAACCTTCTAACCCAATTGTTGATGCCACCTTGATGATCCACCACCACAAGACCATGAAGCCTCCCTAGATGATATGGACGTTGAACCGGCTATTTCTAAGCCGCCAAGCCCGATTAAGCCTACTTAGGGGAAGACTGATGATGTTGTCATTATTGGGTTTGGATTCATAGCCCCGAGTCAGCCTACTGTCTTATCTAAGCACAACGCCAAGGAAGAAATTTCTGCTGAAGATAAAGGCAAGTGAAAAGTAGACTTGGAGAGCTACGCCTAGTTCAATGCCCAAGACATCCACTCTAGCTACTTGAACCGTCTATACACCAGTCGTGATTTTGAAGCCGTCTTAGTAAACCCGATGAAGGAGCGCTATGAGGTAAATGCTGCAACTCCTTTTTATATGAATATACTTCCCTTAGCCGCCAAGTTTATTGGACATGATAGAATAGAATGTACTGTAAACTTCAATAGTTGCATAGATCAAATCCAGTATCCCCCAAGGGCCGGTTTATGCTTTCAATATGAACCGGGACTTAGAATACCAATACTTCAATTTTGCATGTGTAGCCCCCAAGGGTCGGTGTAATAAGTATGTTAAGCCGGGACTTGAAGTAGCAAGAATCAATATTGCATCCGTAGCCCCCAAGGGCCGGCTTAATCAGTCATGAATAAACCGGGACTAAGCATCCTGGCAAAAACCAATATTCCAGCTTGCAGACCTTTTAAACCGGATCATGTCATTTGTCCGGGTCAGCAGATACAGATAAGTCTGTCTTAACAAAGGGCAATATGCATTAGCCCCCAAGTGCCAAGTATAATACTTGTATTGTGTTTGGGACTTTTTAGGAAGTTTTAAGAAGCAATAGACATTAGCCCCCAAGTGCCAAGTATAATACTTGTATTGTGCTTGGGACTTCACAAATCATCATGATCATAACACCTTCCATGTTTGCATATATCACAATTTGAATTGATGAAAAGGATGCACGGCTGAATGATCTGAAGGCCAACTTGAAAACTGAGCAAGCCGAGACATCCAAGGCCAAAACAGAATAAAAAAATGCTTTGGAGAATATTGAACAGTTGAAGCAAAATTTCAATGCTGAAAAAGATGGTTGGGAAACTGAAAAGGCGGCTCTACTGAAAAGAGCAGATGATGCTGAATCGGCACTTAAGCCGGTGACTGAAGAGTTATCTGGCTTAAAAGCAATGATTAATATCATGTAAATCGACCATCTTTGGTAAGTAGAAAAACATGTCTCCCTTGTACCTTAAGAATCATATTGTAAACATCTGTCGGCTTACTCATAACTTTACTGATATAGGTTCTCGGAGCGCTAAGTTAGGCTCAGATATGCGCGTCCGGCTTAAAGTTGTCTACACTCTTGTAGAACAGTTGTATACTGGCGCCCAACGAACCATTGCTGCTACACTGCATAAGAAATCTCCCTCAACACTTATCAAAGATACACTGAAGCAGTTATCTGTGCTGCCCAAAAGGATTGATGACTTAAAACGGGGAACTGCCAGAGCCAGTGCCTTGACTGCCTTAAGCCGAGCAAAGGCATGGCAAGCCAATCTTGATCCGGATGATTTGGCCAACGGCTGCCCCAGTGTTAAAGAACACAGATCTGCCTTCAGTGCTGATGATTTTGCAGAAATAGCAAGAGCCATGCGTCCCTTAGCAAGCAAGCTGGCTGACGAAACCAGTCTATCCACATACCAGGAGGCTTATGACGCTAACAACAAGAGAGTTAGCGTGCCGGTTCACGAGCCAAAAGATCTCACCCTGCAGATTCGTAAGCACACCTTCGCTCCTGACATTGATCCATCAAACCTTATTGATGATGAAGCTGTGTTTAGAGCGTTGACCGGTATCAACTGGGCTACACGACTTCGGTGACGGATAATCAAAGAAATTTGAAGATGACGAAGAGGCGCAGGATGACCCGAAGGCTTCAACCCACCAACAGCCATGAGCCGATTTATGAAACATAATAATTTGTTGTGTTGACATCAAAACACTTATCCTTTGTTGGCCATCAGATGCCTTGTAATAAGCTAGTTAAACTCTTGATCTGCCATGCCATCGTGCATGTTTTGTTTTGCATGACTTTGCTGATCTGCCAATTGAAGATCTGCCACTTATGCTTATGATTTCATCAACTATATGCACCAGATTTATTATTATACCTGCACACAAGCAGATCACAAGTACCCTGGCGGTTTACCGCAGGGCGGGTCACAATACCCTATAAAAACCACCGGTGACTAAAGCGATCCATAACGGGCGGTTCAATCATAACCTTATATAATTATAACACAATATCATACATGTGATATTTGCTCATACTGCCGGCTTATCATACCTGTTCAGTGAGGGTGACAACCTAAAAGATTGAGCGCACAATCCCTTGTTCAATTGACATATACCGCCGGCTTACAACGTCGTATGCAGCAAGGATTAATACCCCAAAATTTAGAGAACAACACTTCTAAGTATATAAGATCATTATACACTGGCGACTTATAGTCCAAAGCCAGGCCGGGTTAACAAACTCCGGATAGATTCACATGTGAACCATAAGGCATCATAGCCTCATTAGTTTTGAACCATGTATCAAAATGTCACAAAATACTCAAATCAAATATAAATCAAAAGACAAAAACAAGGCTTTCATAGGCTGCCAAACCTTCAAATCAAGTGTTGTCAAAGGGCCGCATAGCCGCTGAGTTAAACCTTCACTCAACCTTATAAGACGGGCCTCACATGACTAATCATCGTTTTAACTTTGACAAGTTCAGGTCTATATAAGATTAACTTGTCAAAAATGCAATGAAGTCATTCGATCAATCTGGTAGGTGGCAGACTTAAAAGGCAGGATAAACCGGGTTTTTAGGTGAATACACCTGGCTTCCAAGCCTGGCTTCCAAGCCTACTACAAGGGTCATAAAAACTCTTGTCCGTTGAACAAAGAGCCCCCAAGTAATATTTCATTCCAGGTGTACAAGCCGAATGAATAGGGTAATCACAGCTATGTTCAATGAGCAGGAAGCCCCCAAGTATTTAGTAATCATGGCGTACAAGCCGGATCAAGAGGGTAGTCATAGCTATGCTCGATGAGCAGGAAGCCCCCAAGTGATCATATCAAGTGACAATAAAGACTCATTATTTTTGAAAAATGAAACGACAGAGGCCCTGAATTATCAGAGATGCGGGCTTTATTATATTCATCATAATATATACAATGTCATGATATGTACATTGCAAGAGCTGGTGGCTGAGGTATAGTAAGGCCGAAGATGAGCAATATTCCACGGCCGGCGGGTCTCCTCCTCCGACGTGCGTGAGTCCTTGTGGCCTCGAACATCGATAAGGTAGTATGACCCATTGTTCAGATTTTTGATGACAACAAAAGGCCCTTCCCAAGGTGGGGATAGTTTATGGGGACAATTCCATTTCTGCCCCTAACTGGAACCCACTACTCAAATTTGTCCCTAATTTCAATGTGTGCTCAAATTTGCCTCTCTGTCGTTAGTTTCCCTTATAGAAATATCCTTCTGCACCGTTACCGTCCGGTCAAACAGCTTTGACCACCTCGAAAAAACAACAAAAAATCAAAAAATCTAAACTTTTGAGGGATCCAAGATACCCAGGTGCGCAAGGTGCGTGCAATTTTTCATGCCATTTAGACATACCAGGTGCTCGCGGCAAAGGAAAACAATAAATATGTACATCTTTGAATAGTAAATCAAAAAAATAGCAAGAAAATTAAAAAATATATGAATTTTTTTGGCATCCAAGATGCTCGGGTGTGCAAAGTTTTGTTATCAAATGACATGCGAGGAGCTCTAGTAAAAAACCAAAATTTCTGAGGCAATTTTTTTCTCCACGAGCTCCTACAATGTGCAAACACAACAAAATTTTGCACACACCTTGCACACACGAGCATCTTGGATGCCAAAAAATTTCATATTTTTTGAATTTGTTTGCTATTTTTTGAATTTACTGTTCACGGGCATACATATTTACTATTTTTCCTTTGCCACAAGCTCCTAGAATTCCCAAACAGCACGAAAAAATGCATGCAAATTGCGCACCTGAGTACCTTCAATCCCACAAAAAATTCAGATTTTTCTGATTTCTTGTATTTTTTCGAGATGGTCAAAGCTGTTTGACCGAACGCTAATGGTGCAGAAGGGCATTTCTATTAGGGCAACTAACGGTAGAGGGGCAAATTTGAGCACACATTGAAATTAGGGGCAAATTTGAGTAGTGGGTTCCAATTAGGGGCAGAAATGGAATTGTCCCTAGTTTATGCATATCAGTCTGATCCTGGATAAGCCGGAGCACCAAGTCGCCTTCTTTAAAGGTTCTGGTTTTAACCCGACTGCTGTGATAATGGCGCAAATCTTGCTGGTAAATCACCGAACGAGCCGCCGCAAGGTCACGCTCCTCATCCAATAGGTCAAGGGCATCTTGACATGCTTTTTCATTATCAGCTTCAACATAAGCCACCACACGGGGCGAATCGTGACGGATGTCACTAGGGAGAACCGCCTCTGCTCCGTGAACCATGAAGAAAGGCGTGTAACCCGTAGATCTGTTGGGGGTAGTATTGATACTCCATAACACTGAGGGTTACTCCTCCACCCAACAACCTGGCATCCTTTGCAAAGGGACTATAAGCCCGAGCTTGATGCCTCGCAAAATCTCTTGATTGGCTCGCTCAACGTGACCATTGGACTGGGGGTGAGCCACTGAGGATACATCAAGTTGAATATGCTCTCGTTGACAAAATTCTTTCATAGCACCCTTGGACAGATTAGTGCCATTGTAAGTTATAATGTTGTGGGGAAAGCCAAAACGAAAAATCACCTTTTTTGATGAATAGAACCGCCACCGCTGTGTCACACTTACTAACCGACTCCGCTTCAACCCACTTTGTAGATTTGTCAACCGCCACCAAAAGGTGGGTCTTTTTATCCTTGGACCTTTTGAAAGGCCCAACCATATCAAGCCCCCAGACTACAAACGGCCAAGCAATTGGAATCATCCTCAATTCCTGAGCCGACACATGAGCTCGTCGTGAAAATTTCTGACAACCATCACATTTACTGACCAAATCTTCTGCATAAGCATGAGCCGTCAGCCAATAAAAACCGTGACGGAAAGCCTTGGCCACGAGAGATTTAGAGCCGGCATGATCACTACAATCTCCATCATGAATCTCTCGTAAAATTTCATAGCCTTCCTCGGGAGAAACACAATGTTGAAACGCCCCTGTGACACTGCGATGATGCAACTCTCCATTGACAATAGTCATTGACTTAGACCGCCCGGTTATCTGCCTGGCCAAAGTTTCATCCTCAGGTAACTCGCCCCGGGTCATATAAGCCAAATATGGAACTGTCTAGTCAGGAATAACATGAAGAGCTGCCACCAATTGTGCTTCCGGGTCTGGAATAGCTAGATCTTCCTCTGTAGGCAATTTGACTGAAGGGTTATGCAGAATATCCAGGAAAGTGTTAGGTGGCACCGGCTTACGCTGGGATCCTAACCAGCTCAAAGCATCAGTCGCCTCATTTTTCATGCAATCAACATGTTCAACTTGATAACCTTTGAAGTGACCAGCGATAGCATCAACCTCTCGGTGATAAGCCGCCATGAGTGGATCCTTGGAATCCCAGGTGCCAGAAACTTGCTGAGCTACCAGATCTGAGTCGCCAAAACACCTCACCCGGCTTAAGTTCATCTCCTTAGCCATTCTAAGACCATGGAGCAAGGCCTCATACTCAGCTGCATTATTAGTACAAGGGAACATCAACCGGAGAATGTAAGAAAATTTATCACCTCGTGGGGAAGTCAAAACAACTCCAGCCCCTGAGCCCTCCAACTGCTTGGATCTATCAAAGTGAATAGTCCAATATGTGTTATCCGGCTTCTCCTCAGGTATCTGCAGCTCCGTCCAATCATTGATGAAATCCACAAGTGCTTGAGACTTGATGGTAAGCGAGGCATATACTTCAAACCATGAGGCCCAAGCTCAATGGCCCACTTGGCTACCCGACCTGTGGCTTCTCTGTTTTGAATGATATCCCCTAAAGGAGCATAGCTAACCACAGTGATGGGTTGACCCAGAAAATACTATTTGAGCTTTCGGCTAGCCATGAACACCCCATATACAAGCTTCTGCCAATGTGGATACCTCTGCTTGGACTCAATAAGCACCTCGCTGATGTAGTAAACCGGCCGCTGAACCAGATGCTCCTTGCCTGACTCCTTCCTTTCCACCACAATGGCTACACCGACAGCTCAGCCATTGGCAGCCACATATAACAACAAAGGCTCTTTATCGATGGGAGCAGCAAAAACCGGCGGCTCAGCCAACTGTTTCTTCAAGGCCTCAAACGCCTGATGAGTCGCATCACTCCAAACAAAGTGATATGTCTTCTTCATCATCTGGTAAAGAGGTATGGCCTTCTCACCCAACCGGCTTATGAACTGGCTTAAGGCCGCAATACGACCTGCCAAACGCTGAACATCATTGATACACGCCGGTTTAGCCAAAGAGGTGATAGCCTTTATCTTCTCTGGGTTAGCTTCAATACCTCGTTCTGAAACCAGAAAACCCAAGAGCTTGCCTGCTGGCACACCAAAGACACACTTGGCCGGGTTAAGCATCATCTTGTAGACCTGGAGATTACCAAAGGTCTCTTTCAAATCATCTATCAAGGTTTCATTCTTCCTGGACTTCATCACAATATCATCCACGTAGGCATGAACATTGCGCCCAATCTGATCATGAAGACAATTCTCCACACCGCTGGTAAGTCGCCTGATACGTCTCCAACGTATCTATAATTTTTGATTGTTCCATGCTATTATATTATCTGTTTTGGATGTTTAATGGGCTTTAATATGCTCTTTTATATTATTTTTGGGACTAACCTATTAACCGGAGGCCCAGTGCCAGTTTCTGGCTTTTTGCCTATTTTAGAGTTTTGTAGAAAAGGAATACCAAACGGAGTCCAAACGGATTGAAACCTTCGCGATGATCTTTCTTGGACTGAAAGCAAACCAGAAGATTGGAGTCGAAGTCTGGAACTCCACGAGGAGGCCACGAGGCAGGAGGGCGCGCCCAGGGGGTAGGCACGCCCCCCACCCTCGCGGGCCCCTCGTAGCTCCACCGACGTACTTCTTTCGCTTATATATACTCTTATACCCTAGAAACATCAGGGAGCCACAAAACCACTTTTCCACTGCCGCAACCTTCTGTACCCGTGAGATCCCATCTTGGGGCCTTTTTCGGCGATCTGGCGGAGGGGGAATCGATCACGGAGGGCTTGTACATCAACACCATTGCCTCTCCGATGAAGCGTGAGTAGTTTACCACAGACCTTCGTGTCCATAGTTATTAGCTAGATGTCTTCTTCTCTCTCTTTGATTCTCAATACAAAGTTCTCCTCGATGTTCTTGGAAATCTATTTGATGTAATACTCTTTTGCGGTGTCTTTGCCGAGGTCCGATGAATTGTGGATTTATGAACAAGTTTATCTATGAATATTATTTGGTTCTTCTCTGAATTCTTATATGCATGATTTGATATCTTTGCAAGTATCTTTGAATTATCGGTTTAGTTTGTCCTACTAGATTAATCTTTCTTGCAATAGGAGGAGTGCTTAGCTTCGGTTTAAATCTTGCGGTGTCCTTTCCCAGTGACAGTAGGGGCAGCAAGGCACATATTGTATTGTTGCCATTGAGGATAAAAAGATGGGGTTTATATCATATTGCTTGAGTTTATCCCTCTACATCATGTCATCTTGCTTAATGTGTTACTTTTTTCTTATGAACTTAATACTCTAGATGCATGCTGGATAGCGGTCGATGTGTGGAGTAATAGTAGTAGATGGAGAATCATTTCGGTCTACTTGACACGGACACGATGCCTATATTCATGATCATTGCCTTACATACCTTCATAACTATGCGCTTTTCTATCAACTGCTCGGTAGTAATTTGTTCACCCATTGTAATACATGCTATCTTGAGAGAAGCCACTAGTGAAACCTATGCCCCCCGGGTCTATTTTACATCATATTAGTTTCCCGTCAACTTGCCAATTTCTGTCTCCATTCTTTTATTTTGCAATCTTTACTTTCCAATCTACACAACAAAATACCAAAACTATTTACTTTACTATCTCTATTAGATCTCACTTTTGCGAGTGACCGTGAAGGGATTGACAACCCCTTTATCACGTTGGTTGCAAGATTCTTGATTGTTTGTGCATGTAATAGGTGACTTGTGCGTTGTCTCCTACTGGATTGATACCTTGGTTCTCAAAACTGAGGGAAATACTTACGCTACTTTGCTGCATCACCCTTTCCTCTTCAAGGGAAAACCAACGCATGCTCAAGATGCAACAAGAAGGATTTAAAGCGCGCCGTTCTTGGAGATCTACGCCAAGTCAAGACATACCAAGTACCCATCATAAACTCTTCCCCCTCGCATTACATTATTTGCCATTCGCCTCTCATTTTCCTCTCCCCCACTTCTAAAACGGTTTTCGAAAACCTTTGCCTTTTCTTCGCCCCTCTTCCATTCGTCTCTTTTCGCTTGCTTCTTGTGTTCTTGGGTGATTAGTGTGCCTGCTTGCTTTGATGGCTCTGCCAAAAAAGTGTTGATCCTCACCTTAGAAGGTTGGAAGAAATTGAGAACAGCGTTAGAAGATTTATGTCTTTGCAAATTGAGCATAATAATTTCTTCAGAAACGAGCTTAAAGAACAAAAAAGTTTTATGGAGTACATGAATAAAGAGCTCGACGATATGTCTAAGAATTTTATGGTTTGAAATCTCAGTTTGCTCATCTTGAAAATTTAGTGGGCCAAATTTTGGATAAGCAAGCCACCTTAGTTAATAAGATGGCCGCTAAACCGGAAGATCTAGATGATAACAATGATGAAGATCTAAAAGTGATTGATGTGACTCCTATTAAATCTTTGTTTTGCAATATGAATCTTGATAAAGATGGGACTGGAGATGAGTCAACTTTAGTTAAAAGGCGTCCCAATGATTCAGAGTTTTTAGATCTTGATGCAAAAATTTATAAAAGTGGGATTGAAGAGGTCAAAACTTTACATAGCAATGAACCCACTATTTTGGATTTCAAGGAATTTAATTATGATAATTGCTCTTTGATAGATTGTATTTCCTTGTTGCAATCCGTGTTAAATTCTCCTCATGCTTATAATAAAAATAAAGCTTTTACTAAACATATCGTTGATGCTTTAATGCAATCCTATGAAGAAAAGCTTGAACTAGAAGTTTCTATCCCTAGAAAACTTTATGATGAGTGGGAACCTACTATTAAAATTAAGACTAAAGGTTATGAATTCTATGCTTTGTGTGATTTGGGTGCTAGTGTTTCCACGATTCCAAAAACCTTAATGTGATGTGCTAGGTTTTCGTGAATTTGATGATTGTTCTTTAAATTTGCATCTTGCGGATTCCACCATTAAGAAACCTATGGGAAGGATTAATGATGTTCCTATTGTTGCAAATAGGAATTATGTGCCCGTAGATTTCATTGTTCTTGATATATATTGCAATCCTACATGTCCTATTATTCTTGGTAGACCTTTCCTTAGAACAATTGGTGCAATTATTGACATGAAAGAAGGAAATATTAGATTCCCATTTTCGTTAAGGAAAGGCATGGAACACTTTCCTAGGAAGAAAATTAAATTTCCTTATGAATTTATTATGAGAGCCACTTATGGATTGCATACCAAAGATGACAATACCTAGATCTATTCTTCTTTTTATGCCTAGCTAGGGGCGTTAAACAATAACGCTTGTTGGGAGGCGACCCAATTTTATTTTTGTTCCTTGCTTTTTGCCCCTGTTTAGTAATAAATAATTCATATAGCTTCTGTTTAGATGTGGTTTTATGTTTTAATTAGTGTTTGTGCCAAGTAGAACCTTTGGGAAGACTTGGGTGAAGTCTTTGTGATCTTGATGTAAAAAACAGAAACTTTTGTGCTCACGAGCTTAGCTGCCATTTTTTACTGGAGAGTGATTTTAGGTTCATTATTTTTGCAGATGATTTATAGATAAATTCCTCACGTCCAACAATTTATTTCAGAATTTTTTGAGTTACAGAAGTATTCGAATGATACCGATTGCTACAGACTGTTCTGTTTTGACAGATTCTGTTTTTCGTGTGTTGTTTGCTTATTTTGATGAATCTATGAGTAGTATCGGGGGGTATGAACCATAGAGAAGTTGGAATACAGTAGGTTTAACAAGAATATAAATAAATAATGAGTTCATTACAGTACATTAAAGTGGTGGTTTATTTTCTTATACTAACGGAGCTCATGAGATTCTTTGTTGAAGTTTTGTGTTGTGAAGTTTTCAAGTTTTTGGGTAAAGATTTGATGGATTTTGGAATAAGGAGTGGCAATAGCCTAAGCTTGGGGATTCCCAAGGCACCCCAAGGTAAAATTCAAGGACAACCAAAAGCCTAAGCTTGGGGATGCCGGAAGGCATCCCTCTTTAAATCTTAAATCTATCGGTAACTTTACTTGAGGCTATATTTTTATTCACCACAGGATATGTGTTTTTCTTGGATCGTCTTGTATGATTTGAGTCTTTGCTTTTTAGTTTACCACAATCATCCTTGCTGTACACAACTATTGGGAGAGACACGCATGAATCAGAATTTATTAGAATACTCTATGTGCTTCACTTATATCTTTTGAGCTAGATAATTTTGCTCTAGTGCTTCACTTATATATTTTTAGAGCATGGTGGTGGTTTTATTTTATAGAAATTATTGATCTATCATGCTTCACTTATATTATTTTGAGAGTCTTTTAGAACAGCATGGTAATTTGCTTTGGCTATAAAACTAGTCCTAATATGATGGGCATCCAAGATGGGTATAATAAAAACTTTCATAGAGAGTGCATTGAATACTATGGGAAGTTTGATTCTTTATGATTGTTTTGAGATATGAGGATGGTGATATTAGAGTCATGCTAGTAGAGTAGTTATGAATTTGAGAGATACTTGTGTTAAAGTTTGTGATTCCCGTAGCATGCACGTATGGTGAACCGTTATGTGATGAAGTTGGAGCATGATTTATTTATTGATTGTCTTCCTTATGAGTGGCGGTCGGGGATGAGCGATGGTCTTTTCTTACCAATCTATCCCCCTAGGAGCATGCGTGTAGTACTTTGTTTCAATTACTAATAGATTTTTGCAATAAGTATGTGAGTTCTTTATGACTAATGTTGAGTCCATGGATTATACACACTCTCACCCTTCCACCACTGCTAGCCACTCTAGTACAGCGCAACTTTTCGCGGTATCATACACCCACCATATACCTTCCTCAAAACAGCCACCATACCTACCTATTATGGCATTTCCATAGCCATTCCGAGATATATTTCCATGCAACTTTCCACCGTTCCGTTTATTATGACACGCTCCATCATTGTCATATTGCCTTGCATGATCATGTAGTTGACATCGTATTTGTGGCAAAGGCACCTTCATAATTCTTTCATTCATGTCACTCTTGATTCATTGCACATCCCGGTACACCGCCGGAGGCATTCATATAGAGTCATATTTTTTTCTAAGTATCGAGTTGTAGTTTTTGAGTTGTAAGTAAATAAAAGTGTGATGATCATCATTATTAGAGCATTGTCCCATGTGAGGAAAGGATGATGGAGACTATGATTCCCCCACAGGTCGGGATGAGACTCCGGACGAAAAAAAAGGGGAGAAAAGAAAAAAAATAGGCCATAAAAAAGAGAGAAGGCCCAAATAAAAAAATGAGAGAAAAAGAGAGAAGGGACAATGCTACTATCCTTTTACCACACTTGTGCTTCAAAGTTGCACCATGATCTTCATGATAGAGAGTCTCCTATGATATCATTTTCATATACTAGTGGGAATTTTTCATTATAGAACTTGGCTTGTATATTCCAATGATGGGCTTCCTCAAATTGCCCTAGGTCTTTGTCAGCAAGCGGGTTAGATGCACGGCCACTTAGTTTCTTTTGTTGAGCTTTCATACACTTATAGCTCTAGTGCATCCGTTGCATGGCAATCCCTACTCACTCACATTGATATCTATTAATGGGCATCTCCATAGCCCGTCGATACGCCTAGTTGATGTGAGACTATCTTCTCCTTTTTGTCTTCTCCACAACCACCATTCTATTCCACCTATAGTGCTATGTCCATGGCTCACTCTCATGTATTGCGTGAAGATTGAAGAAGTATGAGAACATCAAAAGTATGAAACAATTGCTTGGCTTTTCATCGGGGTTGTGCGTGATTTAAATACTTTGTGTGATGAAGATAGAGCATAGCGAGACTATATGATTTTGTAGGGATAACTTTCTTTGGCCATGTTATTTTGAGAAGACATGATTGCTTTCTTAGTATGCTTGAAGTATTATTATTTTTATGTCAATATTAAAGTTTTGTCTTGAATCTTTCGGATCTGAACATTCATGCCACAATAAATAAAATTACATTGATAATTACGTTAGGTAGCATTCCACATCAAAAATTCTGTTTTTATCATTTACCTACTCGAGGACGAGCATGAATTAAGCTTAGGGATGCTTGATACGTCTCCAACGTATCTATAATTTTTGATTGTTCCATGTTATTATATTATCTGTTTTGGATGTTTAATGGGCTTTAATATGCTCTTTTATATTATTTTTGGGACTAACCTATTAACCGGAGGCCCAGTGCGATTTCTGTTTTTTGCCTATTTTAGATTTTTGCAGAAAAGGAATACCAAACGGAGTCCAAACGGAATGAAACCTTCGTGATGATCTTTCTTGGACCGAAAGCAAACCAGAAGACTTGGAGTTGAAGTCCCAAACTCCACGAGGAGGCCACGAGGCAGGAGGGCGCGCCCAGGGGGTAGGCGCGCCCCACCCTCGTGGGCCCCTCGTAGCTCCACCGACGTACTTCTTTCGCCTATATATACTCTTATACCCTAGAAACATTAGGGAGCCACGAAACCACTTTTCCACCACCGCAACCTTCTGTACATGTGAGATCCCATCTTGGGGCCTTTTCCGGCGATCTGATGGAGGGGGAATCGATCACGGAGGGCTTCTACCTCAACACCATTGCCTCTCCGATGAAGCGTGAGTAGTTTACCACAGACCTTCGGGTCCATAGTTATTAGCTAGATGGCTTCTTCTCTCTCTCTCTTTGATTCTCAATACAAAGTTCTCCTCGATGTTCTTGGAGATCTATTCGATGTAATACTCTTTTGCGGTGTGTTTGCCGAGATCCGATGAATTTTGGATTTATGAACAAGTTTATCTATGAATATTATTTGGTTCTTCTCTGAATTCTTATATGCATGATTTGATATCTTTGCGAGTCTCTTCAAATAATCGGTTTAGTTTGGCCTACTAGATTGATCTTTCTTGCAATAGGAGAAGTGCTTAGCTTTGGGTTCAATCTTGTGGTGTCCTTTCCCAGTGTCAGTAGGGGCAGCAAGGCACGTATTGCATTGTTGCCATCGAGGATAAAAAGATGGGGTGTATATCTGTAGCGACCAGACCTCAAACAGTCTGATCTCTGTGCTCAGTGTCATCCCTGGATCAGTAATGCTGACACCACACAGTACTCGAAGGATTTATAACAGAGTAGCAATCACACACTTATTACAATCGAATGTCTCAAGAGAGAACTTAATAAAATAAATATGGCTTAAGGCCATCTAATAACGATAATAATGGAAGGCTTGGAAGAATAAGCGAGTCCATCAACTCCAACGACATCATCGAGTATAGAACCACGACCTAAGCACCTTGCTAAATGCGTCTGAAAAGTCTGCAACATAAAACGTTGCAGCCAAAACGGGTCAAAGACATGGAATATCTTGGCAATGTAACACATAGAGAATAATG
Organism: Aegilops bicornis; assembly: GCA_021605145.1. Classification (NCBI taxonomy): domain Eukaryota; kingdom Viridiplantae; phylum Streptophyta; class Magnoliopsida; order Poales; family Poaceae; genus Aegilops; species Aegilops bicornis. The sequence continues at coordinate 555,981,332 of CM038671.1, read as the reverse complement.
GAATGAATAGCCTATACTACATGCATATATGGCTGGTGGAAAGCTCTATGGTTACTGATTTTGCATAAAGCCAATTTTTTCCTCTGCAAAGGAATAAATTTATTTAACTATCATGGTGGTTGTGAAACATTGAGAATGGTTGACAGCATTCTCAATCCCAATTAAAAGTACTCATTAACAAACCCAACAATATTAATTAGAAGTAACATGATGAGATTCACATGATATCCAAGTACTAGATACTCAAGATGTCCATAACCGGGACACGGCTAACCATGATTAGTTTATACACTCTGCAGAGGTTTGCGCACTTTTCCCCACAAGACTCGATCGCCTCCGTTTGATTTCTCGCGCTACATGGTGTTTGAGAAACGGATGACCGAGACATAGTCTTTCAGAAGCACTAGCACCTTACTTGTGGGTAGACCGGTACACCTACTTTCCCCTACATACGCTAGTCTACCCGTAAGAGTTTGCACAACTTAGTCAACTATGCCAGAGCCCATAATGGCTTGTGGCTGCACACAGAAGTTTCTAGTTTGAATAATCTCATGATCCCTTTAAGCCTGGGTGGAGGTCCGAAGAAATACAGGCAAGTCCTGATAGAAACCAGGTGCCTCAGTCCACCCAGATGTTTGTTTAAGTTGCCACCTTAAATAAACCATTAAATAACAATCTCACATCTGTCATGGAATACACTCACCCAATCCACGTCTACTTGCATAGCATGTCATAATAAGCAAACGTAGAAGTAACTCCCAAAGGTTTGATAATAAAACAGGTAATAGGTACTACCTCATCTACTTCCCATCCCACAATTTAATTAGATACTAATCATGCAAGTGTTTGAGGATAGATCTAATGCATAAAAGCTGGGTATGAGAAAAGTATGATCAAAGTGTTACTTGCCTTCTAGCGATGATCCGCGAAACCTAGAGACTCAAAGTAACAGGCGGCGCACTCCGGGTAATCTATCGCAGACAAACAAACAAGCATACAATAAATACTCATCTAATGCACAGGTAAAACTCAAATAGATCTAACCAGATTGTTCAACTTAAGAACTCCGGTTTACAAAAATAATCAAATCAAACGAAGCAACGAAAGTCAAACGGCAGAAGAAAACAACCTCGTTTTACTAATCTGGATCTAGGTCAAATTTTACAGAAGCAAAAACTTGTTTAAGTAGATTATTTGGAAAGAGAGTTTCGAGACGAAACTCCAGGCGCTTGAATCGCCTGATTCCGATAAACGAGCGAAAAGTTATACTAAAACGAAAATCGGATCTGGAATCGCGATCAGAAAAATCACGGATTAAATCCGAGAAAAAGAAAAAACGACGAACGGGTTAACGAACGGACGTTCGTTAATTAAACGAAACCGAAAAAAAAATATATAGAAAACCATAAAAAAACCAAAGAAAACCCTTCGGTTTTTATATAAAAAACCGGCACTGAAATCAAGGCGGCGGCGAACCTCGGCGGCCGGGCGAACTCGTGAGGCTCGGCGACCCAATGAGTCCGGCGGCGGCGGCGGCGGCGGCGGATTAGGTTAGGGTTCGGGGCGCTGGGCAGAGCGGTGGGCGGCGCCGACTTGGGCCGGGCGGCGGGCTGGCGGGTGGCGGCGGGGCACGCGTGACGGGCCAGGGGCGGCCGGGGGTGGCTATTTATATAGCGCCCCCGAGCGGTGTCCCGCTCGGGTACAGCCCGTAAGGCGGTTCACTTTTTTCTAAAAATAATTACGCTCGGGAAAAAAACAAAAGAAGTACTAAACGGACTCCAAAAATCTCGAAATAAATTTTGCCCAGCTTCTAAAATCAAGCCGGATTTAATGAACATTTATTTGGGGCCTAGATGCAATTTTGAAAAACGCGCATTTTTTCCTAAATTCAAATAAAAAGGCGAAAAACTCCAAAATAAAATCTTATTTGATTTGATTATTAAATCTTCATTATTTCTTTATTTTGGGAAAGTCATTTTATTCCCTCTCTCATATTTTTGTAATAGAAATAACTGAAGATAAAATAATTAAAATCATATGATCCTATTTTCAAAATTTGAGAAATCTCAAATATGAAAATAACGAAAATCCCCAACTCTCCCCGTGGGTTCTTGAGTTGTGTAGAATTTCTAGGATCGAGCAAAATGCAAAGAAAATGAAATGAAAATATGATATGCAATGATGCTCTATGTATAACATCCCAATTTGAAAATTTGGGATGTTACAAACCTACCCCCTTAAGATGAATCTCGCCCTCGAGATTCGGGTTGGCTAGAAAATAGGTGAGGGTGGTCCTTAAGCAAATCTTCCTCTCGCTCCCAGGTGGCTTCATCCTCTGTGTGGTGGCTCCACTGAACCTTGTAAAACTTAATGACCTTGTTGCGGGTATTTGTCTTTGGCATACTCCAGAATCTTAACCGGTTTCTCCTCGTAGGTCAAATCCTCATTCAACTGAATTGCTTCTAATGGCATGGTATCTCTCAGTGGTATATCAGCCATCTCTGCGTGACACTTCTTCAACTGAGAAACATGAAACACATCATGAACTCCTGACAATCCTTCGGGTAATTCCAACTTGTACGCAACTTCTCCCATACGTTCCAAAACACGATAAGGTCCTACAAATCGGGGTGCTAACTTCCCCTTAACTCCAAAACGCTTAACTCCTCGAAGTGGCGATACTCGAAGATAAACTCGGTCTCCGACTTCAGATACATCTCCTTGCGTTTTGAATCCGCATAACTTTTCTGTCTTGTTGGGCTACCTTGAGCCTATCGCGAATCAACTTTACTTTCTGCTCGGACTCCTTAATCAAATCCGGTCCAAACAATGGCGGTCTCCAACTTCATCCCACAACAACGGGTCCTGCACCTCCTTCCGTACAAGGCTTGAAAGGTGCTATCTTGATTGGTTTGGTAGCTGTTGTTATAAGAAAACTCCGCATCTGACAAGTTGTCATCCCAACTTGATCCATAATCCAAAGCACAAGCTCTAAGCATATCCTCCAAAATCTGGTTGACTCTCTCGGTTTGTCCATCATGCATGGATGAAAAGTCGTGCTAAACTCGACTGGTTCCTAAAGTTTCGTGCAACTGTTTCCAGAACTTTGAGGTGAATTGGGTTCCTCCATCTGACACGATACTCCTCGGAACTCCATGCAAGCATACAATCCTGGTCATGTATATCTTAGCCAATTTGGCACTTCTTTGTAAGTAGTCTTTCTTTGGAATGAAATGAGCTACCTTCGTCAAATGATAGACTACAACCCAAATCGAGTCATAGCTTTGAGCAGGTCACAGGCAATCCCGTGATGAAATCCATACCTAGTTTATCCCACTTCCATTCGGGTATAGGCAATGGTCATTTGTAACAATCCTGCCGCTTCGATGTTACGCCTTCACCTTCGACATACATCACAAACTGCTACATACTACGCAATATCTTTCTTCATTCCGTCGACGGAAAGTATTCTTCAAATCCAAATACATCTTGGTATTTCTGGGTGAATCGAATATGGTGAATCATGTGCCTCTTGTAGAATCAACTTCCTGATCTCCGGGTCATTGGGCACATAAACACGGTCTTCAAACCATAAGGTATCGTGCTCATCCTCACGAAATCCCTTAGCCTTTCCTTTGCTCATTCTCTCCTTTATAGAGGCAATCTCTTTGTCAATCTTCTGAGCTTCCCTGATCTTGTCCATCAAAGTTGACTGAATCTCCAATGCTGCTACATAGCCTCTTGGAACTATTTCGAAACATAGCTCTCGAAGATCCTCGACTAACTCCTTTGGTATTTCTCCCGTCATTAATGTGTTGACGTGACTCTTACGGCTCAATGCATCTGCTACAATGTTAGCCTTTCCGGGGTGATAATGTAATCTCATATCGTAATCTTTGATAAGCTCCAACCATCTCCTCTGTCTGAGATTTAGCTCCTTCTGCGTGAAGATGTACTTCAAACTCTTGTGATCCGTATACACCTCACAATGATTTCCAATGAGGAAATGTCTCCATGTTTTCAACGCATGCACTACAGCTGCTAACTCCAAATCATGCGTGGCATAGTTTAGCTCATGAGGCTTAAGCCGTCGTGAAGCATATCTGAAACAACTCTTCCCTCCTGCATAAGCCTTTGCTCCAAGTCCTCTGCGTGAAGCGCCGCAATACACCTCATAATCCTTGGTCCGATCTGGCAGAATTAACCTTTGGTGAGGTAACCAAACGTTTCTTCAACTCTTGGAAACTAGCTTCACACTCCTCGGTCCAAATGAACTTGGTATCCTTCTTTAATAATTCTATCATAGGCTTCGCAATCCTTGAGAAATTCTCAATGAATCACCGGTAGTATCCTGCTAGTCCAAGGAAACTCCGGATCTCTCCAACTGTCGTTGGCGCTTCCTAGTTGGTTACGGTGGCAACCTTAGTGGGGTCTACTGCTATACCTTCTCCGGATATAACATGTCCAAGAAATCCAACTTCCTTCAACCAAAACTCACACTTGCTGAACTTGGCGTACAACTGGTGTTCTCTGAGCTTCTCGAGTACCAAGCATAAATGCTCCTTATGTTCCTCTTCATTCTTCGAATAAACCAAAATATCATCAATGAACACCACGACGAACTTATCCAAAAACTCCATAAACACTTTGTTCATCATGTTCATAAAATAGGTAGGTGCGTTAGTTAGACTAAATGACATAACGGTATACTCATACAACCCGTACCTGGTGGTAAAAGCCGTCTTAGGTATATCCTGCTCTCGAATCTTCAACTGATGGTACCCTGATCGCAAATCGATCTTGGAAAACACCTTAGCTCCTTGCAATCGGTCAAACAAGTCATTGATCATCGGCATGGTATTTGTTCTTAATGGTCACTTCATTCAATCCTCGATAATCAACAACCATTCTTAATGATCCATCCTTCTTCTCCACTAGAAATCTTGGTGATCCCCAAGGCGAAGAACTTGGGCGAATAAAACCTTTATCCGGTAACTCCTTAATTTGCTTCTTAATTTCCTCCAAATCTTGAAATTTGGCATCCTATATGGTCTCTTAGATATCGGCCCAATAATAAGCGATAGTTCAATCAAAAACTCAATTTCTCTATCCGGTGGCATGCCTGGCAACTCTTCCAGAAACACGTCCGGGGAAATCCCTTACCACTGGTACTTCCTCCTGCACAACTCCTGATAAGGAATTTACATGTGCTCTCCTTGGCTCATGCCGTGATACATACTTGATTCTCCTTCCTTCTGGGGTGGTAAGCAAAATTGTCTTACTGGCGCAATCGATGTTTCCTCCATACATCGACAACCAATCCATACCAAGAATTACATCCAAACCTTGGGATTCCAATATAATTAAATCCGTTGGGAAAACATGCCTCCCTATACTTAATGGCACTTGAAACCATCCTTGACTGGCCATATACTCCGCTCCCGGTGAGCTTACTAACATGGGTGTCTTAAGAGTTTTAGTGGGCAGGCTAAACTTATCATAAATCCCTTGATATGAATAAATGCGATGCACCGGTATCAAAAGAACAAGCCGTAAATGACTTAACGAGAAACTTACCTATTCATCGCATCTGGTGAAGCTTCAACCTCCTCCACGGTAACGTGGTTCACTTGTCCTTTGTTGAAAGGATTCGCTTCTTTCCGAGCTTCCATTGCCATTTCCATTACGCCTATACGGACAATCGTTTGCATAATGCCCAGTCTTGCGGCACTTAAAGCAAGTGATGTAGCTCAGGTCTACCTTGGATGGTGTTGACGGGTTGGTGCGGTTCTGTCCATTGCTTCCTCCATTCCCGTTCCCATTCTTGATGCCATTATGGTTGTGCGAGCTACCTCCTCCATGGGTATCTTTGAAATTGTCCTCCGGCGGGGTAAAGCGAAGTTCTGCTGAGCTCGAGTTATTCTTCCCTGTCCATACTTCCCTTGCGATTGTCAATCTGCTGCTTCCCTTCAATCATGAGAGCACGATCTACTAACTCCTGGTAGTTATTGAAGGTGGCTACCATCAGCTGCATGCTCAGCTCATCATTCAGTCCTTCTAGAAACTTCTCACCTTAGTCATTGCGTGCATGTAACGTCATCCGGGGCATAACGTGCTAGCTTCTTGAAATCATCTACATCTTGCCAACTGTCAGTCCTCCTTGGCGTAAGTTGCGAAACTCACGCTTCCTCATGGCCATGGCTCCTGCTGAAACATGGGCGGTCTGAAAGCTTCTTTGGCCGATCCCATGTGATAGTGTCTACAGGGTAAGTGGTGTAAAATTCTCCCACCATCTTTGCCATGGGTCCTTGGTGGTGTGCGGCAAACTTCACCCTTTCTCCATCTGTACATCCTGCGGTGGTCAACTCCCTCCCTATCTTACGGAGCCAATCATACGCAACAATCGGCTCGGTGCTATTGGAAAACACCGCGGATTCAGCCTTAAGAAACGGGTCGGATGGTCAATGTGTGGTGGTGGCGGTGGGTTGTTGTTGTTGTTGTTGTTGTTGTTGTTGTTGTTGCCTTGGTTACGTACCAATGTTTGAATCAAGGCATTCTGCTGAATCAAGCTGGGTGATCTCTGGCGGAAAACAAATCCGGGTCGCGTCTCGAGAGGCATCTGAGGGGTTTAAGAAAAGGCGAGAATTTAGAATAGAATGAGGTCTAGAGAGAAACACTACCCATATGCACATGAGACAAATCACACAATATCACTCCAATCAATTCAAACAAGGGCATACAACGGTCTATCTATCGTTACAAAGTCTTTGAAACTAAAACTAAAATAACATGGGGGTAATCTACTCTTTGTTATGGTGGTCATCTAGAAAAAGCTGCTCCGATGAAGACTCCATGATATCTGCTCGGCTTCATCTTCGTAATCATCATCACTAGGATCGGAATCGGTGTAAATCGATGATGATGTAGTTCTCTGGGACAGTGCTATCTTCATCTTCTCCTCCAGTGCTTGAATTTCCCATGAGTTCTTCAATCTTCTCCTTAAGATCGCCATTTTGTCCCACTAGAGCTACAATCTCCTCCATGTAGTCCTTGCGAGTGGCCTTGATTCTCCTTCTAGTTCGATAATCTTGGCTTTTGTTGTCTTCAACTCCATCATGTCTGCGCTTTGTCTGGTTCTCCTGACGTCGAATATGCTGGTTTAACTCCTGGATGAAAGCGGCAATGGATCGGTCCTTCTTAGTGCCAACTATCTCCCATTGTTCATCTCGGCCTCTGCAAATCTGGTATATAGTATCCTTGGGGTCTTCTTTGTAAACATCTCCAATGCGTCCCATGGTTATGTGAGCTGCCATGCTCTTTCCCAGACTCCAGGTTGGTGCATTGAAAACACACTCTATGGGCTCCGTGATTGGCGCAAACATCCTTCCGGGAACTTGAGCTTGAATCTTCCAGCGCTCTTCTTCGGGTAGAGTGGAATTGTAAGTCCCGGTGAAGCTTGGTAATCCAATGTTAAGGTACTTAGTGACTTCCTTCAGGTGTCGTCCAAAGGGTGTATCTTCATCCATCGAGTGAACTTGATCCTCGCTTAGTCATCCTAAAGAGTAGAAAAGATGAGGAGTTAGAAATGAGAAGAGAGAGTAGTGATCTAGGGCTTTAGCTTAATGGTCGTGTCCTACAGTCAGCGTGTGCTCTGGTACCATCTTTGTAGCGACCAGACCTCAAGCGATCGATCTACGTGCTCGGTGTCATCCCCGGATCGATGTCTTGACACCACACAGTACTCGAAGGATTTAAAACAGAGTAGCAATCACACACTTATTACAATCGAATGTCTCAAGAGATAACTTAATAAAACAAATATGGCTTAAGGCCATCTAATAACGATAACGGCGGAAGGCTTGGAAGAATAAGCGAGTCCCTCAACTCCAACGGCATCACTGAGTATAGAACCACGACCTAAGCACCTTACTCGTCGTCCGAAAAGTCTGCAACATAAAACGTTGCAGCCCGAAAACGGGTCAGCACATGGAATATGCTGACAATGTAACACATAGAGAATAATGGAATGAATAGCATATCCTACATGCATATATGGCTGGTGGAAAGCTCTATGGTTACAGTTTTGCATAAAGCCAATTTTTTCCTACTGCAAAGGAATAAATTTATTTAACTATCATGGTGGTTGTGAAACATTGAGAATGGTTGACAGCATTCTCAATCCCAATTAAAAGTACTCATTAACAAACCCAACAATATTAATTAGAAGTAACATGATGAGATTCACATGATATCCAAGTACTAGATACTCAAGATGTCCATAACAGGGGACATGGCTAACCATGATTAGGTTATACACTCTGCAGAGGTTTGCGCACTTTTCCCCACAAGATTCGATCGCCTCCGTTTGATTTCTCGCACTACATGGTGTTTGAGAAACGGATGACAGACATAGTCTTTCAGAAGCACTAGCACCTTACTTGTGGGTAGACCGGTACACGTACTTTCCCCTACATCTGCTAGTCTACCCGTAAGAGTTCGCACAACTTAGTCAACTATGCCAGAGCCCATAATGGCTTGTGGCTGCACACGGAAGTTTCTAGTTTGAATAATCTCATGATCCCTTTGAGCACGGGTGGCGGTCCAAGAAATCTGAGCAAGTCTGATAAAACCAGGTGCCTCAATCCACCCAGGATGTGTGTTTAAGTTGCCACCTTAAATAAACCATTAAATAACAATCTCACATCTGTCATGGAATACACTCACCCAATCCACGTCTACTTGCATAGCATGGCATAATAAGCAAACGTAGAAGTAACTCCCAAAGGTTTGATAATAAAACATGTAATAGGTACTACCTCATCTACTTCCCATCCCACAATTTAATTAGATCCTAATCATGCAAGTGTTTGAGGATAGATCTAATGCATAAAAACTGGGTATGAGAAAAGTATGATCAATGTGTTACTTGCCTTGCGATGATCCATGAAACCTAGAGACTCAAAGTAACGGTAGCGACTCGGGTAATCTATCGCAGACAAACAAACAAGCATACAATAAATACTCATCTAATGCACAGGTAAAACTCAAATAGATCTAACCAGATTGTTCAACTTAAGAACTCCGGTTTGCAACAAGAATCAAATCAAACGAAGCAACGAAAGTCAAACGGCGGAAGAAAACAGCCTCGTTTCACTAATCTGGATCTAGGTCAAATTTTACAGAAGCAAAAACTTGTTTAAGTAGATTATTCGGAAAGAGGGTTTTGAGATGAAACTCCAGGCGCTTGAATCGCCTGATTCCGATAAACGAGCGAAAAGTTATACTAAAACGAAAATCGGATCTGGAATCACGATCAGAAAAATCGCGGATTAAATCCGAGAAAAAGAAAAAACGACGAACGGGTTAACGAACGGACGTTCGTTAATTAAACGAAACCAAAAAAAGAAAAAAGAGAAAAATAAAATAAAAATAAAAACCGAAAAAAAACGAAGAAAACCGTTCGGTTTTTATATTAAAAAACCGGCACGGAAATCGAGGCGGCGGCGAACCTCGGCGGAGGCGAACTCTGGCGAGGCTCCGGCGACGGCGGTGGAGTCCGGCGACGGCGGCGGGCGGCGGATTAGGAGTTAGGGTTCGTGGCATGAGTGGGCGGGCGGCGGCGACTTGGGCCGGGGCTGAGGCCGGTTGTGGCGGGTGTGTGAGGCGGGGGTGGCTATTTATATAGCGCCCCCGAGCGGTGTCCCACTCGGGTACGGCCCTGTAAGGCGGTTCACTTTTTTTTTAAAAATAATTACGCTCGGGAAAAAAACAAAAGAAGTACTAAACGGACTCCAAAAATCCCAAAATAAATTTTTCCCGGCTTCTAAAATGAAGCCGGATTTAATGAACATTTATTTGGGGCCTAGATGCAATTTTGAAAAATGCGCATTTTTCCTAAATTCAAATAAAAAGGCGAAAAACTCCAAAATAAAATCTTATTTGATTTTATTATTAAATCTTCATTATTTCTTTATTTTGGGAAATTCATTTTATTCCGTCTCTCATATTTTTGTAATAGAAATAATTGAAGATAAAATAATTAAAATCATATGATCCTATTTTCAAAATTTGAGAAAACTCAAATATGAAAGTAACGAAAATCCCCAACTCTCCCCGTGGGTCCTTGAGTTGTGTAGAATTTCTAGGATCGAGCAAAATGCAAAGGAAATGAAATGAAAATATGATATGCAATGATGCTCTATGTATAACATTCCAAATTGAAAATTTGGGATGTTACAATATCATATTGCTTGAGTTTATCCCTCTACATCATGTCATCTTGCTTAATGTGTTACTTTGTTCTTATGAACTTAATACTCTAGATGCATGCTGGACAGTGGTCAATGTGTGGAGTAATAGTAGTAGATGCAGAATCATTTCGGTCTACTTGACACGGAAATGATGCCTACATTCATGATCATTGCCTTAGATATCTTCATAACTATGCGCTTTTCTATCAATTGCTCGGTAGTAATTTGTTCACGCACCTTAATACATGCTATCTTGAGAGAAGCCACTAGTGAAACCTATGGCCCCCAGGTCTATTTTACATCATATTAGTTTCCCATCAACTTGCCAATTTCTGTCTCCGTTCTTTTATTTTGCAATCTTTACTTTCCAGTCTATACAACAAAAATACCAAAAATATTTACTTTACTATCTCTATTAGATCTCACTTGTGCGAGTGACTGTGAAGGGATTGACAACCCCTTTATCGCGTTGGTTGCAAGGTTCTTGATTGTTTGTGCATGTACTAGGTGACTTGTGCATTGTCTCCTATTGGATTGATACCTTGGTTCTCAAAACTGAGGGAAATACTTACGCTACTTTGCTGCATCACCCTTTCCTCTTCAAGGGAAAACCAACGCATGCTCAAGAGGTAGCATCGCCTGGGCACTCTTGAGCCCAAAAGACATAGACACGTAACAGAAGGCTCCAAAAGGAGTGATGAAGGTTGTCTTCTCGTGGTCCTTAACTGCCATCTTGATCTGATGATAACCGGAATAAGCATCCAAAAAGCTCAAACGTTCACAACCCGCTGTAGCATCAATACTTTGATCAATACAAGGGAGAGCAAAGGGATCAGCCGGACAGCCCTTGTTTAAGTCCGTATAATCCACACACATGCGCCAGGTGCCATTTTTCTTAAGCACTAGCACCGGGTTAGCCAACCACTCCGGATGAAAAACTTCAACAATGAAACCAGCCGCCAAGAGCCGGGCTACCTCCTCACCAATAGCCTTGCGCCTCTCTTCATTGAAACGGCGAAGGAATTGCTTGACTGGTTAAAACTTTGGATCAATATTGAGAGTGTGCTCAACGAGTTCCCTCGATACACCTGGCATGTCTGAAGGCTTCCATGCAAAGATGTCCCAGTTCTCACGAATGAACTCGATGAGCGCGCTTTCCTATTTCGGATCCAGATTAGCACTGATGTTGAACTGCTTGGACGAGTCACCAGGAACGAAGTCAACTAGCTTGGTGTCATCTGCCGATTTAAACTTAAACAAGGGGTCATGTTCTGTGGTTGGCTTCTTCAAAGATGTCATATCCGCCGGGTCAACATTATCCTTGTAAAATTTCAATTCCTCTGTACGCATGATTCAGCGTAAGCAAGATCACCTTCTTCACACTCCAAGGCTACCTTGGGACTTCCATACCGTGTGATGGTGCCCTTGTGACCCGACATCCGTCGTAAGTAAACATAACAAGGCCTTGCCATGAATTTAGCGTAAGCCGGCTGCCAAAACAGAGCATGATAAGGGCTCTTGATTTTAACCACTTCGAAGGTCAATGTCTCAGATCTGGAATCATACTCATCTCCAAAGGCAACCTCTAAAGATATTTTGCCCACCGGATATGCCGACTTACCAGGCACCACACCATGAAAAACAGTGTTCGGCGGCTTAAGATTTTTATCAGTTAATCCCATGCGACGGAAAGTATCGTAATAAAGGATATTGATGCTACTGCCTCCATCCATGAGTACTTTAGTGAATTTGTACCCTCCAACCTGGGGTGCCACCACCAAAGCCAAGTGACCCGGGTTATCAACACGGGGCGGGTGATCTTCACGGCTCCAAAGAATAGGGTGTTCAGACCATCGCAAGTAACGGGGAATTGTCGGCTCAACCACGTTTACTGCCCTCTTATGGAGTGTATGATCTCGCTTACACAAACTCGTGGTGAAGACATGATACTGCCCACTATTCAGCTGCTTCATATTACTTTGATAACCAGACTACTGTTGATTCCCCTGACCAGACTGTTGATTAAAACCACCCTAATTGCCTTGGCCCTGAAAACCGGAACTAGAACCTCCACCACCGTAACCCGGACCGTGAGAGCCGGGTCCTGAGCCACCGTCTGGCTCATGATTGTTCTGATTTTTTTTTGAATTTTTGTATTCTCTCATGATGAAGCAATCCTTCCAGAGGTGAGCGGCTGGCTTTTCCCGTGTACCATGCTTTGGGCAGGCCTGATTCATCATCTGCTCAAGGTGGAAATTTTGCCTTCCAAACCGAGGGTTTGGCTTTCCCTTACGACGCTGACCATTATTTTGCGTGTTGGTGTTAGCCACAAAATCCAAACTACTATCAGCCTTGCGCTTACCATTGCCCCCTGATTCGCCAGGTTATGTTGCTGCCCTTTGGTGTTTCCACTCTTCTTTCCCTTACCCGGCCTTTCCTCATCAGACTTGGGGTCCTTGGTACTATCAGAGTCAGCATACTTGAACAGAGCCGCCATGAGCTCCCCCATGTCACTGTAGTGGCGTTTGAGCCGCCCCAGCTTCTGCTTAAGAGGTATAAAATGACAGTTTTTCTCCAACATTAGAACTGCTGAACCGGCGTTGATATGATCTGATGAGTGCAGGATGGCTGAGACCCGTGCGCACCCAATGGGTTGTTGACTCGCCCTCTTCTTGGACACATGAATCCAAATCCACAATTGAGATAGGCTGCTTGCACGTGTCTTTAAAATTCTGGATGAACCAGGCTTTTAACTCGGCCCATGATCCAATGGAGTTGGCAGGCAGTCCTTTCAACCAAGTACGGGCCGTCCATCCAACATCATAGTGAAATACTTAGCACATGCAGCATCTCCAACATCCAGCAGCTCCATTGCCATCTCATAACTTTCAACCCAAGCTTCAGGGGGTTGATCTGCTGTGTAGTTAGATACCTTACGAGGACCCTTGAAATCCTTGGGTAAACGCTCGTTATGCAGAGCCGACACTAAACATGGCACACCCAAGGTTCTAGAGGTCACGCTTGCCTCCACCGAAGTTGTCAGATAAGCCAGAGAGTATTGATGAGTCGTTTGCTGAGCTGCCAGCTCGGCCTCCCGACGCGCTCTGCCCTGATCCACCAAAGTCTGAGCATTGGCACCACCATGCGCCGGGTTATGTCCACGAGGCTGGTTACCTTGCTGCGCACTGCTTGAAACCTCCGATGAGTCAATGTGCCTGCTATAGCTCCGGCTTGGACGAGGGGTTGAGTGAATACTCTCGCGTCTATAAGACTAAGCCGCCTACTGGGCCACGACTGTCTGAAGAAGTTCCTTGGCCCGCAGTGTCTCTATTGATGTTGGAGACTCGCCTTCAACTAGTAGAGCCGCCAATCACAATGTCGCATCAATCATATTGTCCAAAGGGTTAGAATAGTGACCCGGTGGCGTCGAAACATGCTGAGGCGGGATATTATTCACATGTGGAGAGCCCATCGTGCGTGGCTGAACCGGAGCTCCCGCACCAGGCGCTTCAGCCGTTCGGTTCACCACCGGCGGGTCACTGGTCCCTGCTCCAGGCGTGTTGAAGAGGTTCCTTGGCTCATAAATCGGGGGTAAATGACTCCGGTGTCTCCTCCTCATGACCTCATTTGAAGCGTTCTGATCCAATGTGAACCGAAAGGACTCTGCTTGGATCCGTTGTGCCTGAGCATCCAAGACAGCCCGTTCTACAGCCATCCTAGCATTCTCAGCCGCCAGCTCCTCCTTTGCTTGAGCTATCTCATCTCGCAGCTTAGCCACATCCACCTTGTGCTATTCCTGGTTGTCCGGGGTTACCACCACCCCCATCAGAGTCGCCAGAGCCTCTAACAATTCGGTGAGAACTTGAGTCGGCGCCTGCAGAATAGCAGCATCGGCCCGGCATAGCATAGCCATCGAACAAGAGGTCATGGCCGCAACGGTTCTTGAACCAAGCGCCGGTTGTGTACCGGCCATGAAAATCGCAACCCTGTTCGGCGGCTCGTAGGGGTCCAGAATATTGTCACCATCAGAATAGCCCCCAAGACGGTCGTCTTGTAGTTGATATAATGAATTGGTCTCGCCCATGGACAACTGACCATCAGAATAGATGGTTGTCTCACCGCTGGACACAGATCCGTCTTCCGGTTCCGCCCCATGGATGAAACCAACAAAGGCACGCTTCACGGCGGGTTGAACCCGGCGGGTCGTACACGCTGAGCTGTCTCGATGATGTCGGTGCAGATGTCCGGCTCAGGACCGGGTTCGCCGATCTTGTCGATGAAGACGTGGATTCCGCCTAAGGGGACCCGGTACCTGTACTCGATTGAGCCGGCCTCAGGGCCCCAGCCTGCATCGTTGATGTAGAGCTTGCCGCGACGACTCTTGGTCATCCGACCCACAACGTATCCCTTGATCCCTTCAAAGATGCCCTGTAAGAACTCGAAACCACCATGCGCTGGCCCCATGGTGGGCGCCAACTATCGTGGAATTGTCACAGCAGATGTCCTAGCAGAAGGACTTAGTTGTGGAGCCATCACAACTAGGTTACACTACTAGGAAAATGCTTATAGATAGAAGTTTACCAGTAGCCTTTGTTTATAACCCCACGCTACTAGTAGTTAGTAGTAGCATTGGCTATAAAGAGCGCTATTGGTATAAGTTAGCAATAGCGCTTGTTACCTAGCACCACGCTACTGCTAAGTGTAACACACCACACCCCCTGGTCAAAAAATAGCAGCAGCGCCTGTCGTCCAACTCCGCGCCATCGCTAGTTTAGGATCTATAGCGCTGTTTATCTAAGCGCCATCGATAATTTTTCTATGTATAACATTTTACCAAGATGGCGTGTGTTTCTGGCCCGCGCTATAAGTAGTGCAACACTAGCCGTAGATATTTTGCAAGCTGCCATAGCAGTAGTGCGTATAGGTGACCCGCGCTACTGCTATGCCCGCCATCCACCTACCACCTTTCCCCCTCTTCCTCCCCTCTCTTCTCCCACTTCCTTTCTCCCCCTTTCCTTGCACCTTGCTTGTTCCTTTCAATGCCCCCCTCCACCACCCCTCCATTAGAGGCCCCCTCCCTCCCCCTCTTCTTTGCCCCTCCACCACCCCTCCATTAGAGGCCCCCTCCCTCCCCTATTTTTGGCCCTCCACCACCCCTCCATTAGAGCCCCTCCTCCCCCTCTTCTTTGCCCTCCACCACCCCCAT
This sequence comes from Aegilops bicornis, assembly GCA_021605145.1. Classification (NCBI taxonomy): domain Eukaryota; kingdom Viridiplantae; phylum Streptophyta; class Magnoliopsida; order Poales; family Poaceae; genus Aegilops; species Aegilops bicornis. The sequence goes on along the minus strand of CM038671.1, from coordinate 555,965,876 downwards.
TTCTTTGTGCCTCCACCACCACCCCTCCATTAATGCCCTCCCTCCCCCTCTTATTTGCCCTCCTCCCCCTTCCATTAATGCCTTCCCTCTTCTCTCCCTCTCCTCTCCCACTATCTCCCTAGCTAGCTAGCTCTCTCTCTCCCTAGCTAGCTAGCTAGCTAGTTAGAGCTATATATCTAGAGCTACTAGGTAATTAAGAAGAAAGGTGCTCGATATCCCTCTCGACACATAGGCGAGCAAAAAAAGGTTTTTCTGTGGATAGGACCGAAACTATATATATATATGGGCGATATGAGAATATATATACCGAATTGTGTGTGGCATAATTTGAGTTGCCTACATTGTGTATTTGATGAAATAATGTGGGTGACATGAGTTGCGTATGTTTTGCCAAAATGTCGATTCAATTCCGTTTCGGCGAATTTCGGGCAAACTCAATATGTCCTATGTTTAGGGAAGGTCAAGCCAAATTTTTGTATGAATTTGATACATGCATGCATATATACGTGGTTATAATATTTGCTCCGCGCGCAGGTGATCATAAAGGTCAATGGAAGGATGGTGGAAAGATACTGGCAATCTGCTGTGGACGACATGTATGAAAAAAGACTGAAGGATGTTTTATGTCCATGTCGAAAATGCAAAGGAATAGTCAGGCTCGACCCCTTTGAGGGTGGCACATTCAAGGCGCACCTGCTCATGCATGATTTCATGCATGGCCATACTCGGTGGATAAGTGAAGATGATGATGATGATGAGGATGTCGACGGGGCAGGAAATAACAACATGGGGCCACCAGATTTAAGAGATGACTGATTATGTGCCCGAAGAGGAAGACGGCCTCGGAAATGTCGATGGCGAAGAGGCAGTTCAAGGTGGAGAAGACGCGGACACGCCGCCGTCTTCGTCGCTACTAAGTTCAGCCATGCGAGACCCGCATGTTCGAGACCTGCTTTGCAAGAAGACGACTAGCGACAGAGCTGCTTCTAGAGAGGAGGCCAAATCAAGAATCGGAGGTAGACTCGATGACTCCTTTGTATGATGGTTGCAATCCCGAGGTGACCCGCTTGAGTTTCACACTTTAAAGACGAAGGCAAAAAACAAATGGACAGATACAAGCCTGGATGAGCTTCTAAAGTATCTAAAGAAGGTTCTTCCCACGGGAAGCATGTGTCCTACTAGTGTTGAGGAGGCAAAGAAAATGATGTGCCCTCTTGATCTGCCACACATTAGATATCGCACATGCATCAATGATTGCATCATATATCGGAACGAGCACGCAGAAAAAACCATCTGTCCAAAGTGCAATGCTTCACGATATAAAAAGGCCGGAAAGAAAGCTCCACAGAAAGTTGTATGGTACTTTCCTATCACTCCTCGTCTACAGCGGTATTTCGTAGATCCTAAGGAAGCAAAGCTTATGTGCTGGCACACGGAGAGGGTGAAGCCAAATGACGGAGATGAGCCGAAGCTGAGATACCTCGCAGATGCTAGCCAATGGAGAGCATTAAATGCTGAATTTGATTTTATCGCAAATGATCCCAGGAACATCGTGCTTGGCGCTAGTAGTGATGGCATGAATCCATTTGGCAACCAGAACACCAATCATAGCACATGGGCTGTGTTTGTATGGATGTACAACCTCCCCCCTTGGTTGTGCATGAAGGAAAAATACATACACATGGCTATGCTTATTCAAGGGCCAAGACAACTGGGAAATGATATAAATTTGTATCTCGGGTTACTAAAAGAGGAGCTACAGACCTTATGGACAACACCGGCCAAGACATGGGATGCAAGCAAAGGAGAGTATTTCTACATGAGAGCCTCGCTGATCACGACGGTGCAGGACTATCTTGGTTACGTCTATCTCTTCGTCTAGGTGTGCCACGGATATTGCGGATGCATGAGGTGCATGGATGATACAACTTCTCTGCAGCTATCGAAAGATGGCGGGTCTTCGAAAATCGTGTACATGGGGCATCAAAGATGGCTTGAGATGGATGACCCGTGGAGAAAGCGTGGAGATCTATTCAATGGTAAGGCTGAGCATCGAGGTCCTCCACGTAAGCATAGCGATGCAGAAATATATAAGTTATTGAAGAACTGGGAAGAGTGCCCCTCACCGGGAAAGACGAAGAAAAAGGAGCCGGAGCCCCTGCTGAAGGTATGGAAGACGAGATCTGTTTTCTGGGACTTGGAATACTGGCCCATACTTGACACGCCTCATAGCCTTGATCAAATGCATATCACAAAAAATATCCGTGAGTTTGCTTGGAACATTGATGAACATGCCGGAGAGGACCAAGGATGGGCCGAAGGCAAGAAAAGACTTGGAATTTTTGAATATCAGGAAAGATCTCCAAATGCCCGATAAAAGGTCGTCAGAGGAGACCGAGACGGAGACGGAGACGGAAGATAGGGGCAAAAAAGTAAACAAGAAGGAAGAACAATATTGCCCCCCTCTTGCTTCACCTTAGATCCTAAGGAGGTCGATCAATTGTTCAAGTGCCTTCTTAGGAATCAAAGTTAGTTCCAGATCTTGTGGGAAGATAAGCGATATCTGGACACTAAGAAAAAAGGTTGATGGGATGAAGTCTCACGATTGTCATGTGATGATGACATAGTTACTCCGGTTGCACTTAGAGGGATTATGGACACACATGTGCGTGAGACGCCTTCGACCTATGCCACTTTGTTGATGCTATCTCTCGAAAGTCGATCGGTGTGAAGCAACTCCATAGGCTACGGAGGAGATCGTTGTCATCTGAGAATGAGCTAGAGATGTACTTCACTTGCGTTCTTTGATGTCATGGTGCATCTATGTGTCCACATCGTGGGCGACATCATCGACCTAGGGCCGACATTCCTACACAAAGATGATGCCATTTGAGAGGATGAATGGCGTCATCAAAGGATTCGTTAAGTAACATGTCCCGTCGAGATGGAAGCATAGCCAAATGATATCTGACCAAAGAGTGCATCTCTTTCTATGAGAGTTATCTAGTAGGCACCGGAGACCCTGTTGTTTGTTTGCCCGTCAACAAGCACTATGGAAGGCTCGAAGGCGAAGGTCACACCAACGGTCATAGGGATGTGAATGTGTTACGCTCGGGGCGACAAAATGACCTTGACAGGGCAAACTTAGTAGTGCTAGAACACCTAGATGTGCTAGAAGATTTCGTGGCACTGCACAAAGAGACCATCGCAAAGAAGTACCATGACTGTGGGGTGCACAGGACGGATGCTGAAGTTATTAGAGAGCACAACTCCACTTTCTTGCATTGTTTCAAAGAGAGTGTTCTGGCTAATCCCCCGGAAGAGGGTTGTCCGAACGAAACGCTCATATACGCCTTAGCACATGGCCCCTCGACCAACCTCGTAACTTATCAAGCATACGATATCAAGGGATACACGTTCTACACGGAGGAGAAAGATATTGGCAGTGATGACCAAAACTCAGGGGTGACGATGGAAGCCATGACCGGGAATATAATTGAAAGATATTACGGAAGGGTCGAAGAGATATGGGAGCTTAACTACCCTGGATTGCATAGCGCGACGATGTTCCGTGTCAGATGGGCTAAGAATGTACAGAGAGAAAACCGACATTTCACTACCATGTGTATACCCGACTCCGATAGCGGTACCGTCAACGCCATCACCAAAAATGAGCCATGGGTACACGCTAAACACGTGACACAATGTTTCTTCATAATTGATCCGATCAATCCCAGCCGTGTTGTCGTGAGGAGAAGCAAAAGGAGCATCGACGGAATGGATGGAGTCGCCAACGAGGAGACTATGACCAGTACGGTGATCCGATGAGGGAAGATGATGCTGATGACGATGAAACATACGTCAAAAGAATAATGAAGACTACATTACCTACAAAAGATCGTAATCCCTGGAGAAGGAAAAGTCACGACCATGGGCTCAATTATTCTACAACGAACAAAAGAGGGAAGAAGATCAGTCTGAAGCGTCGTTGCCGCCCAAGCTGACAAACTAATCCACAAAGTTTGTGTGTGTCTAGCTATTTTGTATACCGCCGGTAGCGGTCAAATGATGTAATATATTTTATACTAATTATTATCCGGAGGGTAATAGTGGTATTGCTCCAACGATAGACCAAATTAAAGGAAGGAAAGTGCAAAAGAAAGATAAGAGAAAGAAAAGTGCAAATGAAAGAAAAAGAAAAAGAAAAAGAAAGGAAGTTTTGCAAAATGAAATGAAAGAAAAAGAAAAAGGAACTAATAAGTTGCGGAAAATGAAATACAAGAAAAATAAAAAAATAAAGGAAGGAAGTTAGTGGAATATGAAAAAGAAAAAGAAAAAAAAGTGCAAATGAAAAAGAAAATTAATAATATAAATAAAAAGAGAAATAAAATAAAATAAAAAGGAAGGAAGTTTGTGGAATATGAAAAAGAAAAAGAAAAAGAAAAAAGAAAAAAAGAGTTAGCAATAGCGTGTTTTGGCCTGGGCAGCGCTATAGCTAAGCAAAAGAAAAATAAAAATAAAAATAAAAATAAAAAAAGAGTTAGCAGTAGCGCGTTTTGGCTAGGACAAGGCTATAGCTAACTTAGCTATAGCGCGTTTTGCCAACACGCGCTATAGCTAAGTTGCCTATAGCACCAATTCGCTTAGCTCCTATCTCTTTCTCTCTCTCTCTCTCGCTTGATCCCTTTCTCGACCTCGATCTCCCACGCCACCGCCGACGCTCAAGACGCCCCACGCCTCATGACGCCTCAAGACTGCCCACGCCATTGCCGACGTCAGACTCGCCACACCAAGACCTGACCGACGGCCATCACAACCCGACACTCCTCCCCTGCCTTGCCCTAGGTGCACCCCGACCACTTCCCCGTGTCACTTTGTCAGACAATCTCTCTCTTTGACCAAATTTGGTCTTTCTACAGATCGAAGAGGAGGAGAAGGACCCCCTCTGCCAGCGACCCGATGCCACCCCTCGGCCAAGCGACCACGACCCTGGCGTGGTGAGCCACCCCCTCCTTTCCCGTTGTTCTTTAGTTAGGGCCAATTTTTTCTATGTAGGGTGTCCAAATTGAGTTCATGAGCAGTAGCATTTGTTAGCTTATGTTGATGTCCATTTGAAGTTTTTTAAATTTGTAGTTCATGTCCATTTGTAGTTCATGAGGCAAAAAAGTAAATGAAAATGAAATTGAGGATTTTTAAAAATTCAGAAAATGGGGTAGTAGATGCCACTCTAGCTAGCTAGCATCATTGCAAAAAACAATGCTCAAAAAATAAAAATAAAATGCTCATGGGTTCAGCAATCAGACTTTGTAAAAAAATCAGAAAATGGAGTTACCCACTTGAAGTTACTGTAGTTACTCACTTGAAGTTACTGTCGTTACTCACTTGGAGTAAAAATTTAGAAAAGAATTTGCTGAGTATTTTTACTGTTTGCAGCATTTTTGTAACTAGTACATTACAGTAGTCTGCAATTTTATTTGAATGCAATGTTGATGGACACAACAACAAGTTTATGAAATGAAATGATGTCCATTGGAGTCCATTTGGAGTTGCTCCATTGCTTGTGAGATGCTCTATATGTGATCTATGTTTTCCCGGTTGCGAGTGACCTATGTTTTGCCAAAAATGTTGATTCATTTCCATTCCGGCAAATTTCAGGCGCTCTATATGTGCACTTTCTAGCAAAGGTCATGCCGAAATTTTCCGTGAATTTTGGCATGACTTGTGCTAGAAAGTTGGACATATCGAGTGCTCGAGATTTGTCGCGACGGGAATGAAACGACATTTCCGGCAAAATAAAGGTCACTTTTTTTTCATTATTCACTTTATTATATAAAGCTCGATAATTAAACGACTACGACATTGAACCCTAGGAAACATGACCGACAATCGATGAGGCCGAGGTTCTCGGTCCCAATTAGGTCGAGCACACGCCTACCTCGACTTTCTGGCGGATCGGGAGAGATAGCAAGTGGGTGTCGGGACCCCCTTGTCATGACAGATAGCGATGGTGGTGGCGCTTGGCGCCGACAATCGATGCCACCAACGACACCGGCACCGGCCGGTGTTGATGATGTTCCTAAGTACAACATGGAAGGTGGGACCTCCCAAGCCGATTGAGGAAAGAAGGAAAAGCAGGACACAACGCCAAAATGAGCTCAGACCGGAAGACTAGTGGTCACGACGGTGCACCTGGCGAAGTTCGAGCCAATAGAGCCGCGGAAGTGGCGTGATGTTACGTCGACCAACTAGCATGCATCCTACAAAGACACAAATGAACATCAACACCACGAAAATACGGAAGAAAGAAAATTTGAAGAAGCTGCTCCTAACTAGGTTGCACGAAGATTCTGCTCTACGGTCGAATGACGATGTCGACCCATGGGATGATGATGCCATGAAAAAATCAACAACAAAGCCCTAGGGAAGTTCAAGAACGCATTGAGCGCTTGGAAAACTAGGGTGAAAAAGGCGATCAAGTAGACCATGAAACCTCACGCCGAGATTGTTGCGAATAATCCGAAAATTACGATAGAGGACTTTGAAAAGTTCAAGGAGACTTGCGATGAAGAAGCCGCCAAGGCCGGTCGGAGAGAGGCAAGCAAGGCAGTAAAGAACATGGGGAACCACCGCCTTGGAAGTCATGGTTACATCGGGAAAAGAGGCCGCGTGGGCTAAGGAGGATGAAGAACATGAACGTCAGGGGATCCCAGACCCATTGGCTGAGTTCACCGACCAGCAGGAGCACGACTTCATCAGGGCCCGATTCTCGTGGGACCCCCCTAATTTTTTTCCACCGACGGGCCGACTAAGAAATTCATGAGATTACTGGTAATTATCCTTTTACCACCTTACATATGAAGAAATAAGATATGAAAGCTCCTACATGGCTCCTTAGAGATCAGCGACTCTCGACCGTTGGATCGGTTTGCTTGATGCGTTTCTGGGCGTCGGATCAAGATCTGGAGGAAGCCGGGCCGTTGGATCTGAGATGATCACTGCTGGAATGAATAGTAACTACTTATAATGCCTCCCCGCGCTGCCTGTTTACTCCGTTTAATTGATCGGGCGTCGCTGACGTGTGGGTCCCGTCACGGGTGGGCCGCACATGTCAGCGACCGTGGCTATGGCTCCGGCGCATCCGTCCTGTCGCGTGCACCGGCGGGAGAAGATCCCATGCCACCGCCGAAATTCCCGTGCCCCGCCGAGGGCGTTCTTGTCTTTTCATATGTTGGCCAGTTGCGTGGTGGTCGCTGGTTTGTTGGCCCCGTCCCCAATCGGGTGAGACAACTAGGGTTCCTCACCTCTCCCTCTCCCTCACGACAACGCCGCCGCCCCTCCCCTTCTCAACTGCGCTCTCCCCTCTCTTCCTCGCCTCATCTCGTGCTGCCGCCCGCAAGGAAGCAGCTGCCGCTGATACTCCGCCCCGCCACCGCATGCTCCTGTTGAGGTCATTCTGTCACCGTCGTCATCTAGGGGGGAAGCACAAGCTGCTCGTGGATCGCAGTTTCTCGCGGCTGGATCGAGGTCTGAGTGTCGTCCTTGGTCGTTGTCGCCGTCGTCGTCTTCGCCTCGCCTCATGTGCCTCCTCAAAGCTCTTCCACTCATCCCTCTATTCTTTTCCGTTGAGCGTGTTGCGTCGTTGATTCCATCCGTGTTTCGCAGGTGAAGCAGGATTTGGTTGCTCTTCGCCTCGCCGTCGTCACGTCTTAGGCTCGCCTCAGGTGCCCACATCGCTGCTTCTACTATGGCCATGGAACTCCCTTCTGAGAGAGCGCGGGGGCTCCCGAACCGGTCAGATTCAGGCTTCCATGGGGACGAGCGCGACGCTTTCTCATCACCATTGGTCAGGTATGCTTCGTCTCACTCTCGTTCGACCTCTGCCTGGTCTATATGAATTCTTGATCTATTCGTCGTGTTGCAGTTGGATCAGGTGAGTGGATTGGGAGAGGAAAGCGACTTGACCGCCGATTCCTGTCGCCTTGGTCGCCGGGAGGAGGCCTCATTGGGCTTGCTGCGTTGCCATGCCTGGTGGGGTGGAGGCTTCCACTTGTGTAGCTGCTTCATCCGAAGGATCACCATGAGGAGGATGCCATCGCCAGACTGACATTGAGCGAGGTGATCCCCCTCATCCTTTTCACATCCTCCTTTCGTTTGGCTCTCTGTCTCACATGTCTCGCTATACTCTTGGTAGTTGGGCTGGCTATCAGGATCTGCTAACTGAAGAGTGGCTAGAACAACAGATACATCAGAAGGAAAAATGGGAAGTGGTGGACCTCGGTAGATGATTGTGAGAAAACTTGCTGGTTTCCTTGCAGGTTATTCTGTCCTCTCGCCTGGCCTTCTTGCCATGGTTTGGAACCGGCGTCGCCAGGGTCCGCCTCGGCCATGGCAAGGCAACCACGGTCCACTGGTCGTCAGCACGGCGTGTTGAGGTACTCGCTCGCAACGCAACGCGTGCAGGGTCGCACCGAGCTTCAGGCCATCCGTTCAACTGCGGTCCGCCAGCGCAGTTCAAGCCCCAGGCGCCAAGCTCCTTCGACACAGGTCTATCTTTCTCATTCCTTAATATTCATCTTCTAGACGATTTATATCCTTTGAATTACTGCAATCAATGAAGTTAGCATGAACATTTATATTTAAAGATATACTATCCAAGGCGTGAAAAAGAAGAAGATGATGGCATAGGTAGATGGTCTAGCAGGTTTATAATCCCTTCAATTGAGATCAGATGAAGTTCTGCTTGGACTTGCTCTGAATTTCTCTGCATTTTTGGTATCCAAATTAGCGTTAGGTTTCAGATAAGAGAGCAATTGATGAGTGGCACACATCAGCACATACTGTTCTTTGAGCAAACACACACGCGCGCGTGCACACACACACACACACACACACACACATACACAGACACGAACATACGCATCTTTTTGAGGTACTCACGCACATGAAGCACGTACTTTGTTGTTAGAGTAAAACATGCATTAGAACTTTTTCTTACCAGATAATTTAGTAGACATACCTGAGCAAATGAGAAAGGAGTGATTCTAACATGAGAAGACGAGGGATGAAAAATGCATGCTCGCCGTGAAGCATATCAGCATGTGGATTAATAATAGAAGGGGGAGGAAACTTGCTTCTCTGCGTTTTTGATATAGTTTAAAAGGATATATTGTCGACATTCTAAATGTTAGGAAAGGAACCGACACAGTCCGTGTGTAAGTATGTGATTCAGATTACTGCTCTGAAAGTATTTAACTTGCTTACTAATAATCCACACTTGAATATATTAATACTCACACAGAAGTAGACAGGCCATGGCTAGCACCTGCAAGGTCCTCAAATAATCATAACAGAAAACAACAAATGCATATGTCAATTTATGATCTTTTTCACATGATAATAACACTATCAGCATGCTAATTATGTGTGTGGAATTTGTACTTATCACCATGTGCTTGTGTGACTAATGTCACTTTTTTATGGTAGGCCACGGTTAAAAGGCAATACAATATATTCGCTACTTTTACTGATATTTTGGGACCACGTCTAAAACTGTCCCTAAACATTATGTTGTTTTTACAGTAATAAAACAACTTCTTAAGGCACTCTGCTATAAGTTATGATTCTACAAACCTACAATTTTTACTCATTCTTTAAAATGACCATGCGAACACCCACTTTATATGAAGCCACAAAGACTATGAAGTTGTGTTCCATTACAGATCTATGTGTTTAGTTTTAGATAGTTTCATTAATGAAGACAATCATATCTTTCAATTAGCCCTCCCAGCTAAAACCACCAACAATTATATCAATGTGAGACTTCCACTATTTTTTTCAGAGACTCGCAGTTAAACAAGAGGAATTAGATGCTGGTATGATGTTAACGCTAACTATATAACTCAAGTTGATGCCAGCAATGATGTTGATGGTAACCCTCTGCCTCAAGTTCTATATTGGCCAAATTATTTCATCCTGCCTTCATTTCCTTCTTAATCGTCTTGTACTGGCCCACCGCTCTGTTACAAGCGCAAAAAACCATACCCACCACTCTGTCACAAGCACAAGAAGCTGCTGGAGTCTATTCATTGCCAGCTCACAGCAGACTCGGCCCCCAAATACAAAGTGAAAGAGATCCATCTGAAAGAGGGCCAGTCCATTGTTCGCGGTAAGAACTCCATTGCCTTTCTCTTTCCAGTGACTATTAGAAAAAATACTAAATGGTATGCTTTCATGTAAATTGGCATAGGTGAACCTTGTGTGTACCACATCGATGAGTTTAGTGGCTATTGTGTGTGGGGGGATAAGGTCAAGTTATATAACAACAATGTTTGTAACCTACGGAATATAATAAAAAACAAGAAAATACCCAACTATTATTATGTTGCAACCCCTGGGTAAAGAATGGCAACCTTTCAGAAATACTTTGTTGTATTTCATTCACTAATATGCAGCGAACTCATATGTTGATCAAGAATTATCGCTGCTTTCTGTAGAATAATTGGTTGAACTACTTTTGGAAGAGGCGGCAGGAAGCATAGAAACCATGATGTCCATGGAGATTCAAAGTACGGAAATATGGAAGAGGTTTTGATTCTTCTCATTGCATTTCTAATTTTGTTGGCTACTATCTAACCATTGAAAGTATAGATATTGCCCAGCGGGGAATCAGTATTACAGAGGAGTGCAATTGGAATTTTTACCTAGTGCAAATACTGAACATGTGAATAATGAATAGGCTGTATTTTTCTTAGTAACCCATTCTGTTATGAATGATAATTTATGTCTGTTTTGTATCTCTGCTGATAGAGCATATGCTTTTCTAATATTGCGTGGTGCTATTAGTTTATTTGATTCTGCAGATATGTTTTGAGATTTTCATAGAGCCGACCAATGAAACAACTTTGGTTTATTAACACATCGTTTCTTCACAATTTGACTACTATGGTCGCCGAATTCTTGGAACAGGTAACCAGCCAAGGCTGCTTCAGCTAAGGGTTGCAGATGTTTTGTTTGGCTTGCATGAATTGAACCATGCTTCCAGTTTTAAAGTACACTTGAGCCACAGTTCCTGATAGTTCCAAGCTGATGTTTGTTTCCCTTGCATGAATTGAACATGCTACTCTGGAATCAGAGAGCAGACAACTGTAGGTTTATTTTTTAGTTAAAGTATAGTTGCTACTAGCTATTGTATACGCAATGCGAGCAGATTGTAAAATATGCAAACCGCTGATGTATACTAGGGAGTCTTTGTTCATTAGTTGGAAACATGTGTCGTAGTGTCTAGGACCTTCTGGTGAGCTGATCCACTCTTTAGTTTTCCACCTTCTACTTTCAACGTTTAATTTTATTGTCCTTTCCTATGAGTTTTCAATATTTCTCTTCTTTACATGTTCAAATTGTAAAGGAGGTAAAATGCACATGAATGTCCTTGATGCAGATCTCTATGATTTATATATGTGCTCACGAGGACGATTCCCATTGCATCAGAATTGACAAGTTGAAGAATCTAGTCTTTTTGTGCTTGCCTACAGAACTGTCAGATCTTATATTTGTTCGCCAAACAAAAACGACTGATGGTTGATTGTCTCAACCAAGAATGAGCATTTTTCTGGATTGTAGGACAAAGAGGTGCCTTATTTTCCTTTTCTATCATCTACATGTTTGTCTCTACATTTGCACTTTTCCTCGAGAGTATTGGTTTCTAATACCATTTTAAAGTCCCGTGGAACCTTTGACCAGTAAAAAAATGTTCAAAGAAACTTGCTCTGAGCTCTTTGTGATCAAGTTTATGTGTTTCTGTTGTATAGTGTCCCGGGCAAAAGGACCAAGTTTTGGCGGGTAGGCATCGGGAGTCCACTTGATTGGCTTCAGCCTTTGAGGTGCTGCCGGCTAGCGGCATCGCTTCCGAGTGTCTCCTCATCTCACTCCCGTGGCACCTTCGACCGGTAAGATTTCCCCTTCTCTCTCTCTCTCTCTCTCTCTCTCTCTCTCTGACCGTCAGATCAATTTTTGTTTATTAATCTTTCTTATCCATAATGATTATCCCTCTTTGCTTTATTGTATTGTTAGCCGATTAAATGTATTTTATTGTAGGTGTATATTTTTCTGTATCGTATATATTATGCGAATTGTTTCTAACACATCTTGATCATATTTTTAGAAAGCTGCTTCTATATTTTTTCCATGCCTGATGTACTTTGTTTAAAAGTTTCTTCTTGGTAGGATCAGTTGTAAATAGTGGATGAACAATACCTTTTCGAGCTTAAGCATTTGATTTCTGGTGATGTGGTGTTTTCTCTTTACACATTATCCTTCTGCTTTCTTTTTTAATAAATAGACAAGTTGGATCCAGTGTGTATCCATGTGTCCATGTGTGTTTTGGGTGAATACGCAATGAAACCCGGGAAAGTGGCCTCTATTTGACATTGTCGTGCTCAAAGATTCATTCACATGTTTGTACCTTTGAATCTTGGTTCTGTTTCTATTGTTAGTTCCAAAAGATATATTCACTTCTTGGTGACTTTTAACTCTGTAACATGTCTACTCTTAGTTTAGATATATTTTTTATTCTAGCTGCATTGCCGTGAGCGAGCAGATTTCTTATGGGGAATGGCGATGACTACTTGAGCTTTTATTTTGATCTCCTTTGTATCCCAAACATAGTTTTCACACAGTCGATGTATGTACTGGTTCCGGATACTCCATGTAGCGTTTTTTGTTTGTTTTTATTCATATTAGTGCTAGATTCCCGTTCACAACAGAGACGAACTGCACTATATGTTTTCTGATCTGTTGGGCCCAAATAAAGTGCCTTCATGCTTCACTTTTTGCTACTTTGATTCTAATGCACATATGTGCATTCCTTTTTTTCATTCACTTTGCCGTTCATTTGATTTTCCATTTCTTCATTTTTTAATGACAAAGCAGGGTTTTTTCTTTTCGTATCAGCTTAAAATCACAATTGCCTATGATTGGTTTCTTGATTCAGATTTGTTAACAAGGTTTACAAAAGGCAAGTTGGTTTTATCGAGCAAGACAGATAAATTTATTAGTCTACTCCCTCCATATACTAATATAAGAGCATTTAGATCACTATTTTAGTGATCTAAACACTCTTATATTGGATCAAATAGGAGACTTGCAATATATGTCTCACAAATTATTTGCATCAAGTTGGTTTTACCGAGCGAGACTCATGAATTTATTAATCTAGGATCAAACATGATACTTGCAATATATGTCTCACAGATTATTTGCGTCAGGTTCATGTGAAATGCCACCTCTGAAGTTGATCGACAAGGCAGTTGAATGAAGCCACTTATTAGCACCTTGCTTTCTCTTCTTTCTTTTTGGACAAAAAGGTCCAACGATGCTCCACTGCTTGGCCTGATTTGAAGCGACCGCTGGGCACGGCTATTTCGGTCATCTTCCGTCTGATAAATAGGTCAAAGCAGGACTCACACTCTCTCTCGCCGATATTTCCCTTCGCTCTCGTGAATACATCATCTTCTACGCACAGCGACGCCGCCTTGGATCGGCCCTCCGTCGCGCCTCACCACGCATCTCAGCTCCAGTAACCAGGTTAGGTCTCACCTACGCACATCACATGGTTTCTATTCCTTCTGAGCCTTGAATATGTGCCTACATCCGAGGAATTTCTTGGTTCTATTCAGGTCGCGACGGCTGACAATGAGCTCCAGGTTCATAGCTCACCAGGCTCCACTAGCTCCACCAACAGCTGTTTGCGAGCACTTGCACAGGGTAGCTGAGATGAGTCATGTCCTCTGTCTGGTTTATCTAGACGTCTGCAAAAGTATGGTCAGAAATTAAAGAGGGAGCCAAATGAGAGCACGACTTAGAAATAGTCAGGGTAGTCCAAGGTCGAACCCAGGAAAATTTGACAATGGATTCCCTATATAAATATGCATAATGAAGTAATATATTGGGCTATTTTCCCATGCACGCACACAGACTAGAGGGCTAGACACGAGTACATGAGCTAATCCATTCTGGATCCCTTGTGTTGTGTCTTGGGTGTGATTAGAGTTTCGGAGGATCAATAGAGTTTAGCAACAGATAGCAGAGTTTTGCAATGTCTGCACTTTCAGAAAAGGGGGGCGTGGTCCTGTTTTGCCTCCACGAGGCTCTGCCAGTGCCAGTACGTGACTCAGCAGTCTCTGTAATCGAAGGAGATACTCTCAGATATAGGTAGTGCCATCTGCACAAAGAAACATACGCATGATCTAGGAATATCAAATAGATAATGATATTTGGATCCATGTCTTGGGATGATTTAAACTCTATTTCTTTGATACTGTGTAGGTAGGTTTCTTTAGAAAGACCAAGCATTATACGAATTTGCTTTCTGTCTATCCACAATATATGATCGTATCAGTCTTACCTTCCGAGCTACTTTTCCTATGATTCGCACATACTCGATGGCAGTCTGATTACCAGAGACTTAGCATCTCTTATTTGTCACCATGGTTGCCTTTTTTCAAATTCCTCTCCTGTTGTGATCTCAATTGCTTTAAGAAGTTCCCCCTAACTTTACATTTGTGTTCTTGGGTACTACAGGAAACCCAGCGAGTGTTCAGGATCTCACACAGAACAGTTCTTGACAGCCTCCTAGCACACCTTGGGCGCACTATTAGATGGGGCCTCTCCTAATTCTCAACTGCTCCTATGCCTATCAAGGTGATTTCGTCTTGCTGTACAAGTATTGCACTTTCTGGATGCTTGAATGCAGTAAATCATTGTGCTCCATATATTTCACAATTTATTTGTATCAGGTTCGTGTGAGGCGGTCCTTGTGAAGTATATCGACAAGGCAGATGAATTACGCCACATGTTAGTATGCTTAGTGATTATGGCTCCATAGTTGGCTCTCCTTATGTGTTCTCGCTTTTGGTATCGAACTTTGTGTTGAATAGCTGCCTTTCGTGGTCGGATGAACGCACCGAGATTGATCCTGTCTTATAATACGATCTTGATCTTGAGTCCATTGTGTTTTACTTTTCTCACAATTGAATGTTTCTTTACTTCATTATCATCCTTTATAAGTACACATGCTATACTTGGGTTCCTACTGGCATGCTGTTACATGCTTCAGCAAAACGTTGAGACCGACACCCTCGTGCCAAGGCGCGATCCCGATCTAGTTAGCTTCTAATCAATGAAGTCTAGTACATTCTAGTCGCATTCGTAAATGATTCATGGTCCATTTTGCAGAGAGAGCAACACAAGCTTGCGGCAGAAAGCGACTCGTCGACTTCGATCGACTCGATCGTCGATGAAGTACAAGTGGGACACTCCTTTCAACCGGCCATGAACATAATGATGGGACACCCTTGGCCGCATAATATGGACGCAGTATACCGGGGGATTCCACCACGGAAGTACTATTATAACGAGGACCCCGAGGCCAAAAGACAGAGAAAGAAGTTCACCAAGTGACTATCGACGAGAAGGTGGCGCGGGCGATGGAGAAAGCAAAGCTGAGACCAAAGCTGAGATTATCGCTGCCTGTAGAGATGATATGGTGGCTGCCTTTACAAGCTTGATTCCAACTGTGGTCACATGGGCGCAACAAAATCCAAACGCGCCACCAAATGATTTTCCCATGCCCAGCTTCACCGGGAGCAACTCAATCAACACCGCACCCATACCCATGCCTAGTATGGCAACCGCACCCGCACCTCCTCCAAAGACTGCCTCCCGCACCCAGCTCTCACAAAGAACCCTAGCTCCATCTACGGCTTGAATGTCGGGCCGTCGACATTGGTGAGCTCAAGCCCTCACGGTAAATACCGTCGCACCTTCATCAACTCGCCTAATTAATTAATCTTGATTTGCCATTATTTATGGATCTCACGGCGCACGACGTATATGTCTTTGTAGGCCGACTCCACTCCATGCACCCTCCTTTACCACATGAAGGGCGGGTTGGTGGATGTGGGGAAGGGTACTATAGTGAAGCCCAAGGATCGATTGTTCCACCGCCGGCAGATGCCTGATAACGCCTTAAGGGTCTCTGTGGCGAGTGTGAAAGTGGGCTACGAGGGTTTCCCTCGTCCGATACAAACCAATGAAGAGGATGACGAGACCCCCACGCAGCTTGGCCAATGCAAAAATTGACCGATCCTGTGGCCGAAAAATCTTCTTCGTGTCGAGGTGGCCGGGAGCACACCAACGGGACCTCAGGAAGGTATGACCACAGCCCCACCTACACAAGTACAACCATCGTCTCAGGCTTGATTCTTTGAGATCGAGAGACACGAGGAAGGAGGGCCAACCATTCCGGCAGATGATGCCATCTGCCCCATGGAAGAGGATATGGATCATGACATGGAGGACGCCGATGACCCTCTCCAGTATTTCAATACCGGCTATGACAATGAAGCAACAATGAGTCAACCATATGAATATGAGATGCATGTACCAGAGCCGGAATGTCCTCGGGAGTGCAAGAAGTTTTTGTTCACGCAATCCTCGCAGGACACGCCTCCAGATGCCGGTTCCACCCAAGCTCAACTAATTAGCCAGAGTCGTTCAATGCTGAGCCCGACAACACTAGGGGTGGTGCTCAAGGAGGGTCTTACAGACGCACCATCGGCCCCCGCCGCATGTGTTCCTCTGCCACCCCCACCCCCCACCCCCGCCCCCACCCGCGTTGAGTTTTCTTCGTTGGGCGAGGCCCCACCACCACCCCCCCACAACCATCGTCCCCACCCGAGCCCCTTCGTTTGCACCGGCGAACTCCCATGAAGCTCAAAAATCGACCACCCAATTTTGAAATTTAGTCTCTTGTGATTTAACTAGTGTGGAATATAAAGGGAAAACCATAAGCATTGGGAGTATAGTGTTGAGTGTGCCATGGCAGATCCGAGGGTGCAAAACCGACAAAGGCAACTTCACAACCAATGTTTGCTTTCAACTAGCAAGTAAGTGATGGACAAGAAATCGAGTAAAGCGGTGACAATCTATTTTCTTCTTTGTGATAAATAAGTTGAGAAGATCTGAAAAGAGTACCGCCTCAGTGCGGCGACATGTATGCATCTACGAGAATTTGAGCGGTGTTGCAGTGTAGCGATGGTCGCCAATGGCGTGAAGCAGATCTAGGAGGGTAGACGGTGGCGGCGGTGATGGGCGAGACGGTCGTAGGAGCGGCGGCGACAAGGTGGATGACGGCGGGGATGAAGCGATAGGACGGGATGCAAGGATCCCGGTCCGAAGCCGTGGATGAGAGAGGTCGATCCCTTGTAATGGACGGCGGCGTCGGGCTATCATCTCCGGCATGGCGGAGAAGGACGGCGGTGGATGGAGTGGCGGACGGAGGAGGCTGGGGTGGAGAGGGTCTTTTGGCGCCCACGGAGTACGAATGGGGAAATGGAGGTAGAGAGGAAGGGGGAAACCATCGTCAGGGCGCGCTTGTCTCAAATGCGAGGAAATTTACAAAATTAGCCCCCGTTTCAAATTTCCTACATCACAACAATATTAGTCGGTTGGGGATAGGACGGTAATCTCGCATACACCGAATATTTGCCGACGAGAGTTTGTTTTTGGCGCCTACCGTGTATGAATCGGGAGGAGTCGATCTCGCCGAGGACACACTTGTGTTTTGGCGCCCACCATGTATGAATCCGGTGAGAGGCGGTTATGTCACGTTTGAGTGAAATTACAAACCTACCCCTATCGAAACCTATAGAAATCGAAAGGATAGGCTTTGCATGGCGAGGATAGGCGTAGTAATTTCCATCTTACTGATTTTGGTTTGAAGTGATCGCGACTTTCCCCGCTTCGTTCAAATTTTGCAGAGTGCATGTTTACCGTGCCAACTCAATTCGGATCCCGTTTGTATTCTATTTTTTCGTGCGGGATCCATTTTTCGATTGGACTAAAATTCTATATACACCATTTTTTATATATACTTTCAAAAGCACAACAAAGAATTCTGCTCCTTTATATGTATAATATGATTTACAAATACAATGATCTCAAAATCATAAGGTTGAATTCAAAAAATTAAACCAAATTATGTTCTACTAAAATGTATGGATCAGTAATATCTACATATTAGATAACATCGATGCGCATGAATTCATATGAGTATGCATGTTTGATAGATCAATTTTGGTTCGAGTATGGATTACATGTATCATCATCTTGAATTCAAATATTTGAATCCCTTTTATGTTCACTCCTTTCACGCCCATCTCTCTCGCATGCATGCTCCTTCATGTAGCTATCACTCTCTTTTCTCCAGCTCACCTGCACGCTCACTTAATGTTTCTCCTACCCTCACAAACATGGTCTCTCGTCATCTCCCTTGAGAAGTGTCACACTCTCCCTATCATTATACATTACACGGTTTTCATTATCTCTCACGTATCTACCGTTCTCTTGTATCACTAGGTACCTAAGCTTTCTTTTTCACCACCACACACACGGTCTCCACTCGTCTTTCACTTTGTCTTTCTCTCTATGGGATTCTCTCTCACACCCTATATGTCTATGGGATTCCCTTCTTGAGACACGCCCTCTCGATCATGCACACACACACTATCGCCTCATTTTAAGCTGATACCTCTCGCACACACACTCTTTGTGTCTTTGTCACACATGCACTCTGTCCTCCTCCTCTCTCCCTCTCTCTCTCACACACATGGGCTTTTTGCAACAACTAGCAAGATGCCCATGCGTTGCACGGAACATCAAGATGCATTTGTAGGAGTAGTTTATCTTGTGGGAGAAAAGGATGAACGAGGGAAGGCCTTATTTGCAAGTGTGGAGAGGGGTGTGGGTATCTTTTTGCAAAATTGCCATAGTTTCCTTCCCATCCGTTGGATATAGATCGGACGGCCTATATTGCAGGATGGCAGGCACACGATCATCACCGACTATGCTTTTTATAAGAGTAGGGATAAAAATTAGAGTTGGTGATGATGGTGGGCCTGCCATCCTGGAATACAGGCCGTCCGATTTTTATCTGACGGATAGGAAGGAAACTATGGCAATTTACCCGCACTCCCCTCCACATTTGCAGATAAGGCCTTCCCTCGTTCATCCTTTTCTCCCACAAGATCTTGATGTTCCCTGCAACACACAGGCATGTTGCTAGTAAGAGTAGAAATTATACATATACCACTTCTTGAATCTTGAAACCAATCTCATCAAAACCGCCAAAGGAATATATTTTGAGTGAAACATAACATATTTTTAGTGATATACGTATTTCAAAACTAGACTTTTTTTTCTATCAAATCGGTGAATATGTATTAATCTAGTCTGATCGTGTGGCAACGCATTGGCACATTGCTAGTAGTTATTATAATTTTTTGGACACCAGACAAACGGTGGAGTACATATATGAAGAGAAGAGGCACACGCACGCAGTCGGTCTCTCGCTGTCTTGCACACATGAGTGTTACGTAAAGGCAACGTTAACAAATAAACTCTAAAACCTTAGGTGCACGATTGCTGCATTCGCGGGTACCGGGTACATGGTGGAGCGCACCTTTGTAGGAATAGTCAGCTCACTGATAATTTGATCCATAGGAGTTGATGGTCGGGACCACAGGTGGACGACTTGGAGGCGGTGGCTCGCCAGTTGCCACAGATCGAGTACCACATTTAAAATATCATTTTTAGTGGGGTTAAGAGTTCCGATTTTCAATGGCGTGTTATAAGTACTAAGTAGTTTTTAGAACGATTTGTATGGAGCGAAAATGGAATTCATAGTACTACATACCTCCTTGGCGTATGGTTGTATGGGTTTATTGCGAGATGTTGAACCTGGTAGTTCTAGGGCAAATACTATGGCCTAGATTTAGATGTTGGTTTTCAGTAATGAAAATGGGAAGGGGGAAACCCTTCTTTGATTAAAAAAATAAAACAACTACCTCCGTTCTAGTTTATTAGTCCCCATCGTATTTTGGGTCAAAGTTTGTCCATGAATTTTACTTGTAAAATGTGAATGGAAAACAAGATTTTGTTATACCCGAACAAAAAAGGACTGGAGGGGGTGATTGCTCTGACATGGACGCGACCTCTCATAGCGCAGGCATTGAATCGGCACGCCGGCCAAGAGGGCCCCACTCGCTGCAGGCCCGGCTGAACACGCCTCCTCGCCGCATGCAACCGGCTTGCATCGCCTACCGCCTTTCATTGAATCCACAAGATGTGCCGAATAACACGTCCTTTCGCGAGCCGGCCGGCATTTTAGAACACAAAAAATGACCAAAATATAATTATTTACGCATGGTCTTGACTTGTTGTGCTTGCACTGGTAGCAGGAACTAGATGTTTATCTTTATTTACAACTCTCCTCAATTTTTTTGGCTTTGAAGTTAATCATGGTTGTGGACATTATGTATGAATGTGCAGATATCTGTGAACATGAGTTTGATGTGGAAGTTGAACTTGGAATGTCGGGCTTGCGCATGAACTATACCATGTCCAATGCTTAAATTCATTATTGTTTGGAAAGTAATTGCTGTTATTACATGACTCGGAAAAAAATTGTGCCACATCGGTAGATGCACGGACATCACAATGTGCATCTTGTTGGATAAACATTTGGACCTAGCTATTATGAAGGAAATTTTGTATTGACAACAGTTTTAGATAGCGGTGAGACGCCTAGCCTGCCCGCCTCTGCTAGCTTATTTCGGCTTCTTCCATCTCTTCTTTTCCATGGGTGAAGAGAGCATCCGATTGCTCTTTTCGCTTCTTCAGAACTCAGCTACATTCTCAAGGGCTGCCGACGCTTTCTTTCGACCTTTACTAGAGCCACGAGGACACGAACAACTGACAAATCCACCTAGCTTGTGTGTAATCCAGCATCATCTGGGAATTTGTACCTTGTGTCTAATCCAACATCATTAGGGAACTGGCACCTTGTGTGTAATCCAGCCTCATTTTGGAAACATGATCTCGAGGTTGACCAAACTTCCCTTCTTGCGTGAACTGCATCGACATGAAGTTACTTATTTTTTAGATCAATACTCGAGCAACCTGGATCCATTTAGTAGAAGCGGATAAATGTAATCGGGAGATGTGAATTCAAAAGGAAAAAAAATATAAAAACAGACTACAAGGTAAGAACACCCACTTCCTACATCAAGCTAAAAACGAAAGCATTAGGACGATTAAGCCTCTTCTTATTGCACATCGAAGGACACGCGGCTTAAGAGAAACAGAAACTACAACATCGAAGAACACGAGGCTAAACGAAAGTAATTGAAAGGGTGTTACTTACCAAAGCTCGCTTTCTGTGTTCGGTGCAGCTCCTCTTTAACTTGCCACGCTCCTTGAAGATGTCCCCAATATCCCGTGTTTGGTCTTCATTGCTCCTCTGCATGTTCGCACTTGTGGTTTAAAAATCTCAACATGGCATGAAAAATATATTACTAGTAATACTCGTGCATCTTGTGGGCAACATTAAAGCACTCGTCTGCCATGTTAGAGCATCTCCAACAGAATCGCAATGCGCGGCACTTTAAAAAAGCGTTTACAGTGCTGAGATCGAGAAGTAGAGATAGAGAGTAGAGAATAGAGAGTAGAGGATAGTTCTCGGCATAGATAGATAAAAAATAGATTATTCAACTACTCCTCATCGTCCGACTCCTCCTCGATGATGTCCTCCTCCGACATCTGACTGTAGGCATGAAGATACCGATCGTCGTCGGATTCCCAGGGCGACGCTGCTCCTAGCCTCATGTTGAATTGAGCGTCCGCTTTTCGCCTACGCTTGTCCTCGCGATAGGCGGCTCGCTCCGCCCTCCTCTTATCCCTCTCCGCCCTCCTTTGCGTGTAGAACTCGCGCTCATTGATGATGTCCTACGGGAAGCATTGGCGCCACTGCGCCATGGCTTCCTCGTCCATCTCAGCGATGCCGAGACGGTGCTCCCACCTCCAGTTGTTGC
This sequence comes from Aegilops bicornis, assembly GCA_021605145.1. Classification (NCBI taxonomy): domain Eukaryota; kingdom Viridiplantae; phylum Streptophyta; class Magnoliopsida; order Poales; family Poaceae; genus Aegilops; species Aegilops bicornis. Next base: position 555,943,950 of record CM038671.1, on the reverse strand, counting down.
GACGATCCTCGTCGGTGATAAGCCGCGGCAGAAGCGTGAGCTCCTGTGCCCGCTCCCGCGTCGGCACGTTGGGGAAGTTCAATGTTCTATGAGGCCACCGGAGGCCGCCACGTCATACGCGCAGGCGGCCTCGTTGGCGGTGTAGAAATTGCCGAGGCCGAGGCGCATCCCACGGAATCGAATATCGGCGGAGAAGCCGCCGGAGGGGCGCGCGCGGACGCCGCAGTATCCCCAAGTTTCCCGGCAACACAGTAGCATGGTGGCACGGCAGTGGCGAGGCGATAAAGAGCGGGGAGAGAGCGGTGGCGAGGCACAGAGCGGGGAGAGAGCGGTGGCAAGGCACAGAGCGGTGGGAGGGCGCTGGATTTTATAAAGCGCGCCGGACGCCGTGCCCGAAAACTAGCGCACGCCCGGCCGCTTTTTCCTGCGCGCGCGCAATCCTTTCCCGACGTCTCTGCTATCTCTACTCTCTTCTCTACTGTTATATTTATTTTATATTTATTATTTATCTCTACTTTTCTACTCTCTACTCTTTTTTCTTATAAAAAACAGAGTTGGTGATGATGGTGTGCCTGCCATCCTGCAATATAGGCCGTCCGATTTATATCTGACAGATAGGAAGGAAACAATGGCAATTTTGCAAAAAGATACCACACCCCTCTCCAGATTTGCAAAGAAGGCCTTCCCTCGTTCATCTTGATGCGTGCAACGCATGGGCATCATGCTAGTTCTAAAAAACTTTCCATCATTTGCCACACTACTGGTTGCAGATGAAAAACCTACCCAAGCACAGCGCGATACAAGAGTGATGCACAATTACAAGCTGATATTCTGTTGGACAATGGAGGCTATAACCAATTACTTTTACGGGAACAATAGCACCCATGAAATTTGAAGGGTAGGTATGAACAAAATTGGAACTGCACATGTACTTCTAAGTGATTCAATAAAAACATTACCAATCGAGGAGGAGAACGATGGTCGCGGCGGCCTCTGTGAGTCATGGTCCGCAACGGGAGTCAGTTCATTGTCCATGACGGTGGTGCTTCTGCGCTTGCCGTCGGCTTCCGGGAAGCAGATCCGAGACCATGGAAGATGGTGTCGGGGAAGAGGCTCCGTGTACGACGACGATGGTGGACCGGCTCTAGTGCGGTGTACGAGGTCGTCGATGAGGCAGATGCGCTGCGGTGGACGAGTGCGCCGATGTAGAAGGGGAGGAGCACAAAGGCTGCGGTGCCATGGAGAAGTCTATTTTGCGGTGGGGATAGAAAATGGGGAGTATTCAGGTGTACTACTCTGGGTGCCGGGGTGGGGTTGGCTGGGTAGGGTGAACCTGAAGTTACGCAAACAGCCCCCTACCAACCGTCATGTGTAGGCCTGTTCCGAAGGCTATGATGGTAACTTCCCACTACTTGAATCAGGGTCGTGGGAGATCCCGCCGTCCTCAAAATTTTGTGACACTGAACTCCCCGTGTGGCGTGTTGGGTGATTCGGCTAAGCAACTAGCGAGTAGTACTAGTAAACTCTGCATATTAGGTTTGACCGACGTCAAACTTCCTAAAGTTTGACCAAGTTTATAGAAAAATGTAAACATTTACCATAACAAATATGTATGATGTGAAAGTATATTCAATAATGAATCTAATGGTATTTATTTGTTATTGTATATGTTAATATTTTTTGTTATAAACTTTCTGAGAGTTTACAAAACTTGACTTTGACCAATGCTAATACGCGGACTTAAATAAAAACGGAGGGAGTACACATTTGTTTTCTTAGTATGTAGTTAATTAATCTGTGGCACTCCAAAAATTTTGTTTTGGTTTTTAACAAAAACTTGATTGGTTTTGAAGGAGGTCATTTAAACCCCTTCCAAAAAAAAGAATCTCTTTCTCTCAAGAATTTTCCCTTTGACAAAAGATTTTATTTTGGCACCTTCTTCAACTCTGGTGTTGGTTATTAAAAACCTTTCTTCTGATTCTCCCCTTCTCAAATTTGTTTTTGGGATTTGTTTTCTTTTAAAAGAAAACCCTAGGAGTTTTGGGTCTTCTCTTATTTTGAAACCACCCATGGTTTTACCATGCCTCATGTGGTAAATCTTCCCAAAACCCCTCCTTCCCCTTTGGGACAATCCAAATATTCTGTCCCAACAAGTCCAACTCATTTTTGGATTTGATTTCATTTAATTCTTTCCCCAAAACAATTATGTTCATTATTTTGAGCCTAGGTGATTTGCAAAGCAAGTACCTAATTGCCTTCGAACTTTGCTCTCAAACTAACTTCTCTGGATAGTCCCTAGCACCCACAACCTAGAACCATCAAGATCCACTCTTCTTCTTTTCAAAATTTTCAAGTTTCAAACACGCAAGTTTGGACCAGATTTGTCAAATTTGGAGAAAATCATATCTCCTCATCACCAAAAATTCCACCAAAAAAAAGGCAACCTCCAGATGCAATGATAATCCACTCCACCAAAACTAAGCTCAAGGTAAAATCCCCACATGCCAAAAACATTCTGTCGAACACCTAGCATGCACTGTCACTTTGCACTTTCAGAGAGTTTGAGTTTGATGAAGTTCGTGTAAATGGGGTTGATCCACTGTCAAAGTGCGCCTGGCGCCTTTCGCCTGACCTCTCCTCCTGGCGGGCGCCAAGACGCCTCCTTGACGGATGCAAAGGCGTCGGTGGCGGCGAGCCTCACCCGGCGTTGGCGGTTTCTGTGGTGGCCGAGCCACCGTGGCAGCCAGCCGAGGGCTCGAGCTACCGCCACGCCCGTCCAGCGCCGCCAAACGCCTCTCCGCCTTTCGCGTGGCCTCATGCACGCCAAAGACACCTCAAGGCACTGCTGCGTGGCCGGCAAGCACAGTGGCGCCCTCTGCACGCCGACGGGCCCGCGCCACCCGTTCCGTCGAAACCCACTCAAAGCTCCTAATCCAAGTCCGTTTAGCGTCTGAATGGAACGGTGGGCCTCCACGATGATGCTCAACCCCTAAACCTCCCGACCAAGCTCTGCGCACACCGTAACCTTCGCGGGAGAACTCCGTTCACGGCCACCGCCTCGGACCGCCTATAAAAAGGGGCCCCGAGCTCGCCCTCAAGCACGCACCACCTCTGCACCTCACCAACACCCCGCCAGGCCACTAGGAGGACCTCGAGGAGGTCTCCTCCCCCAACTCCGGCCGCCCCGTTCCGCCTCGGCCACCACCTCGTTTCACTCCGGTGAGGCCGTCCTGTCGCCCAAATCTCGCCGATGGCCTCCTCTAGCACCCAAAGAAGCTAACCCCGCTTCAATTTGGCCTTCAGAGCCCTCCCCACGAGATCACACTCCACCCGAGCCGCCGTCACGGAGCAACGGTCGCCGTCGACGTAGTGCTCGCCGGCGACCACCACCACCACCCACCGACGCGGAATGACGCACTGAGCACGGAGGTACCACCCGATCCTCCTGCCTCGCCGTGGATCGCCGCCGGCGACCACCGCAGCTCTCGGGCGCCGACGAGCTCCGTCCCCTCGTTTGAATTTTCAAACCTGACGGGTGGGACCCGCCCGTCAGCCTCTCTATTCTTTTTCTTGAACCGTTTTCTGAAACCGTAGAGCCTGTTCTAAAGTCCTCCAGCTCCGTGCTCCGTAAACTCCAGATGTAAAGCTAAGCAGATAGTTTTTTATGTGAGAAGCTAGCTTCAGGAAGTTGTGACAACCCGTAGTGTTATTTTGGTGGAGTTTGAGAAGCTAAGAAATCGATGCTCCACGGAATCCTCTAAAACGGGGAGTGAACTGAAATTACAAGATGTGCCACCGCCAAGTGAAGAAAAACGTTTCGTTTAACCTCTCTCCTCTCTTCTTTCCTCATCAGAACAACCTCGTGCTTTGTTCCTGGAACAGAAAATGGTCTCTCCTACCTTTGTGGGCTGCCAACCTGCCTCCAAGCCGGCCCAATATGGTGCAAGACAGCCCAACAAATTACCGCCATTAAAGTTGCGAGAGAGAAGCTGATTCAGCTGCCTAACGAATCGGGATCGCTAGATGGAGTGAGAAGCCAGGCTGAGGAGCTGAATCTTCGGAGTTGGGAGAGTTGGGACAGGTTCAGAACAGGCCCGTATTCTGACAAATCCGCTTTCCAATCTGAATCGTTTTCTGAACTTTTACATTACGCTTCGAGTATTTTCTCGTTTCATTACGTAAAGGTCCTTGGACCAAAACACTTATAACTTTTAAATGTAAAAGGATTTTGAGTGATTCTTTTTCTGTCCTCTTAAAAATTTTGTCTAGTTTTTATCAGATTTATTTGAAAATTATTTGGAATATTTTTTGAGCACCCCTTGGTATTTACGTTAGTACGTATATTTTTGTATACCGTAGATACCGAAGGAGGTGACGGAACCGTGAACTTCACCGAGCTAGGCCCCGACTACTCCGAACCAGGCAAGCATGTTTGAACTTTTGATATGATGAGTGTTTGGGCATGTTTGCATTAATTAGTATCATGGCATGTTCATGAGCATCTCGATGAAAGTTTTACCGTAAAAGTTGAGGCAAGTGAGTTTCGAAATCCATGAGTTGTTGGAAACGAGTTGCATGGCCATGAGTTGGCATGAGAATGGGTAAGATGGCGGTGTTGTAGCATGCCGGTCTTATGCCGTGCCGTTGACCCGGTGTCAACATAAATCAGTCCAGATTCCCGTCCGTCTCCTTTCGTACTACCACATGTTTTCCGCAAGGATACGGCTTAGTAAGTTGCAAACCACTTTCGGTACACACCAAATCGAGAGGCCGGGATGAGGGTTCCATGGCCTGGATTAAAGCCTATCATCCGTCAGGGGCATGGGTGTTTCCGGTTGGGACCGAGAGGGCACCCCTTAGAGCGCCAGATATAAATTTGATCCCATGCTATTCGAGATTGTGATCTCCCGTCTCATAGTTTTTCTTGAACGCTGTCTAGGGTGATTCCGGCAACGTGAGGTAGGATGGGTGTGTCTTGGTTAGCTGTGTTTCCTCCGAAATACCGTGAACGGAACTAGTCCTCGTGACTACGGAATCCGTTGGCTGTGGATAATTTAGTACAAACTCTGCAGAGTCAAAAATCCTTGAAATCATCTTATTCAGATCCAATTGTTGTGTTCATCTTATCTTGTCAAATGTCGGTCCGAAGATGAAACTCACGAGAATCACATGAGTGTTAAAGGTTTATTTCTGTGGATGGACTAACTTTCGTTCTTGTCTTGTGATGAATATTTTCCGTGAGTACCATTTCTTGTAAAATGAAGTATAAGCCCTTTCTGCGATGTCGTTCAGACGTCCGACTGCGGCGTTGTTATTTACTTGTTTCGATATAAGCCCTTTCTTCGATGTTGCTCAGACGTCCGACTGTGGCACTGTTATTTACTTACTCTTGATATAAGCCCTTTCTGCGATGTCGCCGACATCCGGATCGTGGGTACCGTTATTTACTTACTTTTGATATAAGCCCTTTCTGCGATGTCGCTCAGACATCCGGCCGCGGCATTGTTATTTGTTTACTTTTGATACAAGCCCTTTCTGTGATGTCGCTCCGACGTCCGACTGTGGCATGCATGTATTTTCTTTCAGTATAAGCCCTTTATGAGGTGTCGCTTAGACGCCCGACTGTGGCATGCTTTACTTATTTGTTCGCCCTTCGAGGTGTCACTTCAGACACCCGATCGGTTTTTAGTTTATTTTCTTTGGGTTTTCGAGCGGACTACCGCCGATTCTTTTTTTTTACTTACCCTGCTATACTGATTTGATTGCGCATTGTTAGATTACTCATGGCGCATTCGTGCATACATTTGTTATATCTTTTGTCCGAACTGTCTTGCGAGTACTTTCAAAGTACTCATCTGGCTTGTTGATTTGGCCAGATGCTGACGAAGGCGATCTCATGGATGAAGAGTTCGATAGCGAGTCCGACGCCTAGAGGAATCACAGTCAGTCTCGTCGACCCCTGGATTAGTCATCGTGTTATATTCGCTTCCGCTACCCAAATAAATTCATCGAGCCTCACCTCGGCCTTTCGATGAGCCGCCAAAGGTAGGAGTCATATCATCCACTCCACCGTGTTATTCCATTGCTTTACCTTGAGTCGAGTATGCCACCACTCCATCATGTCATATCCGCCACTATGTATAATTATTGGCGTGCTTGTAATAATTGTTGAGCAAGATCAGCTCGACCGTAATATATTAAATGCTACTTGGCTTATTGTATCAAGGTTTTGTCTACCAGTAAGGAGGATTTTCCTCACACTGGAATTAATAGATCGGTTTCTCAATAAATATTCTTATTGGAAAACCGTTCGTGACAAGCTTGGTACCAGTGCCAGGCTGACTGTAGGAAGCCACTAGGTGCGATCGCTAATCGGTTATTAGCATATAGAGCTATTTCATAATTTTACAAATGTAGTCCATTTCTGACAGTCAGCATAAATTTATGATTTGACCACTCAGAATTTTTGCCTACTTTTGTAGATGCCTGGCAACGACTGCGAGTCACAGATGTTCGCCAACATGCCCGATGGGTTTGTCAAGCTTCTCTCCTTCATCGTCCAAGTCGCGATGGGGCCATCTCAGGCGCCTAGCCTTCTCACTCTCTCAAAGACAAGGTCAATGACCGTCTAACCATGCACCAAGCCGCGGTGCAATTCAAGGGAGGGCGAGTTGAGCGTTTCCGGTTCTTGGGGAGAGCCATGCCTATGGAGAAGCATGCACTGTAGATGGCAGCCCGTGAGGCGATAGCTCGTCTCAGGGATATCCTTCCTTCGATGAAGACTCGTCGTTACCGCTACCTTCCATGTCACGTGCCATACACCTGCCACTACGCGTTCTCTTGCCCCAGAGGAGAACGAGACGAGGCTTTTGAGATGCTTATCGAGTATCTCCGGGCTTTGGAGGCAGCCTTCGACAACCTGGTGGACGACTTTGTAGCTGCCCGCATGGACTCGGTCCATGGCTGTGCCGCCAATAGGAGGGAGCTCCTGCGCACCGCACCGCCACTGACTTTTGTCTCGCCATCGCATCTTTGCTCCTACTGCTCTCGCCACTACTCGCCGCCTGCCTACCACGGAGGAGTTCAACCATGTCATTGCGCCTACTCCGGTTCGCTCGCACCACCCTTGTGCCCGCTCATGTTCGAGTTGTCCCAAGATAGGGCACCTGCTCCACCAACTCAGCGCAGCACTTCACGTCTGGAGCCTATCTCCGAAGAGGTGGTTGAGTCCCCAGCCTCGCTGCGCCTCACCCTTGGCAGGCCAAGGGAAATCCTTACCATCTCCGACTGAGTACGCTTAGCCGCCATGCGATGAACCGACTTGTGCGATATGTTTATATGTACATAAGCTGTGAGAAGTAGCTTGTTTGCGCATCATGTAGGAACTGGAGGAGTGCACTAGCCTAAATAACATGTCAGGAATATGTACGCATATCCTGAGTGATGTATTGCATAATTACTGCTTGCGTGTAAGTATGTAATGAGCAGTCCTTCTCCATGCGCAAACGTTTATTCTCTTGAAAAATCTTGGAGCATTTGAGACTTCTTCCGTCTTCATGAATTTATTGACTTTTGCGACTCAAATTTCTTTTCTTATGAGTTTCACAAAATATGTCCCCAGAGTGAACAATGTCTCGTCCTTGGACGCACTCCATGCCAACTCCGCCAGAGCAAAATTATGACACACAACCCAGCAACAATTTCACACGAGGCAGATCAAGTCGGCGGAGACGTTGAAACAGCGCTTTCCCAAATGTGTCGTCTTTATGAGCAAAGTCAGCAACAACATCAGGAAATGATGAACCAAGTCATCAATATGGGAAATCACCGTGGGCAGTTTCAGCAGCAAGCAAAGTTATCAGAGCTACAAAAGACGCGTCCCCAAACATTTTCTCACACTGACAAACCTCTGGAAGCCGAGGACTGGCTTCGAGACATGGAAAGAAAATTAAATATTGCCCAGTGTTCAGATCTGGAGAAAGTACTGTATGCACCGCACTATCTCACTGGAGCAGCCGCATCATGGTGGGAAAATTTCCTACACATGCACCCCAACAAAAATAATATAACATGGGAGGAGTTTAAAGAAGGTTTTCGTGGGGCACACATTCCTAAGAGTCTTATGAAGATCAAAAGAGAGAATTTGATGACCTCAATCAAAGGACAATGACGGTGTCAGAATACAACAGTCAGTTTACTCTGTTGTCTCGCTACGCCAACGAGGAGCGTATGTTGGAAAGCAAGAAGATGGAGAAATTCCTAGACGGTCTGACGCCCGCGCTTAAATGCCAACTGGTCGTGCACACCTTTCCAGATTTTAAGACGCTGGTGGACAAGTCCATTACCTTGGAGAATGAGAGATGCAGCTTTGAAGATTTCCGCAAGCGGAAGAGGGACCAGACTAATCATGCCCGCAACCACCGCAAAGAAGACAGATGTTCGTAAAAACTGGACACCCAAACCCACGACAAAGCGTCTCACGTCCAATCAAGAATTTTCATGCAAGGGACAAGGAGTTCACATACCGCCCAGGCGTTACCTATTACGCTTGTGGAGAAGAAGGGCACTATGCCAAGCGGTGCCCCAAGCCAAGGAACTTCGACCCCAAAGCCGAACAACGGAGGCAATAATTCGCGCCAAAGCGCAACAATTTCAACCCAAATAACAACCACAAGAAGGGTCATCCGAACCACGTGACCAAAGAGGAAGCACATAATGCCCCGGATATCGTACTAAGTGCGCTTCACATCAACACAATACCTGCCATGGTTTTTTTCATTCTGGAGCTTCTCACTCTTTCATTTCGAAAAGTTGTGCCTCGCAAAATAATTTTTCGATGCTTCCCTTGGAAAAATCTATGATCGTCAAGTCCCCTGGAATTAAGCAAGTTACCCAGAGATATTGCCAGGGAGTAATTATTGAGTTTGAAGGGTTGAAGTTTCGCGCCAATCTTATTGTGTTGGAAAATAAAGGACTGGATGTCATCTTAGGGATGGATTGGTTAACTACCAACAAAGGTTTTATTGACTGCTTCAACCGAACCGTGATTCTCACCCACCACCACGGGAAGACCATAAAAGTTTCAGCCAAGGAGAGAAAAATATCCCGGCAACCAAGATTTAACAAGGTGGATATTTCTGAATTGAGCAAGGTTCCAGTAGTGTGTGAATTTCCAGACGTATTTCTCGAAGAACTACCAGGCATGCCACTGCATCGAGAGATAGAATTCAGCATTGAGCTAGCACCCGTAACCGCCCCATATACAAGAAACCATACAAAATGGCACCATCCGAATTGGTAGAACTGAAGAAGCAAATAAAAGAATTCTTGGACAAAGGTTATATACGAGCCAGCTCCTCACCACAGGGTTCACCAATTTTATTTGCCAAAAAGAAGGATGGAACCCTGAGATTGTGCATAGACTATCGAGCGCTTAACATGGTCACAATCAAGAACAAATATCCGATGCCACGGATAAATGATTTATTTGATCAGCTCGCTCAGGCCAAGGTGTTCTCAAAAATTGACTTGAGGTCGAGATACCATCAATTAAAAGTGCGAACCGAAGATATTCCCAAGACGGCTTTCACCTCCAGATACGGATTGTATGAGTTCACAGTAATGCCATTCGGACTAACAAACGCTTCGCATATTTTGTTCACCTCATGAACAAAGTATTTATGAAGTTTATGGACAAGTTTGTTGTGGTATTTATCGATGATATTCGGTATACTCCAAGACACCGGAAGAGCACGCTGAACATCTCCGAATTGTACTAGGGGAACTCAGAAACATCAATTGTACGCTAAATTCAGCAAGTGTGAATTTTGGCTAAGGCAAGTAGGTTTTCCGGGCCACGATCGACCCAAGAAGGTATTGCCGTGAGACCCGAAAGTCAAGGCCGTACTTGGCTGGAAGCCACCAGCCAGTAGAAGCAGACGATACAAAGTTTCTTGGGAATGGCAGGATACTACAGATGATTTATTGAAGGATTCTCCACCATAGCAAAGCCAATGACGCAGCTACTCAAGAAAGACAAGAAGTTTGAATGGACGGAAGCTTGCGAGAAAAGTTTCCAAGAATTAAAAGGAAATTAACGTCAAGACCAGGTATTAATTGTGCGGACATACACAAGAATTTTGAGGTGTATTGCGACGCATCCCGGAAAGGCCTCGGATGCGTGTTGATGCAAGAAGGCAAGGTAGTAGCATATGTCTCCAGACAACTTCGCAAGCATGAGGAAAATTATCCTACTCATGACCTAGAGTTAGCAGCAGTTATTCATGCACTCAAAGAATGGAGACACTTTTTACTTGGAAATCGTTGTGAGATATACACGGACCATAAGAGCCTCAAGTATATTTTCACACAACCGGAACTGAATTTGAGGCAACAACGCTGGTTGGGACTAGTGAAGGATTATGACGTTGGAATCCACTACCACCTGTAAAGCAAATGTAGTGGCAGACGCTCTAAGTCGGAACCCTAGCCCAAACGCATTGACGGCCCGCCAAACACGAGACCTGAATTTCGGCAGGAGTTTGCTAAACTCAACTTGCTGGTAGTCACCGAAGGCAGCATATCAAATTTAGAAATACAGCCTACCCTGATGGAAACAATTAAAGAGGATCAACATGGACACCCTAGCATTGAAGGCATTAAACGGAAGGTGAGTTGGGGCAAGGCCCTTAATTAGATTATCGATAAGGTGGAATATTGTGGTACGGGGATAGACTTTATGCATCAAATATCAAGGATCTTAAACAGCAGATCTTAGCTGAAGGCCACACCGCCCGTATTCGATACATCCCGGAGGGACAAAATGTACAAGGATATTCAGGAAAAATTTGGTGGCACGGTCTAAAAGGGACATAGCCACGTTCATCGCATGTTGTGACTCTTGTCAACGCATCAAGGCCGAGCACCAGAAACCGGACGGACTTTTACAGCCAAATAAAATACCCGAGTGGAAATGGGACGAGATTGGGATGGATTTTATTGTTGGGCTACCTTGGTCACGACACGGAAATAATGCCATTTGGGTCGTCACTGATAGACTGACTAAAGTAGCACACTTCATCCCCGTGAAGACAACCCACACCACTCAGAAACTTGCTAGGCTTTATCTTTCCCGTATCGTCTGCTTGCATGGAGTCCCAAAGAAAATAATCTTGACAGAGGCACTCAATTCGCCTCCCGATTTTGGGATCACTTACAACAAGCTCGGGAACTCAAGCGGCATTCAAGACCGCATACCACCCCTGCATGATGGGCAACCGAGCGAGTAAACCAGATTCTAGAAGATATGCTGAGAGCATGTGTCCTCACCTATGGGACCAGTTGGGAAGAGAGCTTACCATACGCAGAGTTCACAGATAACAACAGCTTATCGTGCCAGCCTGCAAATGGCACCATTTGAGGCTCTGTACGGGCGAAGATGTCGTACCCCGCTAAATTGGTCGGAAATCGGAGACAGCCATATCTTTGGCCCAGACATGCTCAAGGAGGCTGAAGATAAAGTCAAGGTGATTAGGGATCGACTCAAGACAGCCCAAAGTCGATGTAAGAGTTATTACGATCAAAAACATCGGGAATCAGCTTTGAACCCGGTGAATTTGTGTACCTACGAGTATCCCCTATGAGAGGCCTACATCGATTCAAGATTAAAGGGAAGGCGGCACCAAGATTCATCGGACCATTCTGCATAGTGGCACGGAGAGGCACGGTAGCCTACCAGCTAGACTTTCAGAAGATTTATCCGACGTCCACAACGTGTTCCACGTCTCGCAATTGAGGAAGTGCGTGAGCAACCCAGAGAAGCAAGTATCCCATGAAAACATTGACGTGCAGCCAGACCTCACATATCGAGAGCATCCAATAAAAATCATGGAGGAGTCTGAAAGGAGAACCCGACAGAAAACCATCAAGTACTACAAAGTTCGATTGGAGCAACCACACCGAGAGTGAAGCCACTTGGGAAAGAGAGGATTTTCTTCGGACAGAGCACCCACACTTATTTGAGGATCAGCTGAAATCTCGGGGACGAGATTTTTCCTAAGGGGGTAGGTGTTGTGGCACTCCAAAATTTTTGTTTTGGTTTTTAACAAAAACTTGATTGGTTTTGAAGGAGGTCATTTAAACCCCTTCCAAAAAAAAAGAATCTCTTTCTCTCAAGAATTTTCCCTTTGACAAAAGATTTTATTTTGCCACCTTCTTTAACTCTGGTGTTGGTTATTAAAAACCTTTCTTCTGATTCTCCCCTTCTCAAATTTGTTTTTGGGTTTTGTTTTCTTTTAAAAGAAAAACCTAGGAGTTTTGGGTCTTCTCTTATTTTGAAACCACCCATGGTTTTACCATGCCTCATGTGGTAAATCTTCCCAAAACCCCTCCTTCCCCTTTGGGACAATCCAAATATTCTGTCCCAACAAGTCCAAATCATTTTTGGATTTGATTTCATTTAATTCTTTCCCCAAAAAGATTATGTTCATTATTTTGAGCCTAGGTGATTTGCAAAGCAAGTACCTAATTGCCTTCGAACTTTGCTCTCAAACTAACTTCTCTGGATAGTCAACAGTGCGCCCTGGCGCGTTGCGCACGGCCTCTCCTCCCTGGCCAGAGCGCCGCACGCCTCCTTGGACGGATGCAGACGTCGGTGGCGGCGAGCCTCGCCGGCGTTGGCGGTTTCTGTGGTGGCCGAGCCACCCGTGGCAGCCAACGAGGGCCTAAGCCAGCTCACCACGCCGTCCAGCGCCGCCCAACGCTCTCCTGCCTTCCGCGTGGCCTCATGCACGCCAGCACAACCCATGGCACCGTCGCCGTGGCCGGCAAGCACATGGCGCGCCCTCTGCCGCCGACGGACCCGCGCCACCCCGTTCCGTCGAAACCCAATCAAAGCTCCTAATCCAAGTCCGTTTAGCGTCTGAATGGAACCAGTGGGCCTCCACGATGACGCTCAACCCCCTAAACCTCCCCGACCAAGCTCTGCACCGCCGTAACCTTCGTCGGAGAACTCCGTTCACATCCACCACCTCGGACCGCCTATAAAAAGGGGCCCCGAGCTCGCCCTTAAGCACGCACCACCTCTGCACCTCACCAACACCCCGCCAGGCCACTAGGAGGACCTCGAGGAGGTCTCCTCCCCCAACTCCGGCCGCCCCGTTCCGCCTCGGCCACCACCTCATTTCACTCCGGTGAGGCCGTCCCCGTCGCCCAAATCTCGTCGATAGCCTCCTCTAGCACCCAGTAAGCTAACCCCCGCTTCAATTTGGCCTTCGCAGCCCTCCCCGAGGAGATCACACTCCACCCGAGTCGCCGTCCGCCGGAGCAAGGGCCGCCGTCGACGTGGTGCTCGCCGGCGACCACCACCACCACCCACCGATGCGGAATGACGCACTGAGCACGGAGGTACCACCCGATCCTCCTGCCTCGTCGTGGATCGCCATTGACGACCACCGCAGCTCTCGTGCGCCGACGAGCTCCGTCCCCTCGTTTGAATTTTCAAACCTGACGGGTGGAACCCGCCCGTCAGCCTCTCTGTTCTTTTTCTTGAACCGTTTTCTGAAAATGTATTCTGACAAATGCACTTTCCAATCTGAATCATTTTCTGAACTTTTTTGTTCTGCCCCCTGAGTATTTTCTGTTTCATTACAGAAAGGTCCTTGGACCAAAACACTTATAACTTTTAAACAGAAAAGGATTTTTGAGTGATTCTTTTTCTGTCCTCTTCAAAATTTTGTCTAGTTTTTTATTAGGTTTATTTGAAAAATATTTGGAATATTTTTTGAGCACCCCTTTGTATTTACGTTAGTGCGTATATTTTTGTATACCGTAGATACCAAGGAGGTGACGAACCGCGAACTTCACCGAGCTAGGCCCCGACTACTCCGAACCAGGCAAGCATGTTTTAACTTTTGATATGATGAGTGTTTGGGCATGTTTGCATTAATTAGTATCATGGCATGTTCATGAGCATCTCGATGAAAGTTTTACCACGTAAAAGTTGAGGCAAGTGAGTTTCGGAAATCCATGAGTTGTTGGAAACGAGTTGCATGGCCATGAGTTGGCATGAGAATGGGTAAGATGGCAGTGTTGTAGCATGCCGCCTTATGCCGCACCTTTGACCCAAAGTGTCAACATAAATCAGTCCAGTTCCCGTCCGTCTCCCCTTTCAGACTACCACATGTTTTCCGCAAGGATACGGCTTAGTAAGTTGCAAACCACTTTACGGTACACACCAAATCGAGAGGTCGGATGAGGGTTCCATGGCCTGGATTAAAGCCTATCATCTGGTCAGGGGCATGGGTGTTTCCGTTGGGACCGAGAGGGGGGCACCCCTTTAGAGCGCCACAGATATAAATTTGATCCCATGCTATTCGAGATTGTGATCTCCCGGTCTCAAAGTTTTTCTTGAACGCTGTCTAGGGTGATTCCTGGCAACGTGAGGTAGGATGGGTGTGTGTACTGGTTAGCTGTGTTTCCTTCGAAATACCGTAAACAGAACTAGTCCCTCATGACTACGGAAATCCGTTGGCTGTGGATAATTTAGTACAAACTCTGCAGAGTCAAAAATCCTTGAAATCATCTTATTCAGATCCAAGTGTTGTGTTCATCTTATCTTATCAAATGTCAGTCCCGGAGACAGAAACTCCTGAGAATCACATGAGTGTTAAAGGTTTATTTCCTGTGGATGGACTAACTCGTTTACTATCTTGTGATGAATATTTTCCATGAGTACCATTTCTTGTAAAATGAAGTATAAGCCCTTTCTGCGATGTCGCTCAGACGTCCGACTGCGGCGTTGTTATTTACTTGTTTCGATATAAGCCCTTTCTGCGATGTCGCTCAGACGTCCGATCGCTAATCGTTATTTACTTACTCTTGATATAAGCCCTTTACGCGATGTCGCCGACATCCGGATCGCGGGTAATCGTTATTTACTTACTTTTGATATAAGCCCTTTCGCGATGTCGCCGGACATCCGCCGCTGCATTGTTATTTGTTTACTTTTGATACAAGCCCTTTACGTGATGTCGCTCCGACGTCCATCGCGGGCACGCATGTCTTTTCTTTCAGTATAAGCCCTTTATGAGGTGTCGCTTAGATGCCCGACTGTGGCATGCTTTACTTATTTGATCGCCCTCCGAGGTGTCGCTTCAGACACCCGATCTGTTTTTAGTTTATTTTCTTTGGGTTTTCGAGCGGACTACCGTCGATTCTTTTTTTACTTACCCTGCTATACTGATTTGATTGCGCATTGTTAGATTACTCATGGCTCATTCGTGCATACATTTGTTATATCTTTTGTCCGAACTGTCTTGCGAGTACTTTCAAAGTACTCACCTGGCTTGTTGATTTGGCCAGATGCTCACGAAGGCGATCTCATGGATGAAGAGTTCGATAGCGAGTCCGACGCCTAGAGGAATCCCAGTCAGTCTCGTGCGACCCCTGGATTAGTCACTGTGTTATATTCGCTTCTGCTACCCAAATAAATTCACCGAGCCTCACCTCGACGCTCGATGAGCCGCCAGTGTAGGAGTCATATCATTCACTCCATTGTGTTATTCCATTGCTTTACCTCGAGTCAGTAGTATGCCACCACTCCACTGTGTCATATCCGCCACTATGTATAATTATTGGCGTGCTTGTAATAATTGTTGAGCAAGATCAGCTCGATTTCGTAATATATTAAATGCTACTGGCTTATTGTATCAAGGTTTTGTCTACCAGTAAGGAGGATTTTCCTCACACTGGAATTAATAGATCGGTTTCTCAATAAATATTCTTATTGGAAAACCGGTCGTGACATAATCATTTGTTGAAATTGTGAAATAAATATATTAGGCTACTGACTTCGAATGTAATGGTCTATACAATTCAATAGTTACAATCATTGTCGAATTCCAAGATGTATACGAGGTCTATAGTACTTCACAACATGCTCAAACTCACATAATCCCCGTCAAATGACAATCAAAATGCATTTCATAGTTATTACTGTGTAGGATGCAAGAAAACCAACAATAACTCTACATCAGCCATTATAAAAGCAACATTTTGAACATATCCCAATGTGTGAATGAAACATGCAGAGAGAGCTTGCGAAGATGGAGCAGATACGGAGGGAAAGATTGTATGTATGTGGACGAGAGAGTAGGAGACAAACCTAACAAAACAGAGAGAGAGAGAGAGAGAGAGAAAGAGGGAGGAACAAGTTAGGTGTGAGAAAGATGGAGACATGTAATATACGTGAGATGCGTGTGCATCCGTATTCTGTACACGTGGAAGGAGAAGAGACAACAGGTTTGATGAGAGAGCTGGAAAAACATGGACGAGAGGGGAAGGATCTCGTGGGTTGAGGGGTTGATAATTTTGTGCGGGGGAGAGAGGGATTGGTAATTTTGTGCAAGAGAGAGAGGGTGGGGGGGGGGAGTCAGTCAGCCATCGTCACATCATCCTGCTTCCAAACGGCCCCGCATTCTCTAGCGCAGTGTGGTCGCCGTCTTCGATCTCCTCGATGCCCTCTTTGAAGATTGAGGTGTTGTGCATGCTGGGGTACGGTGCAGAGAAGCACAAGCGAGAGTGGTCACCATATAACCTTGGATGGGGATGAATTGTGTGCTCGGGGGAGGGGGGGTGTGTGTGCTGTGTTGTTTGTGTGTGTGTCAGATATTGAGAGAAAACAAACCTAAGGAGAGAAATGTGTGTGTGTGACGGAAAGCTACATGCTAAACAAGGTATTCACGAAGATATTGTGCGTGCGAGATAGAGAGCGATGTGCGAGCCTTGAGGTATGCAGGGGACGGGTGAGGGTGTCAAAATGTGCACGTTGATGCATGTGTTACATGCGATAGTGCGAGGGACGGAAGAATCAAGAGAGATGGTTGTAGTGTTACGGATGCTCCTCTCTCTCTCTCTCACACACACACACAAGTAAAATAGAAGACCGTTCTCTCATGTATACACAATGTATCAGCATCTGTCTATGTCTCACTCATGCATGATCATTTGCACATTCACACCTCTCTATGTCTCTATCACACGCACACCGTCTCCACATTGCCCTTCCGCCACAACACACGTATGGACACATACACACATTCTCTCTCAGTCACACACACAAAATTAGTATTAAAAGAAACTAGGGCGCACCTAAAACGTCCAAATCCAAATAAACACGAACCAGAGCTAAATTCAAATATATGGAAATATTGTAGCGTCAAGAACTTTTCCAGGAAAAAAAGCTTCGTAATATTCGGGGATTGTTTTCACACACACAAAAAGGTTCGGCGGATTTCCTTCGAGCGCGACACGGTGATGCACTGTTCGATCGACCGCGCGGCCGCGGTGTTGGGGAACGTTGCAGAAAATTAAAAAATTTCCTACGGTTTCACCAAGATCCATCTATGAGTTCATCTAAGCAACGAGTCATGGGAGAGTGATTGCATCTACATACTACTTGTAGATCGTGTGCGGAAGCGTTCAATGGAACGGGGATGATGGAGTCGCATCGCCGTGATCCAAATCACCGATGACCTAGTGCTTTGAACGGACAGCACCTCCGTGTTCAACACACGACGGAGCGGATGACGCCTCCTCCTTCTTGATCCAGCAAGGGGGAAGGAGAGGTTGATGATGATCCAGCAGCACGACGGCGTGGTGGTGGATGCAGCAGAACTCCGGCAGGGCTTCGCTAAGCAACTACGGGAGGAGGAGGAGGTGTTGTAGGGAGGAGGGAGGCGCCAGGGCTTATGGGTGCGGCCACCCCTCCCTCCCCTCCCTTTATATAGGTGCAAGAGAGGGGGGGAGGGCGCAGCCTTGCCCCTTCCTCCAAGGAAGGGGTGCGGCCAAGAGGGGGGGAGGAGTCCATCCTCCCAAAGGCACCTCGGAGGTGCCTTCCCCCTTTAGGACTCTCCCCCTTTTCGTATATCTTGGCGCATGGGCCTCTTGGGGCTGGTGCCCTTGGCCCATATAGGCCAAGGCGCACCCCTACAGCCCATGTGGCCCCACAGGGCAGGTGGACCCCGGTGGACCCGGACCCTTTCGCACTCCGGTACAATACCGATAACGCGAAACTTTTCCGACGACCAAAATAAGACTTCCTATATATAGATCTTTACCTCCGGACCATTCCGAACTCCTCGTGACGTCCGGGATCTCATCCGGACTCGAACAACATTCGGTTTGCTGCATACTCATATTCATACAACCCTAAGCGCCACCGAACCTTATGTGTAGACCCTACGGGTTCGGAGACATGCATACATGACCGAGACGGCTCTCGGGCAATAACCAACAGCGGATCTGGATACCCATGTTGGCTCCCACATGCTCCTCGATGATATCATCGGATGAACCATGATGTCGAGGATTCAATCAACCCCGTATACTATTCCCTTTGTCAATCGGTATTTTACTTGCCCGAGATTCGATCGTCGGTATCCCAATACCTCGCTCAATCTCGTTCTCGGCAAGTCACTTTACTGCACCGTAATGCATGATCCCGTGACCAAACACTTGGTCACTTTGAGCTCATTATGATGATGCACTACCGAGTGGGCCCAGTGATACCTCTCCGTCATATGGAGTGACAAATCCCAGTCTCGATCCGTGTCAACCCAACAGACACTTTTGGAGATACCTGTAATGCACCTTTATAGTCACCCAGTTACGTTGTGAAGTTTGGTACACCCAAAGAACTCCTACGGTATCCGGGAGTTACACGATCTCATGGCCTAAGGAAGAGATACTTGACATTGGAAAAGCTCTAGCAAAACGAACTACACGATCTTGTGCTATGCTTAGGATTGTTCTTGTCCATCACATCATTCTCCTAATGATGTGATCCCGTTATCAATGACATCCAATGTCCATAGTCAGGAAACCATGACTATCTGTTGATCAACGAGCTAGTCAACTAGAGGCTTACTAGGGACATGGTGTTGTCTATGTACCCACACATGTATCTGAGTTTCCTTTCAATACAATTATAGCATGGATAATAAACGATTATCATGAACAAGGAAATATACTAATAACTAATTTATTATTGCCTCTAGGGCATATTTCCAACACGCGGTTCACGCGCTTGCACAGGATTCCGATATCATGGCTGTGGTAACTAATAAAAGCGTTGCCTAAGTCTAATGTTTACGTGTACTAGTACGATTTTCTTTAAGTTTGACCAACCCTATATAAAACTAAACTAAGAACACATACGCGCGCTCATCAATATGTCGTCGCCGCCATTGTGCATGACGGCGCCCTCCTGCTCCGGCCAACAATTTCTCGCCCATCACCGCCGTGTCGCCGCCATCCCTGTGCCATGAAGCCAAAGGCTCGCCCGCTCACGTCGTCTGCAGGCCCTCCTCGCGATGCCGCCGCGATGCCAAGCACACGAGCAGCTGGTGGATCCGCGTCTATGCATGCAGCGTACGAAGAGGAGGACGAGCGTGTGCTCCAGCACGCCGACGAGGAGGAACTAGCGTGTCATTGTCGTCTCCGCCCGCACGGAGGAGGCGCGCATGGTGGCTATCGCTGCAGAAGCGGGTCGCGCGCGCGTCGAGCCCGCAAACCGGGTGCGGACGCGGAATCTACCTTCAAGACCTTGAATGCCACGTGGATCCTGCAATCTGAAGGAGCAATTTGGGCCAGTCGACTCTTGTAAGCCGTTTGATGCAACATGGATGGCTAGAAGGGCTTCTTCAACCTTCGAAATTGATGCACGGTTCATCTTCTCAGCCCGCCACACGCCTAACCGCCTGCCGCCACCGCCATGCCCTCCCCTGAACCACCTGCCACCGCCATGCTCCCCCCACCCCCGCCATTCGTTTAACCTCGGGCATGATCCATTTTTTTTCGGCGAACTGCATCCCACACCCAACACTCATAAGATAGATCATGGGCACCCTGCCACCCTAATATAGATACTGGTGTAGCTTCTCTACCGTCTTCTTCCTTCGCTCCGTTGAACTTCTTTCACAAATCGAAACCCAAATTATACTACTAGTATGAATGTATTAAGTACAGCAGGAACACGAAGATACGAGCAGTAGTACCAACTGCAAGAAGAACAGTAATAAGACATAGTACTAGTACTACTGTACGTACTAAAGAGTTCAAATGACGAGAAAGGACATAAACATAGTTTTGCTGGGGCCTCAGCACAACACACCCTTGAAAATAAACTAAGCAACTAGTCTGCTTGACAATCGCAAAGAGAACCAGGCATGAGCGACGGCATCGCCACCTACTCGAGTCCGAGTCCACGTCCTCGACTTCGCCCTCGCCCCTCTTCCTCTTCCTCTTCACGACGCTTCTTTGCTTGAACCGGAACCGGGCTCGCTTCTTCATCCAACCCTTGTAGATATTTAAACAAATGTAGGCATCCATTGCTGCGTACATGATGTGATCTTCATCTAATGTCTTCGACTCCCATGCATGATGAAACTCGTGGTGAGGTTTCTTTAGTTTAGCGTACGAAGGATCAATCATGGCTGCTGCCAGGGTCAGCATTGAAGGCTGAGAGGAGGACACCAGGCTTGCCTTCTGGAGATCGAAGGGCTGGCCTACAACGAGGCCTATCGGACCCAGGACATTCTGTCGTTCCTAAAGTCTACATTAACGAATTTCACTCTTTCGTCCTTGAGGAAGTTCTTAAACTCCTGGCACTCAACGTCGGCATGGCATATGTGGTAGACCAAGCACATGTTATGTACGCAAACCTGGATCACGGTGGGCTTCTTCTTCTCTGCCTCCTTTAGAATCTTCTCTCTTTGCAAAACTGTGGTGTACTCAACATCTAGCCCAGCGACCCACTCATCCGTTGAACTGTTGAACATGCGTAGGAAGCGAGCAAGGCATGCTTTCACCGTCGCGGATCCACGTTTGTAGATGACGATGAACTCATCGCCGGTGATGGCTCTAACCTAGTACTCAGCAGCGACCATGGAGATTTGGGAGGCCATGGATTTTGGAGGAGGGTTAGGAGAAGTTGAACTGGTGTAATGTGAAAGGACGGGACGATTGGGACTGTTGTAAGGTACTGTACTAGTAGAAGCCGGGGACGAGTAGGGCGTGCGAACGGCGTGGGGTTGCTAGCTTGCCCGGTGGATAAACGGCTGCAAGCCCCCAAAGAGTTCTCGAGAACTATGCGGGACCCACTAGATGTCATGTCTACTAGACCCATATCGTAGGCCTGACGGTATAGCTTCTGCCTGTTCGCACGCCATGCCGGCGCGTGGGTAACTTCACTTAATTCCGTCAATCGTCGCGCCTCCCATGACCTTCGCCTCCCTCTCCCGATCGCCCTTTGAGACTTCGACCGGCTATAAATGAGCAATTTTTTGCCTACTCTGCATGCATATACTCCCTCTGGTCCTTTTTACTTCCGTCAACCGTTTGCAAAGTGTTTGACCAAATTTATACTAAAAATATCAATATCTACAATACTGATTATAATGAGTATAAGAACTATGTTTTATAATGAGTATAAAATATTGATTTGACATTGTGAATGTTGATACATTTTTCTATAAGTTTGGTCAAAGTAGAGGTACATTGACTTCACACAAAACTTAAATGCACAACGCAGACTAGTTCCTCCGTCCAGGTGCGTGCCATGTCCTATCTTGTCATCACAACAAGGGCCCTGTTTGGATACTCTAACTCAGTTAAAGGTTAGAGTTAGATTCTAATCCTGAACTAACCCTGAAGTAACTCTAGCGAAAGAGGTGTTTGGATGACAGGGTTAGATGGAGCGCGGATATGGCGAGGTGCCTTCATGGGCGGTGCAAGAGGGAGGGAGGGAGGGAGGGAGAGGACGAGAAGCTTCGAGGAAGTGGGAGGGATCTGCCATGGGAGAGCGAGAGAAAAATGTGTTTTTAGTGTCCCGAGAAGAACTAACCCAAATAAGCACCTCTTGGGTGGGTTAGATTTTTGAATGGGTTAGATGCATCTAACCCAAACTAACCCTCTGTTTGGATATTTTGGGTTAGTTGAGTTCAAACTAACCCAAACTAACTCTAACACATGGATCCAAACAGGGCCAAGGTTAGCTATTAGAGTACTACTACCTCCCTTCTAGTTTAAAGGGCTCGATTCAAAAATTTCACCTACTCTTAGCAAGATAGAGGCGGTGGAATAGTTTTTGTAGTATGAAAAAGTACTCAACTAATGTTGTTGTTCTTCACAAAAAAAATGTGTTTACCAATGCATGCATGAACACTAGTTACTCTAACCCCCTCTCTTCTTTAATTCTTTGCCACATCAACGTGTTTGCTATTCCCGTGTGCATGATACTCCATTATGGCCAGCCTTAATCATCGCATGCAATAATTTAGTGCACCTTGAAAAATGAACATGTGTAGGGCGTGTATGTTTTTAATGACTTGAGACTATACCTAGCCCGGCATGCAAGATGAGACTTATTATGCACTGTTCCCCATACCTGCAGGAAGCTCGTTCGTCTCCAAATCTTTTCCTCTCCATGTGTGGAAACAATATGCCTTCCAGACTCTCCTTCTCCCTCCGGCGGTCCCACCACTCCACTCCGTGTGGAAAAATCCGCATGCATGACTCTCCTCCCCCGCGCTCGTCTAATCCGTTGTGACCAGCAATATTTCCACCCCTTCCCTCCCCCGTAATTTACTCCAACAAATATGCCCATGTTGCTGTTACGTTAATCATGCAACATATCTTCCGGGACGCTTTTTCAGTTACTTAACTGTAGGTGCATTGGGTCACTGACATATGGGCCCAACAGGGTCCGCCCACATGTCGCTGGCATAGCTGAACCTGCTGATTAAGTCGATGCAGCTTCGATCCATATCTTACGAGGTGTGCCATTTCTCACTATAAATACTGCGCCTCCCACGACATTCGGAAGAACGCCACGTTCATCGCTATCTCCTCCCTCCCTCTCACGCCGACCACCATGGCATCGCCTCCCAAGCCCTAGGCGCCTCGCTGCACCGCCTTGACGGTCACGCCGCCGCTGTTCGCTCTCGCCGCCACTAGTCGAGGAGGACGCGTCGGCGTTCCACTCCTCGCCATGGCTGGCCGAGGTGGACGCGTCGGTGTTCCTAATTCGCCAAAGACGCTGCCGGAGGACGCGACGGCTCCCCGCTACGAGGAGAACGCCGCGCCGCCCGCCGAGCCCCCCGGCCTTGAGGAGCTTTGGAAAGAAATGGATGTCGCCATGTGGGAGGCTTTGCCGCCGGCAGTGCACGCCAAAATAGAGGCGGAGAAGAATGCCGGGGAAGAGAAGCGCGCCATGGGGCAAGCTGCCTGGCAGGTCTATGTCGCGTCCGAGAGAGTCAGGAAATTGGCTCTTTGGCAGAAGGCTCGTGCAAGGGTCGTGAGGGTGGCGGAGGACGCCCGTGCCAAAGCCCTGAGTGCAGTCGGGCCCAAGCACCTCATCTACGCTTGGTGGTACGTGGACCGGGTGCACGCTTCCAGCAAGGAGGAGTACCTATTGGCGCCGGATCACCACACCGGTGAGATCGTGCTCGCCCGCCGGCAAGCCGCCAATCAGCACCTCGCGAGTTGCAAGGCTGAGGAAGAGGCGTTGTGTCGGCACGCTGGGAAACGGCCGCGCACCAGGGCACTCGTGGCGCGCCGCAAGCGCTCCTGCAAGCGCCGTGGCTTTTAGTAGGAGTATAATTTAGTTTCGTAAGGTGATCTCATTAGTATTGGGATGCAAATGATAAATCCCGAACGTTTGGGAATTATTAGCGTCCTTAATTAAGTATATAAGAGGGGAAGTTTGGAAACCTTGTGTATCCGTACGCATTTTGTAAGTAGGTGCATATAGCACAAAATTTACTATATACTATCGCACAACACGTCTCTCTCTATATATGCTTGCAGATTGTGCTACTCCCTCCGTCCAGGTGAATAAGTCATATTTGGTTATGCACCGTGACCAAGAAGGAGGGGAGACTTTATACACCTAGACGGAGGGAGTACTACTATTACTTATGTACGTGCAAATGCACGTTTTAACATTACAATGCGGTTTTTGTAAAAGTAAAAAAACAGCACTAGTCAAGCTTGTGAAACGATTCAATGCAAAAATGCCCGTTTGATTGTTTATTTTTAGCTTCCTTCTCTGTGGTTATTTCTCTGTCGTCCTTTGTACGGAGTATCTCACTGGTCAGAAAGGCATGCAAATTCCCAAACCGCTTCCTACACCCTGTATCGAATTTTTTGCCTAACAAGTTGTGTCGTGCAATTGGAATTCCAACTTGAGTAATCCTAGTAGGAGTACCAGGGGCAGTTTGTTTAGGCTTCTAGATTAGTACTAATCCCATTACTACTAGCTCCGTCCTGGTTTATTGGTCCCCATTGTAATTTGTGTCAAATTTTGATCATAAATTTAACTAATCAAATGTTTGTGCATGTCACATGCACTAACATTTTATCAGTTAAATCTTTGGTCAAAATTTACCACAAATTACAATGGTGAAGAATAAACCAGGACGGAGGTACTAGTAGTAGTTTAGAAGCCCAAATAAATGAGTGAGGCGCCTTATGATCATAAATTTAACTAATCAAATGTTTGTGCATGTCACATGCACTAACATTTTATCAGTTAAATCTTTGGTCAAAATTTACCACAAATTACAATGGTGATGAATAAACCAGGATGGAGGTACTAATAGTAGTTTAGAAGCCCAAATAAATGAGTGAGGCGCCTTAATGTTACTCTCCACTGTGACTAGTCTTATGGGAAAAGCTGGGGAAGAGACGACTTATTTTTTAAGCCGCCAAAAGAATTGGCCCTAGGAGTAGTGCTAGGGATACTAGGAGTAGTAGCTAGGGATCGAGTGTGTGAGATGAACCGGATAAATTAAATGTAGAGAGATGAAATGCAAAAAAGACGGAGGGATGTGATGGTTTCTTGTCTGTTTATTTCACCAGGCCACTTATTACTGGCAATGGTTAGGTTTTGTGATCTGACGGCTTTACTGCCACACCACGAGCGGGGTGAGAGTGAGACTCCCGTGCAGCGCCGCCCTCTACACTTGTACTACGTCGGTCGTGGTTTATTAGTCCCCCATTGAATTTGACTGAAGATTTAACTGACAAAATGTTAGTGCATTTCAACAAAAACTATATCTTTGGATTCGTATAGTTTTCAATGATATAATTTTAGGTGACATGCATCAGCATTTATCGTACTATATATAATGTTAGTTCAACTTTTGGTTGTACTAATCTATAGTAGTAAGGTGCCCGTCCGTTGCACGGAAGAGTGAAATGCATTGATCGGGGAGTTGTTTATTTTGACAAAGGATGTGGGGATCATCTCTAGAGCTCACAAACATCCGGGTGAAATAGATAAAAAGGTATCTTTTGCAAACAAAAGCGTTCAACTGTTCAACCTGCATCCAAAACTTGTGAAGAAATAACACTTATTGTGCTTTGCAAGAAATGATCTTTAAGAATTAGTTTTTGAGTATCATTTGTTATACATGTTGGCTACAGATGACATGGCACTTTCTTATAGTCAACAGTTGGCTGTACTATTAAGTATTAACCATGCCCTTATACACCTAGATGGAGGGATTAAATCTGGATGACTTGGAAGGGGCAGATGAGATGTAAGAAATGGTTCATATAGTAAGTCTTTCACCAGTACTGTAGTAAAAATTCATACAAGATTCTAGACTAAACTATAAATGGATACACTTTTA
The DNA here is from genome assembly GCA_021605145.1 of Aegilops bicornis. Lineage (NCBI taxonomy): Eukaryota > Viridiplantae > Streptophyta > Magnoliopsida > Poales > Poaceae > Aegilops > Aegilops bicornis. The sequence goes on along the minus strand of CM038671.1, from coordinate 555,918,256 downwards.
TTCATGCGCGATACTCCAATAGAGCAAGATCTTGCATAGAAGTCTTCACATGCTTAGACAACGGATTACACTGAGCGAAGACTAATGAACATTTAACTTGATAATGCGTATGTCCAGGTGAACCTCCTTGGAGTCCCCGTGCACCGCGTTGGGGGGTAAATCATACCATGCGTCTTCCATGTCCACATCGGCAGGAAGGTCCCAGCTCTGCACACTCCTAGTCAGCATGATGGAGCCTGTGTCGCCGCCCACGTACCTCGGAGGGGTAGTAACAGTGAGCACGCACCCGTATATCGGCCACGTGTCAGTGTCAGCATCAGCGGCGTCGCCCCTGACACACACTACAGAGATGGGGCGGCGGCCTGCGCGGGCCTCGCCGGTGCCCACAATCAAGAGAGGAAGACGCTGCCGTCCTCCTCCAAGACTAGCAGGCGGCGGTGATCCTCTAGCGACTCTGGCATGGTGAACGGGTAGCACGTCTCGTACTTGATGTTCTCCGCCAAGGGCCAGTAGTGACCGCTGCACGCCTCCGTGAGGTGATGCACGATGTCCGCCGACGAGCTCCAAAACGGCATCCGGCACTCATAGCAGTAGATGAAGGGCTCCTTGGAGGCATCGACCAGGCCGTCCATGAAACGGGAGTGGCTATAGGGGACGTTGCGCCAGTTGAATATATGAGCAAGTTACTACGAGATTTAATCCGAATAAGCAAATAAATCATGACGGCTATAACAGAGATTAAACTAATCATGTGGACTACCATAGTAGATGAACAGATAGAATCTAGTAGGATACAGAGTAGAAACATGAATTCTACCATGATTTCGAACAGGAAGGACAGAAACACATAAGGTGCAACGGGAGCAGCACTGTTGGCGCTGAGGTTGTCGCCCATGTTGTTGAGGAAGAGGTTGCCGAGCTCGGGGAAGAAGTCGTCGTTGGTGAAGTCGTGGCTGCCAGCAGTCGCGAGAGTGCGCTCCCCAAATTTCAACAGCGCCCGCCGAATGGAGCGCAGGAGGGAGTGGTTTGTAGGGGACGTTGCGGCCACCGAATAGAGCGCAGGAGTAGCACACGAAGTAGTAGATGGTACTCCGGTGCCTAGAAATTTTTGTTTGGCATCGCTTGGGCAATGTAGGGCATCGGTGCTAAATGCCCAAAAAGCAAATTTAGCACCGCTTTTTGCCTACATAGTGGAAGGCCTAAGTCTCTATCTCTACTCTTATCTCTATCTCTACTACTCTTCTTTCTTTATTATAACAAATCGAATAGTACTGCATCGTCCGCTGCACGCCCGGCTGAACACGCCTCCTCGCCTCCATCCTCACCAACTGAGTCTTTTATAGGAGTAGGAGTAGAGAACAAACCGAGTTGGTGATGATCGTGTGCCATGCAATGCATGGGAATCTTGCTAATTTTTTTGCATATAATTCCAAACACCACGTAGACATGGTCTTTGACCATTTTACAACTATGTTAGTATCATTGTTAGTGGTCAGCCGGTGCAAGTTATAGCCCCGGGTGTTTTAACCTTTTTTAGTAATGATATCTGGCGATTGTTCGACACGAGCTCAATCCTGGCGAATCCCATGTAACCGTCAGATTTCCATCCGACGGTGGCCTGTCTTTAAGCCATAGTATTTGACAAAACCGCCACCCTTACACATCGCATCAGAATCGCTGCAGCGCTCAAGAATCGCCATGTCTCCTAGCGAACGTTTTCTGGGGATTGGAGTTAGCACCGATGGCGGTTCGCAGTCGTTCCACGCTCAGGCATTGAAGTTTGTAACTATTTTAGATTAGAATATACTACTCCTCCGGTGCCATTAGTAGAGCAGAGTCCTACTCCACTACTACTCTACTCAAGCAAGCTAGGGCATAGTAGTAGGTACTATAGGGAGTACCAGTACTGTGATCACTCAAGCAAGTTGTCTGACTTTGATATGACCTTATGCTGCTGGTATGTGTCTCGTAAGTCAAGCGGCGTGTTGTAGTCATCATCACCTGTCCACTTCCCGCAGCACATATTCGCTTCTCCATCTTTGTCAGCTCTTCCATCACCGCTAAGGCGCCTCTCCCCCTTGTCCAATCTTCCATCCCCACTAAGGCGCCTCCCCCCCCCTCGTCCGAAACCCAAGCACTAACAATGGCGAGAACCGAAAGCGTCACCGAAAGAGTGGCTGGAATTCGCTCCCCACAGAGGTAATCAAGCTCATTGTTTCGCGTGTGGACAATCTACGTACCATGCTGCTCGCCGCGTGCTCATCGGGGCTGTACCATTTACTCAAAGCCCTCGGGCCGGAGCTTTTTAAGCCAGCTCCTTGCTTGCTGATGCCACCTGATCTTCAGAAACGGCATGTCATGCAGCATAACGATCGTAGGGTGGCGAGCATCAACCCCCTTGACTGCGATCCGATCCCAGTCACCCTCAACTACATTAACGGTATGTACTGGGTTGGCATGAACACGTCTTGGATGGTGCTCGTCGACGGTCGCGGTAGCTGGATGCTCGTGGAGGTCTACACCCGGTGATTGATCCCCCTTCCTTCGATTAACATCAGACCGCTTTGGCACATGGCCCGTAATACTTGGAATCTTACAAGAGCCAACATCATACCAAGTTTGATTTGCTCAAGGTTGTAATCTGCCAAGTGCCCACAAGATCTGTGAATTATAAAGACTTCAAAGCTAATTGTGTTCTTCAACCGCGGTCTCGCTTATCTCGATGTGTCACCGCGGTGAGTGGATAAGTCTACACGTCCATCGCAGGATCATACATCCTCCATGGTTCTCTGATGCCATTGAACACAAGGGCTTCATTTACGCTGTCGACTCCTTCTATGGTTGGACGTATTGCTGGCCTACTCCAGTCATCGCTACAGCCGTTTGTTACTTTCCTATGATATCATGATGGCTTGCTTATATTACTGTCAACATTTACTGAAAAAATATTCATGCTCATAACATGTTGTTCTTAAGATTGGCTACATCAAGAGCCCTTTTTATTTGACTCCAACTTTTTTTAGGGTTATTTGACTCCAACTTGATATGATGTTGTAGACTGCCTGGTGTCCCTACCCTTCCTAATCCCAGAAACTTTCAAAGAAAAGCGGCATGGCAGTTGCAGGTGGTTCCTGGCTCGATCAGACGACGGCGAACGATTGATGATCGTTCGCATGTACCGGATGTGTTGTTTCGCGGAATACAATCACATTCACTGCAAGGTCTTTGAGCAGGATCCCAGCTTCTCTGGTCCTTCAGGAATTTTTTACTAGAGGTTGGTAACTAGCCTTGGTACACGCTCTCTGTTTGTCGGACTGAATTATCCGATTAACCAGGAGATAACCGACAGCAAGGATCATGATGGAAGCGCGGACTGTGTGTACACAGTGTACCATGCATCTCTGCATGCACCATACCCTGGAGTTTCCCCCGTCAGGGACCCATCTGGTTCAAGTCGTCAGCCAATCTCTATAGCTTAATAAATAGTAATGTCTAACTGAGCTAGTTAGTTAGATGAGTACACTTGGTGTAGTAGGATCTTTATTTAGTTTGATGCATACACTTGTTCTTTTTTGGTAGCCCTTTTGTAATGATGGCTGATGTTTGGTTTGGAAGAGAGAGCTGCGTCTTCACTCTTTTGGCCTGCTTACTGCTTCTGTTGCACCCCCAACCCTCGTTGTTGTTGCTGCTGTTTCAGTGTACAATCAGTAGTATATTTCGTCTGTTGGTTGAATAATTGTGTTGTTAGAACGACATACACAATGTTTTGGAAGTCGTTGCACGGTTCGATCCTTTAGTGCCACGTACCGTACGTAGCGCATACTATTTTTCGTATGGAACATATTTTCCACTTGTTGATAACATGCAGCCCACTGATGAAGGCCCAATAGAGGAGCCCATAATTAACTGGAAGGGAGGCTCTCACATGAATCCGGCCCAGGTACATGCTCATGGTCCCCTAAATATAAGTAAATAAATAAATAAATGAAGCTAAATGCTCATGCACTAGTTCTTTAAATTCACGATTTAACAGGAGGATATTATTTCCTATGATAGTGTCGTTACATTCAGTCCATAATATTCTTAGGCAAAGATAGCGACCAGTCTTCATTCTCCCAGCATTTTCTTCCTGCAACCAGCGGACCCATGCAAATCGTAGTCAACGTCATAAATAGTTCTGGTCCATTTTTATTTTTCAATAAGAATGCCCAACCCAGCCCAGCACATTGGCGACAGCACTTTATCCTCCGACTTGGTGCGCTCGCCGCGGAGCCGCTGTCCGGCCCTGTCAACATAGTTTTTTTCAAAACGGTCTGTGTCAACATAGTGAATCGAGAGAGGACTGTAGTTGTGAGTATGACAGTACGGACCCACCAGGTCCACTCCCGAACACAAGCAAGCGCCTCTTTTACTACTCAGATGAACCCCTCGTTTTTTACTCTAATCCACCCTGCTGATATCTGGGACCCACATCATTTTCAACGTATAGTCAATTAACGACAGAATTGCACAACTTTTTTTAGTAGTAATTCGGAGGAGCAGGCTATAAACTGGGTTGTGCGGTCTCTGTGGCCCGTCTAACAACATGACCAGCCCAACAGTTTTTTCTTTGGGAAAATAGGTAGCCCAGTATTTCTTTTTGAAGAATACCCAAGCTAGGCCTATTTGTTTTCTCCGACTTCTTGGGCTGCAAATCTTTCAAGACGAGGAGGGATGCATTACGCCTGGCCAAAGAGTATGGTCAAGGTGTCATTAAAAATAATATCAAAAGGGGTTGAAAATTCCAAAAATTATAGCAAATGGGATATTAGTTTCTTTTTTGTTTTTGTTCTTCATCGATATCTTATATTTTCCCTCGTCCCAAAATTCTTGTCTTAGATTAGTCTAGATACGAATGTATCTAATACTAAAACGTGACTTGATACATCCGTATTTAGAAAAATCTAAGACAAGAATTTTGGGACAGAGGGAGTATTTCATTGGATTTAACATGACATAGTACTAATTTATTTTTTAATTTGTTTTAGTATGGCTACTATTTTTTGGATTAAGAATATTTTGTTCCCCAACATAAATTTGCGAATTTCCAAAATTTTGCACATATTTAGTTAATTTTTTTAACACTGGTACTGACCAGAAAATGGGCAGCAATTCTAAAAATAGAAAACGGGCTGCAATAAATTCCATATGAATTAGAAAATGAGTAAAAAATGTATAAATAATAGCAAATGGGTTGTACATGCCATAGATTTCGAGGCTGACTTGTTTACGCAAGGCTTTGTCAGTCAACACACGATTCTAGCAGCAGTGACTGATGGATGTCCATCCAACGGCCGACGTGCTTCTTCAATCTCTGATCTTCTTGCTCCAACCGCCTAAACTAGCGCCGGCGGGACTGCATGCTGCCTCCTCTTGTGGCCCGCTGTGATGCCGCGCAGGCTTCCCCAGCCCACCCTACTCCCTCTGCTGGCCTGGTCGCACGCAATCAACTGCCTCCTTATTACAGAAAAAAAATGATTCCTTCCATCGACATCCGGGCGCACCGGTTGGGAGGTCGACTGTGGGCCTACTAAGTTGATGCGTATGCAGGGGCTTGTCAACTTAGTCAACAAGCGATTCTAGCAAAGGTAACCATTGGATTTGAATCAAACGGTCCTGCTGCTTCTTCAAATCGCTGCTTCTTCTTGCACCAAAGCGCCAAACCAAAGGCTTCATGAGACCATCTCGCTTCCCCGCCTCCAAAGGGCTAACAGGTCGCCTCGACACGCTCCAACGTATCTATAATTTTTGATTGCTCCATGCTACTTTATCTACTGTTTTGGACTATATTGGGCTTTATTTTCCACTTATATATTATTTTTGGGACTAACCTATTAACCGGAGGCCCAAATTGTAATTGCTGTTTTTGCCTATTTCAAAGGTTTCAAGAAAGCGGAATATCAAACGGAGTCCAAACGGAATGAAACCTTCGGGAACGTGATTTTCTCACCGAACATGATCCAGGAGACTTGGACCCTACTCCAAGAAGTAACAGAGGCGATCACGAGGGTGGGGGCGCCCCCCCTAGGGCACGCCTCCCTGCCTCGTGGGCCCCCTATTGCTCCACCGACGTACTCCTTCCTCCTATATATACCTACCTACCCCCAAACGATCAGAACAGGAGCCAAAAACCTAATTTCACCGCCAAGAACTTTCTCAGATCCACGAGATCCCATCTTGGGGCCTGTTCCGTTCACGAGGGGGGGCATCCACCATGGAGGGCTTCTACATCATCACCATAGCCCCTCCGATGAAGTGTGAGTAGTTTACTTCAGACCTTCGGGTCAATAGCTAGTAGCTAGATGGCTTCTTCTCTCTTTTTGGATCTCAATACAATGTCCTCCCCTCTCCCTGGAGATCTATTCGATGTAATCTTCTTTTTGCGGTGTGTTTGTTGAGACCGATGAATTGTGGGTTTATGATCAAGATTATCTATGAACAATATTTGAATCTTCTCTGAATTCTTTTATGTATGATTGGTTATCTTTGCAAGTCTCTTGAATTATCCGTTTGGTTTGGCCAACTAGATTGGTAGTTCTTGCAATGGGAGAAGTGCTTAGCTTTGGGTTCAATCTTGCGGTGTCCTTTCCCAAAGGATGTAGAGGCGGCAAGGCACGTATTGTATTGTTGCCATCGAGGATAACAAGATGGGTTTTTATCATATTGCATGAATTTATCCCTCTACATCATGTCATCTTGCTTAAGGCGTTACTGCTTTTTAACTTAATACTCTAGATGCATGCTTTGGATAGCGGTCGATGAGTGGAGTAATAGTAGTAGATGCAAAAGGTGAGTCGGTCTACTTGTCTCAGACGTGATGCCTATATACATGATCATACCTAGATATTCTCATAACTATGCTCAATTCTGTCAATTGCTCAACAGTAATTTGTTCACCCACCATAGAATACTTATGCTCTTGAGAGAAGCCACTAGTGAAACCTATGGCCCCGGGGTCTATTCTCATCATATCAATCTCCATTACTTTAATACTTGCTTTGTTTTTACTTTGCCTTTTACTTTTCACTTTGCATCTCTATAACAAAAATACCAAAAATATTATTTATCATCTCTATTAGATCTCACTCTCGTAAGTGACCGTGAAGGGATTGACAACCCCTAATCGAGTTGGTTGCGAGGAGCTATTGTTTTGTGCAGGTACGAGGGACTTGTGTGTAGCCTCCTACTGGATTGATACCTTGGTTCTCAAAACTGAGGGAAATACTTACGCTACTTTGCTGCATCATCCTCTCCTCTTCGGGAAAATCCAACGCAGTGCTCAAGAGGTAGCAAGAAGAATTTACGGCGCTGTTGCCGGGAGGCTTACGCAAGAGCAAGTCAAGACTTGGACTCCTAACAACAAGCCACTTCTGGCACCGTTAAAGTCTACATACCAAGTACCCATCACAATCCCTATCTCCCGCATTACATTATTTGCCATTTGCCTCTTGTTTTCCTCTCCCCCACTTCACCCTTGCCGTTTTATTCGCCCTTTCTTTCCCAATCTCCTCCTCTTTTTCCCGTTTGCCTTTTTCTCACTTGCCTTTTGTTTGTTCATGTGTTGGATTGCTTGTTTGTCGCAATGGCTCTACCTAGATTTGGTGATCTTCATCTTAAAAGGTTGGAGGAGATCGAAACCAATGTCAGGAAGTTTATGGTTCTGCAATTTGAGCATAATAATTTCTTTAGAAACGAGCTTAAGGAACAAAAAGGTTTTATGAGTTATATGAATAAAGAGCTCGATGATATGTCTAAAGAATTTGATGGTATAAGATCCCAAATTACTCGTCTTGAAAAGTTGACCGCTGAAATTTCGGATATGCAAGCTACCTTAGTCAATAAGATGGCCGCTAAACCGAATTCCTATGAAAATCAAGATGAAGATCTAAAAGTTATTGATGTGTCTCCTATTAAATCTTTGTTTTGCAATATGAATCTTGATGAAACTGAATATGATCTTCCTTTACCTAGAAGGCGTTCTAAGAATTCGGAGTTTTTAGATCTTAATGATGAAATTGATAAATGTGGGATTGAAACAAATAAAAACCTAGATGTTGCTAAACCCACTATATTGGATCTCAAGTAATTTAATTATGAAAATTCCTGTTTAATTGATTGTATTTCCTTGTTGCAATCCGTGCTAAATTCTCCTCATGCTTATAGTCAAAATAAGGCCTTTACCGAACACATTGTTGATGCCTTGATGCAATCTTATGAAGAAAAACTTGAGTTGAAGGTCTCTATCCCTATAAAGCTATATGATGAGTGGGAACCTACTATTAAAATTAAAATTAAAAATTATGAGTTTCATGCCTTGTGTGATTTGGGTGCTAGTGTCTCTACTATCCCCAAAACCTTGTGTGATTTGCTAGATTTTCGTGACTTTGATGATTGCTCTGTAAACTTGCATCTTGCGGATTCCACTATTAAAAAGCCTATGGGAAGAATTAATGATGTTCTTATTGTTGCAAATAGTAATTATGTGCCCGTAGATTTTATCGTTCTTGATATAGATTGCAATCCTTCTTGCCCTATTATTCATGGTAGACCTTTCCTTAGAACGATTGGTGCAATTATTGATATGAAGGAAGGGAATATTAGATTCCAATTTCCCTTAAAGAAGGGCATGGAACACTTTCTTAGAAACAAAATAAAATTACCATATGAATCTATCTTGAGAGCGACCTATGGATTGCCTACCAAAGATGGCAATACCTAGATCTATCCTTGCTTTTATGCCTAGCTAGGGGCGTTAAATGATAGCGCTTGTTGGGAGGCAACCCAATTTTATTTTTAGCTTTTTTGCTTTTGCTTCTGTTTAGGAATAAATAATCCATATAGACTCTGTTTAGATGTGGTTTTATGTTCTAATTAGTGTTTGTGCAAAGTTAGACCTATAGGATCTTCTTGGATGATAGTTATTTGATCTTGCTGTAATTTCCAGAATCTTTCTGTTCACGAAAACAATTGTTAAAAATCACCAGAACGTGATAAAATACTGATTCCAATTGCTGCTGATCATTAAACAAATTTTATAGGGCTTCCTAGTTTGGTAGAATTTTTGGAGTTACAGAAGTTTGCGTTAGTTACAGATTACTACAGACTGTTCTGTTTTTGACAGATTCTGTTTTTCGTGTGTTGTTTGCTTATTTTGATGAATCTATGGCTAGTAAAATAGTTTATAATCCATAGAGAAGTTGGAATACAGTAGGTTTAACACCGATATAAATAAAGAATGAGTTCATTACAGTACCTTAAAGTATTCTTGTGTTTTCTTTCTCTAACGGAGCTCACGAGATTTCTATTGAGTTTTGTGTTGTGAAGTTTTCAAGTTTTGGGTAAATTCTTTTGATGGATTATGGAACAAGGAGTGGCAAGAGCCTAAGCTTGGGGATGCCCATGGCACCCCCAAGATAAAACAAGGACACCAAAAAGTCAAAGCTTGGGGATGCCCCAGAAGCCATCCCCTCTTTCGTCTACTTCCATCGGTAATTTACTTGGAGCTATATTTTTATTGACCACATGATATGTGTTTTTCTTGGAGCGTCTTGTATTACTTGAGTCTTTGCTTGTTAGTTTACCACAATCATCCTTGCTGTACACACCTTTTGAGAGAGCCATACATGAATTGGAATTTGATAGAATAGTCTATGTGCTTCACTTATATCTTTTGAGCTTGATAGTTTTGCTCATAGTGCTTCACTTATATCTTTTGAGCGTGATAATTTTTGCTCTAGTGCTTCACTTAGATCTTTTAGAGCATGGTGGTGGATTTGTTTTAAAGAAAATATTGATCTCTCATGCTTCACTTAGATTATTCTGAGAGTCGTTAATAGCATGGTAATTTGCTTAATATTAATATACTAGGTATTCAAGATATGTGAAACTTTCTTTTAAGTGCGTTGAATACAAAGAAAGTTTGATGCTTGATAATTGTTTTGAGATATGAAGATGGTGATATTAAAGTCATGCTAGTTGAGTAGTTGTGAATTTAAAGAATACTTGTGTTGAAGTTTGTGATTCCCGTAGCATGCACGTATGGTGAACCGTTATGTGATGAACTCGAGCATGATTTATTTATTGATTGTCTTCCTTATGAGTGGAGGTCGGGGACGAGCGATGGTCTTTTCCTACCAATCTATCCCCTAGGAGCATGCGCGTAATACTTTGCTTTGATAACTTCTAGATTTTTGCAATAAGTATATGAGTTCTTTATGACTAATGTTGAGTCCATGGATTATACGCACTTTTTCCCATCCTTCCACCATTGCTAGCCTCCCTAATACCGCGCACTTTTCGCCGGTATCATACACCCACCATATATCTTCCTCAAAACAGCCACCATACCTACCTATCATGGCATTTCCATAGCCATTCCGAGATATATTGCCATGCAACTTTCCACCATTCCGTTTATTATGACACGCTCCATCATTGTCATATTGCTAGCATGATCATGTAGTTGACATCGTATTTGTGGCAAAGCCACCTTTCATAATTCTTTCATACATGTCACTCTTGTTTCATTGCATATCCTAGTACACCGCCGGAGGCATTCATATAGAGTCATACTTTGTTCTAAGAATCGAGTTGTAATTGTTGAGTTGTAAGAAAAATAAAAGTGTGATGATCATCATTCTTTAGAGCATTGTCCCAAGTGAGGAAAGGATGATGGAGACCATGATTCCCCCACAAGTTGGGATGAGACTCCGGACGAAAAAAAAAAGAAAAAATGAAAAAAAAGAGGCCATAAAAAAGAGAAAAGGCCCAAATAAAAAAATGAGAGAAAAAGAGAGAAGGGACAATGCTACTATCCTTTTACCACACTTGTGCTTCAAAGTAGCACCAAGATCTTCATGATAGAGAGTCTCTCATTTTGTCACTTTCATATACTAGTGGGAATTTTTCATTATAGAACTTGGCTTGTATATTCCAATGATGGGCTTCCTCAAATGCCCTAGGTCTTCGTGAGCAAGCGAGTTGGATGCACACCTACTAAGTTTCTTTTGTTGAGCTTTCATATACTTATAGCTCTAGTGCATCCGTTGCATGGCAATCCCTACTCACTCACATTGATATCTATTGATGGGCATCTTCATAGCCCGTTGATACGCCTAGTTGATGTGAGACTATCTTCTCCTTTTGTCTTCTCCACAACCACCATTCTATTCCACGTATAGTGCTATATCCATGGCTCACGCTCATGTATTGCGTGAAGATTGAAAAAGTTTTGAAAATGTTAAAGTATGAAACAATTGCTTGGCTTGTCATTGGGGTTGTGCATGATTTAAATATTTTGTGTGGGGAAGATGGAGTATAGCCAGACTATATGATTTTGTAGGGATAACTTTCTTTGGCCATGTTATTTTGAGAAGACATAATTGCTTAGTTAGTATGCTTGAAGTATTATTATTTTTATGTCAGTATAAACTTTTGTCTTGAATCTTTCGGATCTGAATATTCATACCACAATTAAGAAGATTTACATTGAAATTATGCCAAAGTATCACTCCGCTTCAAAAATTCTCTTTTTATCATTTACCTACTCGAGGACGAGCAGGAATTAAGCTTGGGGATGCCTGATACGTCTCCAACGTATCTATAATTTTTTATTGCCCCATGCTACTTTATCTACTGTTTTGGACTATATTGGGCTTTATTTTCCACTTTTATATTATTTTTGGGACTAACCTATTAACGGGAGGCCCAACCCAGAATTGTTGTTTTTTTCCTATTTCAGTGTTTTGAAGAAACGGAATATCAAACGGAGTCCAAACGGAATGAAACCTTGGGGAACGTGATTTTCTCACCAAACGTGATCCAGGAGACTTGGACCCTACTCCAAGAAGTAACAGAGGTGGTCACGAGAGTGGGGGCGCGCCCCCACCCCTAGGGCGCGCCTCCCTGCCTCGTGGGCCCCCTGTTGCTCCACCAATGTACTCCTTCCTCCTATATATACCTACGTACCCCCAAACGATCAGAACAGGAGCCAAAAACCTAATTCCACCGCCGCAACTTTCTGTATCCACGAGATCCCATCTTGGGGCCTATTCCGGAGCTCCACCGGAGGGGGCATCCACCACGGAGAGCTTCTACATCATCACCATAGCCCCTCCGATGAAGTGTTGAGTAGTTTACTTCACACCTTCGGGTCCATAGCTAGTAGCTAGATGTCTTCTTCTCTCTTTTTGGATCTCAATACAATGTTCTCCCCCTCTCTCGTGGAGATCTATTCGATGTAATCTTCTTTTTGCGGTGTGTTTGTTGAGAACGATGAATTGTGGGTTTATGATCAAGATTATCTATGAAAAATATTTGAATCTTATCTGAATTCTTTTATGTATGATTGGTTATCTTTGCAAGTCTCTTCGAATTATCCGTTTGGTTTGGCCAACTAGATTGGTAGTTCTTGCAATGGGAGAAGTGCTTAGCTTTGGGTTCAATCTTGCGGTGTCCTTTCCCAGTGATGAAGGGCAGCAAGGCACGATTGTATTGTTGCCATCGAGGATAACAAGATGGGGTTTTTATCATATTGCATGAATTTATCCCTCTACATCATGTCATCTTGCTTAAGGCGTTACTCTGCTTTTTAACTTAATACTCTAGATGCATCTGGATAGCGGTCAATGAGTGGAGTAATAGTAGTAGATGCGGTGAGTCGGTCTACTTGTCTCGGACGTGATGCCTATATACATGATCATACCTAGATATTCTCATAACTATGCTCAATTTCATCAATTGCTCAACAGTAATTTGTTCACCCACCGTAGAATACTTATGCTCTTGAGAGAAGCCACTAGTGAAACCTATGGCCCCCGGGTCTATTCTCATCATATCAATGTCCATTACTTTAATACTTGCTTTGTTTTTACCTTGCCTTTTACTTTTCACTTCGCATCTCTATACCAAAAATACCAAAAATATTATTTATCATCTATATTAGATCTCACTCTCGTAAGTGACCTTGAAGGGATTGACAACCCCTAATCGCGTTGGTTGCGAGGAGCTATTGTTTTGTGCAGGTACGAGGGACTTGTGCGTAGCCTCCTACTGGATTGATACCTTGGTTCTAAAAAACTAAGGGAAATACTTACGCTACTTTGCTGCATCATCCTCTCCTCTTTGGGGAAATCCAACGCAGTGCTCAAGAGGTAGCACTGCCGTTGAGGCCTCACCTCCCTCTACTACTCCCACCGCTAGCAAGGCCCTACGGCGATGGCAGCCTCACACCACAGTCGAACCAGTGAACCCTCGTACTCCTCTCCGCGTGGGTATCCACTGTCGCGTCTTCCCCGGCTCCGCGTCGTCCCCTTCCTAGGCCTCGCCGTCGTCCACCACGTTGGATGCGCTCGGCGCGTGTCGGTGTACAAAAGTAGGGGCTCTCCTTTTGACCCCTTTACTTGTGCACGGGCAGTCAGAGCCGCGCGCCACGACCACACTTAGCGGGGCAGAGGAGGGAAGCCGGAGAGAAGCCGAAGCATGAGACAATCAAGGCAACGCCAAGAACAGAACCATGAAAGAGCAAAGGGATGAGGTGGACTCCCCCGGCAAGAGCCTCGTCGGGGCAACTTGCCCAACGCCAGCAGAGCGAGCCACTCTTGAGCCCAAGGGTTCCGAACACCGCCAACAACTACCTTGGACCTAGGGCTCAGGAGGCACCTCTGTGATGGCATGCAGATCTTTGTCAAGATCATGAATACATGAGATCAGATGAGAACCGGAAGACGACGACCCTCGGCGGGATTCTAGCCGAGGAAATCCACAAGACCCCCGGCAAGACCCTTGCCGGGGACGACTGCAACGCCACGGCAAGACCCTTGCCGAGGGCATCAGCGGGGCGACAGCCAGGCCCGCGCCTGCCAAGACTCCACCACCGTCCCCAAGCAGCTGCTAGCTCAACCAGCTGGGCAGGCACCTGCGTGGAAACGGGCGGATTCCAAGCCAACTCAGCAAGCACCTGCGTGGTGGCATGCAGATCTTCATGAAGATCCTCCCTCCGCGCCACCTCAGCTGCCTACCAGCCTACATGGCACAGCATGCATCGCTGGCCTGGGCGCGTGTCAAAGCGAGACGGGGCAGCGACGGACGGGACGGACCTCGTTCTCATCCCCGATAAAGCTAATGGACACCTAAGTAGCGCATTTAATGTGTTTTGTCCCCTAATGCCAGGCGATAGGCTTGCACACTGTATGCCTTTCCACCTCCTGTGTGCCACTGTGGCAGCCCCTTTGGCCTATAAAAGGAGGCCCAAGGCGACCAGGAGAAGGATTCGGCTCTTTTGAACTACACAGCCTCCATAGCTAGTTCGAGAGCCCAAGAACACTCTCAAATACACACCAAAGCAGGACTAGGGTATTACGCATCCTTGCGGCCCGAACCTGGGTAAACGATCTCTGTGTTGACTTATAAACCTACTCTTCTATCAACCCCGCACCCCGCCAACCGTAGTAGGGATTCCTATGATCCCATAGGTGTCGTTTCCCCGACATCTTTGGCGCACCAGGTAGGGGACGCAGTTGAGAGAACCTGGTTTAGCAGCCAGCTTAGCAGTTCTTTATCGCCATGGCTCCCAAGAAGAAGATGGCCAAGAGAACGGCGCCGTCTGCAAGCGTGAAGGATGCCAACGCGGCGACAGGAAAGCTAAGTCATGCCGAGCTTTAAATATTTCCTTTTTATATAAGGTTATTCCCCTCGGAGATCTTGTCCTTTGTATGGAAAACCTGCACGCAAAGGGGCCCTTCTGCTATTGGCAATGCCCTTGCCCTGTTTCCAGTCTGCTCAACAGCTCAAGCGGCCGCGTCGAGAGCGGCAGGGTAGCCTTCCGCAATTGGCAACGCTCTCGATTCTAACTCGAGTCAAGCTCGACAGTTCGAGCGGCCGCGTTGAGGGCGGTAAGGTGGTTCGCCTGGCAGAAAGCATACCCGGCAGGCTATTGGGGATCCATCCTCAAGGCGCCGTGGCCTGGGTTAAGCGCCGGCAAGCCTACCCGATAAACGTAGGGTGGACATACAAAGAGAGGTTGAACAGGAAAATAACATGCATCATATCAAAAGTACTACAGAGTTATATTACATCAATTGTTGCCGCGGTTCTAACTGAAGATAGAAATTGCCTTGGTCATGAACCTGCAGCGACGATGAGAAAACGGGGTGCCTAATCCCGGCGCTGTCCCTCCACCCTCTCGATTCTGTCGACGCAGATGATGATGGGCTTGATATGCTCCTTCAGCATTGAGGTCAGCACCCTCCGGCAAGCTCTCCAGCGTGGCGTTGAAGTCGAGGTAGGGGTTCCAGTACGCCACCTTGGTGAGGACCTTGGTCATGGCACCCCGACAAAGCTTCCGGGACTCGTCGGCCAGAGAGGCCCCCGATTGGAGTGAAGCTGCCCCAAGGCCCCGAGGACACCCTCGAAGAACAGGGTCAGCTTTGAATTGGGACTCCCGCTGCGCTCTGGGGAGTACCTCACATTTGGCATCCCCATGGTAGCCAGCTGCGTGGTGATCCTGCCGGTGACGTCTACGAGGCGGCGGATCCAGCGGTTCTCGCCCTCCACAAAATCCTTGTGGTTGGCGGCCTCGTTCTTGCGTAGCAGCTTCTCCTCCTCCATATTCTTGGTCAGGGTCTCCTCCCGGGCCCTGACCTCCGAGAGCGTCCCCTCAAGGGCCTCCAGCTTCCGCTTCATGTCCTTGATGGAGCCGTTGGCCTTGGAGAGCTCCTCAGCCTTGCCGAGGACTGCGCCCTGCGCCTCTGCCAAGGCACCGTTGAGCGTGTCCTTCTCCTTGGCCAGATTCAGGGCCTGATCCTTCAGCCCGCCCCGCTCCACCTCCAGCTCTTTTACCTTGCCGGCGTGAGCCAGAGTCTGGGCATCGAGTTCCTCCTTGTTCCACTGCTCTAGCTCTTGGGTCCGCTGCACGACGAGCTTCCCCACCTCTTCATCCTTGCCGCGGAGCGTTACGGCGAGCCTCTCCTCGTGCTCGGCAAAGTCCTCCTCCTGGGAGTTCAGCGCAGCCTGCTGCTGGTGCCGAGCGGCCTCGGCCTGAGAGGCCTCCTGCTTCGCCAGTTCCCGGGCCTTCTTGATGTCGGCCTGCTTCATGACGAGCGCCAGGCCGCGCTCAGCCAACGCGTCCTGGGCGGCCTTCAGGTCCTTGTGGGCCTGGCGGAACCAAGCCTGTGCCTTGGCAACATGCCCCTCGAGGTCCGCCTCCGCCTTGTCCACCACCGCCATCCTGGACTTGGCCTTGTCCAGGCAAGCGCGGTGAAGTGCCCGGAGCTTCTGGAAGTTGGCGCCCATGGCCTGGAGGAGCCGCTCTTCCTGGGAGACGCCGCCACCGGCGCTCGGCTCGTCAACGACCTCAAGCCCGGCGGCGGCGAGCACCTCGTCATCGAACACCTCCCCTCGACGGGCGCCCCGGTGCTCGCCGTCCCTGGGAGGTGGACGAACAGGTCGTCGCTCACCCTCAGGTATCTGCCTGAGCCAGAGGCAGCGGAGGAGGAAGGTTGGTCGTCAACCACCTCCTCCTCGACAGCGGCCTTGTTGGCCTCCTCGGCAAGCCCCTTGCTGGCCTCCTCGGCAGCAGCCTTGCCGGGCTCCCCGGTAGGTCCCTTAGCGGCGTCCTCAGCGGTACCCTTAGCGGCCTCCGCCGCGGCATCCTTGGCGACATCCTCGATGATGGTGTCTATATCCTCTGGATCCGCCAAGGGAGGATCTGGATACCGAGAAGAGGATGAGGCGAAGCCAAGACCAAGATTCAGAAAGAACAGAAAAAGAATAGGGACGGAAGGTGGATGACTTACCAGTGCCGGACTGGGAAGCAGAGGTTCCCTCCCGGCCAACATTTGGCGCCGAGGCAAAGCCACCAGTGCCCGAGTTCGCCTCCTCCTCCTCCGTGTGCATGGGCTCGGTGCTTGGCGCCCTTTGCTGGGGACGCCCCTCAGGGCAGCATGGTCGATGGGGGCGGCGTGTCGGGAGTAGCCCTCTGTGGCTCCTCCTGCTGCTGTCCTCCTCCTGTAGTCATGGTAAGGTCAGCGCCAAAGGATCATGCCCCCGACACACGTCGACGACGGGTGAGTGATGAGCTTACGCTGGGGGCTGCACCGGGGGCTGGTGTCCGGGCTGCTCAGCACCACCAGTGGTGTACCAGAAGTACCTGCCGGGGGCTGGCCGCTCGCCGAAGCCCTAGACCTCTTCACCCTCTGGGCCAGTGTCTCCGCGTCCCTGCAATGAAAGAAATGAATCAAGAAAAGTGGCACGGTCTGAGGGGATGGAGATGACAGAAAGAACAAGATATTTACTCGGCCTCCACTGCCTCCTCTGCCGCCTTCCTCTTCCTCATCGGGCAGAGGGACCCAAAATCAAAGACAACCTCCGCGTCGTCATCTGCGGGGGGAGGGGAAGCTGATGGAGTCTGAGGGCGCTTGGACGAAGAAGAGGCCGTCGCCTTCTTCTTCGCCACCGCAGCCTTCACCAACTTCTTCGCTGCCGTGGCCCTCGTCTGGCGCGCGGACCCCTCCTGCGCTTGCCGTGGTTGTACGGCCCTACCGGGCCGGACCGGCTCGCCAGAGGTGGCCCGCCGCAGGACTCGCCCTCTCCCGTGACCGGAGGGTCGATAGCCTCGGCCTCCTCCTCTGACGACTCGTCGACCACATCTTCGATGAGAGGAGCCCCGGTGTCGGCGCTGCTGGCTTCCCCAGCGGCCTCTGCCCACTGGGCGAGCTCCTTTTCCTCCGCCTCCGTCGCGGCCTTGTCCTCCATGCCGCCGGCGCTCCCGGCCTCCTTGGCGAGCTCTGCCTCCGCCGCCCTGGCGGCGATGTAGTCCAGCTCCGCCTGGGTGGTGTCCTAGACGAGCTGTGGCTCGGCACTGACATACTTCTCCTCCGGGGTGTCAAAAACTCTTGCACTTGATCCTCCGGTGGCTCGGCCCAATTTGGGACGAGGCCGTGCGCGTTGAACTCCGGCATTATGGCGATGATGTTGCTCCGACGCGAGTTGCTGCTCAGCGGGATCACCCCGCCAGCAACTTAAACAAGGGCCCCTTGGCGACCTTGCCGGCCTTTGCGGTGGCCTTTGCGGCCTTGCCGGACCGCTCGACCATGCCGTCGTGGTTCACGTCGAGCTAGAAGAGCCGCTGGCAGAAGTGGGCGTGCCCCATCATCGTGAAGTTGTGGTCGAGGCCAGGGCGAAGCCTCATGATGTCGGCGGTGTTCATGAAGAGCCAGGCCAGCCTCCCCTTGCTGTGCAGCGGAGCGATTCGGCAGTGAATCAAATCCGCCCCAATCATCTCAAGGGTGAGCCCGGCCTTGGTGAGGCGAAGAATCCTGGTGGTGGCGACCGTGAGCTTCACATCGTCGGCATCAACATCGCTGCAGTCACTCCAGCGAACCGGCGGCGCCTGGTGAACCTCGCAGAATGCTAGTGGATCCTTCTCCTCAATCCATCACAACCGGCCCCGCCACTCCTCCCGCCTCTCCTTCTGGGTACCGTCTGGATATGCCCTTTTCTCCTGGGTCCTTGGGATCCACGCGACGCAACCGGAAATGGCGCCCCCTTTAGGATGTAAGGGAAGAAGTAGTGGCGGAAGAGCGCCATGTTGGGATACACCCTGGCAAAACCCTCGCAGAGGTGCGCAAAAAGATCCATGCACGCCACGACATTTGGAGTAAAATCCAGAAGGTGGAAGCCGTAGGTGGGCATGACATCGCTGAAGAAATCAGAGAAAGGGGGACAGAGCCCGCAGGAGAAGTAATCAATGAAGAATGGGTACCGATTCGGGGCGGCCTCGGCACAATTGATGGGGATGACACGCGTGGCTGGATGCCCCGTCGTCTCCCCCCATCTTGCACCCCCACAGGGGCTTGAAGCAATCCCGGAGTTCAAACAAGTCGACCATTGACGGGAAGTAGGCGTACTGCATCCACCGCACCGCCAACTCCCTCTCTAGCGGCTCCTTCTCCCCGGCGTCCGTGGCCACTCCCTTGCCTCTGCAGGTCTTGGGTGCCATGGCGGCTGCGGGAGGCGAGGAATGGCGGATGGCGAAGGCGCGGCGGCGGCGAGCGAAGGCAAGAGCTTGAGAAGGAAGAAGAAGGGGATGGTGGTTCCGAGATTGGGGAAAGCACGGAGGGTAAATGAGCAGCGCCCCCGCGGTTATTCCTTTTTACGGGGAAGGCGTGGGCCGCCTCTTTTCCCATTAACTGCGACGTGACGCATGTGTGCGGAGACCGCCCCACGCATGACTCCCACGTCACACACGATCCCCCACATCGCGTGTTCCACGCTGGTCGTGGGGAAGCGCAGCGGGCGAACAGTTACCGCAGTAAAATCCACCCCACCTGCCCACGCACTGTTATGGGCCTAGCCCAACAACACGCCGCGCTTATGTGTGGCCCAGGCCCGGGGGCTCATGTCGGTGTACAAAAGTAGGGGCTCTCCTTTTGACCCCTTTACTTTTGCACGGGCAGTCAGAGCCACACGCCACGACCACACTTAGCGGGGCAGAGGAGGGAAGCTGGAGACAAGCCGAAGCACGAGACAATCAAGGCAACGCCAAGACCAGAAGCATGAAAGAGCAAAGGGGCGAGGTGGACTCCCCCGGCAAGACCCTTGTCGGGGCAACTTTCCCAACGCCAGCAGAGCGAGCCACCCTTGAGCCCAAGGGTTCCAAACGCCGCCAACAACTACATTGGACCCAGGGCTCGGGAGGCACCTCTGTGGTGGCATGCAGATCTTTGTCAAGATCATGAATACATGAGATCAGATGAGAACTAGAAGACGACGACCCTCTGTGGGATTCTAGCCGAGGAAATCCACAAGACTCCCGGCAAGACCCTTGCCGGGGACGACTGCAACGCCACGGCAAGACCCTTGACGCCCCCCGACAAGACCCTTGCTGAGGGCATAAGCGGGGCCACAACCAGGCCCGCGCCTGCCAAGACTCCACCGCTGTCCCCAAGCAGCTGCTAGCTCAACCAGCTGGGCAGGCACCTGCGTGGCGACGGGCGGCTTCCAAGCCAACTCAGCAAGCACCTGTGTGGTGGCATGCAGATCTTCGTGAAGATCCTCCCGCCGCACAACCTCAGCTGCCTGCTAGCCTACATGGCACAACATTAATCGCTGGCCTGGGCACGTGTCGAAGCGAGACGGGGCGGCGACGGACGGGACGGGCCTCGTTCCCGTCCCCGATAAAGCTAATGGACACCTAAGTAGCACATTTAATGCGTTTTGTCCCCTAATGTCAGGCAATAAGCTTGCGCACTGTACGCCTTTCCACCTCCTGTGTGCCACTGTGGCAGCCCCTTTTGCCTATAAAAGGAGGCCCAAGGCGACCAGGAGAAGGATTCGGCTCTTTTGAACTACACGGCCTCCATAGCTAGTTCGAGAGCTCAAGAACACTCTCAAATACACACCAAAGCAGGACTAGGGTATTACGCATCCTTGCAGCCCGAACCTGGGTAAACGATCTTTGTGTTGACTTCTAAACCACCTCTTCTTTCAACCCCGAGCCCCGCCAACCGTAGTAGGGATTCCTGTGATCCCATAGGTGTCGTTTCCCTGACAACGCGAAGTGGTCAACGTGATCAATAAATGACACCATCAGAAGTAGACTGTGCGTGGAGAGGCTGACAGCTGGGTCGACGGTCGCACGCAAGGAAATGCCTCCTTATTACATGCAAAATAATGATTCCTCCACCTGACAGCTGGGGCCCACAGGAAGGGCCTCTCTATTTCGCAAAAAAAATGTTCCCAACGCTGACAGGTCGGACCCACCAGCTATATCTTTGCACGCAAGGAAGTGCCTCCTTATTACGCACAAAAAATGAATACCCCCTGCTAGCTAGGACCCACAATAGTGGGAGGCTGACTTGTGGGCCAACTAAGTTGATGGGGATGGAGGGCCAACTTAGTCATTATGAACGATTCTAGCTCCAGTGACCGTACAATGTCCATCCAACGGCCGTAGTGCTTCTTCAACCTATGGTCTTCTTGCTCCAACCGCCCAAACCAGTGCCTCGTGCTCCTGCCTCTCATGGCCGACTGCGATGCCGCAGAGGCCTCACCGCCCCCTACTACTCCCACCGCTGGCCAGGCCATCCCTCTACTCAGCCATACCCCATGTTATTCTGCGGTGACGGCAGCCTCACACCGCAGCCGAACCAGTGAACCCTCGTACTCCTCTCCGCGTGGGCATCACATGCCGCGTCTTCCCCGGCTCTGCATCGTCCCCTTCCTAGGCCTCGCCGTCGTCCACCGCATTGGAACTCTCCGCGCGGCGGTCAATGTGGTCAACGACCAACTTCCATCGGAAGAGTACTGTACATGGAGAGGCTGACAGCTGGGTCCACGGCAGCCGCAAGGAAGTGCCTCCTTATTACGCGCAAAATAATTATTCCTGCACCTGACAAAGGGGATCCACCGGACGGGCCACCGTATTTCGCGAAAAAAACGTTTCCCCCCTGACTGCTGAGACCCACCAGCTACATCTTCGCACGCAAGGAAGTGCGTCCGGGCAAAAAAACGATTCGCTTCGACCGCTGGGACCCACCAGCTATATCTTCGACGCAAGGAAGTGCTCGATACCGGGACCCACTGGTCGAACCGCACGTAGCGTTGTCATTCTGGTCGCGAACGGTACGCATATACCGGGTCGATGTAGAGCGCGCACGTGTCGTAGTAGAGGCGCGCATGTAGCATGTACACGTACGTACAACGGCCAGTGTGCAAGAAATAAAATACGGCCACGTACGTACATACGGGCGGGGTCTCGAACGCCTACTCGCGCATACATACGGACAGGGCTCGTGTACATGGCTGGGTCAGAATGGAGAAACTGCTCGTCGTCGTGTTCATGGGGAGCCAACCGGCTGGGTCGGAACATAATGCGTCGTCGTGTTCATCGGGAGGGCTTGGACGGAACAACTGATGGAAACGAGGCCTGGCATACCGCACAATGGAGGAAACAGCCTTCCGTTTGACCGGACACGTTCGAAACGGGATCCTATTCATCGGGAGGGGTCTGGCGTACTGCAAAACGGAGGAAACAGACTTG
Source organism: Aegilops bicornis (assembly GCA_021605145.1). NCBI lineage: Eukaryota > Viridiplantae > Streptophyta > Magnoliopsida > Poales > Poaceae > Aegilops > Aegilops bicornis. Next base: position 555,896,178 of record CM038671.1, on the reverse strand, counting down.
TGTTGGACCTCCTACGGTAGAAACGGGGTCCTGTTGATCGAGAGGGGTGTGGCGTACCGCAAAACAAAGGAAACAGACTTGTGCTGGAGCGCTACGGTCGAAAAGGGGGTCCTGTTCATTGGGAGGGGTGTGGCGTACCGCAAAACGGGACTCCACGGGATACTGTTCATCTCCACCGTCGACCCCCTCCAGCCTCCACGGGCTATTGTTCATCCAACATCGACCTCCTCCAGCCTCCACCTGCGACTGTTCATCCACGGGCTCCTATTCATCCAGCCTCCACCGCGTGCTACTCCACCAGCTACTATTCAACCAGCCCTCTCCACGGGCTCCTGTTCAACCACCCCTCCACGGGCTACTGTTCATCCAGCCATCCAACGTCTACTGTTCATCCAGCCCTCCACGGGGTGGTCCTGTTCATCCAGCCCTCCACGGGGGTCCTGTTCATCCAGCCCCAACCAGCTCGATCGATCTGGGTCTTGTTCATCCAGAGGCAACACCACGAGGTCCTGTTCATCCACCCCCACTGGGAACTGTTCATCCAAACCCCCGAAACGCTCACTTTGTTCATCCAGGCGGCATCGATCGGCTTGATTAGCGGCGATGAGCGAAGGAATCGCTCTATCGGGTTCGATTAACGACCATCGATCGATCGCTCGGGTTCAGTAACGTGTAGCCTGCAGTGCAATCGCTCGGGTTTAGTAGGCAAACGCCTCGCTCGGGTTCAGTTAGAGCACAACACCTCGCACACACATGCGTACGTGTACGAGAGAAACGCGCATCGCTCGGCCCCCGACCACCCACCATAATCGGGAACTACCCGATATTTTCCTCGCCCTCGCTTCTACCACGGTTTTTTCCGTCAAGGACGGCCCAAAGAATGTCATGCAGCTGCGTCTCCGGCCCGCCCAGGATGAAAAGCCCATTTTTTGTCATGATTTTTTGTCATAGAAGTAGGAGCCCACCACATCTATGATGATACCGGGTTTTGTCACAATTATCGTCATAGAAGTGTCATAAGTATGATGGGGAAAAAAATTCGTTCAGCCCAAAATGTCACGGATGTGTCTTTTTTTTGTAGTGCATGTGCTTTCGACAGAGAGAAGCCTCCTCGCCTCGGATGACCCAGGATACCCTCTTTATACGGTTCATGTGCCGAGCAGTTGCAAGATGTACGTCCACACATGCCCCGCGGACCTCTTCTTCCTGAGGTTTGATTACATCCTCCAGAAGTTTCGAATGAGGACACTCGATTTTACGTACGTCCGCCTGTATGCGCTGCACATGAACTACATCCTCAGGAGAGAGCAAGTCAGCGGTCTTGCGATCGCGGACCCATACTACATGCATGAGTGATACGTCTCCAGCGTATCTATAATTTTTTGATTGTTCCATGCTATTATATTATCTGTTTTGGATGTTTAATGGGCTTTACTAAGCACTTTTATATTATTTTTGGGACTAACCTATTAACCGAAGGCCCAGTGCAAATTGCTGTTTTTTTGCCTATTTCAGTGTTTGGCAGAAAAGGAATATCAAACGGAGTCCAAACGGAATGAAACCTTCAGGAGAGTTATTTTTGGAACAAACGTGATCCAGGGGACTTGGAGTGGACGTCAAGAAAGAATCAAGGAGGCCACGAGGCAGGTGGCGCGCCTGCCCCCCTGGGCGCGCCCCCACCCTCGTGGGCCCCTCACTGCTCCACCGACCTACTTCTTCCTCCTATATATATCCATATACCCTAAAAACATCCAGGAGCACCACGAAACCCTATTTCCACCGCCGCAACCTTCTGTACCCGTGAGATCCCATCTTGGTTTTTTCGCTGCTCACGGAGGGGGCATCGATCACGGAGGGCTTCTACATCAACACCATAGCCTCTCCGATCATGTGTGAGTAGTTTACCTCAGACCTTCGGGTCCATAGTTATTAGCTAGATGGCTTCTTCTCTCTCTTTGGATCTCAATACAAAGTTCTTCTTGATCTTCTTGGAGATCTATTCGCTGTAACTCTTTTTGCGGTGTGTTTGTCGAGATCCGATGAATTGTGGGTTTATGATCAAGATTATCTATGAACAATATTTTAATCTCCTCTGAATTCTTTTATGTATGATTGGTTATCTTTGCAAGTCTCTTCGAATTATCATTTTGGTTTGGCCTGCTATATTGATCTTTCTTGCAATGGGAGAAGTGCTTAGCTTTGGGTTCAATCATGCGGTGCTCGATCCCAGTGGCGGAAGGGGAAACGACACGTATTGTATTGTTGCCATCGAGGATAAAAAGATGGGGTTTATATCATATTGCTTGAGTTTATCCCTCTACATCATGTCATCTTGCCTAATGCGTTACTCTGTTCTTATGAACTTAATACTCTAGATGCATCTTTGGATAGCGGTCAATGTGTGGAGTAATAGTAGTAGATGCAGAATCGTTTCGGTCTACTTGTCGTGGACGTGATGCCTATATACATGATCATGCCTAGATATTGTCATAACTATGCACTATTCTATCAATTGCTCGATAGTAATTTGTTCACCGACCGTAATACTTATGCTATCTTGAGAGAAGCCACTAGTGAAACATATGGCCCCCGGGTCTATTTCCATCATATTAATCTCCCAACAACTAGCGATTTCAGGCGCCGTTTATTTTGCAATCTTTACTTTTCAATCTATACAACAAAAATACCAAAAATATTTATCTTATTATCTCTTCCAGATCTCACTTTTGCAAGTGGCCGTGAAGGGATTGACAACCCCTTTATCGCGTTGGTTGCAAGGTTCTTATTTGTTTGTGCAGGTATGAGGGTTTTGCGTGTATCCTCCTACTGGATTGATACCTCGGTTCTCAAAAACTGAGGGAAATACTTACGCTACTTTGCTGCATCACCCTTTCCTCTTCAAGGGAAAACCAACGCAATGCTCAAGAGGTGGCAAGAAGGATTTCTGGCGCCGTCGCCGGGGAGTCTACGCACAAGTCAAGACATACCAAGTACCCATCACAAACTCTTATCCCTCGCATTACATTATTTGCCATTTGCCTCTCGTTTTCCTCTCCCCCACTTCACCCTTGCCATTTTATTCGCCCTCTTTTTCTGTTCGCCTTTTCCTTCGCTTGCTTCTTGTGTGTGCTTGTGTGTTGGATCGTTCGTCATGATGGCTCAAGACAATACTAAATTGTGTGACTTTTCCAATACCAACAACAATGATTTTCTTAGCACTCCGCTTGCTCCTATTACCGATGTTGAATCTTGTGAAATTAATACTGCCTTGCTGAATCTTGTCATGAAAGATCAATTCGCTGGCCTTCCTAGTGAAGATGCCGCCACCCATCTAAACAGCTTAGTTGATTTCTGTGATATGCAAAATAATAAAGATGTGGATAATGATAATGTTAATTGAAGCTATTTCCTTTTTCGCTTAGAGATCGTGCTAAAACTTGGTTTTCATCTTTGCCTAAAAATAGTATTGATTCTTGGAATAAGTGCAAAGATGCTTTTATCTCTAAGTATTTTCCTCCCGCTGAGATCATCTCTTTTAGAAATGATATTATGAATTTTAAGCAACTTGATCATGAACATGTTGCACAAGCTTGGGAGAGGATGAAATTAATGATACGTAATTGCCCTACACATGGTTTGAATTTATGGATGATTATACAAAATTTTATGCCGGATTAAATTTTGCTTCTAGATATCTTTTAGATTCGGCCGTGAGAGGCACTTTTAAGGAAATCACTTTAGGATAAGCTACTAAACTCCTAGATAATATTATGGTTAATTATTCTCAATGGCACACTGAAAAATCAGCTAGTAAAAAGGTTCATGCGATAGAAGAGATTAATGTTTTGAGTGGAAAGATGGATGAACTTATGAAATTGTTTGCTAATAAGAGTGTTTCTTCTGATCCTAATGATATGCCTTTGTCTACTTTGATTGAGAATAATAATAAATCTATGGATGTGAATTTTGTTGGTAGGAACAATTTTGGTAACAACGCTTGTAGAGGAAACTTTAATCCTAGGCCGTATCCTAGTAATTCCTCTAATAATTATGGTAATTCCTACAACAACTCTTATGGAAATTTTAATAAGGTTCCCTCTGATTTTGAGCCTAGTGTTTGTTAAAGAGTTTATGATTTCTCAAAATAATTTCAGTGCTTTGCTTGAAGAAAAATTGTCTAAGATTGATGAGTTGGCTAGGAACGTGGATAGAATTTTCCTTAATGTTGATTCTTTGAAACTTAGATCTATTCCACCTAAGCATAATATCAATGAGTCTCTCAAAGCTATGAGAATTTCCATTGATGAGTGCAAAGAAAGAATCGCTAGAATGCGTGCTAAAAATGATTGCTTTGTGAAAGCGTGTTCTTCTAGTTTTCATGATAATAAGGATGAAGATCTAAAAGTGATTCATGTGTCTCCTATTAAATATTTGTTTTGCAATATGAATCTTGATAATGATGGGACTGGAGATGAGTCAACTTTAGTTAAAAGGCGTCCCAATGATTCGGAGTTTTTAGATCTTGATGCAAAAATTGGTAAAAGTGGGATTGAAGAGGTCAAAACTTTACATAGCAATGAACCCACCATTTTGGATTTCAAGGAATTTAATTATGATAATTGTTCTTTAATAGATTGTATTTCCTTGTTACAATTCGTGCTAAATTCTCCGCATGCTTATAGTCAAAATCAGGCTTTTGCCAAACATATCGTTGATGCTTTAATGCAATCCTATGAAGAAAAGCTTGAATTAGAAGTTTCTATCCCTAGAAAACTTTATGATGAGTGGGAATCTACTATTAAAATTAAAATTAAAGATCATGAATGCTATGCTTTGTGTGATTTGGGTGCTAGTGTTTCCACGATTCCGAAAACTTTGTGTGATGTGTTAGGTTTCCGTGAATTTGATGATTGTTCTTTAAACTTGCACCTTGCGGATTCCACCATTAAGAATATGGGAAGAATTAATGATGTTCTTATTGTTGCAATTAGGAATTATGTACCCGTAGATTTCATTGTTCTTGATATAGATTGCAATCCTTCATGTCCTATTATTCTTGGTAGACCTTTCCTTAGAACGATTGGTGCAATATTGATATGAAAGAAGGGAATATTAGATTCCAATTTTCGTTAAGGAAAGGCATGGAACACTTTCCTAGAAAGAAAATTAAATTATCGTATGAATCTATTATGATAGCCACTTATGGATTGCATGCCAAAGATGATAATACCTAGATCTCACTACAAAAAAAAGACACATCCGTGACATTTTGGGCCGAACGATTTTTTTTCTGTCATACATATGACACTTCTATGACGAAAATTGTGACAAAACCCGGTATCATCATAGATGTGGTGGGCTCCTAATTCTATGACAAAAAATCATGATAGAAAATGGGCTTTTCGTCCTGGGCGGGCTGGAGACGCAGCTGCATGACATTCTTTGGGCCGTCCATGACGTAAAAAACCGTGGTAGAAGCGAGGGTGAGGAAAATTTCGGGGAGTTCCAGGTTACGGTGGGAGGCCGGGGGCTGAGCGATGCGCATTTCTCTCGTACACGTACACGCGTGTGTGTGAGGCGTTGGCTCTAACTGAACCCGAGCGAGGCGTTGGGCTCTAACTGAACCCGAGCGATTGCACTGCAGGCTACGCATTACTGAACCCGAGCAATCGATCGATGGCTGTTAACTGAACCCGATTGAGTGATTCTTCGCCATCGCTGCTAATCAAGCCGATCGATTGGATGAACAAAGGAGCGCTATGGGGGGTGGACGCACAGTGAGCGGTGGCGTTGCCTCTGGATGAACAGGACCCCGTGGTGTGGTGGAGGGCTGGATGAACAGTAGACGATGGAGGGGTGCCCGTGGAGGGGTGGTTGAACAGGACCCCGTGGTGTGGAAGGGTGCCCGTGGAGGGGTGGTTGAACAGGAGCCGGTGGAGTAGCGCGCGGTGGAGGCTGGATGAACAGGAGCCCGTGGAGGCTGGAGGACGTCGACGGTAGCCCGTGGAGGCTGGAGGAGGTCGACGGTGGAGATGAACAGTATATCGTGGAGTCCCGTTTTGCGGTACGCCACACCCATCCCGATGAACAGGACCCCCGTTTCGACCGTAGGAGGTCTGTTTCATCCGTTTCGCGGTACGCCACACCCCTCCCGATCAACAGGACCCCCGTTTCGACCGTAGGAGGTCCGTTTCCTTCGTTTTGCGGTACGCCACACCCCTCCCGATCAACAGGACCCCGTTTCGAACGTGGCCGGTCGAACACAAGGCCGTTTCCTCCGTTGTGCGGTACGCCAGGCCTCGTTTCCATCGCCTGTTCCGTCCAAGCCCTCCCGATGAACACGGCAACGCATTCCGTTCCAACCCCAGTCGGTTGGCTCCCACGCGTTATGTTGCCTCCCGATGAACACGACGCATTCCGTTGCCTCCCCATGAACACGACGACGATGTTGTTTCTCCGTTCCGACCCAGCCATGTACACGAGCCCTGGTCGTACATATGCGCGAGTAGGCGTTCGAGACCCCGCTCGTATGTACACATACGTGGCCGTATTTTCTTTCTTGCACCTTGGTTGTCAGACGACGCGTGTACATGCTACGCGCGCCTCTACCACGACGCGTCGCGGCGCCTCTACTACTTATTAATGCATGCCTCTACATCGACCAAGATGTACGTACATGTTCGCGACCAGGATGACAACGCCACGCACGCTTGACCAGGTGGGTCCCGACTATCGTGCACTTCCTTGCTGCGAAGATGTAGCCGGTGGGTCCCAGCAGTCGTGGGGAGAATCTTTTGTTTTTTTGCCCGGACGCACTTCCTTGTCACGAAGGTGTAGCTGGTGGGTCCCAGCAATGTGGGCGAATCGTTTTTTTTGCCCGGACGCACTTCCTTGCGTGCGAAGATGAAGTTGGTGGGTCCCAGCAGTCAGGGGGAAACGTTTTTTCCGCGAAATACAGTGGCCTGTCCGGTGGGTCCCAGCTGTCAGGTGTCGGAATCATTATTTTCCACGTAATGAGGAGGCACTTCCTTGCTGCGGTCGTGGACCTAGCTGTCAGCCTCGTCACGTACAATCCACGTCTGATGGAAGTCGTTCCTTGACCACGTTGACTAGGCCGCGCCGAGAGCACCACGGCGGTGGACGACGGCGAGGCCTAGGAAGGGGACGACATGGAGCCGGGAAAGACGCGGCAGTGGAAGCCCGTGCGGAGAGGAGTACGAGGGTTCACTGGTTCGGCTGCGGTGTGAGGCTGCCGTCGCCGCAGGGCCCGCCAGTGGGAATAGTAGGGGAGGTGAGGCCTCACGCGGCAAAGACAGCCGCCACGGAGGCAGGAGCACGCGGCACGACCGGCGCTGATTTGGGCGGCTGGAGCAAGAAGACCGGAGGTTGAAGAAGCACTATGGCCGTTCGATGGACATCGTACGGTAACTGGAGCTAGAATCGTTCATATTGACTAAATTGACAAAGCCCTCCATCCCCGTCAACTTAGTTGGCCCACAAGTCATCCTCCCACTATGGTGGGTCCCAGCTAGCAGGGGGTATTCATTTTTTTGTGCGTAATAAGGAGGCACTTCCTTGCGTGCTAAGATATAGCTGGTGGGTCCGACATGTCAGCGGGGGGAACGTTTTTTTCGTGAAATACAGAGGCCCTTCCGGTGGGTCCTAGCTGTCAGGTGGAGGAATCATTATTTTATGCTGCATCCCACGGCCGATGGATGTCGTTCGTTGACCATGTTGACCAGGCCAAGGCCGAGAGCACCATGGCGGTGGACAACAGCGAGGCCTAGGAAGGAACGACACGGAGCCGGGAAGACTCGGTAATGGTTGCCCACACGGTGGGGAGTACGAGGGTTCTTGGTCCGCTGCCGCCACCGGAAAATAACAGGAGGTGTGGGTGAGTAGAGGAATGGCCTGGTCAAGAATGAAGTAGGGTGGGGCGGTGCGGCAAGTGCGGCAACTGGCCTGGCCACGGAGGCGGAGCAGGCAGTCCCACCGGAGCTGGTTTGGGCGGCCGGAGCAAGAAGATCGATATTGAAGAAGCAAGACGGCCGTTGGATTAACATCCAATAGTCACTTCTTTGCTAGAATCGTTTGTGGACTAAGTTGACAAAGCCAAAGTACACGTCAACCTAGTAGACCCACAAGTCAGCCTCCAAATCTGTCCCAAACAACATACAGCCCGAAATTTCTAGCCAGATTCAAATTAATTTTAAATCTAAATATACCTTAATTTAAATTCAATGAAATTTTACTCACACAAAAACAATGAAATTTTACCCACACAAAAACAATGAAATTTTGGAACTAATTGCCTGTTTGTTGTATTTTTTTCATTTTACAACCCATTTATTATTACTTATAGCCCATTTCTTATTACTTATAGCCCATTTTCTGGGCAAATGCATTCCTCCTCGTCTTGAAATATTTCCTGCCCAGCAGAGCGTAGAAAAGCAAGTAGGCCTATGTTGGTTATTCTGCAAAAAACAAAATAGCTGGCTAGCCATTTTCGTAAAGGAAAAAACAAAGCTGGGCTGGTCATGTGCTAAACATATGAAATAAAAGCCTGGGCTAGACGGGCCACGGGTCCCGCACAACCCAGCTTGATACCCTTCTCCGTCCCAAAAACAAAATTATCACATGCGCCTTCTTTGGGTCCCTCATTGTCATCCTCACCATGTACAGTCATCTCCTTATTCCTCTCGGTTGTTGACCATGTTGACAACACCGGAGGGCGGCGCCACGGTGAGCAAACCAAGGCGGAGGACAATGGTGAGGCCTCGGGCGGGAACGAACAGGAGCCGGGGAAGATCACAGCCAGCCGTGGGAGGCAGGAGCAGGCGGTCCCGCCGGCGCTGGTTTGGCTTTGGCGGCTCGAGGAAGAAGAGACTGAAGAAACGCGACAGACGTTGAATGTCAATCCAAAGGTCAAGGTTGGCACAATCATTTTTTTACTAAGCGGACACCAAGTAGCATATTTTTTTATATATAGGAAGAAAAATGCGAGGAAAATGCGTTCGTCTGCCGTCCTCCTCACAGGGAATGTTCGCCACATAAGTGACTAGCACCATTGGTTTTGAACCGAGAGGTCTTGGGTTTGAGTCCGAGGAACTCTCAATTTTGTCCTCCTTCCTTCCTCGCAAAAAAGGGAAAGAAAATCAAAGACTTGGCAAGGCGTACAGAACAAGCTAGTGTACCAGTAAAGAGACGTTGCCGAGTTTTAGAAAAAATAAAGACGTGCTCCTGTAGCTGGTTCGAATTCAAACCTAGACTATGACTATATATGGTGCTATGCTACCGCAAGTAACGAAATCGACATATCCAGCGCTCGCTTCTCCTCTTCTCTACTTACTCGCTTAGCATCGAAGCTCGCCGCAGCAACCATGTCCACCGGTTGCTCGTCCACCTGCTCTTCAGCAGTAACAACCAGATATGCGCCAAGTCGCCACCCGTACCATCGCCTATGGGTCTCATCACACCCAAGACAAGACTGCGCAGCCGATTGCTCATCGCAACCCGCTGACGTTGGTGTGGTGCAACTGCTGCAATTCACGGAGAGTCATCCTCGCGTCTCTACCACTAGCCGCAACCTGGCCGAAGTCTTCTACAAATGCCCGAATCATGGGGTAATAATATGTTTAAGTGTTGTTCTGCTGCTTTCGGTTGCTGATTTTTTAATTGTTTGGTTGATGATCTTCCAATTTGATTCGTGCAAAAAGGGAAGATTCGTGTGATTTGTATTTCGGGAAGTTCTTGATGTGGGGAATGCAAGTACGCTGATTATTTGGTTAGCCGAGGAATCCCAATACCAGTAGGTTGGGGTGTTGGACAAGTAACTGAAGGCACGACAGAAGAGGAAGATGCAGAGCAAAAGGTTAAAGATGCAGTTCCTCTGATCATGGCCAAGCAACAGCTGCTGAACGGCCTTGACAGTAATGAGGAGATGAAAGAGCTTGTGAAGATAACGGGCAAAATCGATGTGCTCAGAGGATGATTGTCTCTTTATTTGCAGTGTATGTAGCACTCGTGATGTATTCAATGGCTACGACATGAGCACTTTGCCGAAACTAGTAATGAATGAAACATGTAGCAGTGGGCGTAGTGTTGTGAACATCTATTGATTTCTATTAACGGAAATCAAGGGGTATCCCTTTGCTCATATAAATAAGTAAATAGCAGAGGCCTGCCGGGTCAGCTTTGTTCTCATTCAAAGACGTCGAGCAAATTGCAGTCCAACAGCAAACTATGTCATCAAATTCAAGTTTCACAGCCAGATATGAGTACAACTAAACAACAATGTCATCATGTTTTAGTTGTCATACAATCACCAAACAAAAAGTAGCATACATAACAAGTGATGTTCTCACAGCAAAATACTAAACAACATGTTCATCAGGTTTCAGTTGTCATAGCAAACACAATTTCACATAGTAGATAAAAAAACGTCTTCTGACAGGCAAATACGACAAAAGCAATGTAATCATCATCCGCAGCAGCAGCGTCAACATCTTCGCCATGTGTATTGATACCTCCATTTTGCATCATGCTTTTACATCAATATTTATTGCATTATGGGCTGTTATTATACATTATATCTCAATACTTATGGCTATTCTCCCTTATTTTACAAGGTTTATCATGAAGAGGGGGATGCCGGCAGCTGGAATTCTGGCTAGAAAAGGAGCAAACGTTGGAAACCTATTCTGCACATCTCCAAAAGTCCTGAAACTCCACGAAACAACTATTTGGTATTTATAAGAAATTATGAGCAAAAGAAATAGGCAGGGGCCCACACTCGTCCCAGAGACAGGGCGCGCCTATCTCCTGGGCCCCTGGTGGGCTTCCGCGCCCATCTTCTGCTATATCATCACTTTTACCCTGGAAAAAATCGTGGGCAAGCTTACGGGATGAAACTCCGCCGCCACGAGGCGGAACCTTGGCGGAATCAATCTAGGGCTCTGGCGGAGCTGTTCTGCCGGGGACACTTCCCTCCGGGAGGGGGAAATCATCACCAACGATCCTCTCATCGAGAGGGGGTCAATCTCCATCAACATCTTCACCAGCACCATCTCCTCTTAAAACCCTAGTTCATCTCTTGTATCCAATCTTGTATCAAAACCACGAATTGGTACCTGTGGGTTGCTAGTAGTGTTGATTACTCATTGTAGTTGATGCTAGTTGGTTTACTTGGTGGAAGATCATATGTTCAGATCCTTTATGCATATTATTACTCCTCTGATTATGAACATGAATATGCTTTGTGAGTAGTTACGTTTGTTCGTGAGGACATGGGTGAAGTCTTGCTATTAGTAGCCATGTGAATTTGGTATTCGTTCGATATTTTGATGAGATGTATGTTGTCTTTCCTCTAGTGGTGTTATGTGAACATCGACTACATAACACTTCACCATTATTTGGGCCTAGAGGAAGGCATAGGGAAGTAATAAGTAGATGATGGGTTGCTAGAGTGTGAAGCTTAAACCCTAGTTTATGCGTTGCTTCGTTAGGGGTTGATATGGACCCATATGTTTAATGTTGTGGTTAGGTTTACCTTAATACTCCTTTTTGTAGTTGCGGATGCTTGAAATAGGGGTTAATCATAAGTGGGATGCTTTTCCAAGTTAGGACAGTACCCAAGTGTCGGTCCACCCACATATCAAATTATCAAAGTACCGAACGCGAATCATATGAACGTGATGAAAACTAGCTTGACGATAATTCCCAATGTGTCCTCGGGAGCTCCTTCTTCATTATTAGAATTTGTCCAAGCTTATCCTTTGCTACATAAAGTATTGGGCCACCTTGCTGCACTTTATTTACTTTATTTACTTTTTGCTCGTTACTATTTATCTTATCACAAAACTATCTATCACCTACTATTTCAGTGCTTGCAGAGAAAACCTTATCAAATCGCTTATCATTTCCTTCGCTCCTCGTTGGGTTCGACACTCTTACTTATCGAAAGCACTACGATAGATCCCCTATACTTGTGGGTCATCAAGACTCTTTTCTGGCGCCGTTGCCGGGGAGTGTAGCGCTTTTGGTGAGTGGAACTTGGTAAGGAAACATTTATATAGTGTGCTGAAATTTTACATCACTTGTCACTATGGAAACTAATCCTTTGAGGGGCTTATTTGGGGTATCTTCACCCCAACCAGAAGAGCAAAGAGATGCTCCTCAACCTACTGAACCTTATGAAAATATTCACTTTGGGATTCCTTCGGGTATGATAGAAAAACTGCTAGCTAACCCTTTTGCAGGAGACGGAACATTGCATCCCGATTTACACCTTATCTTTGTGGATGAAGTTTGTGGATTATTTAAGCTTGCAGGTATTCCCGACGATGTTGTTAAAAGGAAGGTCTTCCCTTTATCTTTTAAGGGAGATGCATTGACATGGTATAGGCTATGTGACGATACGGGATCTTGGAATTATAAGCGATTGAAGTTGGAATTTCATCAGAAGTTCTATCCTATGCATCTTGTTCATCGTGATCGTAATTACATATACAATTTCTAGCCTCGCGAAGGAGAAAGCATCGCTCAAGCTTGGGGGAGGCTTAAGTCAATGTTATATTCATGCCCCAATCATGAGCTCTCTCGGAAATGATTATCCAGAATTTTTATGCTCGGCTTTCTCTTAATAATCGCAACCTGCTCGATACTTCCTGTGTTGGTTCTTATATGCTGAAGACTATTGATTTCAAATGGGACTTATTGGATAGAATTAAACGCAACTCTGAAGATTGGGGTTCTGACAATGGTAAGGAGTCAGGTATGACACCTAAGTTCGGTTGTGTTAAATCTTTTATGGATACCGATGCTTTTCGTGGATTTAGCGCTAAGTACGGACTTGACTCTGAGATAGTAGCTACTTTTTGTGAATCTTTTGCTACTCACATTGATCTCCCTAAAGAGAAGTGGTTTAAATATAATCCTCCTGTTGAAGTGAAAGTAGTAGAACCTATTACAGTCGAAGAAAAGACCATTACATATAGTGATCCTATTATTCCTACTGCTTATGTCGAAAACCTCCTTTTCCCGTTAGGATAAAAGATCATGTTAAAGCTTCATCGTTGTTTGTAAGAGTAATACTAGGACTTATACACCTCCTGAGAAAATTAATGTTGAACCTGGTATTGCTATGATTAAAGATCTCTTGGATGAGGACTTAGATGGGCATGTTATCTCTTTCATGGGTAAAACCACTAATATTGCTAGACCCGATACTAAGACACGTAGACCTGTTGTAGGCATGCCTGTTATTTCTGTTAAAATAGGAGATCATTGCTATCATGGCTTATGTGATATGGGTGCTAGTGCCGGTCACGATACCTTATGATCTATATAAAGAAATTATGCATGACATTGCACCTGTTGAATTGGAAGACATTGATGTTACTATTAAGCTTGCTAATAGGGACACCATTAAACCTATTGGGATTGTTAGAGATGTTGAAGTCTTGTGTGGGAAGATTAAATACCCTGCTAATTTTCTTGTTCTTGGTTCCCCACAAGATGATTTTTGTCCCATTATTTTTGGTAGACCCTTCTTGAACACTGCTAGTGCTAAGATTAATTGTAAAAGGAAGGTAGTCACTGTTGGCATAGATGGTATGTCTCATGAGTTCAATTTTGCTAAGTTTAGTAGACAACCTCGTGAAAGGGAACCATCTAGTAAAGATGAGATTATTGGTCTTGCTTCTATTGTTGTTCCTCCAACTGATCCGTTGGAACATTATTTGTTAGACCATGAAAACGACATGTTTATGAAGGAAAGGGAAGAAATAGATGAAGTGTTCCTTAAACAAGAACATGTGCTGAAACATAACCTTCCCATTGAAATTCTTGGGGATCCCCCTCCACCCAAGGGTGATCCCGTGTTTGAACTCAAACCTTTACACGATAATCTTAAGTATGCTTATCTTGATGAAAAAGAAATATATCCTGTTATTATTAGTGCTAACCTTTCAGAGAAAGAAGAAGAAAGATTGTTGAAAACTCTGAAGAAGCACCGAGCTGCTATTGGATATACTCTGGATGATCTCAAGGGCATTAGTCCCACATTATGTCAACACAAAATTTCAGTGGAGAAAGATGCCAAACTAGTTAGAGATCCTCAAAGACGATTAAATCCCAAAATGAAGGAAGTGGTAAGAAAGGAGATTATAAAACTCCTTGAGGCAGGTATTATTTATCCTGTTGCTGATAGTGAATGGGTAAGCCACATCCATTGTGTCCCCAAAAAGGGAGGTATTACCGTTGTTCCTAATGATAAAGATGAATTGATCCATAAAGAATTATTACAGGTTATAGGATGGTAATTGATTTTCGTAAGTTAAATAAAGCTACTAAGAAAGATCATTACCCTTTACCTTTTATTGATCAAATGCTAGAAAGGCTATCCAAACACACACATTTTTGCTTTCTAGATGGTTATTCGGCTTCTCTCAAATACCGTGTCGACAAGGATCAATCTAAAACTACTTTTACCTGCCCTTTTGGTACTTTTTGCTTATATACGTATGCCTTTTGGTTTATGTAATGCACCTGCTACCTTTCAAAGATGCATGATGGCTATATTCTCTGATTTTTGTGAAAAGATTTGTGAGGTATTCATGGATGACTTCTCCGTCTATGGATCCTCTTTTGATGATTGTTTGAGCAACCTTGATCGAGTTTTGCAGAGATGCGAAGACACTAGCCTCGTCCTGAATTGGGAAAAGTGTCACTTTATGGTTAATGAAGGCATTGTCTTGGGACACAAGATCTCAGAGAGAGGTATTGAAGTTGATAAAGCCAAAGTTGATGCTATTGAAAAGATGCCATGCCCCAAGGACATAAAAGGTATAAGAAGTTTCCTTGGTCATGCCGGCTTTTATAGGAGGTTCATTAAGGACTTCTCTAAAATCTCTAGGCCTCGACTAATTTATTGTAAAAGATATTCCTTTTGTCTTTGATGATGATTGTGTAGAAGCATTTGAAACACTTAAGAAAGCTTTGATCATCGCACCTATTGTTCAGCCACCTGATTGGAATTTACCTTTTGAAATTATGTGCGGTGCTAGTGATTATCTTTGTAGGTGATGTTTTAGGGCAAAGAGTCGATAAGAAATTGAATGTTATCCAAAGATGCTAGTAAGACTCTTGATACTTGCCGGAGGAATTATGCTACTACTGAAAAAGAGTTCTTAGCATTTGTGTTTGCATGTGATAAGTTTAGACCTTATATTGTTGATTCCAAAGTCACCATTCACACTTGATCATGCCGCTATTAAATATCTTATGGAAAAGAAAGATGCTAAGCCTAGACTCATTAAATGGGTCCTCTTGCTCCAAGAATTTGACTTGCATATTATTGATAGAAAAGGAGCTGAGAACCCGTGCTGGACAACTTATCTAGGTTAGAGAATGTTCTTGATGGCCCACTTTGCCTATTAATGATAGTTTTCTGATGAACAATTAGCGGTTGTCAATGCTTCTCGTCTTGCTCCTTGGTATGCTGATTATGCTAATTACATTGTTGCTAAATATATACCGCCTAGTTTCACATACCAAAGAAAAGAAAAAGTTCTTTTATGATTTAAGACATTACTTCTGGGATGATCCACACCTTTATAAAGAAGGAGTAGATGGTATTATTAAACGTTGTGTGCCTGAGCATGAACAGGAACAAATACTACGCAAGTGTCACTCTGAATCCTATGGAGGACACCGCGCTGGAGATAGAACTGCACACAAGGTACTTCAATCTGGTTTTTATTGGCCTACCCTTTTCAAATATGCTCGTAAGTTTGTCTTATCTTGTGATGAATGTCAAAGAATAGGTAACATTAGTAGACGTCAAGAAATGCCTATGAATTATTCCCTTGTTATTGAACCATTTGATGTTTGGGGCTTTGATTATATGGGACCTTTTCCTGCCTCCAATGGTTATACACATATTTTAGTTGTTGTTGATTACGTTACTAAGTGGGTAGAAGCTATTCCAACTAGTAGTGCTGATCATAACATTTCTATTAAAATGCTTAAAGAAGTTATTTTTCCGAGGTTTGGAGTCCCTAGATATCTTATGGTGATGGTGGTTCACACTTTATTCATGGTGCTTTCGTAAGATGCTTGCTAAGTATGATGTCAATCATAGAATCGCATCTCCTTATCACCCATGATCTAGCGGTCAAGTAGAATTGAGCAATAGAGAGCTCAAATTAATTTTGCAAAAGATGGTGAATAGATCTAGAAAGAATTGGTCCAAAAAACTTGATGATGCATTATGGGCCTATAGAACTGCATACAAAAATTCTATGGTTATGTCTCCATATAAGATGGTTTATGGAAAAGCATGTCATTTACCTCTTGAATTATGACTTCAAACTTGCCGGTGAGAAGAGGTTGTTTGATATTAGCTCACTTGATGAATGGAGAACCCAAGCATATGAGAATGCCAAGCTTTTCAAAGAAAAAGTCAAACGCTGGCATGATAAGAGGATACAAAAGCGCGAGTTTAACGTAGGAGATTATGTGTTATTGTCCAACTCTCGTTTAAGATTTTTTGCAGGAAAACTTCTCTCAAAATGGGAAGGTCCCTACGTTATCAAAGAGGTCTATCGTTCTGGTGCTATAAAAATCAACAACTTCGAAGGCACAAATCCGAGGGTGGTAAACGGTCAAAGAATCAAACATTATATCTCAGGTAATCCTATTAATGTGGAAACAAATATTATTGAAACCATAACCCCTGTGGAATACATAAGAGACACTTTCGAGCGTTCAGGACTCGAAAAGGCATAGGTGCATTAATGCGGTAAGTAAACCGACTCCAAAACAACTCTAATGGCATTTTTTATCAGTTTTGGATTATCTAAGAATTTTGGAAGAAATAAGTAGTAGAAAGGGACACGAGGCTCCCACGAGAGAGAAGGCGCCCCCACAGTAGGCGCGCCCCCTGTCTCGTGGGCACCTCGTGTGCCTCCCGGACTCCGTTTTCTTATATTACGTATTTTGGTCAGTAAAAATTCATTATATATACTCCCGAAGGTTTTGACCACCGTATCACGCAAATATCCTCTGTTTTCGTTTCGAGCTGTTTCTGTTTCAGATTTATAGCACCATGACTTCTCCCTCCTCCAACAACGAAGACAAGGATGCCTGGCTATTGAAGATAGTGTTGAAAAGAGAGGAACCAGAGGAGATTAACAAGGATGAAGGGATCAAAAAGGCCATGGAGGTTCAAGCTCCGGTGGTGAAAGAAGAAGACATCTCTCAACCTTTACCTAACCTTTTTACTCCAACAGAGATTGAAGCTTTCAAGATGATTGAGTTAGCCCGCATATAGAATAAGTATCTCACGCATGATAATATTTTGTTGAAGGATCATATTGCTGGGCTCAAGGGCATTATTCGCAAGTTGGAGGAGCTAATACGCTCAATGTGCGATTATCCACCATCATCATCACCACCTCCATCACCTCCGAAGAAATAATCACATGGGTATGGGCACTCCCCTTGGCCACTGCCAAGCTTGGGGGAGGTGCCCCGGTATCGTATCACCATCACACTCCTGTCTTTACCACTTTATTTAGTTTGATCCTTTTAGTAGTATCTTGATCTAGTAGATTGAAGTTTTCATATCAAGTAGTTTTGAGCTTTGCTTTGTGATCTCTTTATGTAAGCGAGCCCGTGTGCTATATATAATAAAGATTAGTGTTGAGTCAAAGGCTTTGCTATGATGCTATGATCTTGAGAAAATAGAAAGAATAAAAGAGTTCATATCGATCTTATGGATAGTGATAACTTCACATATAGAAAGTATGAGGCATAAAAATTGTTGAGAGTTGATGAACGTAGCCTTGGTCATGGTTGCAATTAATAGGAAGTGATAAGGAAAGAGGGGTTCACATATAAATAGATACTACTTGTGCTTCCAAATATCCTTAAACCCAGTTTTGCCATGAGAGTCCACCATACCTACCAATGGATTGAATAAGATCCTTCAAGTAAGTTGTCATCGGTGCAAGCAATAAAAATTGCTCTCTAAATATGTATGACTTATTAGTGCAGAGAAAATAAACTTTGTACGAACTTGTTGTGGAAGTAATAAAAGTGACGGACTGCATAATAAAGGTCCACATACAAGGGGCAACATAAAGTGACGTTCTTTTGCACTAAGACTTTATGCATCAACCCTAAATACGCATGACAACCTCTGCTTCCCTCTGCGAAGGGCCTATCTTTTACTTTATGTTTTACCTTATGCTTGAGTCAAGGTGATGCTCACCTTTCCCTTTTTATTTTTATCCTTTGGCAAGCTCTTCGTGTTTGAAAGATCATGATATATATATCCAATTTAATGTAAATCGACATAGGCTATTATTGTTGACATCACCTAAAGGTGAATGCGTTGGGAGGCAACACAATAAGCCCCTATCTTTCTCAGTGTCCGGCTGAAACTCTATAACCACAAGTATTGCGTGAGTGTTAATAATCATAGGGGACTACGAGATAGTTGAGTATGTGAGCTTGCTAAAAAGCTCTATTATTGACTGTTTCCGATATTACGATAAATTGCAATTGTTTCAATGACTGAGATTATAGTTTGTTAGTTCCCAATGAAGTTTTTGAACCATACTTGATATTGTGAATTGCTTATTACTTGAGCATAGGAAATCATATGACAAAATCCATTTATGTTCTTTGTTATTAGAATGAGCATGATGCCCTCATGTCCGTATTTTATTTTTATCGACACCTCTATCTCTAAACATGTGGACATATTTTTCGATTTCGGTTTCCGCTTGAGGACAAGCGAGGTCTAAGCTTGGGGGGAGTTGATACGCCCATTTTGCATCATGATTTTACATCAATATTTATTGCATTATGGGCTGTTATTACACATTATATCTCAATACTTATGGCTATTCTCCCTTATTTTACAAGGTTTATCATGAAGAGGGGGATCTTGTTGGAATTCTGGCTGGAAAAGGAGCAAACATTGGAAACCTATTTTGCACATCTCCAAAAGTCCTGAAACTCCACGAAACAACTTTTTGGAATTTATAAGAAATTATGAGCACAAGAAATAGGCCAGGGGGGCCACACCACATCCGGTGACAAGGCGCCCCTCTGTAGCGCCCCTATCTCTGGGCCCCTGGTGGGCTTCAAGGCGTCATCTTCTGCAATATCATCACTTTTACCCTGGAAAAAATGGTGGGCAAGCTTACGGGACGAAACTTCGCCGCCACGAGGCGGAACCTTGGCGGAATCAATCTAGGGCTCTGGCGGAGCTGTTCTGCCGGGGGCACTTCCCTCCGGGAGGGGGAAATCATCACCAACGATCCTCTCATCGAGAGGGGGTCAATCTAAATCCACATCTTCACTAGCACCATCTCCTCTTAAAACCCTAGTTCATCTCTTGTATCCAATCTTGTATCAAAACCACAAATTGGTACCTGTGGGTTGCTAGTAGTGTTGATTACTCCTTGTAGTTGATGCTAGTTGGTTTACTTGGTGGAAGATCATATGTTCAGATCCTTTATGCATATTATTACTCCTCTGATTATGAACATGAATATGCTTTGTGAGTAGTTACGTTTGTCCATGAGGTGAAGTCTTGCTATTAGTAGTCATGTGAATTTGGTATTCATTCGATATTTTGATGAGATGTATGTTGTCTTTCCTCTAGTGGTGTTATGTGAACATCGACTACATAACACGTCACCATTATTTGGGCCTAGAGGAAGGCATAGGGAAGTAATAAGTAGATGATGGGTAGCTAGAGTGATGAAGCTTAAACCCTAGTTTATGCGTTGCCGTCGAGGGGTTGATATGGACCCATATGTTTAATGCTCGTTAGGTTTACCTTAATACTCCTTTTTGTAGTTGCGGATGCTTGCAATAGGGGTTAATCATAAGTGGGATGCTTGTCCAAGTTAGGACAGTACCCAAGTGTCGGTCCACCCACATATCAAATTATCAAAGTACCAAACGCAAATCATATGAACGTGATGAAAACTAGCTTGACGATAATTCCCAATGTGTCCTCGGGAGCTCCTTCTTCATTATTAGAATTTGTCCAAGCTTATCCTTTGCTACATAAAGGATTGGGCCACCTTGCTGCACTTTATTTACTTTTTGCTCGTTACTATTTATCTTATCACTAAACTATCTATCACCTACTATTTCAGTGCTTGCAGAGAAAACCTTACAAAAAACCGCTTATCATTTCCTTCTGCTCCTCGTTGGGTTCGACACTCTTACTTATCGAAAGGACTACGATAGATCCCCTATACTTGTGGGTCATCATGTATCACTCTGAATCGTAATTCCCCACGGTGTCATCTTCGTCTTCGTCCTCAACGTCCTCGAACGTTGGCTTCTTCTTGATCAACTCTTGTATTCCACAGCACGACAGGCAATTTTTCGCCGGCGTCATTGACGTGATGGATCTCAAAGATATTAGGAACATCTGTGTTATCTTGTACATTAGGAGCAGTGTAAGCATCATCTTGTTGTGCAACTTCATTAAACGAATTCCTCTTCTCAAACCTTTGCAATACTCTCCAGTCATCGCTACGTGCAAATGTGTCTTCCAAGAAAAATATTTGTGTTGCTTGATTTGCCAAAATAAAAGGCTCGTTGGTGCAGTACGCCGCCTTGACATTGATGGATTTGAAATAATCATCAGCTCTGGGTTTTGCGATCTGGAAAACAGGTTATACCAACGACAAAGACAATGTAACCACACACCGATGATCCTCGAAATCGAGATATATCAGAATCGAACAATGTCTGTTATGTTAGCATACATTTCAGTTGTCTCTTTTACATACGTATCCGTGCTCATGATGGCACTGTTTTGTGTCTTCCTGCCTTCATCTCGTGCAGGGGTGTTGTAGGTCACATCTCCAACAACGCAAGATTCATAATGTCTTACCCGAGTATCAGGACCAATTGCTAGTGAGTAAAGGGCATCATCAACTGCCTGCCCATCCTCCCGCATCTTCTTAACCTATGGTTAGAAAATAGACAAGCTGATCATCTTATGTACTCAATATATTAAAACGGCTGACAGTGCAGTTCAAAAGCTTACATGGTTCTTGAACCATTTCGCAAATCCTGCCATAACCAGTTTGTCAATGTTTCTTGGATTTTGCGGCAGTAACTCCTCTTTGTAGATGCTGCACAATATAGTGATCGCGTCAAACATCTAAATATATAAGAATGTGCTACAAGTTTAGTAGATTACGATGTATAAGCTGCGATCGCACTTACTTGATATAAGGTAGTATCTCAGGACAGTTATTCAACACATACCAAACCATTTTGTCCAAAAATTTAGGTTTGTCCTCTTGTCGACTCTTCCCTCTAACTCGAACAGAATAATTGAAAACATTGAGCCTGGGATTGTCTTCACCCACCTCTTTGCTAAGATGATCAGCTGTTTCAATGTATTTTGAGCAGAATGTCAACGCTTCTCTATGAATTTATGCCTATGCATTGGAAGCCTCGGGTCTAGTTCTTTTCCTAACATAGCACTTGAAAGTGCCTAGCCTCCTTTCAATAGGGTACATCCAGCCATCTTGTCTTTGGACCTCTAAGTAGTGCCTCATCGTAGATGAACAACCAAATGCACCATCACATCAAAGAAGGTGGAGGATATATCTTCTCAAGGTCGCATAGGATAGTTGGTATCTTGTCTCTAAGACGGCTCCAAAGCATCTATCCTGATATTTCTCTGCAAAGTTCCTCAAGAATTGTCCCAACTCTGCAATCGCTCTATATAAGTCGTATGCCCAATCCTCTAAGGATAATAGGTAAAACCCTTTGAAGTAGGACATGGCAGTCATGAGTTTTCAATCCTTGTACCTTGTTTCCATCTGCACTGACTCTCCTTTCAGGGTTGGAAGCAAATCCATGTGGGAATCTCACACGTGACAGGACCTCGCAAAATTCTTTTCTTTTTACCTTGTCCAAGGCATTACAATTTGGTGCCATATCCCGTGGTTTACCTTCATCTTGCACCTGCAAATCCTTTCTGATACCCAGGTGTGTCAAATCAATCCTAGATTTTAAGATATCTTTCGTCTTGCCTTCAATTTTAAGAAGTGTGCTCATAATGCTGTCACATATATTTTTCTCGATGTGCATCACATCAAGATTATGCCGCAGATCCAAATCTTTCCAATACTCCAAGTCCCACAAAGTGGACCTGCGGGTAAACAATAATCTCTCTTCTACCGTACACGCTTCCTTTTCCGCTACCATTACGGGATGGTTTCCTGGTGTAATATGCCTGACCTTCTCTAATTCCACTTGCAACTCATCGGCGGTGAGCCTCTTTGGCACATCACGGTTTTCATGCTTTGCATTGAACACATGTCTTTGGTATTTTCTAGGATGCGGCTTCTCCTTGGCAAGGAAACAACGGTGTCCAATGTAACAGATCTAGCTAAGTATTGCGTATGACAGCGGATTCCTGTCACAGCGAACACATGCATTGTAACCATGTGTTGTTCACGCTAACATAGTGCCCAAAGCCGGATAATCATGGATGCACCAAATTACAACAACACGCAGAAAGAAATCAGCTGGTGGGCTGCTATATAGGTCTTGAGTGAGAACACCCTTCCATAGCTGTTGAAGTTCCTCCACAAGAGGCTCCATGAACAAATCAAAATCCTTTCCAGGACTTTTTGGACCTGGGATGAGCAAGGCCATCATGTAGTTTGATTCTTTGGTGTAGACATATGGAGGCATGTTGTAAGGGATAACAAGCACTGGCCACATGCTATATGTGGGCGCTCACAGTGGCCAAATGGGTTAAATCCATCTGAAGCTAAGCCAAGTCTAATGTTTCTCGGTCGTGACAAACTCTTTGTGTTTATCATTGAAGATTTTCCACTCACTACCATGAGATGGATGACTCATTACATTGATCTCTGTACTCCTGGTTCCTAGAATGCCACAAGTACATCCTCTCTTGTTTCACATCATGAAACAACCTCTGCAATCTTGGTGTAATTGGAAAATGTCTCGAGAACATTATGAGGAATCCTCTTCACAAAGCATCGCCATCTTTCCATCTTGATGATTTGCATTTCGGGCATTCACTTAAGTTGGCATAAGCCTTCCTAATGTAACACAATTATTCTTACAAACATGGATCATATCATATCCAATTCCAACTGCACGAAGGAAATTCTTCATTTTACTGTAGGTGTGTGGCAGCTCAGACGCATCTGGGAAAGATTCGCGGAAAGCAGCAAACATCGCATCGAATGATTTGTTGTTCATCCGCTCAGATGTCTTCACCTGAAGAAAGGTGACCGGATACGTCTCCAACGTATCTATAATTTTTGATTGCTCCATGCTATATTATCTACTGTTTTAGGCAATATTGGGCTTTATTATCCACTTTTATATTATTTTTGGGACTAACCTATTAACCGGAGGCCCAGCCCAGATTTGCTGTTTTATGCCTATTTCAGTGTTTCGAAGAAAAGGAATATCAAACGGAGTCGAAACGGAACGAAATCAACTGGAGAAGTTATTTTTGGAAGGAAAGCCACCGGATAGACTTGGACTCTACGTCAGAAGATACGGGAGCTGGCCACGAGGGTGGGGGGCGCGCCCACCCCCCTAGGGCGCGCCCCCCTGCCTCGTGGGGCCCCTGAAGCTCCACCGACGTACCCCTTGCACCCATATATAACTATGTACCCTAAAACTTCCAGAACAGAGATTAGATCGGGAGTTCCGCCGCCGCAAGCCTCCAGAGCCACGAAAAACCAATCGGGACCCTGTTTCGGCACCCTGCCGGAGGGGGGAACCCTCACCGGTGGCCATCTTCATCATCCCGGCGCTCTCCATGACGAGGAGGGAGTAGTTCACCCTCGGGGATGAGGGTATGTACCAGTAGCTATGTGTTTGATCTCTCTCTCGTGTTCTTGATTTGGCACGATCTTGATGTATCGCGAGCTTTGCTATTATAGTTGGATCTTATGTTTCTTCTCCCCCTCTACTCTCTTGTAATGGATTGAGTTTTCCCTTTGAAGTTATCTTATCGGATTGAGTCATTAATGATTTGAGAACACTTGATGTATGTCTTGCCGTGTGTATCTGTGGTGGCAATGGGATATCACGTGACTCACTTGATGTATGTTTTGGTGATCAACTTGCGGGTTCCGCCCATGAACCTATGCATAGGGGTTGGCACACGTTTTCGTCGTGATTCTCTGGTAGAAACTTTGGGGCACTCTTTGAGGTTCTATGTGTTGGTTGAATAGATGAATTTGAGATTGTGTGATGCATATCGTATAATCATACCCACGGATACTTGAGGTGACAATGGAGTATCTAGGTGACATTAGGGTTTTGATTGATTTGTGTCTTAAGGTGTTATTCTAGTACGAACTCTAGGGCTGTTTGTGACACTTATAGGAATAGCCCAACGAATTGATTGGAAAGAATAACTTTGAGGTGGTTTCGTACCCTACCATAATATCTTCGTTTGTTCTCCGCTATTAGTGACTTTGGAGTGACTCTTTGTTGCATGTTGAGGGATTGTTATATGATCTACCTATGTTATTATTGTTGAGAGAACTTGCACTAGTGAAAGTATGAACCCTAGGCCTTGTTTCCTATCATTGCAATAGCGTTTACACTCACTTTTACCACTTGTTACCTTGCGGTTTTCATATTTTCAGATTACAAAAACCTATATCTACCATCCATATTGCACTTGTATCACCATCTCTTCGCCGAACTAGTGCACCTATACAATTTACCATTGTATTGGGTGTGTTGGGGACACAAGAGACTCTTTGCTATTTGGTTGCAGGGTTGTTTGAGAGAGACCATCTTCATCCTATGCCTCCCACAGATTGATAAACCTTAGGTCATCCACTTGAGGGAAATTTGCTACTGTCCTACAAACCTCTGCACTTGGAGGCCCAACAACGTCTACAAGGAGAAGGTTGCGTAGTAGACATCAAGCTCTTTTCTGGCGCCGTTGCCGGGGAGGCTAGGTAAGTGAAGGTATATCTTTAGATCTTGCAATCGAATCTTTTTGTTTCTTGTTTTAGCACTAGTTTAGTTTACAAAAGAAAACTATAAAAAATGGAATTGAGTTTGTCTCATACGCTTCACCTTTTTAATGTCTTTCGTGAGTATGATGGAAAGGAAAATTGTGCCAACGTGCTAGAAGAAGAAATCTATAAAATGTTTGGCACTAAAACTTTGAATGATGAGCATGATTGCAATGTTGTTAGTATGAACTCCTTGAATATCCATGATGCTAATGATATGCAAAGCCACAAGCTTGGGGAAGCTATGTTTGATGAAGATGATATTTTTGTCCATAAGCTTTGATGAGCAAATTTACTATGATGAAAGCATGGCTCCTATCTATGATGATTATTGTTGTGACACGTATGCTTTAAAGAATAATAATAACCATGAAACTTGTCATCTTGATCTTAATTTTCAATCACATGATAGTTATTTTGTTGAGTTTGCTCCCACTATTGTTCATGAGAAGAATTTTGCTTATGTGGAGAGTAGTAAAATTTCTATGCTTGTAGATCACGAAAAGAATGCTTTAGGTGCTGGTTATATTGTTGAATTCATTCATGATGCTACTGAAAATTATTATGCGGGAGGAATATATGCTTGTAGGAATTGAAATAATATCAAGTTTCCTCTCTATGTGCTTAAAGTTTTGAAGTTATGCTTGTTTTACCTTCCTATGCAAGTTGATTCTTGTTCCCATAAGTTGTTTGATCACAAAATCCCTATGCATAGGAAGTGGGTTAGACTTAAATGTGCTAGTCATATTCTTCATGATGCTCTCTTTATGTTTCAACTCTTATCTTTTATGTGAGCATCATTGAAATCATCATGCCTAGCTAGGGGCGTTAAACGTTAGCGCTTGTTGGGAGGCAACCCAATTTTTATTTTTATTTCTTTCTTTTTGGTTCCATTTAGTAATAAATAATCCATCTAGCCTCTGGTTAGATGTGGTTTTGTGTTTTAATTAGTGTTTGTGCCAAGTAGAACCTTTGGGAAGACTTGGGTGAAGTCTTTATGATCATGCTGTAAAAAACAGAAACTTTAGCGCTCACGAGATTAGCTAAAACTTTTTACTGGAGAGTGCTATTTAGTTGATTCTTTTTGCATATTATCACTAGACAAATTCCTCAGGTCCACCAATTTATATTAGAATTTTTTTAGTTCCATAAGTTTGCGTTAGTTACAGATTACTACAGACTGTTCTGTTTTTGACAGATTCTGTTTTCATTGTGTTGTTTGCTTATTTTGATGAATCTATGGCTAGTAAAATAGTTTACAAACCATAGAGAAGTTGGAATACAGTAGGTTTAACACCAATAAATAATGAGTTAATTACAGTACCTTGAAGTGGTGTTTTGTTTTCTTTCGCTAACGGAGCTTACGAGTTTTCTGTTAAGTTTTGTGTTGTGAAGTTTTCAAGTTTTGGGTAAAGATTCGATGGACTATGGAATAAGGAGTGGCAAGAGCCTAATCTTGGGGATTCCCAAGGCATCCCAAGTTAATATTCAAGGATAATCAAGAGCCTAAGCTTGGGGATGCCCCGGAAGGCATCCTCTTTAAATCTTCGTTCATCGGTAACTTTACTTGGAGCTATATTTTTATTCACCACATGATATGTGTTTTTCTTGGAGCGTCATTTTATTTTCTTTAGCTTTGCTTGCTGTTTGAATAAAATACTAAGATCTGAAATTCTTAAATGGGAGAGTCTTCACATAGTTACATAATTATTCGACTACTCATTGATCTTCACTTATATCTTTCGGAGTAGTTTTTGTCATTTGCTCTAGTGCTTCACTTATATCTTTTAGAGCATGGTGGTAGTTTTATTTTGGAGAAACATATGAATTCTCATGCTTCACTTATATTATTTTGAGAGTCTTAACTAGCATGGTAATTTGCTTAAATAATCCTAATATGCTAAGCATAAAAGATTTGTAAGAATTCTTATGAGTGTGTTGAATACTAAGAAAAGTTTGATGCTTGATATTTGTTTTGAGATATGAAGATGGTGACATTTGAGTCATGCTAGTTGAGTAGTTGTGAATTTGAGAGATACTTGTGTTAAAGTTTGTGATTCCCGTAGCATGCACGTATGGTGAACCGTTATGTGATGAAGTCGGGGCATGATTTATTTATTGATTGTCTTCCTTATGAGTGGCGGTCAGGACGGCGATGGTCTTTTCCTACCAATCTATCCCCTAGGAGCATGCGCGTAATACTTTGCTTTGATAACTTGTAGATTTTTGCAATAAGTATATGAGTTCTTTATGACTAATGTTGAGTCCATGGATTATACGCACCCTTCTTCCTTCCACCATTGCTAGACTCTCTAATACCGCGCACTTTTCGCCGGTATCATACACCCACCATATACCTTCCTCAAAACAGCCACCATACCTACCTATCATGGCATTTCCATAGCCATTCCGAGATATATTGCCATGCAACTTTCCACCGTTCCATTTATTATGACACGCTCCATCATTGATTGCTAGCATGATCATGTAGTTGACATTGTATTTGTGGCAAAGCCACCATTCATAATTCTTTCATACATGTCACGCATGAGTCATTGCACATCCCGGTACACCGCCAGAGGCATACACATAGAGTCATATTTTGTTCTAAGTATTGAGTTGTAATTCATGAGTTGTAAGTAAATAAAAGTGTGATGATCATCATTATTAGAGCATTGTCCAAGTGAGGAAAGGATGATGGAGACTATGATTCCCCCACAAGTCGGGATGAGACTCCGGACGAAAAATAAAAAAAAAGAACAAGAAAAAAAGAGGCCATAAAAAAGGGAGAAAAGTCCCAAACAAAAAAAAACAAAAAACAAAAAAATGAGAGAAAAAGAGAGAAGGGGCAATGCTACTATCCTTTTACCACACTTGTGCTTCAAAGTAGCACCGTGATCTTCATGATAGAGAGTCTCCTATGATATCACTTTCATATACTAGTGGGAATCTTTCATTATAGAACTTGGCTTGTATATTCCAATGATGGGCTTCCTCAAAATGCCCTAGGTCTTCATGAGCAAGCGAGTTGGATGCACACCCACTTAGTTTCTTTTGTTGAGCTTTCATATACTTATAGCTCTTGTGCATCCGTTGCATGGCAATCCATACTCACTCACATTCATATCTATTGATGGGCATCTCCATAGCCCGTTGATACGCCTAGTTGATGTGAGACTATCTTCTCCTTTTTGTCTTCTCCACAACCACCATTCTATTCCACCTATAGTGCTATGTCCATGGCTCACGCTCATGTATTGTGTGAAGATTGAAAAAGTTTTGAGAATGTCAAAAGTATGAAACAATTGCTTGGTTTGTCTTCGGGGTTGTGCATGATTTAAATATTTTGTGTGGTGAAGATAGAGCATAGCCAGACTATAGGATTTTGTAGAGATAACTTTCTTTGGCCGTGTTATTTTGAGAAGACATAATTGCTTAGTTAGTATGCATGAAGTATTATTATTTTTGTGTCAATATGAACTTTTGTCTTGAATCTTTCGGATCAAAATATTCATACCTCAATTAAGAAGAATTACAATGAAATTATGCCAACTAGCATTCCACATCAAAAATTATCTTTTTTATCATTTACCTACTCGAGGATGAGCAGGAATTAAGCTTGGGGATGCTTGATACGTCTCCAACGTATCTATAATTTTTTATTGCTCCATGCTATATTATCTACTGTTTTAGGCAATATTGGGCTTTATTATCCACTTTTATATTATTTTTGGGACTAACCTATTAACCGGAGGCCCAACCCAGATTTGCTGTTTTATGCCTATTTCGGTGTTTCGAAGAAAAGGAATATCAAACGGAGTCGAAACGGAATGAAATCAACTAGAGAAGTTATTTTTGGAAGGAAAGCCACCGAATAGACTTGACTCTACGTCAGAAGATACGGGAGCTGGCCACGAGGGTGGGGGGGGGCGCCCACCCCCCTAGGGCGCGCCCCCTGCCTCGTGGGGCCCCCGAAGCTCCACCGACGTAACCCTTGCACCCATATATACCTATGTACCCTAAAACTTCCAGAACAGAGATTAGATCGGGAGTTCCGCTGCCGCAAGCGTCCAGATCCACGAAAAACCAATCAGGACCCTGTTCCGGCACCCTGCCGGAGGGGGGAACCCTCACCGGTGGCCATCTTCATCATCCCGGCGCTCTCCATGACGAGGAGGGAGTAGTTCACCCTCGGGGCTGAGGGTATGTACAAATAGCTATGTGTTTGATCTCTCTCTCTCTCGTGTTCTTGATTTGGCACGATCTTGATGTATCGCGAGCTTTGCTATTATAGTTGGATCTTATGTTTCTTCTCCCCCTCTACTCTCTTGTAATGGATTGAGTTTTCCCTTTGAAGTTATCTTATCGGATTGAGTCTTTAATGATTTGAGAACACTTGATGTATGTCTTGCCGTGCGTATCTGTGGTGGCAATGGGATATCACGTGACTCACTTGATGTATGTTTTGGTGATCAACTTGCGGGTTCCGCCCATGAACCTATGAATAGGGGTTGGCTGCGTTTTCGTCGTGATTCTCCAGTAGAAACTTTGGGGCACTCTTTGAGGTTCTATGTGTTGGTTGAATAGATGAATTTGAGATTGTGTGATGCATATCGTATAATCATACCCACGGATACTTGAGGTGACAATGGAGTATCTAGGTGACATTAGGGTTTTGATTGATTTGTGTCTTAAGGTGTTATTCTAGTACGAACTCTAGGGCTGTTTGTGACACTTATAGGAATAGCCCAACGGATTGATTGGAAAGAATAACTTTGAGGTGGTTTCGTACCCTACCATAATCTCTTCGTTTGTTCTCTGCTATTAGTGACTTTGGAGTGACTCTTTGTTGCATGTTGAGGGATTGTTATATGATCTATCTATGTTATTATTGTTGAGAGAACTTGCACTAGTGAAAGTATGAACCCTAGGCCTTGTTTCCTATCATTGCAATACCGTTTACACTCACTTTTACCACTTGTTACCTTGCTGTTTTCATATTTTCAGATTACAAAAACCTATATCTACCATCCATATTGCACTTGTATCACCATCTCTTCGCAGAACTAGTGCACCTATACAATTTACCATTGTATTGGGTGTGTTGGGGACACAAGAGACTCTTTGCTATTTGGTTGCAGGGTTGTTTGAGAGAGACCATCTTCATCCTACGCCTCCCACGGATTGATAAACCTTAGGTCATCCACTTGAGGGAAATTTGCTACTGTCCTACAAACCTCTGCACTTGGAGGCCCAACAACGTATACAAGGAGAATGTTGCATATTAGACATCATGACCATAGCTGAGAATACTGACAGCTTATTTCCTGGGGTGACAGCAACGTTGCATTGTTCCAACATGTGGGCCCATCGTTTTTCTTCTGCAGGTGAAAGTTCACGGAATGCACGAGCATTTTGTAGCATTGTTTCAATGTTGGTCAAACTCACTGGCTCCGCCACCACCACCTCCTCCTCCTCTTCCACCTGAGCATCAGGCAGATCAAGATGGTGATCTGCTGCTTCCACGTAGTCAATAACATTGGCGTTCACAGCTTCACCATGATGAACCCACCTAGTATATGTGACTGACATCCTATACAAGTGTAGATGATTTTGCACAGTTGATCGGGGTCTTGTAACTGAATTCATACAAGCTGCTACAGGCAGAGCACATCTGATTTCGGACCACTTGTACTCAGCTACGATAAAGTTCATGAAGTTTTCAACCCCTCGACATATGCAGCGGAGAATCTTCGAGCAGAAGTTATCCAAGTCTTGTCCATCTGTTAGACATACAAATTAGCTCTTCTACTAGATATTACAGGAAAAACATATATGCTTTTTTATGAAGTCTAGAAAAAAATACCTAGGTCGATGTCTAAAGTTATGGCAAGATATTTGGACGAGCAGATCTAAATGTGAAATATATGTAAAGCTAATTCAGCAAACAGATTTGAGTGCTAAATTATGGCAGGCTGTTTCAAAGTCAATGAGGCCGAGCACACAGCCATCAAACTATTGAAGGCCATCGCAGCAACAAAGATCGAGTATAAAACGGTGTAGAGCTATTTCTCCTAACTGATTGGCTACTAGACCATGGCAATCTACGTCACAATAAATATATGGCATGATATTTTAGCAACTAATCGGCCTTGGCATGCCATCTCAGCTAAGCATGATTGAGTGCGAGCAGGGCAAGGAAGCTTCTTAAGCGAGCATATTGACAGTAAACTACTTCGGCAAACAGTGAGATTAGCAGCGTCTATCAGCTAACATTCAGCGCTACACCGACATGAACAGGGCCTCAGTCTAGAATGCGCGTACCGTGGGAGAAGCTGACCGTCGTGCATCTCCACACGTATGTCGCAAGCGGTGGCGGCGCTGACCGCCGCGCGCCTCCACAAGAATGTAGACAGAGGTGGCGGCGAGGCTAGAGGACGGCAGTCTACGAGAGAGTATGTGAGTACCGCGGATGGCCCCTTCGTAGGATGACGAGGGAGGATCCACAGTGGAGTATTGAGATGGTGATTAGTGGACTCGTGTGCGAAAACTATTTTACAAGTGGTGTCTCGTAGGATAGCTTAGCCAAGAGTCAAAGCTGGCTTGCTGCAATAACTCCACTACCTTCTTGAGAATGTGCATGTATAGTAGGATCTGTTGTAAGACTTCTTTGAGTACCTTTGTACTCATGTTGCTTTAATTACTGTTTTCAGACGACAACACCGCCCCTTCCGATGGGTTCTATGTAGATCTCGACGTTGACGAGTGACTTGCCACCCAGGTGGTGATCTAAGCTTGTGAAGGGCCCTATGTAGATAGACAGACTTCGTCAAGCCTTCTTTCTTTCTAGCGTCTGTACTCAGACTAGTTTGCTTCCGCATGTGCTTGTATGTTTGTATGACTTGAGTGTCGGGTCATGTGACCCCTATCTGTATGAACATGTTATGTATGGCTCCTCGGAGCCTTTAAATAAAGTACTTTGAGTTGTAGAGTTTTGTTGTGATGCCATGTTGTATTTACACATATCGGGCATATTGTGTGTATGATTGAAATGCTTGGTATGTGTGGGATCCGACAATCTAGTTGTTTATCCTTGGCAGACTCTCTTATGGGGAAATGTAGTCTAGTGCTCATAAAGACGGCACATTTGGGAAAGTGTTGTTTCACTGTCCTGTTGACTTGACTGCCCCTGTGTGAAATTGTTGCTTGGTTGTGTGCCATAATTTTGCTCTGGCGGAGTTGGCATGGAGCGCATCCAAGGACGAGACATTTTTCACTCTGGGGATATATTTTGTAAAACTCATAAGAAAAGAAATTTAGTCGCAAAAGTCAATAAATTCATGAAGACGGGAAAAGTCTTAAATGCTCCAAGATTTTTCAAGAGAATAAACGTTATGCTTGCGGAGAAGGACTGCTCATTACATATCTTACACGCAAGCAGCAATTATACAATACATCACTCAGGATATGCGTACATATACCTGACATGTTATTTAGGCTAGTGCACTTCTCCCAGTTCCTACATGATGCGCAAACAAGCTACTTCTCACAGCCTATGTACATATAAACACATCGTACAAGTCGGTACATCGCATGGCGGCTAAGCGTACTCAGTCGGAGATGGTAAGGATTTCCCTTGGCCTGCCGAGGGTGAGGCGTAGTGAGGCTGGGGACTCAACCTCCTCCTCGCTAATAGGCTCCAGACGTGAAGTGCTGCGCTGAGTTGATGGAGCGGGCGCCCTATGCGGGACAACACGAACAGGAGTGGGCGCAAGGGGTGGTGCAGAACGAACTGGAGTAGGCGCAATGACTTGGTTGAACTCCTCGGTAGTAGGCAGGCGACGAGTAGTGGCGAGAGTAGTAGGTGCAAAAGATGCCGATGACGAGACGAAAGTCAGTGGCGGTGCGGTGTGCAGAGCTCCCTCTGTTGGCGGCACAGCCATGGATCGAGTCCATGCGGCAGCCACAAGGTCGCCCACCAGGTTGTCGAAGGCTGCCTCCAGAGCCGGAGATACTTGATAAGCATCTCAAAGCCTCGTCTCGTTCTCCTCTGGGGCAAGAGAACGCGTAGTGACAGGTGTATGGCACGTGACATGGAAGGTAGCGGTAACGACGAGTCTTCATCGAAGGAAGGACATTCCTGAGACGAGCTATCGCCTCACGGGCTGCCATCTGCATTGCATGCTTCTCCGTAGGCATGGCTCTCCCCAAGAACCGGAAGCAGCGTAACTCAACACGCCCTCCCTTGAATTGCACCGCGGCCTGGTGCATGGTTAGACTGTCGTTGACCTTGTGTTGAGAGAGTGTGAAGACTGGACGCATAGATGGCCCCATCGCGACTTGGACGATGAAGGAGAGAAGCTTGACGAACCCATCAGGCATGTTGGCGAACATCTGTGACTCGCGATCGTTGCCAGACCATCTCTGAAGTAGGCAAAAATTCTGAGTGGTCGGATCATAAATTTATCTTGATCGAGAAAATGACTACATTTGCAAAAATATGAATTAGTTCTATTATGCTAATAACCGATTAGCGATCGCACCTAGTGGCTTCCTACGGTCAGCTGGCTCTGGTACCAAGCTTGTCACGACCGGTTTTCCAATAAAATGCTTATTGAGAAACCGACCTTTTGAGTCCAAAGACGAGGAAAAATCCTCCTGACTGGTAGACAAAATCTTGATACAATAAGCCAGTAGCATTAGAATATATTACAGGGTCGAGCTGGGGTGCTTAACCATTTATTACAAGCACGCCAATAATTATACATAATGGCGGATATGACACAATGGAGTGGGGTGGCATACTACGGACTCGAGGTAAAGTGGTGGTGGAATAACACGGTGGAGTGGATAATATGACTCCTACACTGGCGGTTCATCGAGCGTCGAGGTGAGGCTCGATGAATTTATTTGGGTAGCGGAAGCGGATATAACATAGTGACCAATCCAGGTCATACGAGACTGGCCAGGATTCCTCTAGGCGTCGGACTCGCTATTGAACTCTTCATCCATGAGATCGCCTTTCACAAGATCTGGCCAAATCAACAAGCCAGGTGAGTACTTTGTAAGTACTCGCAAGACAGTTCGGACATAAGATATAACAAATGCATGCATGAATGTGTCATGAGTAATTTGTAATGTAAATTCAAATGATGAACTTGCATAACATTATTTAGTAATAAGGAAGTTAGGCGGTAGTCCACCCGAAATCCACAAAAATAACTGAAAACCAATCGGGTGTCTGAAGCGACGCCTCGAAGGGTGGATAAATAAATAAAACATACCGCAGTCGGGCGTCTAAGCGACACCACATAAAGGGCTTATATTGAAAGTAAATAATATGCGTACCAGAGTCAGACATCTGAGCGACATCGCCGAAAGGGCTTATATCAAAGTAAATAGCAAGTGTGCCCCAGTCGGACGTCTGAGCGACATCGCAGAAAGGGCTTATATCAAAGTAAATAGCAAGTGTGCCACAGTCGGACGTCTGAGCGACATCGCAGAAAGGGCTTATATCAAAGTAAATAGCAAGTGTGCCACAGTCGGACGTCTGAGCGACATCGCAGAAAGGGCTTATATCAAAGTAAATAGCAAGTGTGCCACAGTCGGACGTCTGAGCGACATCGCAGAAAGGGCTTAAATTCATCATTCATATCTGTTAAACTTGCAGGAATAATGCTCATAGAAAATTATTCAACACAAGATAATAAACGGGTTAGTCCATCCGAGGGAATAAACATTTAACCGAACTTAATACTCATATGGTTCTCCGGAGTTCCTGTCACCGAGACTGACACTTGACAAGATAAGATGAACACAATACTTGGACATGGATAAGATGATTTCAAGGATTATTGACTCTGCAGAGTTTGTACTAAATTATCCACAGCCAACGGATTTTCGTAGTCACGAAGGACTAGTTCCGTTTACGGTATTTCAGACGAAACACATCTAACCAGTACACACCCATCCCACCTCACGATGCCAGGAATCACCCTAGACAGCGTTCAATAAAAACTTTGAGACGGGGAGATCACAATCTCGAATAGCATGGGATCAAATTTATATCTGGCGCTCTCTAAGGGTGCCCCCCTCTTGGTCCCAACCGGAAACACCCATGCCCCCTGACCGGATGATAGGCTTTAATCCAGGGCCATGGAACCCTCATCCCGGCCTCTCGATTTGGTGTGTACGAGGAAAACGGTTTGCAACTTACTAAGCCGTACCCCTTGCGGAAAACATGTGGTAGTACGGAAAGGGAAAACGGACGGGAACTGGACTGATTCATGTTGACACTGGGTCAAACGGTCTGGCATAAGACTAGCATGCTACAACACTGCCATCTTACCCATTCTCATGCCATCTCATGGCCATGCAAACTTATATCCAACAACTTATGGATTATCGAAATTCACTTGCCTCAACTTTGCATGTAATATAACCTTCATCGAGATGCTCCAAAAACAAGCCATGGAACTACTTAATGCAAACATGCCAAGACACTCATCATATCAATAGTTCAAACATTCTTGCCTGGTTCGGAGTAGTCGGAGCCTAGCTCGGTGAAGTTCGCGGTTCCATCACCTCCTCCGGTATCTACGGTATACAAAAATACATGCACTATCGTAAATACCGTGAGGTGCACAAAAATATTCCAAATATTTTTCATAAAAATCTGATAAAAAACTAGACAAAATTTTAAAGAGGACAGAAAAAGAATCAATCAAAAATCCATTCCTGTTTAAAAGTTATAAGGATTTTAATCCAGGGACTTTTCTATAATGAAACAGAAACTTCTCAGGGGGCTGAACAGAAAAGACCAGAAAAACGTTTCAGACTGAAAGCGCATTTGCTCGAATACGTTTTCAGAAAATGGTTCGAAAAAAAGAACAGAGAGGCTGACGGGCGGGTCCCACCCGTCAGGTTTGAATTTTCAAACGGAGAAAACAGAGCTCGTCGGCGCGAGAGAGCTGCGGTGGTCGCCGGCGGCGATCCACGGCGAGGCAGGGGGATCGGGTGTTACCTCCGTGCTCAGCGTGACCTTCCGCGTCGGTGAGTGGTGGTGGTGGTCGCCGGCGAGCACTACGTCGACGGTGGCCACAGCTCCGTGACGGCGGCTCGGGTGGAGTTGGGTCTCGTCGGGGAGGGCTGCGGAGGTCAAATCAAATCATGGGTTAGCTTCTTGGGTGCTCGGGGAGGTTCTTGTGAGGTTTGGGTGCCGGGGATGGGCTCACCGGAGTGGATCGAGGTGGTGGCCGAGGCAGATCGGGGCGGCTGGAGTTGGGGGAGGAGACCTCCTCGAGGTCCTCCTAGTGGCCTGGCGGGGTGTTGGTGAGGTGTAGAGGTGGTGCGTGCTCGAGAACGAGCTCGGGGCTTCCTTTTATAGGAGATCTGAGGCGGTGGCCGTGAACGGAGATCTCCAGTGATGGTTACGGCGGCGCAGAGCTTGGTCGGGAAGTTTAGGGAGTTGGGCGTCAACGTGGGGTTCCACTGGTTCCATTTATGCGCTAAACGAGTTTGGATTAGGTGCTCTGGGTGGGTTTGACGGAACGGGGCGGCGCGGGCCTGTCGGCGGCAGAGAGCGCGCCCTGTGCTTGCCAGGCCACAATGACGGTGCTGTGGGGTGCGCTGGCATGCGCGAGGCCACGTGGAGGGCAAGGGAGCGTTTGGTGGCGCAGAACGGCGTAACGAGCTGGCACGGGCTCTCGCTGGCCGCCACGGGTGGCTCTGCCACCGCAGAGGCTGCCGGCGTTGGCGATGCTCGCAGCCACCGACACCTGCACCCGTCCAAGAGGGCGTGCGGTGCTCTGGCCATGGAGAAGGGGCCGTGCGCAATGCGCCAGGATGCACGGGTGATCGGTGACAAGTCACTGACGAAAACGACACTGGAGAAAACTCTGAATCTCTGAACTTTCTGAAAGTTCATAGTAACGATCTTAGCCGGTGTTGACGAAATGATTTTGGCATGTGGGGAATTTTCCTTGAGCTGATTTTTTGGTGAGGTGGCCTCTCACTTGCATCACAGGGGGCTGCCTGAATTTTGGTAGAATTTTTGGAGAAGAGAAGATATGATTTTCACTAAATTTGACAAATCTGGTCCAAACTTGTAGAGATTAAAATTTGAAGATTTTGAAAAGAGGAAGAGTGGATCTTGATGGATCTAGGTTGTGGGTGCTAAAGACTATCCAGAGGAGTTGGTTTGAGTTCAAAACCCAAAGGAAATTTGGTACTTGCTTTGTAAATCCTCTAGGCTCAAAATAATGGACAGAATTGTTTTGGGAGAAAAAATAAATGAAATAAAATCCAAAAATGGGTTGGACTTGTGGAAACAGAATGTTTGGATTGCCCCAAAGTGGAAGGAGGGGTTTTGGGAAGATTTACCACATGAGGCATGGTAAAATCATGGATGGTTTCAACATAAGAGAAGTCCCAAAACTCCTAAGGTTTCTTTAAAAGAAAATAAATCCCAAAAATAAATTTGAGAAGGGGAAAATCAGAAGAAAGGTTTTTAGTAACCAAACACCAGAGTTGAAGAAGACATCAACAATGAAATCCTTATCAAGGGAGAAGTTTTGAGAGAGAGGTTTTTGGAAGAATTTAAATGACCTTCTTCAAATCCAACAAAGTTTTTGTTGAAAACCAAACAAAATTTTTTGAGTGTCACACCATAGTAGTCCGCTACAGCCCGGTTCACCGGGGTCCTGTTAGCCCAGCACTACTACTCCGGAACACTTGACTGGCTGGCATGTGTTTCACTTCGTTCATGTGTCTGTCCCTATGGGGAAATGTCACGCGGTGACATCCGGAGTCCTGCCTAGCCTGCTACAGCCCGGGTTCCCGGAGTCCTGTTAGCCCAGTGCTACAGCCCGGATTCACAGCGGCAAACATGCTTTCGAAGTTGATTCATGTATGTCGATCCCCATGGGTTAGTACCGCTTTGGGTTCACGACTAGCCATGTCGGCCTGAGTTCTCTGTCATATGGATGCTAGCGACACTATCATATACGTGAGCCAAAAGGCGCAAACGGTCCCAGGCCATGGTAAGGT
The DNA here is from genome assembly GCA_021605145.1 of Aegilops bicornis. Taxonomy (NCBI): domain Eukaryota; kingdom Viridiplantae; phylum Streptophyta; class Magnoliopsida; order Poales; family Poaceae; genus Aegilops; species Aegilops bicornis. Next base: position 555,858,052 of record CM038671.1, on the reverse strand, counting down.
GACACCCGTGGGAATACCGTGCGTGAGGCCGCAAAGTGATATGAGGTGTTACCAGCTAGATCGATGTGACTTGGAATCGTGGTCCTGACAGCGTTGGCATCAGAGCCAGACTGCCTGTAGGTTCGTTGAGCCAAACTGGTCGATGTCGAGTCTAGAAATGCTTTAGTTATATGTAGGGGAATTGATTGTGGGAGGGACGTAAGACTCTTTTTGCTCCTTTACCTTATGCCCTCTGATCTGTGTCATTCTCTTCTCATTCTGCGTGGGTTAAGGACTAGGCTCTCTTCTCTCTATCAGGTTCACGTGTTACTAATCCGTAGCAACTTATAGGATTGTTGGTTACCAGCCTCAGTTTAGTTTCTACTATTTTTAGTATGTGGCCAGTTGAACCAGAACCTTGATATGATGTTGTTGAGTGGTTTTGCAAACTGTTGTGAATGTCTCAAATCTTTTTCTGAGCATTTACTGACCGTTATCTTGTCCAATTTCTCAGAGAAAATTCTAATGCCTTTGCATTATTTCGTGCTTTCAGATGGCCACCCGTTCCCAAAACCAAGTGGTTCGTCTGACTCGGTGCCTCGATGTTTGTGGTCACACGGCCATGCTGGTCTGAGTCATGGTCGAGACAGGCTATCGATGGTATCCTGAATATACCGTCGAGGAGCAGTTTAGAGACTTTAATCAAAGCCAATATCTTTGCAGTCGGGATATATCCTTCTTATCCTGGAGCTACTGAACCCCTCCATTGCTCTTATGGACTTGGGGTTACCATCGGGATGTCCGTGCAGGACGCAGCTTACTCGATGATGACTATCATTCGAGCCAAAACTGCCTTGCCGTGCAACACCGATTTCCGCTATATGACATCATCACTCCCTGGGGCACATGGGTACTATCAGGCTATTTACTATGACGCTACCCATGAGGATTCACTACTCCGCACCACCACCAAGATGCTTGAGGACAAGGACTGTGAGAATCGTGCCTTGCGTATGGAGCTCTTCAACGCTCATTCTGATCACTCGGCCACTCTGACACGGTTTGCACCTGCTGTGCAAGCTGGGTATATGGACATGAGGGACTTGTACCCCGTGCGGTCTGGTCTGCCAGATTTTATGGAATGAGGTAGGAGGCATCACCCCTCCTCGTGGACCCCGTCTGCCTCCGTTTGTTGGACCAAGGCCACATCCGAGTCCCTATGGACTGCAAGCTCCACAGGACCGACTGTTCCCAGATGATCATGTTCCGCTTCCAGGCTTGGGTGGTGACTTTTATGAGGATTACTACGGAGCTGTCTGAGCTAGTAGTAGTTTCACTAGTATTGTAGTAGTTGTATTTCCACCGTCCTGCGCGACTTGTGGAATATGACTTGATACGTATCACGTTAGGAGGTGTAGAAAAATAATGTATAGGAGCTTGGAATGCCTTCGATGAGATGTATCGTCTTTCACCGTAGTTGTACTTTAGCCTGGGCTTGTACTAAACTATGTATGGTGTGTATGACCGTTGGTATATATATGGCAGTTTCTATATTACCATGTCATACGGATGAACATCTCTACATTCCGTGTTATCCATTACATTCCGCACTTCCTTGCCAAGATTTTGCCATCCTTTTCTAAACCGTTGTCTTGTTTTCCTAGGATGGTTAACACCCGCAACAACCCTGCTGCCCCGGGGCAGGGTGAAGCAAGCGCAGCTAGGGATGAAAATCTGCCTCAACCGCCTTCCCTGGCCGAAGTTATGCTGGAGGCGGAAAGAAACAAGCGTGAGACCAACCGCTTGCTGGAGCGGATTGAGCAGAATACTGCACGTCAGCAGAGGAACGACTTGGTGTCAATCAATGACTTCGTCAAGTTGTACCCACCGAAGTTTAATCATTCCGTTGAGCCCCTCGATGCGGATGATTGGCTTCACAGCATCACCCATAAGCTACGTTCTGCCAACGTAGCCGAAGCTGATAAGGTTACCTTTGCTGCCTATCACCTCGAAGGCCCTGCTAGCCTTTGGTGGGAAAACTTTGAGGCTATGCGCCCGATCGGCCAAATCACTACTTGGGCTGAATTCAGTGAGGCTTTCCGCGAGCATCACATCCGGAAGGTCTCATGGATCGTAAGAGGAAGAGTTACGCAATTTCACCCAAGGCGGTATTTGTGGATGCATACAGCCGTGAGTTTGGAAAACTAGCATGTTATGCTCCTGAAGAGGTATCCACCGACGCCAAGAAGCAGGCAAGGTTCCGCAAGGGACTTAGCCCCGAGCTTCGCCGTGATCTTCGTCTGCACGAGTGGACCTCCTTCCAGAAGTTGGTCAATAAGGCCATCAGTGTTGAGACAGGTCAGACTGACTATGAAGCTTCACGCAAGCACTCCCGTGACTTTGGTTCTTCATCCGGCTCTGGATCTCAGAAGCGCCATGTCTGGATTCCAAACACAACACTGCCACCCAGGTTCACCCCGAGGCCATCCTTTGAGGCGCCTCACCCCAACCAGCAGTATGTACCGCCCAAGACCTATGGTGGCCCCGCTGCTAATGCTGCTCCACGCCCCAATGTTGTCACATGCTTCAAGTGTGGAGAGACGGGTCACTATCTACGTGAGTGCCCCCAGAACAACCCCAATCAGCCTGGAAAGTCCATTGGTCATGGTAAGCCAGTGGGAAAAACTTACTACGCCAAGCCAGCCACCACTGCACGTGGCCATGTCAACTATGTCTCAGCTGAGGAGACTCATGATGATCCCAACGTCGTCCTTGGTACGCTCCTTGTTAACTTCCATCCGCAAGAAGCTGTTCTTTTTCGAAATCGGAGCATCTCATTCATTTATTTAAAGAGCTATGCTCGATTGCACAACACCACATTTAGTGACATGCCCATCTCCATGGAAATTCAAACTCCTGGTTCTATATGGCAAACCTCTAGAATAAGTCATGGAAATGAAATTCTTGTCGACAGATTGGTCTTTCTTGCATCACTAATAGCTCTCAAGTCCTCGGAAATAAACATCATCTTGGGTATGGACTGGATGTCAGCCCATTATGCTAAGATTGATTGCTCTACTAGAACTGTTCAACTCACCCATCCATCGGGCAAGACAGTCAATGTTTTGACCCGAATGTCTGAGCGTCAACTCTACTCCTTAAATGCCAACCCTCTTCCAGACCTTGAAGATATTCCGGTAGTCCGTGACTTCCCGGATGTCTTTCCAGAAGAACTGCCAGGTGTTCCACCTGACAGGGATGTCGAGTTCGTGATAGACCTTGTTCCAGGAACCGTCCCAATCTCTAGAAGACCCTACAAGATGGCACCCCTAGAACTAGCCGAGCTTAAGAAACAACTCGGTGAGTCCTTGAAAAAGGGTTTCATCCATCCTAGTTCTTCTCCATGGGCTTGCCCCGTCCTCTTTGTCAAGAAGAAGGATGGAACAGATCGGATGGTTGTAGATTACCGACCTGTCAACTTGGTCACTATCAAGAACAAGTATCCGCTCCCCAGGATCAACGATCTGTATGATCAGCTCGCTGGATCCTCGGTCTTTTCCAAAATGGATTTGAGGTTGGGCTACCATCAAATCAAAATCAAGAACGGGGACATTCCTAAAACGACATTTGTCACTCGTTATGGCCAATACGAGTACACCATCATGTCCTTCGGTTTAACCAATGCTCCAGCCACCTTCTCTCGGTTAATGAACTCGATCTTCATGGAGTATTTGGATAAATTCGTCGTGGTATACCTCGATGATATACTAATCTACTCCAAGAATGAGGAAGAACATGCCGAGCATCTAAGGCTAGTTTGATGAAACTTCGAGAGCAACGCCTTTATGCCAAATTCTCCAAGTGTGAATTTTGATTGCCAGAAGTGACCTATTTAGGCCATGTAGTCTCTGGTAAGGGTATTGCTGTCAATCCTGAGCGAGTTCAAGCCGTCCTTGATTGGACTCCACCTGAAACGGTCAAGCAAGTTCGGAGTTTCCTTGGCTTAGCGAGCTACTGTCGCCGCTTCGTCGAGAATTTCTCCAAAGTTGCTAAACCTCTAACTGAACTCCTCAAGAAAGATAAAAAGTTTGAGCGGACCCCATAGTGCGAGTTCAGCTTTCAGGAACTGAAAAGATGCCTGACATCTGCTCCCGTACTCGTGCCACCAGGTCTAAGGACTTTGTTATCTATTGCGACGCCTCGCGACAAGGACTAGGTTGCATACTCATGCAAGATCGTCATGTGATTGCCTACGTCTCTCGACAGTTGTGTCCACATGAGGATAACTATCCCACACATGATCTAGAGCTTGTAGCTGTAGTCCATGCACTCAAAACATGGCGACATTACCTTCTCGATAATCGTTGCGAAATTTACACCGATCACCAAAGTCTGAAATACATCTTCACCCAACCGGATTTGAATCTCAGGCAAAGACGTTGGGTCGAGTTGATCACAGATTATGACTTAGGAATAACTTACACCCTGGGCAAAGCCAATGTCATGGCTGATGCGCTAAGTCGTAAATCTTATTGTAACAACTTTATGTTACAACAAAGTCAACCACTTCTCCACGAGGAATTTCGTAAGATTAACCTTCACATTTTTCCTCGAGGATTCCTATCCACCCTGGTGGCGAAACCTAACCTTACGGATCAAATCATAACCGCTCAGCGGTATGATAGAGGAAGATCTCAGATCAAGGAGAACATTGCTAGCGGAGCTGCTAAGTGTTTCTCCATGGATGAGCGAGGTGTTGTCTTTTTCGAGAACCGCCTAGTGGTTCCCAAGAAACAACAGCTACGGCAATTGATCCTTAAGGAAGCTCATGAATCTCCTCTCACCATTCATCCCGGTAGTACCAAAATGTATCAAGATCTACACCAGAGGTTTTGGTGGACTAGGATGAAGAGAGAAATCGCTCAATACATTGCTAATTGCGACGTCTGCCGTCGTGTTAAAGCAGAGCATCAACGGCCTGCTGTAACCCTTCAACCTTTGGCTATTCCTGAATGGAAATGGGATAAAATCGGTATGGATTTCCTTACCGGGTTTCCCAGGACCAAGAGAGGGAATAATGTTATCTTCGTCATTGTCGATCATGTTTCCAAAGTATCCCACTTACTACCCGTTCGTGAGAGTATAACCGCTAGCCAGCTAGCTGACTTGTACATCTCCCGAATAGCGTCTCTTCATGGTGTTCCATTGGAGATTAACTCAGACCGTGGAAGTCTTTTCACTTCTCAATTTTGGGAAAGTTTCCAAAATGCTATGGGAACTCGTCTATCCTTTAGCACCGCCTTCCACCCTCAATCAAGTGGTCAAGTTGAACGAGTCAATCAAATTCTGGAGGATATGCTCCGAGCTTCTGTCATCTCTTTCGGTATGGATTGGGAGAAATGCCTTCCATTCGCCGAGTTCTCTTATAACAATAGTTATCAAGCTAGCTTGGGCAAAGCTCCTTTCGAAGTTCTCTATGGACGAAAGTGCCGAACACCTCTTAACTAGTCAGAAACCCTGGGAAAGACAAATCTTTGGCCCGGATATGATTCAGGAAGCAGAAGAGCAGGTTCGCATTATCCGTGAGAAATTGAAAACAGCCCAATCTCGTCAAAAGAGCCAATATGACCGCAAACATAAGCTCATGACTTATGAAGTTGGCGAGAAGGCTTACCTTCGAGTTACTCCTTTGAAGGGAACCCATCGTTTCGGTATCAAAGGCAAATTGGCTCCTCGTTACATTGGACCCTTTCACATTCTTACCAAACGAGGAGAAGTTGCTTACCAATTGGAACTACCTCTGCATCTTTCCAGAGTTCATGATATCTTCAACGTTTCTCAACTCAGGCGTTGCTTCTCAGATCCTATCCGTGGAGTGGACCACGAAACGCTTGATCTCCAAGATAATCTCACATATCGGGAATATCCCATTCGCATCCTTAATCAAGACGAGCGTACCACTCGATGCCAGAATATCAAGTTTCTCAAGGTTCAATGATCACACCATTCCGAGGAAGAAGCTACTTGGGAAAGGGAGGATCGTCTTCGACTTGAGTACCCCACCTTCTTCCCGGAGGATCCTAAATCTCGGGACGAGATTCTTTTGAGTGGGGGTGAGTTGTCACATCCTAGCTAGTTCATGCATTAGAGTGTTGCATCATGTTTATTTTTCCAGAAACTTGAAATGGGGATGACAGAACCCCCAACACCCCCCCTGAAAACAACTAGGGTTTACTAAAATTATTTTCAATGAACCTGAAATGCCCTTCTAAAAAGTCCACCCTTTTTGTTTTGGGTTAGAACCTCTGACAAAATGGGTTCACATTTTTCTAGGACACATAAGGTCATTGGATTAAATCATTACCTATTTGCATTTTGGCATTTAAATGCTATAAAATATTTTAAATGCTCAAATAATTCTAGAAATAAGTGTGGGTTGTTGGAAAAAATCTAAACAGAGCCTATGATTATTTTCAGGATTTTTGTAAGTATCTAACTATTTTTAATAAAACCCCAAACTTACAGAAAATAGGAAAACAGAAAATAAAAGAGAAGGAGGGAACTTACGGCGCAGCCCACTGGCCGCCCAAAGATCGGCCGCCCATGCCAGCCAATTGCTTAAATCCTCGCCAGCGAGCATAGAGGTGACGCCGGCGAGCACAAGCTCGCCACGACGCCACCTACTTGTCGCCCGCGCCCCTGGACACCTGGGTGAGCTCCACGTCGCCGCCCCAACCCCGTGGACACCTCACTCGCCCCCTGGCTCTCTCCCTCGCTCTCCCGCACCATGGCCGATGCTGCTGCGCCCGCGCCACCGTAGTTCTCGGGTCCTCCGTCGTCCCCGCGCCGCGCCACCAAGTCCAACAACTTCGCCGTCTTCGTCTCCGTTGATCAGCCCGAGCCCCGAGCGCTCGCGCGCCCTACTTCGTCCTCTTCGAGCTCGACTTCACCGAGCACTGCTGCAGATCCCCTTCGCCGTCGCCGCCGCATCAGCTCGTCCCCGACCGCGCTGTTTGCTCCTACGTGACCGCCGTGAGCTCAGCTGCCTCCCCATCCTCTCTGTTTGCCTTCTTGTGCACCGTAGCGACTGCACGAAGCTTCACCGCACGTGCCGCCGCCGAGCTCGTCGCCAACGTGACTCCGGCCACCCACCGGCCACACCACCGTGTCCAACACACTCACCGCATCGCGAGGAGTCCGTAGCACCACTCCACGCGCCTCACCGTGCCCCGTAGCTTCGGGTTCGACTTCACCCGACTCAGGCGACCGCCAAGGTCGTCACCGGTGACGTTCCCGGCCACCCCGAGCTCCACCACTGCCACCAAATGACGCGGCTCGTTCCCAGCTACACGTAGATGGTCTCCGTCGTCCATTTGGTCGCCGGAGCACGAAAACGCACTCCCACCGCCGCGTCTGGCCTCGCCGGCGGCTAAACGCCGGCGAGTTGACCCCATTGACTCAGTTGACTGGGTGGGCCCAGTTTGACCCCTGGGTCTATGACAAGTGGGGCCCGCCCTGCTAATTAACCTAGGGTTAGCGCTAACTAATTTTAGTTAGTTTAACTAACTGCTGATAGACGGGACCCACAGGTCACTTTGACCTGGACCGCTCCGTTGACCACTGACGTCACCCTGACGCAATGCTGACGCATTAATTCAATTACTGGAATTATTCGTTTACAGGAAATTCCAGAAAATCGTACAAACTTCAAAAATTCATAGAAATTAATCTATAACTCCAAATGCAAAGATTTATATATGAAATTTGATCAGAAAAATCCAATCTTTCCATCTGTACTAGTTTCATGCATGTCAAAACACTTTAACCTTGCTGTTTAGGTGAAACAAGCAAATGCACTAATATGACCTCTTATTTTGAGCTAGCATTTGAATCCTTGATTCAAATGTGCTCAAACTATTCTATCCTAATTTGCACTAGCCCAAACACACTCATTTTTTCCATGTCATTGCATGCATCAAATTGTTGCATATTGCCATGTGGTGATTGTGTTTCGATGTGTTCTTCGTGGTAGGTTCTGCCTCCGAGGATATTTTCGAGTATCCAACTGAAGGGAAGTATTCCACTACCACCCCGACAGGCAAGCAACCCCATTGATCATTTCAATACAAACCCATCTTCTCGCTTCTGCTCTCGTTTACTACATTAAGACAACGCGTTTCAAAACTGCTGTGTGTTGCGGTAGTTGAACCCACTTCCTCTGCATGACCTGTCATTGCCAAAGTAACTAGATGAAACCCACTAGCATGTGTAGGAGTTGATTGAGACATGTTTGTGTTTCCTACCATGTTATGCTTGCTATGCTTAGAGTCTTGTCAGGTCTGGCTTATCGGGGTGAAGAACTAGAGTGAAAGGTTGTGTCAGTAATGAGAGTGAAGTGTTGAACATGATTTGGTAAAGGTATCGATGAGAGGCCATGTAGGAGTACATGGTGGGTTGTTTCATTGAGACCGTCCTTAAGAACTGAGATCTGTATGCGTGATTTAAGATTCAGCTACTACCACACATTGGGAGCCTCAATTGACTCCCTCGACTTATAAACCACCCCGTCCTCTGTCCAGGAGTTGCAAGTAGTTTCTGGTGTTTGTAGTTCTTTGGAGGCCGTCTTGGCCTTGTTGACCTTAGGGGTGGGCTGTGATGCAGTAGGCTCATGGCCTGGTGTACCGAGTTGCCCGTTTGGTGTCTCGGGAACCCTGCACACATCGTTTGGGGCCGTTGACGACACCCTGGCCGGATTTCCTTGCGGATGGAACCCGAATAGGCGATAAACCTGGACTAGGGACTCGTGTGTTTAGTCAGGTCGTGGCCGACACCCTCGCTGGGCTACCGCTTGAAGGTTGCCGAGTACATGTCGTGTAAATGGCGGTAAGTGGTGAAAGCATGTGTGAAGAAGTACACCCCTGCAGGGTATGAAACCATTCGAATAGTCGTGTCCACGGTAAAGGACTACTTGGTCGCTTATGCAGTTCATAGACAAGTTAATGGTTACTACTAAAAGACTCAAGATAAGTGTGAGTACCGTGGATGGCCCCTTCGTAGGATGACGAGGGAGGATCCATGGTGGAGTATTGAGATGGTGATTAGTGGACTCGTGTGCGAAAACTATTTTACAAGTGGTGTCTCGTAGGATAGCTTATCCAAGAGTCAAAGCTGGCTTGCTGCAATAACTCCACTACCTTCTTGAGAATGTGCATGTATAGTAGGATCTGTTGTAAGACTTGTTGAGTACCTTTGTACTCATGTTGCTTTAATTACTGTTTTCAGATGAAAACACCGCCCCTTCCGATGGGTTCTATGTAGATCTCGACGTTGACGAGTGACTTGCCACCCAGGTGGTGATCTAAGCTTGTGAAGGGCCCTATGTAGATAGACAGGCTTCGTCAAGCCTTCTTTATTTCTAGCGTCTGTGCACAGACTAGTTTGCTTCCGCGTGTGCTTGTATGTTTGTATGACTTGAGTGTCGGGTCATGTGACCCCTATCTGTATGAACATGTTATGTATGGCTCCTCTGAGCCTTTAAATAAAGTACTTTGAGTTGTAGAGTTTTGTTGTCATGCCATGTTGTATTTACACATATCAGGCATAGTGTGTGTATGATTGAAATGGTTGGTATGTGTGGGATCCGACAATCTAGTTGTTTATCCTTGGCAGCCTCTCTTATGGGGAAATGTAGTCTAGTGCTTCCATGAGCCATAGTAGTCCGCTATAGCCAGTTCACCGGAGTCCCGCTAGCCCAAAGACTATCGCTCGGAACACTTGGTAGCTGGCATGTGTTTCACTTTGTTCACATGTATGCATCCCTACGGAAATGTCACGCGGTGACATCCGGAGTCCTGCCTAGCCTGCTACAGCTCGGGTTCCCGGAGTCATGTTAGCCCAGTGCTACAGCCCGGATTCACACGCTGTTGACCGACATGCTTGAAGTTGATTCATGTATGCCTGTCCCCATGGGTTAGTGCCGCTTTGGGTTCACGACTAGCCATGTCGGCCCGGGTTCTCTGTCATATGGATGCTAGCGACACTATCATATACGTGAGCCAAAAGGCGCAAACGGTCCCGGGCCATGGTAAGGCGACACCCATGGGAATACCGTGCGTGAGGCCGCAAAGTGATATGAGGTGTTACCGGCTAGATTGATGTGACTTGGAATCGGGGTCCTGACAGCGTACTGTGGGAGCGAGAGGATCGCCCTGCGTCCCCTCGACGAACCTGGCGACGCAATGTCGGTCTTGCGGGGAGGCGGCTTTGGCGGAGCGAATGGAGTGGAGGGGACGGGGGAGGGGGTTTGGGGAATATTATTGTCTAGTTGGTCGAAGGCGGTTGAATCGGTTGGGGAATTTTTGTGTGGGGGGAGGATTTTCGCGGTGGGCGGGGAGTTTGGCGCATGGTCCGTTTCTCCAAGTGCAGTCCACGTGTTAGTGAAGAGGCAAGCCAAGCGCGTTTCGTTATGCGTGAGCCGTGTGCGAGACGAACGTGTGTGGGGTGCAATCACGACCGTGTGGGAAGCGTTGTGAGTGTACCGCCTTTTTTCCTTTTAAACTAGGTGCTTCGCCCCCTCAAAAAAAATTGCTTCACGCGATCCATCGATACTACTACTAGTAATCCGGTAATCCCGACTAAAACGGCGCGGCCGGGTCTTTTCCCGCGTGATATACTGGGAGGTTGGCTTAGTTGGGTTTTTTAGATTTGTCTCGGTTCAATAAAAAGCAGAGTTGGTGATGATGGTGTGCCTGTCATCCTGCAATATAGGTCGTCCGATCTATATCTAACGGATAGGAAGGAAACTATGACAATTTACCCGCACTCCTCTCCACATTTGCAGATAAGGCTTTCCCTCGTTCATCCTTTTCTCCCACAAGATCTTGATCTTCCATGCAATGCACGGGCATCTTGCTAGTACTCCTACAATATGTATATTATTGTGAAAGTTCATATACACCGGCCGAGATTAATGCAAACACGGCAGATTTTCATTACATTTCGAACTTTTATAGGACAGAAAAATAAAAGATACCCGACCCTAAACCTATTCTACGGTGGCGGTAGCGTCCTCCATCTGTGATCTCTATATGCAGGCGGGGTTCAAGACCCGTGAAGTGAAGGTGCGGTCTCGGCGAGGAAGAGTAGAACATGGGATACGGACGGCGGTTGGCACACCATGCCCTGCCGCCTCCCATGCCCTACTCATCCTCGGAGGAGTCCCCGACCTCGGCGATGTCGGACGTTGGACGGCGGCAAGTAGGACGCGTGGCTAACGGTGCTCCCGTCGTCGGCCGCCAGCGTGGCCACCGCTTATGCGGTCGCGTCCGCGTCCGGCTACACCGCTATTGCGTCGCGAGAGGCGACTGGAGCGAGGGCGGCGACCTCGAGCTTCATCCCCGAAGACAAGCTCTCCCGCGTTCGCACTTGCGGTCATGGCGGATGTGGTGCCAGGTAGGAGGACGATGCGCTATGGTGTGGAGGTTAGCTGGGCGTTGCCGCTTTAAGTAGCGCATTCCGGTGAGGCCAAGCGTCCGGGTGTGTCATTAAGTCGCCGGAGTTGGTTCCTCGGGCACCGAGCCTCTTAACGCATTTACATACGAATGGACGGCATGAATGCGGGCAGCTGGCGCCATTTGGAACGCATGTGACGGTAGCGAGGGACGAGGGATTTGGTGTGCCAGGGTAGTCAGCTGCGGTCGTGGCAACGTTGGAGATGCCCTTTGCTCAAATGCGATCCCCGCATGTCATTGAAAAATCAAGACGACCCGGCATGGTCTCGGGTCCATAGGATGCAGTTGGTCGTGCTACACCACTCCGCGGACGCGTCGTGGCGCCCCGTGCATCCTCGACGAGCCGGGTGTTGGGGTGTGTTTGGATTGTGGCCAAAGTGCACCTTACCAAAATTTTCGTCATGACCCAAAGATTGGTCTTTGTTTGGATGGTTGCCATTTTTTTGGCATGCCAATGAACTCTAGCCAACTCTAGTTCATTTTTCTTGCCAATGTCGGCCAAATCATGGGCAACCAATACCTCAACCAAAATTTTGGTCATGACCCAAAGATTGGTCTTTGTTTGGATGGTTGCCATTTCTTTGGCATGCCAATGAACTCTAGCCAACTCTAGTTCATTTTTCTTGCCAGTGTCGGCCAAATCATGGGCAACCAATACCTCAACCAAAATTTTGGCTACCCAATGCTTTGATGGGGCAACCTTGGGCACAAACCAAACATACCGTTGGTCGTGCCACAGCACTAACGCCACCCTCGACACACTGAAACCGACCGTGTCTAGCGACGATATGAGCGTGTCGCTCACCGCGGTCGCCGTGTCCAGAGGCGGTGCTGGAGCTGCGCCCCGTTGTTGGCCCCAACGACCCACATGAACGTTTGTCGGTGGCGAGGAGGTCGTGGGCCAGCTCCTCCATTGGACTAGTCTGCGCTACGTGGTCGGCGGGTGTGCCCCACATGTCGGTTTCCCTGTTTTCCCGGCCATATTCGAGCGTCAATGCTCCGCGTTGCGCATTAGGCCTTTCACTATGTAGGCCAAGCCAGACAACTTATTATTTATTTGAGCCATTCAAGTGTAATCATGTGGCGTTTGCTTATTTCTCATTCCTCTCCAACCCTCTTCTCCATCGATCATGTCGCCCTCCAGTCGAGTCCATCCTCTCGCATGCCTCATTTGAACATTCTGTCGAGTATCATTTGCATGTACCCACCCTAGTCCTCTTTCAATAGATCTCCGGACCCCGAGATGAAATCGAGAGGGAACGAGTGAAACGTGATACCTAAGGAGGATTCAAAATTTTGAACCGGTGATCATAGCATCCGCAAATCATATATAAAGGGTATTCAATGTTCGTTTCATTTTTGAACGTACAATATAATCCCTCCTATCCTTTCTAGTTTACATATAAGTTTTATGTGTATTCAAAGTATATCTACTATGATAAAAAGGGTATCAACATTCAACAACGCCCAATCAATATTGTTAGATTCGTACGTACTCCTAGATTTGTACTCGAGATGGTTTCCAATTTGACTATTGACAAGATTAATAGTACATGAGATGTATAATGTGAAAATTATATCATTGGAAACTCCTTTCACATACTGAAATTGACCGTATGCTTTGTGTAAGTTGCATGTCATATATTATTACTCTAACATTTGGTCAAAGTTAGCCTCGAAAAGCATTAGACCCTCTATGCTTTGTGTAAGTTGCATGTCATATATTATTACTCTAACATTTGTGTAAGTTGCATGTCATATATTATTACTCTAACATTTGGTCAAAGTAGTATAGTGGAAGTGGATCCTCTGACGTAGGTATCCCTACCTTACCCTTCCTTTCGGTCACTTACTGGCGGACCCCATGCTTGCTCGGCCCCGCATGTCAATTACTCTATGGGTTTGGCCACGTCAGGGGATCTTCATCCGTAGTATACTCCCTCTGTTTTTATTTACTCCGCATAAAAAGGAGGGAGTGGTGGTATAATAAATGACGCGGGCGGGCGAGGGGGAGGGACGTCGGTTTTCTCTCAACTGCGGTCCCTGGCGAGCAAAAACGCATAAAGGCAAGCGTGTTCGATTCGGTGAGCGACGTGGAGGGTCCAGCATGACGGGCTGCAACGCGAACGCGACAATAGCGATGTGCAGTCAAAACCGATTGACCGGTCGTCAGCAGAACCACTATTCACACTGTAACCTTGTTTGCCGGCCCACGCCAAACGCCCTAAAACCACACCAAATCTCCAGCCCATTCCCCACCTTTCGATCCCCTAGCCCGCATCAAGCGCCCCTAGTTCGCCGGAAAGCCATGGTGCACCGCAAGATCACTTACTACAAGATGTCGGCGGAGCGCCCGCAGAAATTGCGGCGGCGGTCGGCACCACGCACTCCGTTCCCAAGCTCGCTGGCGGCGGGCCAATCCCGAAGTTCTCCGGAGCCAAGCTACGAGGAGGAGGAAGCCGATCAATGTTCGCTGCGGAGGTCGCGGCGCAGAAGGCCCCGATGGGTATGAGGCGATGGACGCCGACTTACGGCGGCGTCCGAAGTCCCCCATGGTGCAAAGCGGACCAGCGGTTCAACATGGCGATACTAAAGGAGGACCGGAGGCGGAGGCTCAACTTCGAGGCGGAGCGCGCATGCCGCTGCCATCGAGGCTCTCTGCAGCGGAACCGGATGTCGTGGATGTGAACCGGGCGGCGGAGGCTCAACTTGAGGCGGAGCGCGGATGCGCTTACCATCGAGGCCCTCCTGCAGCGGAACCGGACGCCCCGGACATGAACCGGGCGGCAGAGGCTCGACTTCGATGCGAAGCGCGGATGCCGCTCTCGCCGATGCCCTCTGCAGGTGGAACCAGACGTCTGGACTTGAACCGGCGGCGGAGGCTCGACTTCGGCGCGGGCGCGCGGATGCCGCTGCCATCGAGGCCCTCCTGCGAAGCGGAACCGGACGTCCTCGACTTGAACGGGCTATGCTCTTGTCCGTGCAGAAGCGCCCGCGACGCTCCGCTTGAACGAGTAGGCTGGAGGCCGAGGACAACCACGGTGCGGAGACACACGCCGGAAGCGACGGCTGGTTCAGCCGGCGATCAAAGACGCATTTAGACATCTCTTTCCACGAGCGGTGATAGTTTTTCTTTATGTTGTTGTTTTTATGGATCTTTTGTTGTGTAAAACATACTATATTTGTTATGCAAGTCGCTGACTTGGGTCGATCTACCATTTCAGCGGTTGGATGAATATCCTATGTCTCCTAACCCTTCTTTCCTTCTTCCTCACCTCTTCTTCTTCCCCAGCAGACCCTTTGCCGGGTCGTATGGATACTCCCCAACATGCGGTTGGATAAACATACTCTATGAATGAAAATTATGTGTCAGCGATAGGATGGCTGAGTTTGGTTTGTTCACATGCACGTGTCGATGAGGGTGCGTTCCCTTGGTTGGGTTTGCGGCGTGCGGGAAGCGATGTGAGGTGCGGTGCGACCGGGCGTCTTGAGGAAGCGACCGTGTGAGGGTGCGGTGCGACCACGACAGCCGTGCGCAAGTGTACCTCCTTCTCATTTTGAAAACTTTAGGCAAGCTTGGCAAAAATGTGTGGCGAAGTTTGGCAATGCAAGGCCTAGACCCAAACCGAATAAGTACGTACGTACTAGGAGTACTAGTGTTAAAAAAGAAAGGCGGGGTTTTCCTTCACGGGATTTAATCGATACAAATCCTCGTTTCACGTGTCAATTAATGCGTATTTTTTCTCGAAAGACCAAAGAGCTAACCATCTCACTCCTCATCGCTTGATTAATGCAGCGCCATGCAAACCAACCTTCTCACTTCCGCATGCATGCAGGGGATATTAATGTCCTTGGTTGCTAACCCCATCAATTTTGCCTCGATTAGTGTTAGTGGCCCTTTGCAAATTGTAATTTTGATTTACTGGCCTTGTGTACAAAAAAATGGAGGCAGTAACTATATTTGACTTCCTTCCCCATTGCGGTGACGTCGATGATATTTTTTTGTGGTTTGGCGAAGTGCGTTCGACGGAGAACACCATTGAGGGAGACCACGGTAAGTCGTTCGTAAGTGCCGCCTGCAAGCCGAGACAACCGCCTTATTTGCATCTAGGAAGTCCTTTACTAGTACTACTACTAGGAGTACTAGTGCGGTGAGATGGTTTCTCGAAGAAGACGATGGAGAAGCGGAGTCAGCGAAGAGTGAAATGATGGTTGCTTCGTCCGTGCTTTGTGATTTGACGCCTCGCTGCTTTGTGATCTGTGATAGAAGGGCCAGGGGAGTAGACTCTGTGCTCCATACTGTACTACATGCGTCCAAGCATGGAAGAAAGAGGAGAGACGTTGCATTTTTCTATTCCTTTAATCAATCAATCAGGGAGCTTCGGTTCCATCTTTTTGGCTTTGGCAACACCGTCCACAATGGTTCCCACAATGCCAAAAGCTATTTTCACATTTGGCTACACATTATGGATGCCCTTAACCGTACCACTTGGTTTTGCTCCTGTGTGCTATCTATACAAATCTCAATTATATTGATCTAAAAAATTATAGAATCAAGATTAGTAAAAAGGAGGTGATTTTGTCGCACGGATGGCGGGGGAGGTTTCTTATTTTCAGAGGACGTTGTCCTGGCGGTTTGCTCACATGCGGTCCCACGTGTCAGTGCTTTACCAAGCCGATCCACGTCCCACATGTGGCAGAACAATGGCAGAAGCAACACGTGGTTAAGTTGAAGAAGATGAAGGAGAAGCGGATTCAGCAACGAGTGAAATGATGGTTGCTTCGTCCCTCCAACTTATTTTTTTAGCATTATTACTTCGTCCCTCCAACTTAACTGCAGGAAAGGTGCAGCTTTGTGATTTGACGCCTCATTGCTCATTACTACGCCGGCGCCATGGTAGGGTGCTTCACCCGGCTGCTATGCCTTGTATTCGGTATGGCACGTGGACCCGGTAGCTTGATGTCCCACATGTCGGCGAAAGGGACTAGAAGATTTATGAAAGCGGCGCTCCACTCTTATGACGGAGGAGTAGGCGACCACGACGGCCCAGTGAATTGTCACTTGTACGTATAGTACTATAGTTTTGCTGTTTACATACGATCAATCGATACAAACCCGATTAAACAGGAAAGGGCGGGATTTTTCCCGCGCGGTAGATGATACTGGCCATACATTTCAAAGGCAATTTTAATGTATGCAAACTGGATAATTATAAGTAACAATATGATATCTAGTAAAACTAAAAAACATATGATTTATTGTGTTAGAGTGTAGTAGTAGTGCTGTATTGCATAGTTGTTAGATGTAACATGCGAGAACGTGTAGAGATGTAGTTTTGGAGGGCCTCTGAGAGAGAAAAGCGTATCTGGTCACCGAACTTCAGAATAAGCTGATTACGGTCACTATATACGTTTTGCGGTGATTATCCGGTCACTTGCTCACAGTTCAGCATCAGATTGCACTCTGTTGACCGGCCAAATAGTCTGCATGGCGCCATGTTGACTAGTTAAATTGACCATGTTCCTTGTGGGTCCCACCTATCAGTTCGCATAGGAAAAAGGTCAGATAAACACAAATTTACGCAGGCGCAACAAGGCTCCAACCCGTGCGCCGGAATCACCTGGTTGTGTATGTGTCCGTCAGGGCCTGATGTGTGCGCATGCACGTGTAGTTTGAGCACTTGAGCATGAGAGTGTGTGTTGGTCGTGTGGTGTACTGGTGTGTGCATGCATGCGTGCATGTGTGCGTGTGAGTGCTGCGTGCGTGTGTGGCTGCGTGTGTACGTGTGAGTGTTGCGTGTGTGCGTGGGTGCATGTGTTTGTGTGAGTGTTGCGTGGATGCAGTTCGTGTGCATGCATGCGTGTGTGTATAATCACCACACCAGCTCCTGTGTGTTAAAATAGACGGCTCAGCATACCAATACAAGGCCACCTTGTCCGCTGTGCCTGCGGTCATGACTTTGAACCACTGTCCAAATATTTTTTTGTCGTTTGTTTTCATTCTTACTAGCAAGATGTCTGTGCGTTGCACGTAACATCAAGATGCATTTGTATGACTTGTTTATCTTGTGAGAGAAAAGGATGAACGAGGGAAGGCCTTATTTGCAAATATGGAGAGGTATGTGGGTACCTTTTTGCAAAATTGCCATAGTTTCTTTCCTATCCGTCAGATATAAATTGGACGGCCTATATTGCAGGATGGCAGGCACACCATCATCACCAACTCTGTATTTTATAAGAGTGTAGATGTAGAGTAGATACAAGTCGACAGGTGGGCACGATGGTAGTGAGATAATGTGATGCAACACTAGAGGTGCCACGTGGAGCGTTTAACTGGTCAACTAGTCATGTCATGAGCAAATAAAGAGTTGTACGGTGAGCCCGTGACTGTATAATAACCACTAAACGTGGCGGTGACCGTAATGAGTGGATTATGAAGTCCAATGTATGTATCATGCTTTCGCTTCAAACACAATGATCGTCATTGCATATATCGCGAGAGAAAGATGAAACACGCGTGAATTTTACGGGGGCTTACTTTTAGAGGACACGGAGATAGTTTTGTGTGCATACGTGAAAGGCGTCTGAGGGGTATCACGATGGAGAGAGAGATGCTCTTCGTTTCTCTTTATTATGACTAACTTTGTATATAGTATAAAATATACAAATTCATAGTGCTGAATGAATATCATTGTGGGCACCATGCAATGCAAATTAGCGTTCGTACTCCTCCATATAACTTTGTAATGTTGTATATATGTAGAAACTCTAAACTAATTTTTTGGCCACACTTTATTCAAAAGGAATGTTGTATGTGCAATAAGCGTGAAGAGAGGATTTTTAGATCAATGGGGTACGTGATGTAACATGTGTGAATGTGTAGTTGATGCATTTGGCGGGGCCTAGAGAGGTATGTGTGTGTATTACGATTCGAGAGAGGCATGGATAGAGGGGCCGACGGGGCGGGGCGTGGGAGAGATAGCACGAGAAATGAGAGTGGTCTAGAGAGAGAGAGACGAATATGACATCACGACAAGAGATTCCATTCCCTTGAGTGTGTATATGCAAGGGGGGAGGGAATAGACGCACCAGGAAAAAATTTCTGTGTGTGGTGTTTGTGTTGGTATGTGTGGGTGTGAGAAGATAATGAGACGTGGGGGCAGAGGGTGTGTCACCGCGTGAGGTCCGGTGGGTCAAGGTGAGGCCCTTCGTTCGGTTCCGTCCTGCGCCACATTGGTCGGCCCATGACACATTTAGGAAGACCCATGGATGACTAGTCGTACAAGACAAAGATAGCAGAATTGTGAAGGAATCTGTGTCCACTGACAAAGCCGGCTAGGATTTGTAACCCTAGGTTCTCGGACTAAGGTAACCCCTTTATCTCTGATATTACTATTCATCCAACCTAACTTTAAGGGGCATCCTACAGAATGCTCTGCTAGAATCATACTCGTCGATTAGGAAGAGAGGTGTGAGACAATGCGTGAGAAACAGTCGTAAAGATAATGTGCGTACATGAGACACGTAGGCAGGTCCATGTATATATAAAGGGTCGATGAGGATTGTGCGTGTGTATGTTTGCAAGATGAAGAGTGCTTGTGATAAATGTTAGTGAAAACAGTTGTAAATGGTTACGAGAGGGAGGGAGGGTTATATCTAGAGCATGTGTGCGAGAAAGACACCTCGGGAGAGAGTGTGTGAGCATGCGTGAGAGACCACCGATGGAGAGTGAAACTACACGTAAAAGACTGCTCTACACATTGATTAAAGATATAAATTGTATCCAAATATTAGGATGGGATCATGATATTTGCAATTCGCGTAAGGAGCGTCATTGATCCATCAGACATCTAGATTCTATCAAATTTGAACATTTCTATGTAATTATTCGACACAATTGATCCACATAGTTAGTATTTTGAACTCCACACAATGCATCGCTTTAGCAATCGAATATAAACGTGAGTATAGTTCATGTTGTGTGTGTAAAGCACATTATACATACAAAAGTTACACAATGGACATTATAAATAGCTACCTATGAACTAGCATACATTTGAATTCAACTTAAGGTGGTTTAAAAAATCGAATTCAACATGAAGTCCATTCAATTATTTGAATTTGATATCATGGCATTTGTAAACCGTACCTAAATTATGGGGCCACCAATCTTTGCTCTGGTTTTGTACATAATAGCATATGTAGTCGTGTACAAAATAGATTCAAATTTAGCTCCTCCATTCCAAAATAATCGTAGTTATAGGATTTTTCAAGTGTCAAAATTTCAAAAAGAAGTGGATAATTTAATGAGGTTTTCAAACATACAAGGTCAAATATAACGTTGTCTATTTAGGTCAATCCTCATAGTTCAAGAGTACTCTAAACGTGAATGCTTGTGTTTCAAAATTTCGAACGAAGCGCCAAAAGAGCCTCTACTACTTGAAACGCGTGAGACCAATGTTTGGTAGTACAAGGAAATTACTTTTCTAATAACTCCGACCCGTGAAACCTACCGGCCCGACGTCCAAAGTTCTAAACCGGGGTAGGTTTGTAGCTTCATCTAGACGCCACGCAACCGCCTCCGAAAAACATTCATACACAATGGCCGCCTAAGCACACATGCGCGCGGCCGAAATCGCTCCGGCCACTATTTGGGACACCTGGGATTACCATCCTACCCCGACCGCCATGATGGGTCCGAAATTTAAGAGGGGGCAAAGTTTGTACTTTCCCCAAATTTCAAACAAGCGCGTCCCATCTTATGTTCAAAAAGCCAAAACAAGCGCATCCTGCATCAAACATGGTTCCCCCACCCGTCCGATTCCCATTCGTACTCCGTGGGCGCCAAAACTACCTCTCCACCAGCTGAAACCCGGCGTCCTCCGTCCGCCACCCCATCCCACCCATCAACCGTCGCCCTCCTCCATCACACCGGAGCCGATACCCGGCGTCGTCGTCCACCGCATAACCTCAACATAACGCCCTCCACGGCTAGTAGTTGAAGCCGAGGCTGAGCCGTCCGTACCTGAGCCAGTTCAACCACGCCATCCTGCGCCTCACCGCTGCCGCTCCAACTTCGCCACCCTCCACCGCATCGGAGTTGTTCCTGCTACGCCATCCTTCGCCGCCTCGGATCTGCTTCCCCTCCGCCTACATACGGCCACGGCAACACAGTCAACAATTTGGCCATGGGTTCGTCCAAGCCTACACCCTCCAGAACATCGGTTTCCCTGGTAAAAAGAAGAAGATCGGCGCGACATGTGGAGGTGACCACACCGGCAACCGAAAAAGGTACTCCTCTTCCCTTATTCATGCAAATCTTACGTCTCTGCTTGCACGGTATTCATCCCACAGAAGACACTAGTTGACCGCTTCTTCTTGATACTAGATGTTCCTAGTAACTCGCGATGCACAAGGTTTCTCCTCATATACTATTTCACCTTAGCTAGAGATCCGTCGCCCCCCTGAATTTCAATTTCTGGCTAGTAGATTACAAATTAACGGAAGCATTCCCAGTATGTAGCGCTTAGTACGACTATTACACCAGGAAGCAGCGCCTTGGTGTTTATCTTAGGCGTGTGCGGCCTAGAAACTCTTGGCGCCCGATCTGGAGGTCGGCCGGGATTAAAGGGATGGCCTGGGCGCTGCCAAGCTGCAGCGGTGGTGTGAGGTCGATGGGAGGCGGGCGGCGGAGGCGAGTGCAGGCCGGTGTTCGCTGGTGGTTCGAGAAAGATTGTCATTGATGTTGGCGGGAGGTAGACAAAGGCCATCTGCCTGTTCCTTATAGATCGGATGGTTCATTAAAAATTGGTGGCCTATTTATTTTCAGTCATTGTTATCTTAGATATGACCACATGTGGTGGTGTCTTTGGAGGAGTACTGCATTTCTGTGCTCATATATTACAAAATCATACGGAGTAGAATCTAATTTTGTTTGCCATGCAATGTTGTAGAGCTATCATATGTCTCCTGTCATTTATTTTTCAGCCACCTGCTATACGCTACTTTTACAAGGTGCACTAGTTACGCACACACTTCACCCATACTCTCACTATTGTGTTTTTATGCAAGGGTATTTGATGCGCCTCGAGAGAAGCAAAAAAGAAAAGAGACAAGTCATGCCAGCTTTCTACACGGCTAGGCACGGCACGTTACATCGCTATAAAGGGTGCAGTGTCAGCAAATGGAGACGGTAAACGTAGCTCTGGAGTTGATGACCTCGCTCGCAATGAACCACCATCCCAGGTGCTTGCTTTAACTTCGCGGTGTCATATGTGGTTGCATGTTCCATATGGTGTCTAGCTTGTATTCGAAAGGCCGAAGTCGGTCTTTATTAAGATAAGGAAAGATATGTTTTACATGAACCACCATCCCGTGAGCACCAGAAGACAAATAGCTAGTCAGGGCACTGGCCGAGCCAATGACAAGCCCAGCAAAGACATGCATCACCTGGAAGCCAACTAAAAAGCCGCGATGGTGGCAAAGCAGCCCGCCTCCCACGGGCTCTCGTGTCCTAGATGATTATGTTCACCACTCCAGTAGGATGTCTAGCTTGTATTGCTTCCAGTTTGGTTAAATTGCATCCGCTTAGCTTACACATTATACCTTTGAATATGACATGCCTTTACATTTTTTGGTACATACTAGTACATCCGTGTATTAACCATGTTCTTACATCAAACTAATGTTCTTGTGTATCCCTCATCAATCACTTATGACGAGGCAGGCAAGGGGACAACTCCTCATTTAAAGAATGCAGCGTCAGCCTCCCGACATGATTCTCAAGAAACAGAAATGCTAGATGAAGATAGTGAACGTAGGTCTGTAGTTGATTACAGTATTTCCCCTACACTAGCATCGCAGGTGCTTGCTCTAACTTGGCAGCGTGATATGTGGTTGCATGTTGCATATGGTGTCTAGATTGTAATTCTTCCAGTCTGGTTAAACTGCATGTGCTAGTCTGCTTAGCTTATAAATTATACCTGTTAATGTGACATGCCTTCCTCTATTTAGTACATAGTACATCTGTCTATTAAGCATGTCCTTACATAAAACTATTGTTTTTTGTATCCCGCATCAATCAATATGACGAGACACCTTTAGTATATGCGATGCGATATTAGTTGCATCTTTCATATGATTTATAGCATGCGCCGCTTCTAATTTGTTGAAATTCCATTTATGATGGGACGCTTTTAACTTGGCGAGTCATATTGGTTGCATCTTTCATGTGGTGTCTAGCTTGCATTGCTTCTTATTTTTGGAATGGTTTCTGCTTAGTTTCCACAAACAGTTGTGAACATGCCATGCCGTCCTGTTTTTCGTACATATTCCATCCTGGTATCATGTGTTTGCCTTACATCAAAGTAGTGATTCTCAGTATCATGAATGAATGAGTTCTGAAGAGAGAATTTTATTGCTTTTTCTTGTCGGTTTTACTTGACAATTCAAAATCAATAAACTGGAAGGAAGTTAGCAAGGCAGCGGATAAAGGTGCTCCTTCCGAATGGAGGGCCTCTATAGTTTCTACTCCTCCACACCCCCAACATGATTTCCAAGACAACACATGCATAGACACTCAACAAAGCTGTGTTTATGATGAGCACGTCTCCCCTAGTGCAGCATCACCGGTGCTCCCTCTAACTTGGCAGCATTATATATGGTTGCATGTTATGTGTGATGTCTAGCTTTTATTGCTTCTAATTTTGTTGAATTCCATCTGCTTACTTTACGCATTATACTTGAATAAGACACATGTTCCTGTTTCTAGAACATACAATATCTGTCTATCACACCATGTTCTTACATCAAATTACTACTGTTGTGTAACCTGCAACAATCACTTATCATAAGACACGTTTTGACTTCAGAGTGTGATATAGGTTACATCTCACATTCTTTTCTAGCTTGTACTACTAATTTGTTGAAATGGCACTTATGACGAGACAGTTTTAACTTGGTAGAGTGATATTCGTTGCATCTTTCATATGGTGTCTAGCTTTCATTGCTTCTAATTTGTTGAAATGCCTTCTCCTTAGTTTACACATCATAAGCTATGAATATGCAATGCTATGAATATGCAATGGCACTAATGACGAGAGACCTCTAACTTGGTAGTGTGATGTTGTTTGCATCTTGCATATGATTTATTTCTTGTACTGCTTCACATTTGTTTAAACGCCATTTATGATGAGACCATTAACTTGGCGGAAGGCGATATTTTTAGCATGTTTCATATGGTGTCTTCCTTCCTTTGCTTTGCTTCTTATTTGTTGAAATTTCTTATTCTTTGTTTACACATCATAGTCTTTGGTTATCTCTTCCGTCCTGTTTTTCATACATATTACATCCTCCTATCATGTGGTTGTCTAACATCAAAGTTCGGTTAAATGATCACGCATCAATTTGTTACGAAGAACTAAATTGTTATTCGTTTTCTTGTCGGCTTGACTTAACATGGCACGTAGAAAGAGGAAGAAACACGAATGGCGGTGGAATGAGAAGCGGATGAATCCTGCAGATTCTGCTGGTACTGATGGTGCAATAGAAGGTCAAAGTCCAGCGGAAAATTCTACAAACACGGCATCCCATGCTACACGAGGTGCAAAAAAAGACAAACAGAAACAAATAGCTGCCACCAAACAAGCAGTGACAGCCCTAGTTCTTGCAACACCTACCACAGTACTACCAGCTGCACGACTTACTCATGCGTCAACTGAGCTAGCAGCATGTTCCCAAGATCCCTTGCCACCTGACACTACTTCCCAAGCACTCTTGACACAAGACGAGTTGGCAATATCAGATGAACCTTGTGAGCTTCAACAACAAGAAGGTAGTTCTTTGGAGTCAAGTTACAGTTGCATGCTTCTTTATATGTAGTCTCACAGTTTGATGTACACTAACACTTCCTATGTTCATTGTTGGACTAGCACCTAGGCGCAAGAGGAAACAAACATCAGGGATAATGCTCGATAGGTTAACTAAATCTAGAGGAAGAATGGAGATCCGTTTTGAGGCAGGTTTAAAAAGGCCACGTGATGCTCTGAGTCACCAAGTTAGTATCGAGGCAGCGGTTGCCGTTAGGTGTCATGTACGTATCCTCCCAACATGGATTCAAGACAGGAATGGCAATATGAAAACCAGTTCAACACCTTCCTCGACCATTTATACGTAAGTAAGGTTATGTATGGAAACTAGTAATATCGTCTTGCTCATCCCATACTTTCTAGGTTCTTTGTAATGAGACTCCCATAATTTTCAATGGATGAGGTTCAAGTTGGATAGCCAAGATGATGCAACTGGACAAGCTTGCACCCATGTTTTCAAGTCCGCTCTGCTGACAAGATGTCGGTATAACTTGAGGAAAACTCACTTTGAAGGCAAGGCTAACAGTGAACTTTCCCAAGCATCTCCAATGGAAAGTATATCGGATGAAGACTGGAGGGGCCTTGTTAAACACTGGTCTGATCCGAAGTATCAGGTACATTATATATATGTGATCAGATCACATGTTGAAGTCCTATTTACGCATGTGCCACACAAATCTATCTTCTTGTAGGTGAACTGTTCAAAGAACAAGGCCAACCGTATGAAAGTGAAATTCCAATGACGGCTGTGATCTCGTAGCTATATTGCACAATCGCGAGGCTCTTGTAATTAGTCATTTGTTTCACTATTTTCATTGTACCATATTATCAGATCTATATTGACTTGTTCGAAATGCAGAGGAAAGCCCGCAAGGACCAAAAAGTACACGAACCAAATGTGGAAATCTTCAAGGACTGTCACACCAAGAAGAAGAAGGGCATGACTACACCGATCAAAGCCGCTATTATAAGTCCTTAATCCTCATGCCTTTTAACTACTACTTACTCGATTTGTGCCTTGAAGCGCATGGTTTGCAGCCAATGTCTATTACTCTTTTCAATTTTATACACAATTTTCTTAGTGTATCATTGCACCTTACAAGGTTTAAAAGAGAGGAGTGATGTTCCTTTGATCTTGACCCATAATCTAGTTCCGTGCTGGACTTGCCCACACAACGTTACAATTGCCTATTTATGCATTTCTCAGTTGTTTTGTGATATGAATGATGTCATACTATGCTTACCGTATTATAAACTTCATCTCTTTATCCTTAGCCCTCAATACAATGTGAAGAAATAGACAATACATTAGCGATGGTACATGCTCATATGTTTGGAACCTGGTTTTATTATGTACTTTGCAATAAAATACAACTAATATTTTACATGGGTTCACCAGAATAAGTTCTGTATATAGACCAAAGCTATTTTGTTTGGTTTTGTTGCCTCCTTAATATCTTTTGTTCTGGTACTACTAATGTAAAACCTCAACTTTTCAGCGAGCTATGGAAAAAATAGTGGAACCGCCACCTTCTGAAGGTGGCGAGGCAACTATAACCGCAATGTCGACTCTTCTTTGCGGTGGGTCGATACATCCACTAACGGTGCCAAAAGCACGTTCTGCGTATCTTGGGTTGGTTGTTAAGGCAATATCGTCCAAACTGCCTCATGATCAAGATATGCAAGCTCAAAGCAATGTTGTATCTGCGCTCGAGACACAAGTCCATTCCCTAACAAAGGCCCTTTGTGAAACAAGGAGAAACATTGCTCAATGTCGTCCAAGATATGCATGGTTTTGAAACGGACTATCAGACATTTGCTATGTTGTTCAGGAGCCTAGGGGAAATGAAGGCGAGGGTTATGGTGCTCCATCGGACAATACAACATGAAAATGTAACAGTCAGGTCAAATGAACTGAGCTTCTAAACTTCTGGTGGTGCATTTATCTGCTAGACTGTTAAGTTATGCCAACCTTCCTTTTGTTATATAGTTGTAATTTGTTTTGGTGCGATACAAAATTTATTCTTAACGTGCAGTACCAATTGAAGAAAACAACAAGCCATTTTTGTAGAGTGTAGGGTGTTCCCTATATTTGCCTTTGGTGGCGTTCTTTGATGTCAGTGGATGTAATCTGTAATCGCCTTAATAGCCTAGCGTTAGTTTCGGCCTTATTTATTTCCTAGTCTTCTTTTTCCCTGGTTTGCTAGTGGCCGCAACTACCATGGGCCATATATGGGCCGTAGGATCCATGGGTCTCCTACAGGCCGTCGATAAATGGGCCTATAATCGTGGGCCTCGGGCCGTCGATAAATGGGCCTGTAATCGGTGGGCCTTGGGCCGTCGGATAAATGGGCCTGTAATCGGTGGGCCTCGGGCCATCGGATAAATGGGTCTACATGGGCCGTAATCGGGTGTAATTGGTATCGGCACAACACGGTAGCAGACGTTAACGGTCCGTGGGGCTGCAAAACTTAATTACATCACGGGCATAACGGTCGTTAATGGGCGAGAATATAGGGCCGAAACGGAAGCAGTATAGCGGGTTAACGAGGCGAAGCGGGCCGACTCTTGCCATGGGCCAAATTTGGCCCATTAGGGCTGAGCCAAGAACGGCCGACTCTTGCCATGGGCCGAATTTGGCCCATTTGGGGAACATGCCAGTAACGGGCCGACTCTTGCCATGGCCGAATTTGGCCCATTAGGGGAACATGCCAGTAACGGGCCGGAAGTAATCGAGGGCCAAAAAGGAGCCCAAGAACGTATGGTCCGTCAATAGGCTGAAAGCTAACACGGGCTGGAAATGGCCCATGTAAATCACGAATTAGATTAACGGGTACAAAAAATTACTGTTCATTATGGGCTAGAGTCATCGTGGGCACAGAGAGCCGAAAGATCTGAAAGGCCTCATATGGGCCGAAGACGTCGTGGGCCATACATGGGCGAAAGTGAAATAAATTTGGTGTTATATTCGACGGCCCACATGGCGTTCTTGGGCCGATTTCCTTTAGGGCCTAACGGGCCGTGAGTTAACGGGCCGTAAAATGGGCTATTCTTGAAGAGACCGTTAACGAGCTTTTCATGGGCCAGCCCGTTAACTTTTGACCAAGTCAAACGGGTCGGCTTTGTAAGCTAAATGGGCCAGTGGTGGGTCGTGGCACGTGTCGACATATCATAGGCGCCTATCTGACCCACTGACAAGCTGACACGTGTTTCGTAAGGCCAATAAGAATTTTACATGTGGAAATTTCCCATTAGTCGGGGCTGTTAACGGGTTATCGGATCCAAAACCCAACCCGATAGCTTAACGGCGTTCCGTTATGGTGTATGCCACGTGTCGGTCACCCTTGACGAAAGCACTTCTGTGACGCGCAATTTATCGTCATGGGAGTGGACACTTCTGTGATGATAATTTTGGTAATGTCATGGAACACTTCTACGACAGCACAGGTATGACTATCTTGATTCTGTCATAAAATCGTCATGGATGTACATGCATGACAAAAACACGACCTACTGTGACAAATACGTATCATCACGGAAGTGTATTTTTTTTGTAGTGTCTATTCTTGCCTTTATGCCTAGCTAGGGGCGTTAAATGATAGCGCTTGTTGGGAGGCAACCCAATTTTATTTTTGTTCCTTGCTTTTTGGTTCTGTTTAGTAATAAATATTTAATCTAGCCTCTGGTTAGATGTGGTTTTATGTTTTAATTAGTGCTTGTGCCAAGTAAAACCTATAGGATCTTCTTGGATGATAGTTATTTGATCTTGCTGAAAAAGTCAGAAACTTTCTGCTCACGAAAACAATTGTTAAAAATCACCAGAACGTGATAAAATATTGATTCCAATTGCAATATATCAATAAAAAAATTATCTAGGTCGTACTATTTTTGTAGATTTTTCTGAGTTAGAGAAGTTTGCGTTAGATACAGATTACTACAGACTGTTCTGTTTTTGACGGATTCTGTTTTTCGTGTGTTGTTTGCTTATTTTGATGAATCCATGGCTAGTATTGGAGGTTATGAACCATAGAGAAGTTGGAATACAGTAGGTTTAACACCAATATAAATAAATAAATAATGAGTTCATTACAGTACCTTAAAGTGGTGGTTTGTTTTATTTCGCTAACGGAGCTCATGAGATTTTCTGTTGAGATTTTTTGTTGAGTTTTGTGTTGTGAAGTTTTCAAGTTTTTGGGTAAAGATTTGATGGATTATGGAATAAGGAGTGGAAAGAGACTAAGCTTGGGGATGACCAAGGCACCCCAAGTTAAAATCCAAGGAAAACCTAAAGCCTAAGCTTGGGGATGCCCCGGAAGGCATCCCCTCTTTCGTCTTCGTCCATCGGTAACTTTACTTGATGCTATATTTTTATTCACCACATGATATGTGTTTTGCTTGGAGCGTCTTGTATGATTTGAGTCTTTGCTTTTTAGTTTACCACAATCATCCTTGCTGTAAACACCTTTTGGGAGAGACACACATGAATCGGAATTTATTAGAATACTCTATGTGCTTCACTTATATCTTTTGAGCTAAATAATTTTGCTCTAGTGCTTCACTTATATCTTTTAGAGCACGATGGTGGTTTTATTTTATATAAATTATTGATCTCTCATGCTTCACTTATATTATTTTTGGAGTCTTTTAGAACAGCATGGTAGTTTGCTTTGGCTATAAAATTAGTCCTAATATGATAGGCATCCAAGATGGATATAATGAAAATTTTCATATAAGTGCGTTGAATACTAAGAGAAGTTTGATACTTGATGATTCTTTTGAGATATGGAGATAGTGATATTAAAGTTGTTCTAGTTGAGTAGTTGTGAATTTGAGAAATACTTGTGTTCAAGTTTGCAAGTCCCGTAGCATGCACGTATGGTAAACGTTGTGTAACAAATTTGAAACATGAGGTGTTCTTTGATTGCCATCCTTATGAGTGGCGGTCGTGGACGAGCGATGGTCTTTTCCTACCAATCTATCCCCCTAGGAGCATGCGCGTAGTACTTCGTTTTGATAACTAATAGATTTTTGCAATAAGTATGTGAGTTCTTTATGACTAATGTTGAGTCCATGGATTATACGCAGTCTCACCCTTCCACCATTGCTAGCCTCTCTAATACCGCACACCTTTCGCCGGTATCATACAACCACCATTTACCCTCCTCAAAACAGCCACCATACCTACCTATTATGGCATTTCCATAGCCATTCCGAGATATATTGCCATGCAACTTACCACCGTTCCGTTTATTATGACACGCTTCATCATTGTCATATTGCTTTGCATGATCGTGTAGTTGACATCATATTCGTGGCAAAGCCACCATTCATAATTCTTTCATACATGCCACTCTTGATTCATTGCATATCCCGGTACACCGCCGGAGGCATTCATATAGAGTCATATTTTGTTCTAGTATCGAGTTGTAATCATTGAGTTGTAAATAAATAGAAGTGTGATGATCATCATTAATGGAGCATTGTCAAAACAAAGTCCAAATAAAAAAAGGAAGGCCCAAAAAAGAAAAAAAAGGAAATAAAAGGGACAATGTTACTATCCTTCTACCACACTTGTGCTTCAAAGTAGCACCATGATCTTCATGATAGAGAGTTTCCTATGTTGTCATTTTCATATACTAGTGGGAATTTTACATTATAGAACTTGGCTTGTATATTCCAATGATGGGCTTCCTCAAAAATTCCCTAGGTCTTCGTGAGCAAGCGAGTTGGATGCACACCCACTTAGTTTCTTTCGTTGAGTTTTCATACACTTATTTCTCTAGTGCATCCGTTGCATGTTAATCCTGATTCACTCACATTGATATCTATTAATGGGCATCTCCATAGCCCGTTGATACGCCTAGTTGATGTGAGACTATCTTCTCCTTTTTGTCTTCTCCACAACCACCATTCTATTCCACATATAGTGCTATGTCCATGGCTCACGCTCATATATTGCGTGAAGATTGAAAAAGTTTGAGAACATAAAAAGTATGAAACAATTGCTTGGCTTGTCATCGGGGTTGTGCATGATTTAAATATTTTGTGTGGTGAAGATAGAGCATAGCCAGACTATATGATTTTGTAGGGATAACTTTCTTTCGCCATGTTATATTGAGAAGACATGATTGCTTTGTTAGTATGCTTGAAGTATTATTATTTTCATGTCAATATTAAACTTTTATCTTGAATCTTTAGGATCTGAACATTCATGCCACAATAAATAAAATTACATTGAGAATTTTGCTAGGTAGCATTCCGCATCAAAAATTCTGTTTTTATCATTTACCTACTCGAGAACGAGCAGGAATGAAGCTTGGGGATGCTTGATACATCTCCAACATATCTATAATTTTTATTGTTCCATGCTATTATATTATCTGTTTTGGATGTTTAATGGGCTTTACTAAGCACTTTTATATTATTTTTGGGACTAACCTATTAACCGAAGGCCCAGTGCAAATTCTGTATTTTTTGCCTATTTTAGAGTTTCACAGAAAAGGAATATCAAACGGAGTCCAAACGGAATGAAACCTTCGGGAGAGTTATTTTTGGAACAAACGTGATCCAGGGGACTTGGAGTGGACATCAAGAAAGAAGCAAGGAGGCCACGAGGCAGGGAGGCGTGCCCCCACCCTCTTGGGCCCCTTGCAGCTCCACCGACCTACTTCTTCCTCCTATATATATCCATATACCCCGAAAACATCCAGGAGCACCACGAAACCCTATTTCCACCGCCACAACCTTCTGTACCCGTGAGATCCCATCTTGGGGCCTTTTTCGGTGCTCCGTCGGAGGAGGCATCGATCACGGAGGGCTTCTACATCAACACCATAGCCTCTCCGATGATGTGTGAGTAGTTTACCTCAGACCTTCGGGTCCATAGTTATTAGCTAGATGGCATCTTCTCTCTCTTTGGATCTCAATACAAAGTTCTCCTCGATCTTCTTGGAGATCTATTCGATGTAACTCTTTTTGCGGTGTGTTTGTCGAGATCCGTTGAATTGTGGGTTTATGATCAAGATTATCTATGAGCAATATTTGAATCTCCTCTGAATTGTTTTATGTATGATTGGTTATCTTTGCAAGTCTCTTCGAATTATCCGCTTTGGGTTCAATCATGCGGTGCTCGATCCCAGTGACAGAAGGGGAAACAACATGTATTGTATTGTTGCCATCGAGGATAAAAAGATGGGGTTTATATCATATTGCTTGAGTTTATCCCTCTACATCATGTCATATTGCCTAATGCGTTACTCTGTTCTTATGAACTTAATACTCTAGATGCATGCTGGATAGCGGTCGATGTGTGGAGTAATAGTAGTAGATGCAGAATCATTTTGGTCTACTTGTCGCGGACATGATGCCTATATACATGATCATGCCTAGATATTCTCATAACTATGCACTATTCTATCAATTGCTCGACAGTAATTTGTTCACCCACCGTAATACTTATGCTATCTTGAGAGAAGCCACTAGTGAAACCTATGGGCCCCGGGTCTATTTTCCATCATATTAATCTCCCAACAACTAGCGATTTCTGGCACCGTTTATTTTGCAATCTTTACTTTTCAATCTATACAACAAAAATACCAAAAATATCTATCTTATTATCTCTACCAGATCTCACTTTTGCAAGTGGCCGTGAAGGGATTGACAACCCCTTTATCGCGTTGGTTGCAAGGTTCTTATTTGTTTGTGTAGGTACGAGGGATTTGCGTGTAGCCTCCTACTGGATTGATACCTCGGTTCTCAAAAACTGAGGGAAATACTTACGCTACTTTGCTGCATCACCCATTTCTCTTCAAGGGAAAACCAACGCAGTGCTCAAGAGGTAGCAATGAGGGCTTCTTGTCAATCAACGACACCAACCGTCAATATGCGAGTAAGTACATCGATGAATTCTTGGTTAGCAATAAGGACAAATAAACGATTCTCCTACCTTATCATCCCAGGTAAGTCATCCGTGGATAGCACTATAACACATATGTGCATTTCTATAGTTACTTTGCACGCATGGAGGCTAACTTGATCATGTATTTTGCGCAGCAGGGGGTGTCATGCCGTTCTCATCGTTCTTTACCCGCGTTACTCCCGCGCTCTATATTTGGACCCGTCGAAGAACATACAGAAGAAAGATTACACACACATAAAGTATGTTGCGATGAGCTATCTTGGGCTTCAGCATGCGGGGTGGCTACATCCAATGCAAAAAAACAAATAAGGCCGGGCATTGTTTCGGCCACAAGACTAACTTTTGTTGCATCCAGCAACCGGCAAGAAGTGAGAATGATGGATTCTACGTCATCCATCTAATGATGGAGTACAGAAGGGATGTGCAATCACTTTGCATGAAATCTTCATCCGATACCCATATCCAGAGATGGGCCGAAGCCTTTGGAGCCGTGCCGGATAATCGACTTCGAAATGATTTCTACCGGATCCAGCAGGAAATTGCGTCCATCATCATGAAAGATGTCCTCGAAGAGAATGGGATGTTCTACGGTGGCCCAATATCGTGAGCTGACGTCCGAACCCGTATTGCCCTACAGCGTAAGGACATGACGCCTTTCACTAAGCTTGGGTCCACCCTTCCGGATATGGACAGATGGGAAGAGTGCACTGCTTAAAAACAATGTGTCTGTTTAGTTATTTGTTACTTTCTGTACGATGAAACTTCGAATCTCTCAGTATGACGAAACTATTAGATGTATGGTGTTGCGCTCTAGTTAATTACTTTCGGTACAATGAAATTTGTTAACTATGTTTACTATATATGTTGCTTCTATTTCATAACTGTTTCGTTCCATTCGCTTCATGATATATATATATATATATATATATATATGTGTGTGTGTGTGTGTGTGTGTGTGTGTGTGTGTGTGTGTGTGTGCGTGTGTGTGTGTGTGTGACAGGTATATAGATCAACGATGCCGAGGAAGTGGTATCCCGTGTATGTAGGGCAAGTTCCGGGTGTGTATGATGAGTGGCAGTGTGGGGCCCAAGTCTCCAGCTTCTCCTAGAGAAGCGAGAAAGGGTTTGATAGCGAGCGTGTCGAAGCTAGTTACTTGAGATTCATAGCACAACAGGGGATTCGTAACCAGCATTGCAAAACTACTACATAATACCGCTTTTGATCATCATGATTGCTCTTATCTTCTATGCGGTCATATCATAGTCTACATAGATGATGAAACATGAGTATGTGACCATGTAGTTGCATGTACTGAGAACTTGTAATGACTTGTAACGCTATTTGAGACATGTGTTCGACCATGATTGATGATGATGAGATACTTGAGACATGTCGAGACTTCTAATAACTTTGGCTCATCGATGACTCACTTGATTTTCAATGAATATGCATGTTATTGTATAAACATTGGATCTGTTTAATTGTGTCTGAGCCAAAACGCAAAAAAAAATACAAAAGTTAGCGATGGAGTGGGGGTAAAGATTACCGGTAGCACTCAAATGTAACAAGAGCGCTGGCTAGTTCCACGCTACCGTAGATAATTATCAATAGCGTTGGGGAAGCACGCTACAGCTAGCTTTAGATACCCGATGGCTTGGGCCAAACAAGCGCCATCTGCTAAAAAAAGAGTCAGAAGGCCAGTAGCAGATGGCACCGCCCACGCTACTAATAGCAAAAAAACAGCGCTACTGGTAAGGGTTTTCCTAGTAGTGTTAGCTTAAAGGGGTTAAACAGGACAAAGGACACAGAGAGTTTATACTGGTTCGGCCCCTTGCAGTGAAGGTAAAGGCCTAATCCAGGTTGAGGTGGTATTGCTTAGGTTTCAATTACTAGAGAGCGAATACGCTTGACCTAGCTTTCGGTCTCTTGTTTCTTGCCCTAAACCGCCGCCGGGTCGTCCCTTTATATACACAGGTTGACGCCCAGCGGCTCACGGAGTCCCGGCTGGCTCATACACAACGTGTCCGGCTCGGTGACTAATTATACATGCCTTATAATACAAGTCATACATATATGGCGGTTTACACCTGTTGGGCCTTAAGTCGCCTTTGGGTTTTGGGCCTTCAGTAAGCCTGCTTCGTGTACCGACATCTTCAACATCTTCATGGGCTTTGTCATAAAAAACCACCAGCGGAATAACCCGGCCCCTCCTGGGCGGGTCATACCCAATAGTTATATCCCCAACAGGATAGATTATACCTGCTTCTAGAAGTTTTAATATTTCCGTTCTTAGCACTTCTTTCATCTTCGGGTTTTAACCGACGTTGGTGATCAACAACGGGTTTAGCATCAGGTTCCATATTAATTTTGTGATGACATATAGTGGGACTAATGCCCTTTAAATCATCAAGAGTATATCCAATAGCAGCTCGGTGCTTCCTTAGAACCTTCAATAATCTTTCTTCTTCATGTTCTGAAAGGTTTGCACTGATAATAACATGGTATATCTTCTTTTCATCAAGATAAGCATATTTCAAAGTGTCAGGCAATTGTTTTAATTCAAACATAGGATCACCTTTAGGTGGAGAAGGACCTCCTAGAGTTTCAATAGGCAAATTGTGTTTAAGCAGAGGACGTTGGTCAAAGAAAATCTTATCTATTTCATTTCTTTCATGCATATGAAAATCATTTTCATGGTCTAGCAAATATTGTTCTAGTGGATCAGTAGGTGTGGTACAACAATAGAAGCAAGACCAATTAATTCATGCTTACTAGGCAATTCTTTTTCATGAAGTTTTCTACTAAACTTGGAAAAATTAAACTCATGAGACTCATCACCAAAACTAACACTGACAGTTTGTTTCTCACAATCTATTCTAGCATTAACGGTGTTCAAGAAAGGTCTACCAAAGATAATGGGACAAAAGTAATCTTGTGGGAAACCAAGAACAAGAAAATTAGTAGGGTATTTTATTTTCCCACACAAGACTTCAACATCTCAAACAATCCCAATTGGTGATATAGTGTCTCTATTAGCAAGTTTAATAGTAACATCCATGTCTTCTATCTCTGCGGGTGCTATGTCATTCATAATTTCTTGATATAAGGTGTAAGGAATAGCACTCACACTAGCACCTATGTCACATAAACCATGATAACAGTGATCTCCTATTTTAACTGAGATAACACGCATGCCAACAACAGGTCTATGTTTATCGTTTTTATCAGGTTTGACAATTCTAGCAGCTTCTTCATAGAAGTAAATAACATGCCCATCCATATCTTCTTCCAAGAGATCTTTAACCATAGCAATACTAGGTTCTACTTTAGTTTTTTCATCAGTTTTAGGTGTTCTAATATAGCTTTTGTTAACCACAGTTGAAACTTTAGCATGTTCTTTATCCTAACAGGGAAAGGTGGTTTCTCAATATAAGCAGAGGGAACAAATGGGTCAACATTATAAAGTATAGTTTCTTATTTAACTGGTATCGGTTCTCTAATTTCTTCTTTAATAGGTGGGTGATATTTAAATCACTTCACTTTAGGGAGATCAACATGAGTAGCAAATGATTCAGAAAAGGAGGCTACTATCTCAGAGTCAAGTCCATATTCAGTGCTAAACTTTTGAAAAGCATCGGTATCCATAAAAGATTTAACACAATCATACTTAAGCTTAATGATTGACTCTTTACCTTCGTCGAGTTCCCAATCTTCAGAGTTGCGTTTAATTCTTTCCAAAAGATCCCACCGGAATCCAATAGTCTTCTTCATAAAAGAACCAGCACAAGAAGTATCAAGCATGGTTTGATCATTACGAGAAAGCCGAGCATAAAAATTCTAGATAATAATTTCTTCTAAGAGCTCATGATTAGGGCATGAATATAACATTGACTTAAGCCTCCCCCAAGCTAGAGAGATACTTTCTCCTTCACGAGGCCAAAAATTATATATATAATTCCGATCACGATGAACTAGATGCATAGGATAATTTTTTGGTGGAACTCCAATTTCAAACGATTCCAATCTTCAGATCCAATATCATCGCATAGCCTATACCATGCT
The DNA here is from genome assembly GCA_021605145.1 of Aegilops bicornis. Taxonomy (NCBI): domain Eukaryota; kingdom Viridiplantae; phylum Streptophyta; class Magnoliopsida; order Poales; family Poaceae; genus Aegilops; species Aegilops bicornis. Next base: position 555,821,717 of record CM038671.1, on the reverse strand, counting down.
AATGCTTTTCCCTTCAAAGATAAAGTGAAAACCTTATTCATAACTTCATCTCCGAGTAAACCTGCAAGCATGAACAATCCACAAATTTGTTCTACATATAACAAGTGCATATCAGGACGTTCGGTTCCATCTCCTACATAAGTATTAGCTAGCAGTTGTTCTATCATACCCAAAGGAATTTCATATTCAATATTTTCAGTAGGTGCAATAGGTTGAGGGGTAGCTAATTGTGGTTTCTATCGAGGTGAGGATACCCGGAACAAACCCCTCAAAGGATTGTTTTCCATAGTAGCAAGTGACAATAAATTTCAGCACACTATATAAATGTTTCCTTACCAAATTCCACTTACCAAAGGCACTTCACTCCCCGGCAACGGCGCCAGAAAATAGCCTTGATTACCCACAAGTATAGGGGATCAATTGTAGCTATTTTCGATAATCAAGAGTGTCGAACCCAACGAGGAGCAGAAGGAAATGACAAGTAGTTTTCAGTAAGGCAATGTCTGCAAGTGCTGAAATTGTAAGTAGCAGAGTAGTTTGATAGCAAGATAATTTGTAACGAGCAAGTAACGATAGTAGTAACAAAAGTGCAGCAAGGTAGCCCAATCCTTTTGAGTCAAAGGACAGACCAAAACGGTCTCTTATGATAAGCAAAGCATTCTTGAGGGTACACGGGAATTTCATCTAGTCACTTTCATCATGTTGGTTCGATTCGTGTTCGGTACTTTGATAATTTGATATGTGGGTGGACCGGTGCTTAGGCGTTGTTCTTACTTGAACAAGCCTCCTACTTATGATTAACCCTCACGCAAGCATCCGCAACTACGATAAAAGTATTAAGAATAAATTCTAACCATATCATTGAACTTTTGGATCCAATCGGTCCCTTACGGAATAGCACATAAACTGGGGTTTAAGCTTCTGTCACTCTCGCAGCCCATCATCTAATTGCTACTCCACAATGCATTCCCTTAGGCCCAAATATGGTGAAGTGTCATGTAGTTGACGTTCACATGACACTACTAAGGGAATCACAACATACATACTATCAAAATATTGTACACATATCAATTTCACATGATTACTTGCAACATGATTTCTACCGTGACCTCAAGAACAAAACTAACTAATCACAAATGATAATCATGCTCAAGATCAGACGGGTATTAAATAGCATATTGGATCTGAACATATAATCTTCCACCAAATAAACCATATAGTAATCAACTACAAGATGCAATCAACACTACTAGTCACCCACAAGCACCAATCTATAGTTCCGGTAACAAGATTGAACACAAGAGATGAACTAGGGTTTGAGATGAGATGGTGTTGTTGAAGATGTTGATGGAGATTGCCCTCCCAAAGATGGGAGATTTGTTGGTGATGATGATGAGGATGATTTCCCCCTCCGGGAGGGTAGTTCCCCTGGCGGAATCGCTCCGCCGGAGGGCAAAAGTGTTCCTGCCCAAGTTCTGCCTCGAGACGGCGGCGCTCCGTCCCAAAAGTACTCCCTCTATTTTTTTCTAGGTCAAAATGACCTATATACCAGAAGATGCGCACCTGAGGTGGGCCTGGGTGAGCACAACGCACTTGCAGGCGGCGCTGGGCTCCTGGCGCACCTGTGTGGGTTGTGCCCACTGGTGGTCCCCTCCGTAGTTATTTGCTCCAATATTCCTCAAATATTCCATAAAAAATCTCCGTGAAGTTTTAGCTTGTTTGGAGTTGTGCAGAATAGGTAGCCTGATGTAGCTTTTCCAGGTCCAGATTTCCAGTTGCCGGAATTCTCCCTCTTTGTGTATACCTTGCATATTATGAGAGAAAAGGCATTAGAATTACTCCAAAAAGCATTATTATGGATAAAAACGTCATAAATAACAGTAAGAGAAACATGATGCAAAATGGACGTATCATAGGATGAAGATGGTATCTCTCGGACAACCCTGCAACCAAATAACAAAGAGTCTCTTGTGTCCCCAACACACCCAATACAATGGTAAATTGTATAGGTTCACTAGTTCGGCGAAGAGATAGTGATACAAGCGTAATATGGATAGTAGATATAGGTTTTTGTAGTCTGAAAATATAAGAACAACAAGGTAGCAAATAACAATATGAGCGAAAATGGTATTGCAATGCTTCGAAACAAGGCCTAGGGTTCATACTTTCACTGGTGCAAATTCTCTCAACAATGATAACATAATTAGATCATATAACAATTCCTCAACGTGCAACAAAGAGTCACTCCAAAGTCACTAATAGCAGAGAACAAACAAAGAGATTATTGTAGGGTACGAAACCACCTCAAAGTTATTCTTTCTGATTGATCTATTGGGCTATTCCTATAAGTGTCACAAACAACCCTAGAATTCGTACTAAAATAACACCTTAAGATACACATCAACCAAAACCCTAATGTCACCTAGATACTCCAATGTCACCACAAATATCTGCAGGTTTGATTATACGATATGCATCACACAATCTCATATTCATCTATTCAAACCAACACAAAGAACTTCAAAGAGTGCCCCAAAGTTTCTACCGGAGAGTCAAGACGAAAACGTGTGCCAACCCCTATGCATAAGTTCACAAGGTCATAGAACCCGCAAGTTGATCACCAAAACATACATCAAGTAGATCATGAGAATATCCCATTGTCACCAAAGATAAGCACATGCAAGACATACATCAAGTGTTATAAAATCCTTAAAGACTCAATCCGATAAGACAACTTCAAAGGGAAAACTCAATCCATTACAAGAAGATAGAGGGGGAGAAACGTCATAAGTTCGAACTATAATAGCAAAGCTCGTGGTACATCAGGATCGTGCCAAATCAAGAACACGAGAGAGAGAGAGAGAGAGAGAGAGAGATCAAACACGTAGCTACTGGTACATACCCTCAGCCCCGAGGGTGAACTACTCCCTCCTCATCATGGAGAGCGCCGGGTTGATGAAGATGGCCACCGGTGATGGTTTCCCCCCTTGATACGTCTCCAACGCATCTATAATTTATGAAGTATTCATGCTATTATTTCATCATTCTTGGGTGTCTTACAATCATTTTATAGCAACTTTATATCATTTTTTGGGACTAACCTATTGACCCAGTGCCCAGTGCCAGTTGATGTTTTTTGCTTGTTTTTTACATCGCAGGAAATCAATACCAAATGGAGTTCAAACGCAACGAAACTCCATGGAGATTTTTTATGGACCAGAAGGAACCCAATGGGCCAGAGCTGCACCTGGGGGGTGCCTCGAGGGGGCACAACCCTGACGCGCCCAGGTGGGTTGTGCCCACCTCAGTGGCCTCATGTACCCCTCCTTTGCACTATAAATTCCCAAATATTCCGAAACCCCTCGGGGTTACCCTAGATCAGAAGTTCCGCCGCCGCAAGGTCTCTGTATCCACGAAAACCAATCTAGACCCCGTTCCGGCACCCTGCCGGAGGAGGGGATCATCTTCGGTGGCCATCTTCATCATCTCGGTGGCCACCACGATGAGGAGGGAGTAGTCCACCCTCGAGGTTAAGGGTTTGTACCAGTAGCTATGTGTTTAATCTCTCTCTCTCTCTCTCTCTCTCTCTCGTGATCTATATCATGGGCTTTGTTAATATAGTCGGATCATATGATGTTTCTCCCCTCTATACTCTTGTTGTGATGAATTGAGTCTTTACCCTTTGAAGTTTTGTCTTGTCGGATTGAATATTCAGATATGAGAACACATGATATATGTCTTGCGGTATGAATACTTGAGGTGACAATTGGGGTATCATATTGATTCACTTGATATGTGTTATGGCATTCAACTCGCGGATTCCCGCGGTGATATTGGGGTAATCTATGCATAGGAGTTGATGCACGTTTTTATTATCTTTTCTCTGATAGAAACTTTGGAGTCTCCTTGTAGTTCTTTGTGTGGATTGAGTATTATGAATATGAATATGCTTTGGTGTTATTCTAAAACAACCTCTAGGATAGATCGAATGGAAAAAAATAGCTTTGCATTATTTTAGTACGAACTCTTGAATAGATCGAGCGGAAAGAATAGCTTTGAGGTGGTCTCGTACCCTACAAACAATTTCTATCTTTTGTTCTTCGCTAATAGGAACTCGGGAGTGATTCTTTGTTGCACTTTGAGGGATAATCATATGATCCAACTATGTTAGCATTGTTGAGAGGTTGCACTAGTGAAAGTACGGACCCTGGGCCTCATTTTCAAGCATTGCAATACCCTTTTTTGTGCCCGTTTACTATTTGCTACCTTGCTGTTTTTATTTATTCAGATTATAAAAATATATTTCTACCATCCATATTACACTTTTATCACCATCTCTTCGCGAACTAGTGCACCTATACAATTTTCCATTGTATTGGGTGTGTTGGGGACACAAGAGATTTCTTGTATTTGGTTGCAGTGGTCGCTTGAGAGAGACTATCTTCATCCTACGCCTCCCACGGATTGATAAACCTTAGGTCATCCACTTGAGGGAAAATTGCTACTGTCCTAAAAAACTCTGCGCTTGGAGGCCCAACACGTGTCTACAAGAATAAATTGCAGAGTAGACATCACCCCTCCGGCAGGGTGCCGGAACAAGGTCCTGATTGGTTTTTGGTGGCTACAGAGGCTTGCGGCAGCGGAACTGCTGATCTAGGTTTCTTTTCGGGGGTTTCTGTAATTATAGGAATTTTTGGCGTCGAGAACAAGTCAGGGGGATCCACGATGGGCCCACAAGGACGGAGGGCGCGCCCAGGGGGGTAGGGCGCGCCCTCCACCCTTATGGAGGCCTCGTGGCTCTTCTGGCCCAACTCTTTTGCTTCGTGGGCTTCTTCTGGCCCATAAAAAATCACCGTAAATTTTCAGCTCATTTGGACTCCATTTGGTATTCCCTTCCTGTAAAACTCAAAAACAAGGAAAAACATAAACTAGCACTGGGCCCTAGGTTAATAGGTTAGTCCCAAAAATCATATAAAATAGCATATAAATGCATATAAAACATCCAAGAAGGGTAATATAATAGCATGGAACAATCAAAAATTATAAATACGTTGGAGACGTATCAGGTAGTGGGGCCCACGGGCATCGTTTTGACCTACCTCTGCCTCTATAAATAATCTAAATTTGCAAAACCCTCAGGGGAGTCCACGAAATACTTTTTCCGCCACTGCAGATTCCAGAACCACGAGATCCAATCTAGAGGCCTTTTCCGGCACTCAGGCAGAGGGGGAAACAATCAAGGAGGGGGTTCTTCATCATCCTTGCTGCCCCTCCGATGATGCGTGAGTAGTTTACCACAAACCTACATGTCCGTAGTTAGTAGCTAGATGGCTTCTTCTCTCTTTTTGATCTTCAATACAATGTTCTCCTCGATGTTTTTAGAGATCTATTTGATGTAATGACTTTCTGCGGTGTGTTTGTTGGGATTCGATGAATTGTGAGTTTATGATCAGATCTATCCATGAATATTATTTTTGAGTTTTCTCTGAACTCTTTTATACACGATTGTTATGGCCTCGTATTTCTTCTCCGGTTTATTGGTTTGGTTGTGGCCAACTAGATTGATTTATCTTGCCATCTACATCATCCCGGGGCTCTCCATGATGAGGAGAGACTAGTTCACCCTCGGGGCTAAGGGTATATGTACCAGTAGCTATGTGTTTGATCTCTCTCTCTCTCTCTCTCTCTCTCTCTCTCTCTCGTGTTCTCGATTTGGCATGATCTTGATGTACCGCGAGCTTTGTTACTATAGCTGAATCATATGGTGTTTCTCCCCCTCTATCTTCTTGTGATGAATTGAGTTTTACCTTTGAGATTTCACTATTACCTGATTGAATACTATTATGGATTTGAGAACACTTGATGTATGTCTTGCGTGGGATACCCGTGGTGACAAAGGGGTGTTCTATTGATTCACTTGATGTATGTTTTGGCAATCAACTCGCGGATTCCTGAGGTGACATTGGGGTAATGTATGCATAGGGGTTGATGCACGTTTTCGTCCTTGTTTCTCTGGTAGGAATCTTGGGGCACTCTTTGAGGTTCTTTATGTTGGATTGAATATTATGAATCAGAAGTTGTTTGATGCATATCGTATAATTGACCCACGGATACTTGTGGTGACATTGGAGTATCTAGGTGACACTAGGGTTGATTGATGTGTGTCATATGGTGTTATTTTACTACGAACTCTAGGGTTGTTTGTGACACTTATAGGAATAGCTCAATGGATTGATCGGAAAGAATAACTTTGAGGTGGTTTCGTACCCTACAAGCAATTTCATCTTATGTTCTCCACGATAGGAACTTTGGAGTGACTTTTGTTGCACGTTGAGGGATTTCCATATGATCTAATTATGTTATCATTATTGAGAGAACTTGCACTAGTGAAAGTATGAACCCTAGGCCTTGTTTTCAAGCATTGCAATATTGTTTTCGCTCACTTTTACTACTTGCTACCTTGTTGTTTTTATATTTTCAGATTATAAAAACCTATATCTACCATCCATATTGCACTTGTATCACCATCTCTTCGCCGAACTAGTGCACCTATACAATCTACCATTGTATTGGGTGTGTTGGGGACACAGGAGACTCTTTGTTACTTGGTTGCAGGGTTGTTTGAGAGAGACCATCTTCATCCTATGCCTCCCACGGATTGATAAACCTTAGGTCATCCACTTGAGGGAAATTTGCTACTGTCCTACAAAACTCTGCACTTGGAGGCCCAACATGAGTCTAGAAGAAGAAGGTTTGCGTAGTAGACATCAGGCGCCCCCCACTATGCACCATACTGCATTGGAGGCTTCAATGGAGGACGGGGGGAACCCACAATGGCCCCTTATACTTTTCATCCGGGTGGGAAGAACCAAGGAGGCCCATTCGTGAGAGGCTTTCTTATCCCACACGAGGCCGTTTGAACAATGGTGTCAACCGGCCAATGCAAGATAATCAAAAAGGGGTCAACAAGCAAATCTGGCGTGCTAAATCACCAAGTGCTGAAATTTCAGAACCTAGCAAGCAAAAGGAGAAGAGTACTAGTGCTGAATCTGTTACGATAGGCACTAAAGAATTAATAATCAAAAAGCCAATTATTTTTGATAATCCGGCTAATTCTAATAAGGATGTGGCTGTTGTCTAGCAAGGTCCCATGGCTTATGATCATGAAGCTAGCAGAAGCAAGGCCAAGCTGAGGGATCCAAAATATACTCAGCCTAAGTGGTGTCCCTCCGGTCTGACTAAGGCACAAAAAAGGAGGTTGTAGCGCATGAGGAGCCACGAGAAGGAGGAACAAGAAGCAGAGAGGCAAAGGGATAAACTGTTCAATGAAACCCATCCCATGATGCCCGCAAGACAAGTCTGGAAGCCTAAGCAAAAGGAAAATGTAGCAGCTTCTGCATTGATCATAGCAACACCTACACCACCAACGGAGGACGATGCGACTGCTATTACATCGTCCACTTTGCCCATTACTTCGTCTTCACTTGGAGATATTTAGGAGTCAGTGGACATGCTTGAGGAAGGAGATGAAATGCTTGATTACGAGTCTACACCGTTTCATGAAGGTATGGATATTAATATGGTGTATTACTTACCCGCTGAATTTCGCGCTATAGATGAAGAAGGGGAAGTAGCTCAGCTAGATTTTGGTCCTAAAATGCTATATTCGAGAAGCTAAAAGAACCGGTGACGCACTTGAAGCCATTGTTCCTTAAAGGTCATATTAATGGATCGTCGGTTGCTAGAATGCTTGTCAATGGTGAAGTGGTGAATCTTATGACATATTCCGTCTTCAAAAAATTGGGGATGCGTGATGAAGAGTTAATAAAGACCAACATGGTGCTTAATGGATTTGAAGGCAAAGAGAAAATTGAAGCCAAAGGTGTAATGTATGTGGATCTTACGGTGGGAAGAAAAACTTTGGCTACTGCATTCTTTGTCGCCGAGGTGCAAGGTAATTACAATGTGATACTAGGCCGCGATTGGGTTCATGCAAAGCAATGTGTGCCATCAAGTATGCACCAGTTTTTGATCCAATGGGTCGATGATGAAGTGGAGGTCATTCATGCGGATAATTCGGCTTGTGTTGCTTTGGCCGATGCATCGGTGGATTGGCAACATCCTAATGCTACTTGCTTGACAGGGCGTGACTTATCAGAATTTGATTTTCTTAGTGCTACAAAAAGTGGTTTCGTGCCCATTTCTTTAAAGCCGGTTGGCGATAATCGGCTCCAAGGTATGATGTATTGAAATGGATCCTAACTCAGTGTGGTTACAAAAGCATCTTGTAGAATATCGGTCCAATGAGAACGATGTGTATGAGTCCATAGAAGAGTTAGATGATATGGATAAATTAGGACAATGTTTTACATCGGCTGATCCGTTAGAAGAAATAGATATAGGAGATGGTTCAATTCGTAGGCCGACATTTGTAAACGAAAATTTAAGAGCCAATCATAAAGCTAAGTGGATTGAGCTATTGAAAGAATATGTTTGTTGCTTTGCATGGGAATATCATGAGATGCTAGGTTTAAGCCGAGAGTTAGTGGAGCATCGGTTACCTATAAAGGCCGGTTTTAGACCGTACAAGCAATCAGCCAGAAAGTTTAATCCAAAAATGTATGACCGGATCAAGGAAGCGATTGGTCGTTTGCTTAAAGCTAATTTTATTAGACCTTGCAGGTATGCCGAGTGGATTTCTAACATTGTACCAGTAGAGAAGAAAGGCTCCGGCAAGTTGAGGGTGTGCATTGATTTCAGAGATTTGAATAGAGCTACACCTAAAGATGAGTAGCCCATGCCAATAGACGATATGCTTATTAATGATGCTTCTGGACATAAGGTCATTAGCTTTCTTGATGGTAATGTGGGGTATAATCAGATTTTTATGGCCGAAGAGGACATGTCCAAAACGGCTTTTCGATTTCCTGGTTTCCTTGGTTTATTTGAGTGGACAGTGATGACCTTTGGATTAAAAAATGCCGGTGCAACGTATCAAAGGGCTATGAATTTAATTTTTCATGATTTACTTGGTGTTATACTTGAGGTTTATATTGATGATATTGTTGTCAAATCGGATGCTTTTGAATCTCATCTAGCCGATTTGCGCTTAGATTTTGAGAGAATGAAAAATATGGACTAAAGATGAATCCTTTGAAGTGTGCTTTTGGTGTATCGGCTGGAAAGTTTTTGGGTTTTCATCAAGATGGCATAGAAATTGATCCCAAAAATATAGAAGTTATACAAAAGGTGGGGGCTCCAGCATGCAAGAGGGATCTGCAAAAATTCCTTGGCTAAGTCAATTATTTGAGGAGATTCATAGCCAACTTGTCAGGGAAGGTTGACGCATTCACTCCCATCCTTCGGTTAAACAACGATGCCAATTTTACTTGGGGGCAAAACAGCAAGAAGTGTTTGATATGATAACAAAATATTTGTGCACTCCTCCGGTGTTGAAAGCTCCCAAACATAGAGTGACCTTTAGGCTTTATATTGCGGCGGATGAAGGTGTTATTGGTGTTGTTTTGACTCAAGAGACCGAAGGAAAGGATCATGTTATTACTTATTTGAGCCGACGCTTATTGGACGCCGAGACAAGGTGTGACGCCCCCGATTCGACCGTACACTAATCATACATGCAAATGTGTACGATCAAGATCAGGGACTCATGGGAAGATATCACAACACAACTCTAGACACAAATAAAAATAATACAAGCTTTATATTACAAGCCAGGGGCCTCAAGAGCTCGAATACAAAAGCTCGAGACACAAGAGTCAGCGGAAGCAACAATATCTGGGTACAGACATAAGTTAAACAAAAATGCCTTAGGAAGGCTAGCACAAAAGCAACACGATCGAAGAGGCAAGGCCTCCTGCCTGGGACCTTCTAACTAATCCTGGTCGTCGACGGTCTCCACGTAGTAGCATCCGTCAGCGGTGGCGTCTGGCTCGAGGGATCCACCATCTGGTTGCAACAACCGAAAAGAAGGAAGAAGGGGGAAAAGGGGTAGCAAAGCAACCGTGAGTACTCTTCCAAAGTACTCGCAAGCATCAGATCTATACTAAGTATGCATTGGTATCAAATGTGAGGGTTGTATCTGTGGACTAAACTACAGAATGCCAGAATAGAGGGGAATGCCTAGCCTATCGAAGACTAGCATCTTCAAGCAGCTCCAAGCATCTTGCAGCAAGTAGAAGAGTAAATAATAGCAATTTATAATTAACAAGCATGTTGTAGCATTAACGCCCAGAGATCCTTCCTTGACTCCCTGCGAGAAAGCAATCCCGGAGCTACATATCTCAAGTATCCATTTATAGTTGTAAAAGATCAGGATATAAGTCTGAACGTCCGTTACCGTGGGCATGGCTATTAATAGATAATCTTCCAAGCAGGGGTGCACCATGTTTTCCAACACACTTGATTACTCTGGCCGGACACACTTTCCTGGGTCATACCCAACCTCGGAAGATCAACACATCGTAGCCCTACCTAGGCTCAACAGAGAGGTCCCCGCCGGTCTACATCCTAAGCACTCCGGGGTCTGGGCCCATCGCCCGTTGCACTCCGGGTCGTTGCGTGCAGGGCGGGTCCAGGCTCCACCACTACGGGATGGTGCCGGCCCAGCCATGCCGCAATGTTGAACTGGACGTCTGACAAAGCTTCGGCTGATACTACGACACCGAGGCCCATAACTATTCCCGCGTGGTGGTTAGTGCGTAAAGGCCAGAGGCCAACTCAGAAAAAATACCCAAACCATAGTGTATTATTAGCTTGCGGAGACGAGCGGAGACTCACGATCGATGTGACCCCGTCGCCCCGTCTCGTGGACTTACGGCCCCAGAATGACCGGTCGTGCCATGTAATTATCTTGCGGGTGCTCTCCGGGCCCGCCCAACTTTCACAAAGGTCTCAAGTAAAGTCAAGGTAACCATGTGTCCAAACATCAAGGGGAAACCCCGAGGAATCTCCCTTGATGGATTCCACTCGATGTAATCGTCAAGGTGAACGTAAGAGGAACCACCCTCGAGGTTCACACTTGAGGGGTTGCACGACATAGTTGTTGGAAATATGCCCTAGAGGCAATAATAAATTAGTCATTATTATATTTCCTTGTTCATGATAATCGTTTATTATCCATGCTATAATTGTATTGATAGGAAACTCAGATACATGTGTGGATACATAGACAACACCATTTCCCTAGTAAGCATCTAGTTGACTAGCTCGTTGATCAATAGATGGTCACGGTTTCCTGACCATGGACATTGGATGTCGTTGATAACGGGATCACATCATTAGGAGAATGATGTGATGGACAAGACCCAATCATAAGCCTAGCACAAAGATCGTAGTTCGTATGCTAAAGCTTTTCTAATGTCAAGTATCATTTCCTTAGACCATGAGATTGTGCAACTCCCGGATACCGTAGGAATGCTTTGGGTGTACCAAACGTCACAACGAATCGGGTGACTATAAAGGTGCACTACGGTATCTCCGAAAGTGTCCATTGGGTTGGCACGAATCGAGACTGGATTTGTCACTCCGCAGACGGAGAGGTATCTCTGGGCCCACTCGGTAGGACATCATCATAATGTGCACAGTGTGATTAAGGAGTTGATCACGGGATGATGTGTTACAGAGCGAGTAAAGAGACTTGCCGTAACGAGATTGAACAAGGTATCGGGATACCGACGATCGAATCTCGGCAAGTATCATACCGATAGACAAAGGGAATTGTATACGGGATCGATTGAGTCCTTGACATCGTGGTTCATCCGATGAGATCATCGTGGAACATGTGGGAGCCAACATGGGTATCCAGATCCCGCTGTTGGTTATTGACCGGAGAACGTCTCGGTCATGTCTCGCTTGTCTCCCGAACCCGTAGGGTCTACACACTTAAGGTTCGATGACGCTAGGGTTATATAGGAAGCTTGTATGTGGTTACCGAATGTTGTTCGAGTCCGGATGAGATCCTCGACGTCACGAGGAGTTCCTAATGGTCCGGAGGTAAAGAATTATATAGGAAGTGCTGTTTCGCCATCGGGACAAGTTTCGTGATATCGGTATTGTACGGGACCACCGGAGGGGTCCCGGCCCACCGGTGGGGCCACTCTGCCCCGAGGGCCACATGGGCCCTAGGTGGTGCGCCTAGGCCTGCATGGGCCAAGGGGAACCAGCCCCAAGAGGCCCATGCGCATGAAACACTTGGAGAGGAAGAGTCCAAAGAGGGGAAGGCACCTCCGAGGTGCCTTGGGAGGATGGACTCCTCCCCTCTTGGCCGCACCCCTCCCTTGGAGGAGGGGGCAAGGCTGCCTCCCCCTCCTTGGCACCTATATAAAAGGGGAGGGAGGGGGCAGCAGCACCTGAGCCCCGGCGCCTCTCTCTCCTCTCCAACACCTCCTTCTCCTCCGTAGTGCTTGGCGAAGCCCTCGCAGATAGCCACGCCTCCACCACCACCACGCCGTTGTGCTGCTGTTGGATGGAGTCTTCCTCAACCTCTCCCTCTCTCCTTGCTGGATCAAGGCGTGGGAGACGCCACCGGGCTGTACGTGTGTTGAACGCGGAGGTGCCGTCTGCTCGGCACTAGGATCATCGGTGATCTGAATCACGGCAGTACGACTCCATCAACCCTGCTCACTTGAACGCTTCCGCTTAGCGATCTACAAGGGTATGTAGATGCACTCTCCTTCCCTCGTTGCTAGTCTCTCCATAGATAGATCTTGGTGATACGTAGGAAAATTTTGAATTTCTGCCACGCTCCCCAACAAAGTGGCATCATGAGCTAGGTCTATTGCGTAGATTCTTTGCACGAGTAGAACACAAAGTAGTTGTGGGCGTTGATTTTGTTCAATATGCTTGCCGTTACTAGTCTTATCTTGATTCGACGGTATTGTGGGATGAAGCGGCCGGACCAACCTTACACGCACGCTTACGTGAGACCGGTTCCACCGAATCGACATGCACTAGTTGCATAAGGTGGCTGGCGGGTGTCTGCCTCTCCCACTTTAGTCGGAACGGATTCGATGAAAAGGGTCCTTATGAAGGGTAAATAGCAATTGGCATATCACGTTGTGGTTTTATGTAGGTAAGAAACGTTCTTGCTAGAAACCCAAGGCAGCCACGTAAAACATGCAAACAACAATTAGAGGACGTCTAACTTGTTTTTGCGGTGGTATGCTATGTGATGTGATATGGCCAAGAAGAATGTGATGAATGATATGTGATGTATGAGATTGATCATGTTCTTGTAATAGGATTCACGACTTGCATGTCGATGAATATGACAACCGGCAGGAGCCATAGGAGTTGTCTTTATTTATTGTATGACCTGCGTGTCATTAAACAACGCCATGTAATTACTTTACTTTATTGCTATCCCGGTAGCCATAGTAGTAGAAGTAATAAGTTGGCGAGACAACTTCATGGAGACACGATGATGGAGATCATGATGATGGAGATCATGGTGTCATGCCGGTGACAATGATGATCATGGAGCCTCAAGATGGAGATCAAAAGGAGCAATATGATATTGGCCATATCATGTCACTACTATATATAATTGCATGTGATGTTTATTATGTTTATGCATCTTGTTTACTTAGAACGACGGTAGTAAATAAGATGATCCCTTACACAAATTTCAAGAAGTGTTCTCCTCATGCACCGTTACTACAGGTTCGTCGCTTCTAAGCACCACGTGATGATCGGGTGTGATGGATTCTTACGTTCACATACAACGGGTGTAAGACAGATTTACACAAAGAAAAACACTTGGGGTTAACTTGACGAGCCTAGCATGTGCAGACATGGCCTCGGAACACGGAGACCGAAAAGGTCGAGCATGAGTCGTATAGAAGATACGATCAACATGAAGATGTTCACCGATGATGACTAGTCCGTCTCACGTGATGATCGGACACGGCCTAGTTGACTCGGATCATGTAATCACTTAGATGACCAGAGGGATGTCTATTCGAGTGGGAGTTCATGAGATGAACTTAATTATCCCGAACATAGTCAAAAGATCTTTGCAAATTATGTCAGAAGCTCGCGCTTTAGTTCCACTTGTTTAGATATGTTCCTAGAGAAAATATAGTTGAAAGTTGGCGATGGCGATTATGCGGACGTAAGAAAGCTTATGTCCTTAATGCACCGCTCGGTGTTTCAACCCCAAACGTCGTCTGTGGATGTTGCTAACATCGGACATACACGCTTTTTGATAACTACATGATAGTTCGGTTAAATGGTTTAAGTAGAGGCACCAAAGACGTTAAACGTCATGGAACATATGAGATGTTTCGAGGGCTGAAATTGGGATTTCAGGCTCGTGCCCACGCCAAGAGGTATAAGACCTCCGACGATTTTCTTAGCCTGCAAACTAAGGGAGAAAAGCTCAATCGTTGAGCTTGTGCTCAGATTGTCTCGAGTGCAACAATCACTTGAATCGAGTGGGAGTTGATCTTCCGGATGAGATAGTGATGTTTCTCCAAAGTCATTGCCACCAAGCTACTAGAGCTTCGTGATGAACTATAACATATCGGGATAGATATGATGATCCTTGAAGTGTTCGCGATGTTTGACACCGCGAAAGTAGAAGTCAAGTAGGAGCATCAATTGTTGATGGTTGGTGAAACCACTAGTTTCAAGAAGGGCAAGGGCAAGAAGGGACACTTCATGAAACGGCAAATCAGCTTGTCGCTCCAAAGTGAAGAAACCCAAGGTTGAACCCAAACCCGAGACTAAGTGCTTACGCAATAAGGGGAACAACCATCGGAGCAGAATTACCCTAGATACTTGGTAGATAAGAAGGCTGGCAATGTCGTTAGAAGTATATTGGATATTCTTTATGTTAATGTGTACTTTACTAGTACTCCTAGTAGCACCAGGGTATTAGATACCGTTCGGTTGCTAAGTGTTAGTAACTTCGAAATAAAAGCTACGGAATAAACGGAGACTAGTTAAAGGTGAGCTGAGGATACGTGTTGGAAGTGTTTCCAAGGTTGATGTGATCAAGCATCGCACGCTCCCTCTACCATCGAGATTAGGTGTTAAACCTAAATAATTGTTATTTGGTGTTGCGTTGAGCATAGACATGATTGGATCATGTCTATCGCATAATCTGATTATTCATTTAAGGAGAATAATGGTTACTCTATTTATTTGAATAATACCTTCAATGGTCTTGCACCTAAATGAATGGTTTATTGAATCTCGATCGTAGTGATACACATTTTCATGCCAAAAGGTATAAGATAGTAATGATAGTACCACTTACTTGTGGCAATCGCCATGTAAGTCATATTGGTATAAAAGCATGAAGAAGCTCCATGTTGATGGATCTTTGGACTCACTCATTTTTGAAAAGTTTGAGACATGCGAACCATGTCTATTGGTGTATACGCATGATGAAACTCCATGCAGATGGATCGTTTGGACTCACTTGATTTTGAATCACTTGAGATATGCAAATCATACCACATGGTCAAGATGATGAAAAGCCTCGGTTTCAAAGAAGATGGAACAAGATAGCAACTTGTTGGAGGTAACACATTTTGATGTGTGCAGTCCAATGAGTCCGAGGCATATGATGAATATCGTTATGTTCTTACTTCACAGATGATTTGAGTAGATGTTGAGTATATTTACTTGATGAAACACAAGTCTGAATTATTGAAAGGTTCAAGTAATATCAGAGTGAAGTTGAAGATCTTCGTGACAAGAGGATAAAATGTACGTGATGTGATCATAGAGATGAATATCTGAGTTATGAGTTTGGTACACAATTAAGACATTGTGCAAATTGTTTCACAATTAATACCGCTGGAACACCATAGTGTGATGGTGTGTCCGAACATCATAGTTGCACCCTATTGGATATGGTGCGTACCATGATGTCTCTTATCGAATTACCACTATCGTTCATGGGTTAGGCATTAGAGACAACCGCACTCACTTTAATAGGGTACCACGTAATTCCGTTGAGATGACACCGTAAGAACTATGGTTTAGAGAAACCTAAGCTGTCATTTCTTAAAAATTTGGGGCTGCGACGCTTATGTGGAAAAGTTTCAGGTTGATAAGCTCGAACCCAAAGCGGATAAAATACATCTTCATAGGACACCCAAAACAGTTGGGTAAACCTCCTAATTCAGATCCGAAAGCAATAGGGATTGTTTCTTGAATCGGGTCCTTTCTCGAGGAAAAGTTTGTCTCGAAAAGTTGAGTGGGAGGATGGTGGAGACTTGATGAGGTTATTGAACCGTCACTTCAACTAGTGTGTAGTAGGGCACAGGAAGTTGTTCCGTGGCACCTACACCAATTGAAGTAGAAGCTTATGATATTGATCATGAAGCTTGGATCAAGTCACTACCGAACCTCGTAGAGACGACAAGAACGCAGCATCGCATCAGAGTGGTACGGTGATCCTGTCTTGAAGGTCATGTTGCTAGACAACAATGAACCCACGAGCTATGGAGAAGCGATGGTGGGCCCAAATTCCGACAAATGGTTAGAAGCCATGAAATCCGAGATAGGATCCATGTATCATAACAAAGCATGGACTTTGATGGACTTGCCCGATGATCGGCAAGCCATTGAGATAAATGGATCTTTAAGAAGAAGATGGACGTGGACGGTAATATCACCGTCTATGAAGCTCGACTTGTGGCGAAGAGTTTTTCACAAGTTCAAGGAGTTGACTACGATGAGATTTTCTCATCCGTAGCGATGCTTGAGACCGTCGGAATCATGTTAGCATAAGCTGCATTTATGAAATCTGGCAGATGGATGTCAAAATGAGTTTCCTTACCGGTTTCGTAAGGAAAGGTTGTATGTGATACAATCGAGAAAGTTTTGTCGATCCTAAGGATGCTAAAAGTTATCTTTGGCTCCAAATGATCCTTCTAAGGACCGGAGTAAGCATCTCGGAGTTGGAATGTGCGCTTTGATGAGATGATCAAAGATTTTGGGTTTATACAAAGTTTATGAGAAACTTGTATTTCCAAAGAAGTAAGTGGGAGCACTATAGAATTTACGATGAGTATATGTTGTTGACATATTGATGATCAAGAAATGACGTAGAATTTTCTGTAAAGCATATAGGGTTATTTGAAAGGTGTTTTCAAATAGAAAACCTGGATTAGGCTACTTGAACAATAAGCATCAAGATCTATAAGATAGATCAAAATGTTTAATAATACTTTCAAATGAGCATGTACCTTGACATGATCTTGAAGGTGTTCAAGATGGATCGATCAAAGAAGGAGTTCTTAGCTGAATTGTAAGGTATGAAGTTAAGACTTAAAGCTCGACCACGGCGTAACAGAGAGAAAGGGCGAAGATTGTCCCCTATGCCTTAGACATAGGCTCTACAAAGTATGCTATCTTTGTGTACCTTACCTAGGAAGTGTGCCATGCCATGAGTCGATCCATAAGGGTACAAGAATGATCCAGGAATGGATCATTGGACAATGATCAAAATTGTCCTTGGAGTAAATAAGGACATGTTTCTCGATTATGGAGGTGATAAAGAGTTCGGCATAAGGGTTACATCGATGCAAGCTTTAACACCTATCCGGTGACTCTGAGTAGCAAACCGGATACGTATAGTGGAGCAACCGTTTGGAATAGATCCAAGTGGAGCGTGGAAGCAGCATTTACAATATGACATAAGAGAATTGCATAGCACACACGGATCTGAAAGGTTCAGACCCGTTGACTAAAACCCGTTGACTAAAACCTCTCTCACAAGCAAAACATGATCAAACCTCGTAACTCATTGAGTCTTAATCACATGGTGATGTGAACTAGTTTAAGACACTAGTAGACTCTTTGGATGTTGGTCACATGGCGATGTGACCTATCACTGTTGATCACATGGCGATGTGAACTAGATTATTGACTCTAGTGCAAGTGGGAGACTGTTGGAAATATGCCCTAGAGGCAATAATAAATTAGTCATTATTATATTTCCTTGTTCATGATAATCGTTTATTATCCATGCTATAATTGTATTGATAGGAAACTTCGGATACATGTGTGGATACATAGACAACACCATTTCCCTAGTAAGCATCTAGTTGACTAGCTCGTTGATCAATAGATGGTCACGGTTTCTGACCATGGACATTGGATGTCGTTGACAACGGGATCACATCATTAGGAGAATGATGTGATGGACAAGACCCAATCATAAGCCTAGCACAAAGATCTCGTAGTTCAGGTATGCTAAAGCTTTTCTAATGTCAAGTATCATTTCCTTAGACCATGAGATTGTGCAACTCCGGATACCGTAGGAATGCTTTGGGTGTACCAAACGTCACAACGTAATCGGGTGACTATAAAGGTGCACTCTGGTATCTCCGAAAGTGTACATTGGGTTGGCACGAATCGAGACTGGATTTGTCACTCCGCAGACGGAGAGGTATCTCTGGGCCCACTCGGTAGGACATCATCATAATGTGCACAGTGTGATTAAGGAGTTGATCACGGGATGATGTGTTACGGAACGAGTAAAGAGACTTGCGGTAACGAGATTGAACAAGGTATCGGGATACCGACGATCGAATCTCGGGCAAGTATCATACCGATAGACAAAGGGAATTGTATACGGGATCGATTGAGTCCTTGACATCGTGGTTCATCCGATGAGATCATCGTGGAACATGTGGGAGCCAACATGGGTATCCAGATCTCATTGTTGGTTATTGACCGAGAACGTCTCGGTCATGTCTGCGCTTGTCTCCCGAACCCGTAGGGTCTACACATAAGGTTCGATGACGCTAGGGTTATATAGGAAGCTTGTATGTGGTTACGAATGTTGTTCGGAGTCCCGGATGAGATCCTGGACGTCACGAGGAGTTCCGGAATGGTCCGGAGGTAAAGAATTATATATAGGAAGTGCTGTTTCGCCATCGGGACAAGTTTCGTGATATCGGTATTGTACCGGGACCACCGGAGGGGTCCTGGGGCCCACCGGGTGGGGCCACCTGCCTGGGGCCACATGGGCCCTAGGTGGTGCGCTTAGGCCTGCATGGGCCAAGGGGAACCAGCCCCAAGAGGCCCATGCGCATGAAACACTTGGAGAGGAAGAGTCCATAGAGGGGAAGGCACCTCCGAGGTGCCTTGGGGAGGATGGACTCCTCCCCCTCTTGGCCGCACCCCTCCCTTGGAGGAGGGGGCAAGGCTGCGCCCTCCCCTCCTTGGCACCTATATAAAGGGGAGGGAGGGGGCAGCAGCACTGAGCCTGGCGCCTCTCTCTCCCTCTCCAACACCTCCTTCTCCTCCGTAGTGCTTGGGCGAAGCCTGCAGGATAGCCACGCTCCTCCACCACCACCACGCCCGTTGTGCTGCTGTTGGATGGAGTCTTCCTCAACCTCTCCCTCTCTCCTTGCTGGATCAAGGCGTGAGACGCCACCGGGCTGTACGTGTGTTGAACGCGGAGGTGCCGTCCGTTCGGCACTAGGATCATCGGTGATCTGAATCACGGCGAGTACGACTCCATCAACCCCTGCTCACTTGAACGCTTCCGCTTAGCGATCTACAAGGGTATGTAGATGCACTCTCCTTCCCCTCGTTGCTAGTCTCTCCATAGATAGATCTTGGTGATACGTAGGAAAATTTTGAATTTCTGCTACGTTCCCCAACAATAGTCGTATCATAAGTGGTTAAGGAGGAATCACCCTCGATGACCACGAACAAATAGCTACACTACAGAGTCATCACTAGGAGTGCGTTGTGAGGTATCACCCTCGGCACACGATAGTAGCTCTGCAGAGTCGAGCAACAAAGGGGGTGTGTGAAGGAAATGTGCCCCAGAGGCAATAATAAAGTTGTTATTTACATTTCCTTATATCATGATAAATGTTTATTATTCATGCTAGAATTGTATTAACTGGAAACTTAGTACATGTGTGAATACATAGACAAACAGAGTGTCCCTAGTATGCCTCTACTTGACTAGCTTGTTTATCAAAGATGGTTATGTTTCCTAGCTATAGACATGTGTTGTCATTTGATGAACAGGATCACATCATTAGAGAATGATATGATGGACAATACCCATCCATTAGCTTAGCACTATGATCATTTAGTTTGTTGCTATTGCTTTCATCATGACTTATACATGTTCCTCTAACTATGACATTATGCAACTCCCGAATACCGGAGGAACACTTAGTGTACTATCAAACGTCACAACGTAACTGGGTGATTATAAAGATGCTCTACAGGTGTCTCCGATGGTGTTTGTTGAGTTGCCATAGATCGAGATTAGGATTTGTCACTCCGATTGTCGGAGAGGTATCTCTGGACCCTCTCGGTAATGCACATCACTATAAGCCTTGCAAGCAATGTGACTAATGATTTAGTTGCGGGATGATGCATTACGGAGCGAGTAAAGAGACTTGCCGGTAACGATATTGAACTAGGTATGGTGATACCGACGATCGAATCTCGGGCAAGTAACATACCGATGACAAAGGGAACAACGTACTCCCTCCTTCCATCTATATAGGGCCTAATACATTTTTCGAGGCTAACTTTGACCAAATGTTAGAGCAGACATGCAACTTACACAAAGCATACCACCAAATTCGTATGTGAAAGGAGCTTCCAATGATATAATTGTCATATTATCCTAGTCAAAGGCGGTCTTGAAAAACGCATTAGGCCCTATATAGATGGAAGGAGGGAGTATATTGTTATGCGGTTTGACCGATAAAGATCTTCGTAGAATATGTAGGAACCAATATGAGCATCCAGGTTCCGCTATTGGTTATTGACCGGAGATGTGTCTTGGTCATGTCCACATAGTTCTCGAACCCATAGGGCCCGCATGCTTAACGTTCGATGACGATTGGTATTATGAGTTTATGTGATTTTATGTACCGAAGGTTGTTCGGAGTCCCGGATGAGATCACGGACATGAAGAGGAGTCTCTAAATGATCGAGACATAAAGATTGATATATTGGACCATGTTGTTTGGACACCGAAAGTGTTCTGGAGAGTTTCAGATAAAACCGGAGTGCCGAAAGGGGTTACCGGAACCCCTGCGAGAACTAATGGGCCTCTATGGGCCTTAGTGGGAAGAGAGGAATGGCTAGGAGGGGCTGGCCACGCCCCCCCCCCTTGGGTCCGAATTGGACTGGGGGAAGGGGGCGGCGCCCCCCTTTCCTTCCCTTCCCCCTCTTCCTTCCTTCCCCCTCTCTCCCACTTGGTGGATTCCTACTAGGACTTGGAGTCCTAGTAGGATTCCCCTCTTGGGGCGCGCCCTAGGGGCCGGTCGGCCCTCCCCTCCTCCCTCCTTTATATACGGGGGAGGGGGCACCCCATAGACACACAAGTTGATCTTTAGCCGTGTGCGGTGCTCCCCTCCACAGTTTTACACCTCGGTCATATCGTTGTAGTGCTTAGGTGAAGCCCTGCGCCGGTAACTTCATCATCACCGTCACCACACCGTCGTGCTGATGGAACTCTCCCTCGGCCTCAGCTGGATCTAGAGTTCGAGGGATGTCACCGAGCTGAACGTGTGCATATCGCAGAGGTGTCGTGCGTTCGGTACTTGGATCGGTTGAATCGCGAAGACGTTCGACTACATCAACCGCGTTACTGAATGCTTCCGCTTTCGGTCTACGAGGGTACGTGGACACACTCTCCCCGCTCGTTGCTATGCTTCTCCTAGATAGATCTTGCGTGATCGTAGGAAATTTTTTGAAATACTACGTTCCCCAACAGTGTGATGTGATGTGAGGTGTCGGGCTCTGGTCGTCGATCACATTGCTCGAGTCGTTGATGATGAAGCAGGGGCAACTAGGACAAGGTGGGGTCACTAATGGATCACTAACCAACCTATACTAAGTAGTTTAGGATAAGCGGGCAAGGTACAACAACAGGTACAAAAGAAGGCTATGCATAAGAATAGGAACAAACAATAACAGTAGCAATATCTAATGCAAGCATGAGAGAATGGAATGGGCGATATCGGGATGATCAAAGAGGGGGCTTTCCTGGAAGCTACGATGAAAGGGAAGAAGGGTCGTCGTCGACGTAGTTGATCACAGGGGGATCAACAGCGGTCTTGGGGTCTACCGAAGAGAAGAGGGGGAAGAAATAGTAAATACAGAGCAAACAAGTGCAATACTATGCATGCCAAGACAATAAGCAGCGCTAGGGGTGAACTAACGCAAGGCTACACGATGTCAGCGAAGGGGGAAAACATCCGGGAAAATTTTCCGAAGTTTGGCATTTTCGAATAGATGAATCGAAAGGGGACGTTGCATGTTTGCTATGCTAGGGATGTGTGGCAGACGAACGGACCGCGTATTCGGATACGTCTCGTCATTCTGAGCAACTTTCATGTACAAAGTAGTTTCATTCGAGTTACAGATTATTTTATATTAATTTTCTAAGTTTTAAATCATTTTTGGAATTAACGGAATTAATTTAAATGGAAAACAAGGTTATGACATCATCATGATGTCAGCAGTCAACAGGGCTGTTGACTGGGTCAAACTTACATGTGGGTCCCGCTGTCATTGTCACCGTTTAACTAACAGGTAATTAGCACGTTAATTATCAGGATTAATTAAGTTAACTAATTCATTTAATTAATTAAATAATTATTTTAATTATTATTTACTATTTTCTATTATTTTTTTAAGAGTTCCTCGGGACTGGGCCCCACGTGTAAGTGGCCTAGAGGCCAATCGGGGCGGGCGCGACTTAACGGGCGTGGCGCAGGTGTAATCAGCGACAGCGCCTGTTCGTCACTGAGGTGGGCGTGGCCATGGCCACGGCGGGCTTGCCGCATGGGCGCAAGGGCCACAAGTGAGGCGGAGGCGGTGAGCACCATGCAGGTCACCGGAGCAGCAAAGAACGCAGATGGCGGCGGTAGCACGCGAGGGGGGGCAGAAGCATGCAACAGCGGGAGCGGCGACGAGGCACGGCAGCGGTCGCGGCGGCTGGGTGACAACAACAGGCGCGGTGGCCCGGTGAAGGCGGCAGCGAGCTGCAGCGGCAGAGGGAAGTGAAGGAAATATGCCCTAGAGGCAATAATAAAGTTATTATTTCCTTATTTCATGATAAATGTTTATTATTCATGCTAGAATTGTATTAACCGGAAACATAATACTTGTGTGAATACATAGACAAACAGAGTGTCACTAGTATGCCTCTACTTGACTAGCTCTTTGATCAAAGATGGTTATGTCTCCTAGCCATAGACATGAGTTGTCATTTGATTAACGGGATCACATCATTAGGAGAATGATGTGATTGACTTGACCCAATCCGTTAGCTTAGCACTTGATCGTTTAGTATTCTGCTATTGCTTTCTTCATGACTTATACATGTTCCTATGACTATGAGATTATGAAACTCCCGTCTACCGGAGGAACACTTTATGTGCTACCAAACGTCACAACGTAACTGGGTGATTATAAAGGTGCTCTACAGGTGTCTCCGAAGGTACTTGTTGGGTTGGCGTATTTCGAGATTAAGATTTGTCACTCCGATTGTCGGAGAGGTATCTCTGGGCCCACTCGGTAATGCACATCACTATGAGCCTTGCAAGCATTGTAACTAATGAGTTAGTTGCGGGATGATGTATTACGGAACGAGTAAAGAGACTTGCCGGTAACGAGATTGAAGTAGGTATTGAGATACCGACGATCGAATCTCGGGCAAGTAACATACCGATGACAAAGGGAACAACGTATGTTGTTATGCGGTTTGACCGATAAAGATCTTCGTAGAATATGTGGAGCCAATATGAGCATCCAGGTTCCGCTATTGGTTATTGACCGGAGACGTGTCTCGGTCATGTCTACATAGTTCTCGAACCCGTAGGGTCCGCATGCTTAAAGTTCGATGACGGTTATATTATGAGTTTATGTGTTTTGATGTACCGAAGGTAGTTCGGAGTCCCGGATGTGATCACTGACATGACGGGGAGTCTCGAAATGGTCGAGACATGAAGATTGATATATTGGATGACTATATTCGGATACCGGAATGGTTCCGGGGGTTATCGGATATATACCGGAGTACCGGCGAACCATACCGGGGGTTTAATGGGCCTACATGGGCCTTAGTGGAGAAGAGGAGAGGCGACGAGGGCAGTCCGCGCGCCCCCTCCCCCTCTAGTCCGAATTGGACAAAGAGGGGGGGGCGGCGCCCCCCTTTCCTTCCTCTCTCCCTCCCCTTCCCCCTTCTCCTAATCCAACAAGGAAGGGAGGGAGTCCTACTCCCGGTGGGAGTAGGACTCCTCCTGGCGCGCCTCCTCCTGGCCGGCCGCCTCTCCCCCCATGCTCCTTTATATACGGGGGCAGGGGGCACCCCATAGACACAACAATTGATCATTGATCTCTTAGCCGTGTGCGGTGCCCCCTCCACCATAATCCACCTCGATCATATCGTAGCGGTGCTTAGGCGAAGCCGTACGTCGGTAGAACATCATCATCGTCACCACGCCGTCGTGCTGACGGAACTCTCCCTCAAAGCTCGGCCGGATCGGAGTTCGAGGGACGTCATCGAGCTGAACGTGTGCTGAACTCGGAGGTGCCGTACGTTCGATACTTGATCGGTCGGATCGTGAAGGCATACGACTACATCAACCGCGTTGTGCTAACGCTTCCGCTTCGATCTACGAGGGTACGTGGACACACTCTCCCCTCTCGTTGCTATGCATCACCATGATCTTGCGTGTGCGTAGGAATTTTTTTGAAATTACTACGTTCCCCAACAGGAAGAGGAGGGGAGACGCCGACCGTGGCAGAGCGGCAGTCGGGGTCAGAGAGGGAGAGGCCGGGCCTCACCGGTGTTGACGGGGAGTGGGGCGACGAGGCTTGAGGGAGCGTATCGGGGGAGAGGCGGAGAGGCTGTTGGGGAACGTTGCAGAAAATTAAATTTTTTCCTACGGTTTCACCAAGATCCATCTATGAGTTCATCTAAGCAGCGAGTCATGAGAGAGATATTGCATCTACATACCACTTGTAGATCGCGTGCGGAAGCGTTCACTAGAACGTGGATGATGGAGTCGTACTCGTCGTGATCCAAATCACCGATGACCGAGTGCCGAACGGACGGCACCTCCGCGTTCAACACACGTACGGAGCAGATGACGTCTCCTCCTTCTTGATCCAGCAAGGGGGAAGGAGAGGTTGAGGAAGATGGCTCCAAAGAAGAAGACGACGGCGTGGTGTTGGTGGAGAAGCAAGACTCGGCAGGCTTCGCCAAGCACGTGACGGAGGAGGAGAGGTGTAGCAGGGGAGAGGGAGGCGCCAAGATGCAAGGTGCGGCTGCCCCGCCCTCCCCTTTATATAGGCCCCTTGGGGGCGCCTGCCCTGGAGATCTGATCTCCTGGGCGGCGGCCAAGGGGAGGCTTGCCCCAAGGCAAGTGGGCGCCCCACCCTAGGGTTTCCAACCCTAGGCCTGGGGGGCCAAGTGGGGCGCACCAGCCCACCAAGGGCTGGTTCCTCCCACTTCAGCCCACGGGCCCTCCGGGATAGGTGGCCCCACCGGTGGACCTCGGGACCCTTCCGTGGTCCCGGTACAATACCCAGTAACCCCCGAAATTCTCCCGATGGCCGAAATAGCACTTCCTATATATAATTCTTTACCTCCGGACCATTCCGGAACTCCTCGTGACGTCCGGGATCTCATCCGGGACTCCGAACAACATTCGGTTTGCTGCATACTAGTCTTCCTAATAACCCTAGCGTCACCGAACCTTAAGTGTGTAGACCCTACGGGTTCGGGAGACATGCAGACATGACCGAGACGGCTCTCCGGTCAATAACCAACAGCGGGATCTGGATACCCATGTTGGCTCCTACATACTCCTCGATGATTTCATCGGATGAACCACGATGTCGAGGATTCAAGCAACCCCGTATACTATTCCCTTTGTCAGACGGTATGTTACTTGCCCGAGATTCGATCGTCGGTATCCCAATACCTCGCTCAATCTCGCTACGGCAAGTCAATTTACTCTGCATCGTAATGCATGATCCTGTGACCGGACACTTGGTCACTTTGAGCTCATTATGATGATGCACTACCGAGTGGGCGGTGATACCTCTCCGTAACACGGAGTGACAAATCCCGATCTCGATCCGTGTCAACCCAATGACACTTTCGGAGATACTGTAGTGCACCTTTATAGTCACCCGATTACGTTGTGATGTTTGGTACACCCAAAGCACTCCTACGGTATCCGGGAGTTACACGGTCTCATGGTCTAAGGAAGAGACACTTGACATTGGAAGAGCTCTAGCAAAACGAACTACACGATCTTGTGCTATGCTTAGGATTGGGTCTTGTCCATCACATCATTCTCCTAATGATGTGATCCCGTTATCAATGACATCTAATGTCCATAGTCAGGAAACCATGACTATCTATTGATCAACGAGCTAGTCAACTAGAGGCTCACTAGGGACATATTGTGGTCTATGTATTCACACGTGTATTACGATTTCCGGATAATACAATTATAGAATGAATAAAAGACAATTATCATGAACAAGGAAATATAATAATAATCCTTTTATTATTGCCTCTAGGGCATATTTCCATCGGGCCTCCCACTTGCACTAGAGTCAATAATCTAGTTATATTGTGATGAATCGAACACCCATAGAGTTACGGTGTTGATCATGTTTTGCCCATGAAGAGAAGAGGTTTAGTCAACGGATCTGCGACATTCAGATCCGTATGCACTTTGGAAATTTCTATGTCTCCATCTTGAACATTTTCACGGATGGAGTTGAAGCGACGCTTGATGTGCTCGGTCTTCTTGTGAAACACCGGCTCCTTGGCAAGTGCAATAGCTCCGGTGTTGTCACGAGAAGAGTTTGATCGGCCCCAACGCATTGGGTATGACTCCTAGGTCGGTGATGAACTCCTTCACCCAAATTGCTTCATGCGCTGCCTCCGAGGCTGCCATGTACTCCGCTTCACATGTAGATCCCGCCACGACGCTCCGCTTGCAGCTGCACCAGCTTACTACTCCACCATTCAACATATACACGTATCCGGTGTGACTTAGAGTCATCCAGATCTGTGTCGAAGCTAGCGTCGACGTAACCCTTTACGACGAGCTCTTCGTCACCTCCATAAACGAGAAACATGTCCTTTGTCCTTTTCAGTACTTCAGGATATTCTTGACCGCTGTCCGGTGTTCCTTGCCGGGATTACTTTGGTACCTTCCTACCAAACTTACGGCAAGGTTTACATCAGGTCCGGTACACGACATGGCATACATAATAGATCCTATGGCCGAGGCATAGGGGATGACGCTCATCTCTTCTTTATCTTTTGCCGTGGTGGGACATTGAGCCGAGCTCAATCTCACACCTTGCAAAGATGGCAAGAACCCTTTCTTGGACTGATCCATTTTGAACTTCTTCAAAATCTTATCAAGGTATGTGCTTTGTGAAAGACCTATGAGGCGTCTCGATCTATCCCTATAGATCTTGATGCCTAATATGTAAGCAGCTTCTCCAAGGTCCTTCATTGAATTTTTTTTATCCAAGTAGGCCTTAATGCTGTCCAAGAGTTCTATATCATTTCCCATCAAAAGTATGTCATCTACATATAATATGAGAAATGCTACAGAGCTCCCACTCACTTTCTTGTAAACTCAGGCTTCTCCATAAGTCTGCATAAACCCAAACGCTTTGATCATCTCATCAAAGCGAATGTTCCAACTCCGAGATGCTTGCACCAGCCCATAAATGGATCGCTGGAGCTTGTTAGCATTCTTAGGATCGACAAAACCTTCCGGATGCATCATATACATCTCTTCCTTAAGATAACCGTTAAGGAATGCTATTTTGACGTCCATCTGCCATATCTCATAATCATAGTATGCGGCAATTGCTAACATGATTCGGACGGACTTAAGCTTCGCTACGGGAGAGAAAGTCTCATCATAGTCAATCCCTTGAACTTGCCGATAACCCTTAGTGTCGTGGAATTAACACTTCAGATGTCCTTAGTGTGAGGACTTAGTCGCGAGGCCAACGCATCTATGTGGTAGCTTGAGAGGGGTTGAGCGGAATCGAGAGACGCAACACACAAGACAAGGGTTTAGACAGCTTCGGGCCCCGGGAAACATCATCCGGTAAAAACCCTACATGTTGTTTGAGGCTAGGTCTCATTATCATCATGAGGGAGTCGCCAGAATCGGCTCTCCTCTTTGTGTCTAGCCCTAAGATTGTTTCTTCTTGCTTGTAGCTTGTCCCTCTTTTCGGGAGCCCCGCCTCCTTATATATGTTGAAGGGCGGGTTACATGTGGAGTCCTATTAGGATTAGGACTAGTCTATCTCTAATGCAAACCGGATACAAGTCCTGGTCTTAACTCCTTGTAAGGTAAATGTTCCTCATGCCTTTCCTCTTAAACCGGCCCACAATAGTTGAACTGGCCTTCATGAACCGCCAGACGAGCCACCGGGTCTTGTCGCTCCTCTGACCCGTCCGCCGGGTCACCAGGGAGTTACAACGTCCGTGGTTGCCGTAAATCGCCAGTGCGGGCGGGTCACCAGATGAATATCGCCAAGTGCCGTGGGACCTCAAATAAACCGCCAAGTCCGGCGGGTTAACTTCCGGCCGGTTTACACCAAGGGTATATCCCCGACATTAGCCCCCAAGTTTAGCTTGGATTTATCCATGGTAAACTTATGCTGCAAAATAAACACCAGAACAAATTTGGCAGGTTGTGCTCCGGGTTAAGAATTCTTGTAGACCGACACCTGATCGTCCTTAAGTCCTTGTCATTTCCTCCTTCTAGAAAATCCGGATCAATAACCAGCTTCATACTTTAAATTGCTGATGTTGGTTTCTCATAGAAAAATATTGTGAAGAATAATCCACTTGAGTCGGCTTCTAAAACGCCGGCTTAAGAAATTTTGGTCTTGAAATACTCATCTGATATCCGGCCGGTTTGAAGATGTAAAACTTGCCGGTTTAATATTACCAAAATTACCGGGTTATAAAAACTGATAATTTAGGGTCATGATTGTTGCTAACGCCGGTTCATGATTGTTGCCAACACCGGTTCATGATTATTGATGATGCCGGGTTGCAGACACAGGGTCATAATAATTGGTGACACCGGATCAATCCGGATCAATCCATGTTGTTTATCCCAGTCACCAGTAAAAACTGAATACTCCATATTATGTAGCCCCCAAGTGTCGGGTTGTCATGCTTGCAGCAACCTGGGACTTGTAATTGACTGATGCCCATAAAATTCAACAAATGTAGCCCCCAAGGGTCGGGTCATTATGCAATAATGAGCAGGGACTTTATAAATATGATCATGTAGACTTGAGCAGCGATGTGTAGCCCCCAAGGGCCGGCTCATTATGATATGATGAGTCGGTCTTCAATAAGGCCAATAAAATGACTTTGCATTAGCCCCAAGTATCATGGTGCATGCTTGCAGCGACATGAGACTTGCATGTAATCTCAATTTGAATAATGTAGCCCCCAAGTGCCGGGTCGTAAGCCTGCAGCGACTCGGGACTATTCCTTCCATTGTAGAATAAATCATATCCTTTGATAAAATAATAGCCATTGCGCTAAAGCGACTTTGAAAACCTCAATCATAATATTGGTTATTGATAACCATAATAAAAATCTAGCCATGTTAGCTTATTCAAGATAATATAATCTGGTATCAAAAAACCTTATTCATTCAATATCATAATGAAAATTCAGCCAAGTTTGGCTATTTGAATAATATAACCCAATGATTTATAAGCGCATGATTCCAATGGTGCAATCCAAATATGTACTGGCGACTTATAGTCCAAAGCCGTGCCGGGTTAACAAACACCGGATAATTTCTCATCATATCTTGGCGACTTATCGTCTTAAAGCCAGGCCGGTTTAATAAACACCGGATAATTTATCATCATGCTTTATTCAACCTTTGTCTCTGCATACAACAAGTTTAAAGTGTCTGGCGGTTTATCACGGACGGGTCATAATGCCCAACATATAACCCAGGTTTATAACCAAGGCTGCACTTAAGAATAATCAATGAAATATATCATACCTATGACATTGAATCACATCATTGGTTTACCAACTTTTGTAGTAAGGGTGATAACCCCAATCTTGAGTAATGATAACTCCTTCCATACTGTGTCGGTTTATGATAAAACCGTACCGGGTTGTGATAAACACCGGTTTAACCAT
Organism: Aegilops bicornis; assembly: GCA_021605145.1. Lineage (NCBI taxonomy): Eukaryota > Viridiplantae > Streptophyta > Magnoliopsida > Poales > Poaceae > Aegilops > Aegilops bicornis. Next base: position 555,791,506 of record CM038671.1, on the reverse strand, counting down.
ATATAATACTGGCGACTCGTAGTCAAACCGCATCGGCGGATAGTCTCCGGATTATGATTTGATCATGTATCGACAACTTGTAATTGAAAGTCAAGCCGGGTTAATGAACACGGTTTACTCCATAATAAGATGGTAACGTAAAATCAAACCGGGCGATAGTCTCCGGATTAGGATTTGACCGTGTTTCGCCAATTTGTAATTGACAGTTTGAAACGGATTAACAATGTCGGTTTAAAAACGCAACAAAAATCAAATAACAGTTATGAAAAAAATATGGAAGCAAAGGCAATGATAAGACCATTTGCAAAAAGAGGCTTTACTGAGCCGATCAGATGGTGTTACCATGGTCGGACACGACCAAGCTCCTAATAAGGTGTAGCTATGGTTCAAGTCAGCCATGTCCCCAACTACCGTGGCATTATGCCGATCAAGTGGCGTGGCAATGGTTCGGGTTCGACCAAACCCCCAAGTGACTCTATGGCCTTAGGCCGATCAAGAGGCGTGACTGGTTCAGACTTGACCATGTCCCCAAGTGATCTGGTGGCTTTCGCCTATCAAAAGGCATTGCATTGGTTCAGACACGACCGAGCCCCCAAGTGATGTTGTGGCACTAGGCCGATCAAGAGGCGTGGCTATGGTTTGGATACGACCAAGCCCCCAAGTGACCAATAATATGATAAGCCAATAAGGTATGATACCCATGTTTGGACCAAGGCTTCATGGCAGCAGGTCCTCTTTGGCAATTTTTAACTTTTTTGCAAGAGATAAATTCTTCTTGAACCGGGATTTTGGACCGGATATTGAGAGCTTCAAAGCTTTGTGGGAGATATCTTCCCCTTGAGCTGGATTTTAAACCGGAATCCCTCTTTTTAAGCCGGAAATTTTCTGACGGCCTTAAAATTTGCACCAATATGGCGGTTTAGGGTCCTGCATTAGACAACTTTACAGGCTAATGTAATTGCTCTTTTAAAGAAGGCAATATACAATATAAAATATATTGGATGGATTTCACCTGATATATCATGCCAGGGGTTATTCATCGTGGAGTTGATGATCACCATGGTTAAGCTGAAATTAATGACGGCCGAGTTGGCCGCGGCGTTGTAAAAAGTGCGGACGGCGTATCAATCGCATCTTGTGATAAGCCGTAGCAGACGGGCGAGTCAACCGCAGGCGCGGTCCCGGCGAGTCGATGTAGACTGGATGGCGGCTTGTGCACGTCCATTCATCGGGTAATTCGTCACGGATTATCATCGGGCAGAACATTATCAGCCCGTGCTCCATACCGTGGTATAAACCACATTTGTAGTGAATAATTATCCTGTATAAAAATATACAGATCAAAGTAATTGTGCTTTGACAAAAACAATATGCGCTAATAAATAACCTTAGATGGATGTCACCCGATGCCTTTAAATAACCGATTTAATATTGTTGTTCTTTGTCGGACAACAGATGACTTTTGCTTGGACAAAAGTTTTTACTCACGGTGGAACTTGTACCTCGTCTCGGCTGATGTTTTAATAAACCAAGTAGCAGAACCAGTGCCAGAGTGTAGCGGTAGTCTTGATTTCTCTACCACATGATCTTCTTTAGAAACCGGCAGGGTGACTCGAGGCCGGCTATGGGCGGACCAGTGGGTGTCTCAACGCAGCCACCAATGGCGGAGCTCAGCCAGTCTTTAAGGCGGCGGAGGGCTTGGCGACTTGAGCGGTTCAGAGTTGAGGCAACGGCAGCGAGCAGGCCGGCAACAGAGTTGAGGGCAGGGCGCCACGCACGCTAGAGTCAGCCGGTGACGGGCGGTTTTAACAATGCCAACCGGATGTGGCGAGGTGGAAACGGGAAGAACCCGCTGGCAGTCCTCAACCTGCTGCTTCTCCAAATACGTAGAAGGAAACACTTCGTCGATTTTGACTGACGAAAGCGTATGCGCCTGTTCGTCAGGCAATTTGATCGGGTGGTTAAACTTGTGCAGTCTTGACCGGATCATCTGCGTATAAAGCAGTACACACTAGAGACTTCACATGCAATAGTGCCTGTCATCCATCAAGCGTTTGAGGTTCACCTCCATCAGTATTCCACGTCCATCGATTAACACTTGAAATACGCATCCAAGTAGTACTTCAACAAACAGCCAGTTTGAGCCACAGCAGCGATGGAGAGGCACCGGCGACTTAGCACAGGGCCACGGTGGGCCGATAGTTTTTTACGAGGCACGGCGACTTCTGGTCGTATTGGCGGTTTAGTAAAGATAGCAGGGGCGAGGTGAGGCCAAGGCGGAGACAAGTCTGTGGCTCCCCCATGGCCTGAACACTGTATCCGATGCATCTTTGGTGAAGGTTAGACCGGACGTACTATATACATGTACATTGTTGCATAGTTTTCTCCCAATCTGCTCGTAGGTACAGTAGCTAATTAGAACTTGCGTTTCTTCATTGCTTGGAATAATACTCCTTAGCACTACCACTTGATTCCTTTGAATAGGGACAACATCATGCGGGATTTCATGAACTCCGTGCATGGAGCCAGCTGCCGCTAGAACAACGTGACCGAGGCGCCGGCTCAGTTCTCCATCATTTGGGGCGGCTCAGAAGTAATGACATGCGGCGGGCGGGTTGTGTGGTGAGGCCCAGCGGCTTGAGGCAGAAACGACAGAGGCAGACGGCAACTCTAGGCGGTTCAATAGTACTCGTGGCTGATTTGACCCCAAAAATAATCAAAAAACGAATCTGGACCTTGTTGTATAGATTATCCTTTCCCAAAACCAGAGCCTTCACGTGGATCTTTGTGAGCTGACCGAACATAGCTTTAGCAATTGAGGAATAGTGAATTAGCCTAGTCCTTCGCGTATAGCAAACAGATGGACTTTTAGGCAATAATTGGCCTGGGAACTTGTGCCCTTGTAGGTTTGCCCCTCCGTATAGCAAACGGATATTTTGAAAAAGTGAAAATTGATTTGCACGACTCGGTCTTTGCGCCAGGGAGTCGTATTGATCTAGTCTTATTGGACTATTTTGCCTTCACATAAAAAAAATACCGACACCATACGCCTTGGATTTGCCTGCTACCACCGCTGTGAATTTCCTCCGGACTTGTGCGTACACACCGCCACACGCAGCAGATAATCTCGCGCGCGTGTTTGTTCTGTTTCCGGGTCAAAGTACTACTCCTTAGATTTGACTCGGCCTTCACTTTTAGGAAAAGGCGTGACTGAGATTCCCTCGAGACTTGGAGCCACACGCGGCTGCAGCGAGTTTTTCCTTCGATCCAAAAAGTGAGACACTTTTGATGGATTTCTGCAACGGAGCAAAAGGAATCTCCAGTTGGTTTTGGCGACCTTCGTAGGCAGCAGAACTCGATCCAGACGGATCACCTGGTTACGTGCGGCCACGCGCGCAACCCTAAATTTTCCTTGAACCTTAAATCTCATAAATCTTCAAATCTGGACTGATGAACTTGACGCTGATGAAAATCCTTTCAAACCAGCTTTTTTATCCGAGAAATTTGGCGAACTTCTCGAAACCCTTAAGAAAGATCCCTCCAAGAACTCAACACCACCGTGCACAGGCCCCACGGTGGGCGCCAACTATCGTGGAATTAACACGTCAGATGTCCTTAGTGTGAGGACTTAGTCGCGAGGCCAACGCATCTATGTGGTAGCTTGAGAGGGGTTGAGCGGAATCGAGAGACGCAACACACAAGACAAGGGTTTAGACAGCTTCGGGCCCCGGGAAACATCATCCGGTAAAAACCCTACATGCTGTTTGAGGTTAGGTCTCATTATCATCATGAGGGAGTCGCCGTAAATCAGCTCTCCTCTTTGTGTCTAGCCCTAAGATTGTTTCTTCTTGCTTGTAGCTTATCCCTCTTTCGGGAGCCCTGCCCCTCCTTATATATGTTGAAGGGGCGGGTTACATGTGGAGTCCTATTAGGATTAGGACTAGTCTATCTCTAATGCAAACCGGATACAAGTCCTGGTCTTAACTCCTTGTAAGGTAAATGTTCCTCATGCCTTTCCTCTTAAAACGGCCCACAATAGTTGAACTGGCCTTCATGAACCGCCAGACGGGCCACCGGGTCTTGTCGCTCCTCTGACCCGTCCGCCGGGTCACCAGTGAGTTACAACGTCCTGGCGGGTTGCCGTAAATTGCCGTGTGCAGGCGGGTCACCAGATGAATATCGCCAAGTGCCAGCGGGACCTCAAATAAACCGCCAAGTCCGGCCGGGTTAACTTCCGGCCGGTTTACACCGCGGGGTATATCCCCGACACTTAGCGACAAGTCAAGCTTTATAGATGGTGACATTACCATCTGCGTCCGTCTTCTTCTTAAAGATCCTTTTGTTTTCTATCGCTCGCCGATCATCGGGCAAGTCTGTCAAAGTCCATACTTTGTTTTCATACATGGATCCTATCTCGGATTGCATGGCTTCAAGACATTTGTTGGAATCCGGGCCCGCCATCGCTTCTTCATAGTTTGAAGGTTCACCGTTGTCTAACAACATGATTTCCAGGACAGGGTTGCCATACCACTGGGTGTGGAACGTGTCCTTGTGGACCCATGAAGTTCAAGAGCAACTTGATCCAAGTACCTTGATCATCATCATTAATTTCCTCTCCAAGAGGTGTAGGCACCACAGGGAACATTTTCCCGAGCTGCACTACTTTCCGGTTCAAGAGGTAGTACTTCATCGAAGTTCTACTTTCCTCCCACTTACTCCTTTCGAGAGAAACTCCTTTTCCAGAAAGGATCCGTTCTTGGCAACAAAGATCTTGCCTTCGGATCTAAGGTAGAAGGTATACCCAATGGTTTCCTTAGGGTATCCTATGAAGACGCATTTTTCCGACTTGGGTTCGAGCTTTTCAGGTTGAAGTTTCTTGACATAAGCATCGCATCCCCAAACTTTTAGAAACGACAGCTTAGGTTTCTTCCCAAACCATAATTTATACGGTGTCGTCTCAACGGATTTAGACGGCGCCCTATTTAAAGTGAATGTAGCTGTCTCTAGAGCGTATCCCCAAAATGATAGCGGTAAATCTGTAAGAGACATCATAGATCGCACCATATCCAATAGAGTGCGATTACGACGTTCGGACACACCATTACGCTGAGGTGTTCCAGGCGGCGTGAGTTGTGAAACGATTCCACATTTCCTTAAGTGTGTACCAAATTCGTGACTTAAATATTCTCCTCCACGATCTGATAGTAAGAACTTTATTTTTCGGTCACGTTGATTCTCTACCTCATTCTGAAATTCCTTTAACTTTTCAAAGGTCTCAGACTTGTGTTTCATCAAGTAGACATACCCATATCTACTCAAGTCATCTGTGAGAGCGAGAACATAACGATATCCTCCATGAGCCTCGACGCTCATTGGACCGCATACATCGGTATGTATGATTTCCAATAAGTTGGTTGCTCGCTCCATTGTTCCGGAGAACGGAGTCTTGGTCATTTTGCCCATAAGGCATGGTTCGCATGTGTCAAATGATTCATAATCGAGAGACTCTAAAAGTCCATCAGAATGGAGCTTCTTCATACGCTTGACACCAATGTGACCGAGGCGGCAGTGCCACAAGTATGTGGGACTATCGTTATCAACTTTACATCTTTTGGTATTCACACTATGAATATGTGTAATATTACGTTCGAGATTCATTAGGAATAAACCATTGACCATCAGAGCATGACCATAAAACATATCTCTCATATAAATAGAACAACCATTATTCTCGGATTTAAATGAGTAGCCATCTCGCATTAAACGAGATCCTGATACAATGTTCATGCTCAAACTTGGCACTAAATAACAATTATTGAGGTTTAAAACTAATCTCGTAGGTAAATGTAGAGGTAGCGTGCCAACGGCGATCACATCGACCTTGGAACCATTCCCGACGCGCATCGTCACCTCGTCCTTCGCTAGTCTCCGTTTATTCCGCAGCTCCTGATGTGAGTTACAAATATGAGCAACGGCACCGGTATCAAATACCCAGGAGTTACTACGAGTGCTGGTAAGGTACACATCAATTACATGTATATCAAATATACCTTTAGTGTTGCCGGCCTTCTTGTCCGCTAAGTATTTGGGGCAGTTTCGCTTCGATGGCCCTTCCCTTTGCAATAAAAGCACTCTGTCTCAGGTTTGGGTCCATTCTTTGACTTCTTCCCGGCAACTTGCTTACCGGGCGCGGCAACATCCTTGCCGTCCTTCTTGAAGTTCTTCTTACCCTTGCCCTTTTTGAACTTAGTGGTTTTATTGACCATTAACACTTGATGTTCTTTCTTGATTTCAACCTCTGCTGACTTCAACATTGAGAATACTTGAATGGTCTTCACCATCCCCCATATTGTAGTTTATCACAAAGCTCTTGTAGCTTGGTGGGAGCGTTGAAGGATTCTATCAATGACCGCTTCGTCCGGGAGGTTAATGTCCAGTGACGGGCGGTTGTGCAACCCGGACATTTTGAGTATGTGCTCCTTGTGAACTGTTTTCCTCCATCTTACAACTATAAAACTTGTCGGAGACTTCATATCTCTCGACCGGGCATGAGCTTGGAAAACCATTTTCAGCTCCTCGAACATCTCATATGCTCCGTGTTGCTCAAAACGCTTTTGGAGCCCTGGTTCTAAGCTGTAAAGCATGCCGCACTGAACGAGGGAGTAATCATCAGCACGAGAATGCCAAGCATTCATAATGTCTTGGTTCTCTGGGATGGGTGCATCACCTAGCGGTGCTTCTAGGACATATTGTTTCTTGGCTTCTATGAGGATGATCCTCAGGTTCCGGACCCAGTCCGAATAGTTGCTGCCATCGTCTTTCAGCTTGGTTTTCTCTAGGAACGCGTTGAAGTTCATGGTGACATGAGCGTTGGCCATTTGATCTACAAGACATTTTGCAAAGATTTTAGACTAATGTTCATGATAATTAAGTTCATCTAATCAAATTATTTAATGAACTCCCACTCAGATTTGACATCCCTCTAGTCATCTAAGTGTTACATGATCCGAGTCGACTAGGCCGTGTCCGATCATCACGTGAGACGGACTAGTCATCGTCGGTGAACATCTCCATGTTGATCGTATCTTCCATATGACTCATGTTCGACCTTTCGGTCTCTTGTGTTCCGAGGCCATGTCTGTACATGCTAGGCTCGTCAAGTTAACCCTAAGTGTTTATGCATGTGTAAAACTGTCTTACACCCATTGTATGTGAACGTAAGGATCTATCACACCCGATCATCACGTGGTGCTTCGAAACGACGAACTTTAGCAACGGTGCACAGTTAGGGGAACACTTTCTTGAAATTATTATAAGGGATCATCTTATTTACTACCGTCGTTCTAAGTAAACAAGATGCATAAAACATAATAAACATCACATGCAATTATATAAAGTAGTGACATGATATGGCCAATATCATATAGCTCCTTTGATCTTCATCTTCGGGCTCCATGATCATCTTGTCACCGGCATGACACCATGATCTCCATCATCGTGTCTCCATGAAGTTGCTCGCCAACTATTACTTCTACTACTATGGCTAACACGTTTAGCAATAAAGTAATTTACATGGCGTTGAATCAATGACTCGCAGGTCATACAATAATTAAGGCAACTCCTATGGCTCCTGCCGGTTGTCATACTCATCGACATGCAAGTCGTGATTCCTATTACAAGAACATGATCTCATACATCATAATATATCATTCATCATTCATCACAACTTCGCCATATCACATCACATGACAATTGCTGCAAAAACAAGTTAGACGTCCTCTAATTGTTGTTGCATCTTTACGTGGCTGCAATTGGGTTCTAGCAAGAACGTTTTCTTACCTATGAATAACCACAACGTGATTTTGTCAACTTCTATTTACCCTTCATAAGGACCCTTTTCATCTAATCCACTCCAACTAAAGTAGGAGAGACAGACACCCGCTAGCCACCTTATGCAACTAGTGCATGTCAGTCGGTGGAACCTGTCTCACGTAAGCGTACGTGTAAGGACAGTCCGGGCCGCTTCATCCCACAATACCGCTGAAGCAAGAAAAAACTAGTAGCGGCAAGCAAGTTGAAAAGATCTACGCCCACAACAAAATTGTGTTCTACTCGTGCAATAGAGAACTACGCATAAACCTGGCTCATGATGCCACTGTTGGGGAACGTTCCAGAAAATTAAAATTTTTCCTACGGTTTCACCAAGATCCATCTATGAGTTCATCTAAGCAATGAGTCATGGGAGAGAGATTGCATCTACATACCACTTGTAGATCGCGTGCGGAAGCGTTCACTAGAACGTGGATGATGGAGTCGTACTCGCCGTGATCCAAATCACCGATGACCGAGTGCCGAACGGACGGCACCTCCGCGTTCAACACTGCGTATGGAGCGGATGGCGTCTCCTCCTTCTTGATCGAGCAAGGGGAAGGAGAGGTTGAGGAAGATGGCTCCAGCAGCGACGATGGCGTGGTGTTGGTGGAGAAGCGGCACTCCGGCAGGGCCGCCCGAGCACGTGGCGGAGGAGGAGAGATGTAGCGAGGGAGGGAGGCGCCAAGATGCAAGGTGCGGCTGCCCCTTCCTCCCCCTTTATATAGGCCCCCACAGCGCCGCCCTGGAGATCTGATCTCCCAAGGGGCGGCGGCCAAGGAGGCTTGCCCCCCAGGCAAGTGGGGCGCCCCCCCCCCCCACCCTAGGGTTTCCAACCCTAGGCCCAGGGGGGGCCAAGTGGGGGCGCACCAGCCCACCAAGGGCTGGTTCCCTCCCACTTCAGCCCACGGGGCCCTCCGGGATAGGTGGCCCCACCCGGTGGACCCCCGGGACCCTTCCGGTGGTCCCGGTACAATACCGGTAACCCCCGAAATTCTCCCGATGGCCGAAATAGCACTTCCTATATATAATTCTTTACCTCCGGACCATTCCGAACTCCTCGTGACGTCCGGGATCTCATCCGGACTCGAACAACATTCGGTTTGCTGCATACTAGTCTTCCTAATAACCCTAAGCGCCACCGAACCTTAAGTGTGTAGACCCTACGGGTTCGGGAGACATGCTTGACATGACCGAGACGGCTCTCCGGTCAATAACCAACAGCGGGATCTGGATACCCATGTTGGCTCCTACATACTCCTCGATGATTTCATCGGATGAACCACGATGTCGAGGATTCAAGCAACCCGTATACTATTCCCTTTGTCGACGGTATGTTACTTGCCGAGATTCGATCGTCGGTATCCCAATACCTCATTCAATCTCGTTACGGCAAGTCACTTTACTCGTAGTAATGCATGATCCCGTGACCAGACACTTGGTCACTTTGAGCTCATTATGATGATGCACTACCGAGTGGGCTCAGTGATACCTCCGTAACACGGAGTGACAAATCGATCTCGATCCAGGTCAACCCAACAGACACTTTCGGAGATACCGTAGTGCACCTTTATAGTCACCCAGATTGCGTTGTGACGTTTGGTACACCCAAAGCACTCCTACGGTATCCGGGAGTTACACGGTCTCATGGTCTAAGGAAGAGACACTTGACATTGGAAGAGCTCTAGCAAAAGCGAACTACACGATCTTGTGCTATGCTTAGGATTGGGTCTTGTCCATCACATCATTCTCCTAATGATGTGATCCCGTTATCAATGACATCCAATGTCCATAGTCGAAACCATGACTATCTATTGATCAACGAGCTAGTCAACTAGAGGCTCACTAGGGACATATTGTGGTCTATGTATTCACACGTGTATTACGATTTCCGGATAATACAATTATAGCATGAATAAAAGACAATTATCATGAACAAGGAAATATAATAATAATCCTTTTATTATTGCCTCTAGGGCATATTTCCAACAGAGGCGACGCCGACGAGGTGGTGGTGAGCGGCAATGGTGCGGCGTCCGGGCTCGGGGCACCGCGGGGTCGAGTCCCCCGATCCAGCTCGTGTCGAGGGGGCGGGCACCGTGTGGGAGGAGAGGCGGGCGGTGGCGTCGGGCGGCGCGGTTGGGGCCGTGCCGGGGATGGGCGCTGGCGGCGGAGGCGTGGGATCAGGCTCCTCCCCTATCCAGGCGAGTGGGGAGGGAGAGACAGGGAGAGAGTGGGGGTCGTGGGGGATCTGGGAGAGATGGGGATAGGGTTCGGTCGGGTGTGGCCTATAGGCCAGTGGAGCGGGGGAGTGGGCCGGCTTAGGTGGGCTGGCCAGTGGGAGTGGGCCGAGGCCCAGGGGTTCTTCTTCGTTTTGTTTTGTTTGTTTTCCCTTTTTTCTTTTATTTACTTTTGTTGTTTGACTTAATATTTAATTTTGAAATCGAACGCGATTGAATCATTGCGAGGTTAACAATAGTAATCGGAGTGACGTGGCATCATTAGCATGGGATTTACTGTAGCTTAATTACCCGGGCGTTATAGAAGGTATACATGTATTGAGAAATTATGCTTATGCTTATATTATGCTTGCACAAAATTGAGACATTATCTAGTGTCTAGTACTTGAACTTTAGCTTGTCAAACCGATGTCATTAAATACATGTTGCATAGGCCAATTCTTAGTGGTAGAATTGGCAGGTGGGCTTATGCTTTAATTGAATATGATTTTGGCTTATGAATCTTTGAAATCCATGAAAGGTCAAATCGTTGCTAATTTTATTGTTGAGCATCGGATTGATGACAAGCATGATATTAATATAAATCTTGTCTAGTTAGTATCATGGAGATTATATTTTCATGGTTCAGTTTGTAGCAATGGCCAAGGTGTTGGTATTGTTTATATATCTACTCATGGTGCTGTTTTTGAAGCCCCATGCCGCTTAGAATATTTTTGTGCAAATAATCAAGCCGAATATGAAGCACTGTGCAACAAATATTGAGGCTTTTGGTGATTCGTTATTAGTGGTGCAACAAATATCCAAAGTATTTCAATGTTTTGACGAATCACTTAATGTTAAATGTCTAGATATAATTTCTACTTTGGATTATTTTAGTATTGCTCATATATCTAGACATGACAATTGGAGAGCAAATGAGTTGGCACAACAAGCATCTGGCTATCATATTGATCATGGCATGTTTCATATTTCCCAAAAGCCGATGTCTAGTCTTGCCAACGTAGGGGAGGTTGAACCGGAGCCCACCGTTTTGGCCACTAATGAAAATTTTAATGCAGGAGAAAAATCAGGACTGAAGGAAACCCATTATTGATTATTTGCGTGATTCTAGTAAAAGGGCGGACAGGAGCGTTCAGCGTATTGCTTTCAAGTATACGATGAGAGATGATAATCTTTATCGATGAACATTTGATGATGTTATTTTAAAATGCTTGGACAAGGACCAAGCAAGAGTTGCTACGGGAGAGGTTCATGAAGGAATTGGTGGCACTCATCAATCGGCTCCCAAGATGAAATGGTTATTGCGACGGGTTGGGTTTTATTGGCTGGCGATGATTAATGATTACTTCAGGTATTATAAAGGATTTGAAGCTTGTCAAAAGTTTTGTGATATTTAGCTGGCTCCTGCTGCTATGTTATATCCTATTATCAAGCCGTGGCCTTTTAGAGATTGGGGATTAGACTTTATTGGGGAGATTCATCCTTCTTCTTCAAAGGGGCATCGATTCGTGTTGGTGACAACTGATTATTTCAATAAATGGTCTGAAGCAACCACTCAAATATATGACGCATACAGAGGTAATTCAATTCATAATTGAGCGCATTATTTATAGATTCGGCCTTCCACAAACATTAACTACGGACCAAGGTTCATCCTTTATGTCACATCAAGTTAGAGAATTTGCTGAATCATACAAGATAAAAGTTACTCAATTCCTCTCCATATTATGCTCAAGCCAATGGACAAGCTAAGTCTAGCAATAAAACATTAATCAAGCTCACCAAAAAGAAGATTGAGGATAATCCAAGGAGATGTCATGAGCTACTGTTCGAAGCTTTGTGGGCACATAGAATATCAAGGCATGGCGCTACAAAGGTAACTCCATATGAGCTCGTATATGGTCAAGAGGCCGTTTTACCAGTTGAAGGAATTTGAATGCTTTGAGAATAGCCAAACAAAATGATTTATCGGCGATGGACTTTAATAACTTGATGATGGACAATATTGATGAAGTCATCGATAAACGTTTGGCTGCTTTGAAGGCCACAGAGAGAGATAAGTTGAGGGTGGCAAGAGCTTACAATAAGAAGGTCAAGTTGAAGGGTTTCCAAGTTGGCAATCTCGTGTGGAAGGTGATTCTACCAATTGGTTCGAAAGACAGAAAATTCGGGAAGTGGTCTCCAAGTTGGGAAGGTCCTTTTAGGATTACAAGAGTAGTTCCTGGAAAACCATATTTGGTGGAATCTGTACAAGGGACATTGTTACCTCGAGCTCTCAATGGAAAATATTTAAAGAAGTACCACCCAAGTGTGTGGCAAGAAGCCTAGATAGCCAATGGCCGATAAATAACTATCACCCTTAGTATAGGCATGGCCGATATATACTTATCGTCCTAAAAACATATAAATGATCGATGGAGTGTTGACATTGTCATTAGAACAAACTTGATACAAGTTATTTTTCGGCACGCTAGCTATGCCGAAAAACAGGGAGGCGTGTGTTGACGCTCAAAAGTGGCACAGTCATAAAATTAGCATAGGCTACATCAGACTAATTCAAACTTATGATTGGAGGTTACCTCTGAATGGCTCTCTTTAAGAAGAACGAGATGGATATGAAGATGGTTTAAAATGGAGCTCGGAAACAATAGTTGTGACAAGTTCAGAGATGCTCATGTTGACACCAGATTAAAGAATGGCATGGAACTCAATTTAATATGACCTCTGATGGAAAATGTTTCAACACAAAAGTTGTGTGTCTCATCGAAATGGTTGATTTTGATATAAAAATCGTCTTAATACAAGGTCGTATGCAACATGTGGAGGGAAAACAAGGTCAAAAACAGAAGCTGTAGAGTCATTTTTGGACCGACCGAGTTGATTTGACTCGGTGAGACCGAGTTGATCCGGGAGGATACAGAGAGTTGGCAACATTCACTCGGTGGGACCGAAGCAAACCAATCGGTGAGACCGAGTTGATCCGGGAAATTACAGAAGGATACAAAGAGTTGGCAACGTTCACTCGGTGGGGCCAAAACGAACCAATAGGTGAGATCGAGTTGATCCGGGAAATTACAGAAGGATACAGAGAGTTGGCAACGTTCACTCGGTGGGGCCGAAATGAACCGATCGGTGAGACCGAGTTGATCCGGAAAATTATAGAAGGATACAGAGAGTTGGCAACGTTCACTCGATGGTGCCGAAACGAACCAATCGGTGAGACCGAGTTGATCCGGGAAATTACCAAAGGTTCCTGTCTGAGTTAGGTTAGGGTTTTTGATGTTTTGGACGGAATTTTTGGTCCTTTTCTTGTACGGGAAGTCCAACCGCCTCATCATAAATAGATGAGAGGTAATGGTCGATTGAACAACACACAATTGCAAAAAACACATCTACTACTTTTTCATCTACATTTTGTCCCTCCCCTGTTTTTGCTTCTTGTTCTTCGTCGTTCTTCGTGTTGGAGAGCTGCGAATCCTGAGGCTCTAGGGGCGGCTTGACCGACCTAGGGCAGCCCATAGCCGCCGCACTTCCCGACGGGGTCCCTCCCGGGAGTGTGAGGTTTCGGGTCCTCAAAAGTTCTCTCCGGTTGTCTTGCGAATCGCGCTTCCGGTGAGACTCCTTCGATGTGAGCTGCGGTATATCATCCCTGGCGTCGAGGGTACACATGACGTGTTAGTGTGCGAACACAAGACTGAACAATTCTCCGAGCTTGACACCGATGTTCGTCACCTACCTCTGGCACCACCACAACAACCATCAAAGAAAAAAAATGACGAATCACCTCCATACCCGAGCTCGATGCGGCTCCATCGCTGGTATGTAGTTTTGCGGACCTCTAAGATGACTCGACAAAAATGAAACATTTACGTTGAACGAAGGACGAAAGCCCGGACACGCCATCAAACTTCAAATCTAGCACCCCACACGACTAAGACGTGGGTGAGTCGCCTTTTCTTTCTTCGGAGGAAAGAAAAGCCAACCGGGTAGGCAGTCAAATCGTAGCTATGTTTTTTTTGGTCGAGATGATCTTGAAGCTTGTGTACATAACCTGAGCAAACTACGGTGTCGTAAATTACGGCCAAGATCGGTTTGGTGTCGCCAAAGCCTTGTGAGCAGCAGGCAGCGTGTGTCTTGGCGTGGACACGGTGCCTTAAAGGCACCTGCCTTTAGGTCACTAACATGTGGCCCAGTCACCTGTTGGACCCACATGTCATAGACACAAAGGTAGGTGCCTTAAGGGCATCTCCAGCCGTTGGCCCCCCAGGGGGCGTCTAAAAGCGCCGCCTGGGGGTGAGCCGGCGCAAAAAATGGCCCTGGGGGTGAGTCGGTCCCCAGCCGTCGGCCCCCAGGGCCGCCCCCAGGCGCGTATTAAAGAAAAGAAGGGCCGTTCGGCGAAGTTATGATAAAAAGTAGTTAAATTTCGGCTAAACATGGCAAAATTTGGCGAAATTCGCGCATTTTCATTACATTAACCTAATCTAAAAAAGAAAGGGGCTAAAGTCGTCGCCGGCATCGTCGTCGTCGGCCTTCTCCTCCTTGACGCGGGCGCCCCTGCTGGACACGGCGTCGCCATGGCGGATGGCGGGCGCTGGCGTCGTGTCATTGCCGCATAGGACGACGACCCGTCTTCATCGCGTGGGCGCTCCTCGAAGAGGTAGAGGAGGGGGCCGACGGCGGCGGCGGGGCTGGTGTGGCACATTCAGTGGAGGCCGCCGGCTTTTATAGCCGGGCCGCGCCCGTGTGTACACGCGAGGGAGGAGGCGTGGCGCGCGCCGTCGTGAAGCGCCACCGTGAGAATCAATGGCAAGGCTGACCGTGGCAGCCTTGCCATTGATTCCAGGAACCGAGCCCGTTGGGGAAGGCGAGGCCGAGTCGCCGACGTGGTGGCAGCCGCGTCTTTTCGTATAAAACAACTTGCCCGGCGCCCCAGCGCCGGGTTCGGGCTGGGTCCGCATTTTTGCCCAAGCCGTAAAATCGGGCTCGGGACGCTTGAGCCGTTTCTTGGCCGGCGCGAAAAAATCGCTTGGGGAGGCCTTCCAATCGTTTGCCAACGGCGCACCGGCCGAAGCTTCGGCCGGTCGCGTCCACGCGCAAACGCGCCCAGCGACCCACCTAACGACATGTAGGATGAGGGGCCCGCCCACGTGCGTCTTCTCCTTCCTGCCCTTTCTCTTCTTCCTCTTGGTTATCTCTCTCTTCTCTCTTCCCGTTGCCATGGTCAACTTTGTCACACCCGGAGGCTTCGAGACGCCGCGCCGTCATAGGAATCGGCCCGATCCGCCACCCTTGACCCGAGATCCGTGCGGATCCGCATGCATCGAACTCTGCCTACCTCGCCGGACCCAGCCACGCGGGCTGCAGCCCGACCATGGCAGACTACAATCATCGGTGGAACCGGTTGTAGCAAATTCAATCATCGGTGGTAGCGAAAATCTACTATGGTTGCGACAAAGCAGCGATGGCCATGGGCGAGCATGGGAGCTTCGGTGGAGCGGCACAAGTAGCTGTGATAATGGTTGTAGCAAATTTCAACGCCGTTTGTAGCAAAACCAAACTTTGGTTGCAGCAAAAGCGGCGTCATCATCATCAGCGGGGTTCACAGCTAAGACAATAAGTTTGAAGCTTTTTTCATTGCCGTTGTAGCTTTTGTAACCGCCGGTTGCAGCTTTTTCGTTGTCGTCCATGGAGTGCGACTCCACGATTGAAGCTTTTTCATCGTCGGATGAAGCTTTTTTCATCGCGAGATGAAGCTTTTTTTGTCATCGGTTGTAACTTTTCTTTGGTCGTTCATAGTTTCCGTCGTACAAGTTGAAACATTTTTCATAGCTAGTTGAAGCTTTTTAAATCGGTGATTGTAGCTTCTTACGTCGGTTGCGGACCTTGGGCATATTCCCCGGGCTTGATTTTTTGTTGCAAGCGGGGATGAGCACCAAGCGGACCGGCGAAACACGCCGGTGAGCTCGCCGCCACCGAGCTATAACGGTTGCCCGCAGCTTCAACCGCGAGGTGGGTTGTTGCATGGGCGGCGATGGCGAGACCGCCCAGGCTGGGACCGGCGACCATGGCGGCAGCGAAGACGGCCGGCGGCGGCGAGGATGTCGAGCTCGAGAGACGAGGAGGCGGCGAGGTGACGGCGAGAGAGAACAGCAGCAAGCGAGATGGGGTTCCTTTTCTCGTATCTTTCGCGAGAAGACGACGACTGGTTGGATAAGGATCCAATGGCTCGGGACGGGTCGATCTGACGGCTAGGGTGCGACCGGCCGAAACATTCGGCCGGCGCACCGGCGCAGATCGTTGCCCTTCCTGGGGACGGGGGTGGAGATGCCCTTAAGGCACCGAAGCATTGTCCGGAAGCATTGTCCCTTGGCAGCGGGCGTGCGGCTGCGGCTGTACCGCTGGAATGCTGATGCTGATAGACGCACACAGGCAGCATCGGAGCAGCGGGTACCCGGTGACCTCATTCACGGCGGTCCACCTCCCCCTTTCCCCCTCCATGGCCGCCGCCGCCGCCTCTCGCGCCGCCGGCCGCCTCCTTTCTCCCCGTCTCCTCATCGCCTCGCGCCATCTCCAAGCAAGTACGCGCGCTCTCCCCCTCTTCTCATCGTATCCTAACTAATCTCCATTAGCGTCACCCTCACTCGTGCGGGATTGCCTCCCATGCCCGGCGGCCCGCAGGTGCCTCGGAGGGATCGGCGAGGGATGCGTCCACGAGCTTCATCCACCCTGCCTCCGTCGTCCACCCCGACGCCGCCATCGGCCAGGTGAAGACTCCCGCCTGCGCTCCATACACGCACGCGGCACACGCGCGCGCGCACCGATCGCTCCCTCCCATCTCTCGCAGCTTTTGCTCTGGGGATGGCTGAGTGAGTTTATGGATACTCGTAGTGGTGCACGCATTACTTACTTCGGTATTACTCCTCGACCATCCCACCCATGGAGCCGCTGTGCCTGGGCTGTTGGATCTGGCCCATGCGACACTCGTGTTTACCTGTGCCTTCTGAATTGAGTGCTCCAAATATGCTGCTGTCTGGGATCTTCAGGTTGTTGACACTCGTTGTATCGTAGAAAATCAGTGTTTTTTATGTGCTCTGAACCATTTTGTAGGGTGTCTCAATAGGTCCATTTTGCACCGTGGGGGCTTCAGCGAGGATCGGTGATTCTTGTCAGTTACATACAGGGAGTCATGTCACGGGACACACCGAGCTAGGAGAAGGATGTGTTGTTCACACGTATGATAACATCTCTCCCTATTTTCTGTTCCTGCTCTTCTCTCTTTTGGTAGTCCATAAAGGCTTGCATTGTCTGATTTAAAAATTCATATTGGTATTAAGCTAGCAATAGACACGAGAAAGAACCTGTAAGCTTGTTCCAAGATAAACTACAAGCAAAAGTAAGTTAGGTATTGTCAACGGTTACACTATAGCCAGCAGTACTCAAATCCGAAATTTGCAAAGTTCCAGGATAGCCCATGTTGCAAATTCTAAGATATTTGAATCTATGACATTCCAGTAACATACTTTTACTCCTATTCATACTGTGGAATTTAGTTTCTGGCAGTGGTGCTATTCTTGGTGCAGATCTACCTGGACGAACAGTTATTGGGGAAAACAATGTAATTGGGAACTATGCTGTGGTTGGTGTTAAGTGTCAAGATCTCAAATATAAGGTTAGCAGCAGCTTTACTTTGGTGTAATGATGTCACATAGTGCAGTGTTTGATTAGCGTTTTCCGTTCATGCAATCTTATTCAAGATAACTACTTTTGTGTTCATGGTTTGTCAATCATTCTTTTTGCTGACACACGAACACTTACATTCAGAATGACGAGCATTTCATTTGGTTACTTGAAATCTTATGCTTTGTGCAGAACATTAATGCCCTTCTCCTCCTGTTCAGCCAGGAGATGAATGCTTTCTACGCATTGGTAACAACAATGAGATCAGAGAGTACTGCTCTATTCATCGATCTTCTAAATCTTGTGACTGCACGGTATTCAGGTTCCCTATGATTCAAATATATTTGTTGAGCTCATTTCTCCCTTTTTACGAGCAAGTATTCTTTTATAGGTTATTGGTGACAATAATCTCATAATGGGGTCCTGCCATGTAGCACATGACTGCAAGATTGGTAGCAATAACATCTTTGCTAATAATACTCTATTTGGTGGCCATGTTATTGTTGAAGTGAGTAATCATTTTACCGTGATAACCTCCACATTTTCTTAGTCGAGAGCCCATTTCTGCATCGTTAAGATTTTATTGTTTCAGGACTGCACTCATACTGCTGGGGCTGTCGTTGTCCATCAATTTTGTCACATTGGATCATTCTCATTTCTAGGCGGAGGCTCTGTGGTATGTTTGGTGTGCAAAGTATAAATATTCATGTGCTTTAGGTGTTCCCTTGTATTGGAATAATCCTTATGGAAAGAGGTCATATCGAGGTCATGTGGTTTAGTTGTTGATCAATCCTCTCCATTACCCACGGCCAAATTGTACTAATAGATAATGCAAATAGTAAATACAAAACGAGGTATGCGAGCTAAAGTCAGAGAATCAGTGTACATGGTACACTTTACCTGATGTTGCTTTTCTAGGCACAGGTGCATGATCATACAAAATTATGAAGTATTATTTCTGCATGGAGGCAGTCATGTCAAATGTCATTTAGCATGATACAACTTCATCTATCTGCCAGCAGGGCCTAATCGCTGAGGTGGAAGTGGGGCTCCGTGGATTTCTGGAATATTTGATTAGCTGATTGCTTAATTGGAATCGATGCACCTGTTCTGCTTTATGTAGAGAGCAACCCTAATAATTAAACGGCCTTAGAACTGTTGTTACCACCACCTTTATGTTGTAAGCAATTCACAATGTTTGAACTTTGAATATTTTGTCTGTAGATTATGTATTCATTCATTTCTATTTAAATCAGGTTGCACAAGATGTTCCAAGATACACGATGGTTGCAGGTGATAGAGCAGAGCTTCGTGGTCTGAATCTTGAAGGTCTCAGGCGCAACGGTTTCTCAGACCAAGAGGTTTGCTTATATCACTAAAAATTTAGAGCCCTTATTGATATCATACCTGCAGTACTTGTCTTTCGTCGTTTGCTACTTGAATCAAAGTGAGTACCTAGAATAGTACTCCCTCCGTTGCATAATTGAGTGCGTATTATTTAAAAAAAAAGTCAAACTTTGCAAACTTTGACCAAGTTTATAGAGAAACTATGTATATCTACAATATCAAAAATATAAAATATGAAACTACATCTTATAATGAATCTAATGATATATGTTTGGCATTCTAGATGTAAATGTTTTTCTCCACAAACTTGGTCAAAGTTTGTGAGCTTTGACTTTTCAAAAATCTATATGCACTACATTATGGAATGGAGGGAGTACTATTCACTTCTCATCTCCCATTCACTGATATCGGTAAGGGCATAGACATATGATGCCATTTATTGCGAATTCACAGTAGACTACTTCAATGCGTTGTCGGGAGGATATTTTTTGTGACATATGCATCAGCTGATAATTTCGTCCATTAAAACTAGTCATAGATTCTGCTAGTAGTCACAAAGAATTATGATGTGAAAAATCATCATTACTAGTATGTCTTTTCTTGAATACTTGGCATTATTTACAAGATCACACATACTAAGCAATCACAATTTAGATACATAGTTAGAATGTCCTTCCATAATAATATTCCTAAACAGGAGCAATGAGGCAAGCAGGGGGCCGTGAGTAGAGTTGTATAGGTCATTAGGCCATACATTCATTAGGAAGCGGAGACTATCATGTACTCCCTCCATTTCTAAATATAAGCCTTTCTAGAGATTTCAATACGGACTACATACGGATGTATATAGACGTATTTTATAGTGTAGAGCCCTTATTTTATAGACGTATACATACGGATGTATATAGACGTATTGATATCATATTTGTTGAACATATGCACTGTGCTCTTTTACTGCTTAGGGCATCTCCAACACCGTGCCCGCAAATGTCCGGACTGACAAAATGCACAGCGACGACTATGGTGTTTTTCTTTCAAAACCAGTTGGCCACCACTATGGAATCAGTTGCCACTCAAGATGACACTTGTAAACAGTTTTACAAGTGGTGGCTCGTTTGTGATTAAACGAACTGTGATTGCCGATCTGAGGCAAGGCCTACAAGCAGTTCCATGCAGTGGCGGAGCGTGAATCAGATATTAGAGGGGGCCAACTGAGTGTATATGACATAGAAAAGGCTAGGGTGATCAGAGACGCCAGAGTATTAGTAGAGCAATTAGCAGATAAATAAGAGTATTTGGCAAATTTTCCTCTTGGAAGGGGGGGCCAAGGCCCGGAATTGTCCCCATGACGCTCCGCCACTGGTTCCATGTTCATTGCTAATCCACTGCGTCAAACAGAGTGGTCATGGTCTACCACATGGCTAACGAGTAATTCGTTTATTAGTATCATGAATGCACGGTCGAATTTAGACGTGATGATGCTGGGCCAAAAGAGCTTTTATTCCTGATTCGAAAATTGTCCACATCGTCAGTTTGTTTATTTAGTAGATGGACCAACCAATGTTCATACCTGCAGTACTTGTCTTTCGTCGTTTGCTACTTGAATCAAAATGAGTACCTAGAATAGTACTCCCTCCGTTGCATAATTGAGTGCGTATTATTTAAAAAAAAAGTCAAACTTTGCAAACTTTGACCAAGTTTATAGAGAAACTATGTATATCTACAATATCAAAAATATAAAATATGAAACTACATCTTATAATGAATCTAATGATATATGTTTGGCATTCTAGATGTAAATGTTTTTCTCCACAAACTTGGTCAAAGTTTGTGAGCTTTGACTTTTCAAAAAATCTATATGCACTACATTATGGAATGGAGGGAGTACTATTCACTTCTCATCTCCCATTCACTGATATCGGTAAGGGCATAGACATATGATGCCATTTATTGCGAATTCACAGTAGACTACTTCAATGCGTTGTCAGGAGGATATTTTTTGTGACATATGCATCAGCTGATAATTTCGTCCATTAAAACTAGTCATAGATTCTGCTAGTAGTCACAAAGAATTATGATGCGAAAAATCATCATTACTAGTATGTCTTTTCTTGAATACTTGGCATTATTTACAAGATCACACATACTAAGCAATCACAATTTAGATACATAGTTAGAATGTCCTTCCATAATAATATTCCTAAACAGGAGCAATGAGGCAAGCAGGGGGCCGTGAGTAGAGTTGTATAGGTCATTAGGCCATACATTCATTAGGAAGCGGAGACTATCATGTACTCCCTCCATTTCTAAATATAAGCCTTTCTAGAGATTTCAATACGGACTACATACGGATGTATATAGACGTATTTTATAGTGTAGATTCACTCATTTTGCTCCGTATGTAGTCAGTATTGGAATATCTAAAAAGGCTTATATTTAGGAACGGAGGGAGTATTTCTCTGCACAGAAATCTTAGTCAAAAGTGCCAAGCATTCATAAACAAAGGGTGTAGGAGTTATTTTCTAAACTACCACCATAAGCGCATGAACTGTCGTTACTTTCTGCACCATTTTCTTAAGGACTCCTGGAGGGTTGGATTTTAGTTCCTAAATACTACTCCCTCCGTTCCGATTTACTCGTCGTGGTTTTAGTTCAAATTTGAAATAAAACCACGACGAGTAAATCAGAACGGAGGGAGTACTAGCTAGATGTTTGCACTCAAGTAAATTATCTTTCTCTCATAAGATTGTTATGGATTCTTCGTAACATCTAGGTACGGAGCCTAAGGAAAGCATATAGGAAAGTATTTATGCCAGCTAGTAGTTCCCAGAGTAACTTTGAAGACCGACTCGCTGAACTGGTAAGCACAGTTGGTCTTTTTTTGTGTGTTACTTGCATAGTTGCATTTTCTTTCTTCCGTGCATTTACACCATTCCATAATAACAGGAGCGGGAAATTGATCTATTGGAATCTCCCTCTGTATCCTATATGGTGGAATCTATTCGCACCTCATTTGACCAAGGACGTCGTGGAATTTGCAAATTCAGAAGTTGGAACATCTCATAAGTTTGTAAGTTACCAAGTTCAGTTGTGCACTGATTGAGCTGGAGAACACATGAGCTCATTTTATCTCTAGATCTACCAAAGAGATACGCCAAATCCCTATTAAGGAGAGACCTTTCCAGGAAGGTGGATCACAATTCACAGTGAGCATATTGAAAATGCCTCATGAATGTGACTGCTTTCAGGGATGTGGCTGCCCCAGAAGTTGTTTCATGGCATCACTATATTTCTGGGATCTATATTTGCTAGCTATTATATTGATTTCAGTTTGTTATTTCTGTGCCAATGTTGATTGTATTATCTGCTTTACTGTAAGGCCTAATTTGTATATTTTCTCCTTTTGTGTTTGCAGACAGCCCACCCCACTCTATGGAATGCTCAGTTTCAGTTCGTTGGTCTTCTATTCCCGATGCAGGGATACAGCATACAGAAAGCGAGTGACCGGGTGCCAGTCAATCCAGATGAAACCCGGGTTGTAGACAAGATTGTAGCACCGATTATAGGGAGGTTGTGTGTAGTAGTACTAGTTTTCTTGCCTCTTGGATGTGCAATCCTTGTACTATAGCTCATAGTTGTACACTACAATGCGACATGGCCTTGATTTTGTTCAGATCTGAGGCTCTAAGCTGTAAGATCCGGATGACTTTATTGTTGAGATGCACATAGTCACTATTTTGTACTCCCTCCGTCCGGGAAAAATTGCATACAGCCTAGTGTACTATGAATTTTGCAAAAACGCCCTAGTAGCTTAAAATCTATTACAAACAGGTCGTCGTTTCCTTCTTCCTCTGTCCGTCGCCCGCGCGCGTCGCCAGGGCAAGTCGCCGCCGGGGACCTACGCCGGCGCCGCCCAGGGCTTGCTACTCCGCTCCAATTTTGAAAATATGAGTAAAGGATCTATGGATGAAGATACAAAAAAGTTGGCCTCCCAGGACCTGCGCCGCCCAATTGCTTGCTCCGCCGCCGCCTAGGACGTGCCCCTCCGACGCCTGCCGCCCAATTGCTTGCTCCGCCGCCGCCAAGTACGTGGTCCTCCGCCGCCCAGGACCTGGGCCACCCAATTGCTTGCTCACTTGTTGTGCCGCCACCCGGGACTGGCGCCCGCCGCCAGAACTGCAGCCGATATCCCTCCCTCCACGGGATCTGCGCCCGCCGTCCGGGACTACAGCGTGCACAGGTGTCGAGCACCTCAACCATGAGTTCCGGCGCGCTGGACCTCGAGCTCCTTCAAGCTCGTCACGGACCTCAAGCTCAAGCTCTTTCCCTGCTCCTCACGCAAGTTGCTCTGGTCCCCTGCTCATGTTGCCGCGGGAGGTCACCTACTCGTGTCTTTGTCGCCGGAGGTCCCTGCTCGTCTTCTTTGTCGATGAGAAGAAAGAAGTACAAGGCTCCTTGCTTTTTCATCTCCAGTGCCGGACCTTGCTTGCTCTGTAATTTGAAACACAATTGATCATGTCCTCTGAAGAAATGCTACAAAAAAAGAAGTTCAGTTAACTGTTACTTTTGCTATCTGAATTCTAACCAGATCAAATTGCTGTCAATTGCTCTGTAATACTCAACCAGGTTTATGAAAATTAAGATCAACCAGGTTTATCTTCAGTAAATAATGGTTTATTTTAGTAAATAGTGCGAGCACAAACCAGGTTTATGCAAATGAAGGTCAACCAGGTTTATCTTCAGTAAAGAATGGTCTATTTTCAGGAAATAGTGCGAGCACCAACCAGGTTTATGCAAATGAAGATCAAATTGATAACCAGGAGTAGCTGTCAATTGATTCGGTAGTTTGCAGTAGATCAAACTACAGTAGATTATATGCTTCATTGTTGCACAGCTGTAGTTTGAATGAAATAGATTATTTGCAAAGTTAAAAAAATAACAGATCAGGAATATGTCTTGTAACTAGTCAAAGATTCTTCTAACAACAAATAAACATATCTAAATTTGCTAAAACAATCAATCAATTTTCAGTGCACAATCAATCAATTTATTTTGGAAACAAGCAATATGATTCCACCAGATTCCTCAAGACTAACTTTTATTAAATTTTCCTTTACTTGCTCTGAATCTAAATAACACTAAAGTTTTCTTTATCAATCATAACAGTAAAGTTTATGTTGCTCAAATCTAGTCCGAATTTACAAAACACTACACTATATAACTTGCAA
This sequence comes from Aegilops bicornis, assembly GCA_021605145.1. NCBI lineage: Eukaryota > Viridiplantae > Streptophyta > Magnoliopsida > Poales > Poaceae > Aegilops > Aegilops bicornis. The sequence goes on along the minus strand of CM038671.1, from coordinate 555,767,145 downwards.
TTTTCAATACACAATTGTGAGCAAACGTACAAATATACTCGCAAGCTCAAGATAGCTCCCAAGCTCAAGCTCAAGATAGGCTAAAGAAGCTCCAGCAGAGTACACTGTATTCAGTGATCTTGCTAAAGAAGCTCTCAAGCCCAAGCTCAAGATAGGCTAAATTTGACAGCTACTGTACTCAAAAGAAGCATTTTGGATTATCACAACAAAAGAAGCATTTTATGCAGTCTGAAACATTTTGGATTATCACTAGAAACTGAATCTAGCAGTCTGAAGCATTTTGGATTATCACAGCAAAAAGCCTTAATCATGTTTGATGCACATCAATGCAGCGCCCCAAAGTCCCAAACATAAGCAGCAGCAGATCGGTATGCATTGTTTGATTAAGCAGTAGCAATAGCTCAACAAATTAAACAAAAAGGAAATTTCATATCGGTATGCATTGGCAGGAGAATGCTAGAACACACAGATGTATCAGCTAGAGCACAATTTGTGTGAAAATACAAGCTTCTGAAATTTGTCACAGAAATTTTCCTACTAAAAAGATAACTGAATTTTGTGTACTGGAAGTTTACAGTGAAGTTTCAGTAACTACAGTAACTAAATTTACAGTAAGGTTTCTCACTCCATTACACTGCTATTAACTGTATTATTCTGCTGTTAACAATCAGAATTGACACTATATTATCCAATCAAGTTGATGTTCAGAACCTGTCATTTTCTTCCAAAACCTGTCGATTTCTGTCAGGTTTTGATCTGTCAAGTTGATGTTCAGTCAAGTTGATGTCAAACTTGACACATAAATAAAATTTGACATCAATGAAATTTAGACAGTGAATACAGTTTGGACAGTACTCCACTGTCATATTTTCAGTGAGTAAAATTCAGTTTTGACAAATTGAAGCCTACTCTATTCTACTCCTAAATTCTGAGCTTGAGTCAAGCAGGGGATACTAAATGGTGGATGAGGCAACAAATTACACTTGAGTAAGAAACACTTTGATCATCATAAATACTCCAATTATTGTTATACATTTTTATGCATATTACAAGAAGTTTCATAAAACAAATAAAAGTGCTTGTTAGGACAAGCTGTGTTCAGTCAACTTGATGTTCAGAACCTGTCAACTTGGTGTTCAGAACCTGTCATTTTCTATGTGCTTGTGAGGACAAGCTGTGTTGATCAGTGCTGGGATGCTAACACCACAAGAAAGCATGCATGCCAAGTTTTATTAACTTGGAATTGTTTGAATTAGCTATGTCCATGGTGGAAGCAGTTCAGGTCTTCCAGGGAATCATTCCAAAGCAATTCAACTAGGGGGCCCAAGAAATACTCCCTTCGTTCCAAAATAGATGACTCAACTTTGTACTAAATTTAGTACTCCCTCCGTCCGAAAATACTTGTCGGAGTAATGGATGTATCTAGACGCAAATTAGTTCTAGATACATCCATTTCTCCGACAAGTATTTCCGAACGGAGGGAGTACAAAGTTGAGTCATCTATTTTGGAACGGAGGGAGTACGTCTGAAAGCTCAGAGCAACTTTAGTAGTAGTAGTAGTAGTAGTAGTAGTAGTAGTAGTAGTAGTAGTAGTAGTAGTAGTAGTAGTAGTAGTAGTAGTAGTAGTAGTAGTAGTAGTAGTAGTTTGTGCTATTTTGTTTGTGCTATTGTGTTATTCATATAATTAGCCAACAACCCGTCATACAACTCTAAATGAAGTGTGTCTAAATTGTTCGGTACGAGGTGAGAGAAGCTATAAGTTTGCTCTCTTTTGAGATGCTTAAACATCATATATTTCGTAACGGAGGGAGTACTATTATTATCGTATAAATGTTGAAGATGCCCCTCTTAAGCTGAAGGGAACAAGTGTATAGCATCTTTCCAAACCCTACAGAATGCGATACTTCGAAGGTGAAGTTGCATGGACCGGGGCATACGATTTCTGGGAAGAGAACAATGGTAAATGCTACTTATAAAGTGAATCGGTAAATTATCAACCAAAGTTGCTGTGGTGTAGTGGTTATCACGTCAGTCTTACACACTGAAGGTCTCCAGTTCGATCCTGGGCAGCAACACATTTTTTCTCTTTTTTTCTGTCATCGTATCCCTATTTACTCGATCCTGAGCAGCAATCCCTATTTTGTACTTGGAAAAGAGAACATTTTTCTCCAATCTAACAAAGTTCATTCCGTAGTCCCATGTTTTTAAGTTAAATTTTAATCACTAAAATATATAATACCAAGAAATAAACCATTGCAACATCTCTTTGTTGTCATCTTTAGATGACGTGGAGGGATGAGTGAATGTGCGGTACATGCCCTTGATCCTAGGCAGCAACACATTTTTTCTCTTTTTCTCTGTCATCGTATCCCTATTTACTCGATCCTGAGCAGCAATCCCTATTTTGTACTTGGAAAAGAGAACATTTTTCTCCAATCTAACAAAGTTCATTCCGTAGTCCCATGTTTTTAAGTTAAATTTTAATCACTAAAATATATAATACCAAGAAATAAACCATTGCAACATCTCTTTGTTGTCATCTTTAGATGAAGTGGAGGGATGAGTGAATGTGCGGTACATGCCCTTGATCCTAGGCATTACAAGAAAAGCAATATCCTTTGGTTGGTTATACAGTATTTTGTAAGCAATTAATCACCTGACCAAGTCGTTAAATTGATACTGACGCACATGAAAATGACCATCTATTTGTCTTCCTTATCTTAGTTCACCCAACAGTTCAGTCTGCTAACATTCGGGAATCTTTGTCATTCATTCTTCCGTGCTTCTTAGCAATCATATTTTATACATGTAACTTAACTTGCACGAACTGATAACCCTTGACCCATATTCTATTTTTGATAGCGAGTGTAACAGTTTTGTAGTGTCCTTAATCACAGTTACATAATAGACAACTACATTCCGTTTCAAAAAAATAAACAACTACATGGATGTCTGGAATTACCATGGCATCCGTTTCGGAAAAAAATTACCATGGCAGAAACGACACTTGATACATTTTCAGGGGTGTTAACAACACAACAATACAATACACATCAAATTTAACCAACCTGTACAGGCATGCGCCTCCTGGTCCCGAGTGATCTTTGGCTCGGCCATAGTACACATGAACAATATCCTACTTTCTACCAACTTGTTTCAATAAATAAGATGTTTTCAGTTCTGGGTTAACGCTGACATAGTAAATCAGTATTTTTTTTTCCTGAAAAGGAAACAATTGGGCACCTACAATATACTCTCTCCGTCCCATAGTATAAGAATGTTTTTTAAGCTAAAACAACTGAGAGCTCCACCATTTATATTATGGGACGGAGGGAGTAATTTCCTTATGCAGAGTCCTAAGTCCTAACACAAACAAGTGGAATAGCTGAGAGCTCCACCATTTTTAAGCACTGAACCATTAAACCAAACATAGTAAGTATTCTATATATTCACATCCCCCTACCAGTTCAGTGCATGCTGCCTTAATGTTCACCTAAGTAAATACAAGACCACATATTAACAAGTACAGTAGCAAATAGAAGGTAAACAGTAACAAGATATAACGACCTTATCTCGTGGCCAAAAGATGCTTAAGTCAATATATATTCTTTTCTTGCTCATTGATGAAATGCAAGTGGATTTGTATGAAACTCAGTCGTGATCCATAATGCTCAATAACCATACTTGTTCAGTTGTTAATACAAGTCTAAATAAACCTCAAGTCTAGTGAAGTGCTTGCTAAGTGCTAAAGTACACAATGTTGTTTTTGTACACCCGAGATCAGATGCTCTATTTCTCAGAATGAAGATTCGAAGAACGAGACTATAATAAAAATCCAAAAAAAAACCTGGCATGTAGATAGCTGTGCATGAAAAGCATTGTTGATTTGTAGTCTGTATGAAAACAAACTTGAATCGGAGCAAGAAAATAAATCATTTTTAGTTCTTTTTAGAGAAAATCATTTTTTGGTTGTGAAAAGGACCTTGGGTTTTTGCACAACAACATAATAAGGCGATTTTTTTCTGGAAATTTGGAACTTGAATACAATGATGAGTCATCTAATGCGATTTTTTTGGGAACTGTTTTGAAGAGTGAAATGTATTTTTTTTTCTCTGAAAAGGGAGCAACCGCTCCCCGGCTCACTTAGGCTTTATCAATTTCGTATTTTCCTCTCTTCCTACAAGTCCAAACCAACCCATCCAAAACAATTCTTCTGTTTCAACATACCAAGAGTTTGAAACATATATAGGACGATCATCACAGAATAATTATGTGAATCAACATATAGGGATAAGAAAACCGAATCTAGTAATCTTGGCCATCAAAACCTTGAATCTACCATGTAGTTGCATTTTAACTAAACGGAACATAGTGATGTACATGGAGCCAACAATATCAGATTTGTTTAGATAATGCAAGAGGATATCTCCCTCGTAAGTGTTGATCTAATTTTCAGCACAAACTGCTAAGTGCTAACATTCACCTGTAAGCCTCGAAATACATATTTCAGAGAGAAAAATATCAATTGCCCTTTAAGGCTAGACATTAGTTGCTAAAGGTGCACATGACCTCATGAGTTTCTAACTGGGTGTGAGCCTTGTGTTTGCTCATTGACAATGCGATAGTGATTCCCTTTACTTAACCAACTTTGTGTTGAAATAATCTCTCTCTCTCTCTCTCTCTCTCTCACACACACACACACACACACACAGAGCTTAAGCATTGTCTGAATGATCGGTGCTCGCAGTACAATATGGTATTAGAACCAATATGTGTCGAATTCAAAGCCGTGCAATTAGTTCAACACTACTATTTTTCGGGGAGAATATTTAACTAGTTGTGATATGATTATTAACTTCTATGAGTTTTTATTATCCATTGGATGTGATTAAGACAGTTGATGTGTTATATATGGGAAGGTAACCTTCAACTTTTATTGAAAGTCACGTACTCCCTCTTTTCTTTTTTGCAGAAAGAACTTGCATTACTCAACCATAAGGATTACAATCAACGATGCATCTGTCCTCAACATCTTCAGGACCAGAGCTTAACCAAACAACTATACGACCACTATGTCTCACTACCGGACTCGCGATATATGCCTACGGCCACGGGCCGTCGGCATAGGCCCCTAAGCCGTCGGCATAGATCTATGCCTACGGCAGCCGTCGGCATATCCCCGTCGGCGTAGATGTCGTCAGCGTAGTCTTGTCAGACCATCGGCATGGTAAAGCCGTCGGCATAGGGGCCTATGCCCGACGGCTGGCGTCACCGTCGGCATAGTATAGCCGTCGGCGATGTTTTTCGTCTGACAGCGGACGGCACCGTCAAAAGCGGACGAATCGTGCAATGCCCGCGTGGCGGATATATCCCGACGGCCTTGCCGTCGGCATACCTCTGCCACGTGGCAACCAGTGGTACTCCTGGTGGCAGGTCTATGCCTACGGTCGTAGGCATAGATGTATCTATGCCGACGGCTTTGTCGTAGGCATAGATCTGCCACGTGTCGTCTCCTGGTTACTCCTGGCAGCAGAGGTATGCCTACGGCTTTGCCGTCGGCATAGATTTCCATCTATGCCTCACGGCAAAGCCGTCGGCATATATATGCCACGTGGTGTGCCCTGGAAACTTCTGGGCTTATATATGCAGACGGCTTTGCCGTAGGCATATTTTTTTTTTAATTTTCCCTGTTTTCTCTTTTACAATTAATTTGACAAAGCATTTCAAAAGCAGAACAATATGAAATTATGCGAGAAATATGACGGTTCATCATCTAAACATACTCAAGTTCACCATCATCATCTAAACATACTCAAGTTCATCACATCATCTAAAGATCATCACCGACTCAAGTTCATGAACATAAAAGTAGTGCAAGACATGAAACATCATAAAAGTAGGAATATGAAAGGCATGGCACGACGACCACATGCACGGAATCATCAAGCAAGACCACCTCCGCCAAAACCACCACCTCCGCCAAAATCATCATCGTTCGGGTCCGGTAGCTTACCATGCGGCGACACCTTGAACACAACTTCCCAACCCTTTAGGTACTCTTTCTGGCATGGGTAAGGCAGATAATATACTTGTGTGGAAAGGGTAGCGGCGATAAAGAGAACAGCTCCGGCATAGGCGGTTGATGGTTTAACTTCAACTAAACCAACAAAAGGCGTATGTCTCGGGCCCTTTTGGGGTCGAACCATCGGCATTTGAACACGGTGAGACTTAGGTGTTCGCGGCCAAGTTTGAATGTAAGCTCGTATATTTTTCCTACCCTTCCGTAGTAATCTATTTTATTATCTCCTTCAGTGAAGACTCCGGTATTTATAGCACATCCGCACCAGAAAACGTTGGAATCTCATTTACTTCATGGACAACTTTGCCTTTTGTGAAGTTCTTCTTGTCTTCCCTATCAGGATGGTCTGGAGGGAGGAATTGTCGATGCTGGTCAAAGGCAACATACTTGCCACCCTTCTTCATCCAAATGAAAATCAAGGCTGCATGCACACTTTGGGCAAGGCATCTTTCCACTTGTACACCATCCATGAGCAGGGCATAGCCGGAAAGTCATGCATGCAATCAGAGCCAAACTTTCATCAAGAAATTTTTACTGCAGATGCCGGTCGTATGTCAACCTCGGGAAGTACCAAGAATGGTGCAAATCATCCACCAACGGCTGCATAAACACACTCAAATTCTTCCTGGATATTCGGGCCCCGAAATTATAAGCGACATGAACATGGTCTTGCGTTGCATTATGGCGCCGGGAGGGAGATTGAGCGGAATAACAAATATGTGCCAGCAGCTGTATGGATTAGACGACATACCATATGGATTGAACCCATCACCTGTTATAGCAATTCTGACATTCCCAGCCTCATTTGCTTCCTCCGGGTACTTTATATCGAATGACTTCCATGCTTCACCTTCGATGTATGTACAATTTTTTTGGATTGTACCTTTTCCCTTCCTTGTGCCACTTCATCATTTTGGCAGACTCCTCGGTGATGAAAAGGCGCTGCAGCCTTTTTTATAAAATCAAGATGCGAAGAACCTTCACAGGGATTCTTAGGCTGCCGCTTCGACCATGCTTATCGACCACCTCAATATACCGAGAGGAACCGCACTTCCTACAGTAGTTGTCATCCGCATACTCATGCCTAAACAAAAGGCAATTCTTTGGACAAACATGTATTTTCTCATAGTCCATGGAGCTTCATGATTTTCTTCGTACCGTACATGGTTTTCGGCAGTTCATGGCCCTCGGGCAGGCTGTTAGCCCATACTCCCAGAAATGCTTCGAAGCAACCTCGGCTACCAGATTTTCAGCCTTCATCGCCATCGATTGCGAGATGGCATCCGGCCTGACGACTTGGCACCCTCATAGAGAGGTTTCTTTGACGAGGCCAAGATTTCGGGAAGGCCTTTTGCGGTTTCCTCCGGCTCCTCTGGTTCATTATTTGAATGTGACGGAGGTGTCGGTCTGGCAAAGAAAGACATCATCTAGCATGTCTCTAACCCCATCGTCCTCATAACCAATGACGGCGTTGTCGTATCACATCCTCTCTACCACGATCCACGGGCAAAGTTTATCGGCATATTAAAGTTGGGCATAAATCCATGCATGCGAAGGTGCTTAGTCATCTCACTCTTATCTCTGGATACATCTCTTACATCCGCACACGTGCATTACGGCACCATCCTCATTGGACTACGGAATATCTCTTTCAAAAACACATCAGTTTTCTCGACCCACTCTGTTGTTACTTGATTCCGATGGAAAACCCACTATACATCCACTAATTATCTGCCATCTACGCTTTATTGGAAGCCACACAACAAAATTAAGGATTCATTTTAATTACCAACATCAATATTTTAATTTTTACAAGGTTGACGAGTAATCCACCTACATCTCTAATAGGTAAAGATGGGTCCTAATCCCACCCGAGAATGTGTAGATTGAGTACGGTCCATGCTCTACCCCATTCCGAGACAAAATTTCGGCAGCACCTCCCCGCTGTTCTCCAAATACACGTCTCGGCAAAATGTCGAGAGAATGTGCATCCGGAGAACAACAGGGAGGCGCCGCCGAAATCCTGTCTCGGAACGGGGTAGAGCATGAACAACGTACCCAATCTACACATCCTCGGGCTGTCCGTGGAAAGCTAGACAATCCGAAAGAGCTGCGGTGATAAATATGCAATTGAATGCATATTTATCGATGCAACCTTTTCGGACGGAGACCTAGGTTACGCGACTTGATGTGAAAATTCAATCTAGTGACATGGAAAAAGTGGGCGTGGTCATGGAATTGTTGCTCACCCTTGATGTAGTCGATCAAAGGAGAGGGACGATCCTGGACCAACACCTCCAACGTCGACGATCACTCCACGAAGATGGAACACCACAAATCCTGTTAATTACACCGAGTGAAAAAAATTAGGTCATCACATCACATTAAGCATTGATACTTTTAACTATGAAAAAAAATCATATTTTGTCAATCACAAATTTGGAAGCACTTATCATATCGCAATTTAGGTCATCACCTCACATTAAGCATTGACACATCAATTTTTTTAGCAAGATCATCATGATGAAATAACCACTTATCGTATCCCAAATTTGAAGCACATCTCACATAGCTACTTAACAACATCACAAACTGAAAATAAAATCTTCGTTAACAATTTTATGAACTAAGTGACTCAAGTTGCTTTTTTAACTATGATAATTCATTTTGCCGAGATTCATCCATCTAGCAACCTAACCGTAGCAAAATAATTCCTTTTGCGGAGATTCCTCCATCCATCCAAGATACATACAACATTCATCCATCTAGCAACCTAACAACATCCAACATCCATCCATGCATCCATTCATACATCCAACAATAGCTAAATAATGCAAAAAAATAAAAAAAAGAGTGTTAGCTCACCGGGCAGAGGCGCCACGCTGGTGGAGTTGGAGGCAGGGCGGCGGTGGAGGTGAGGGAGGCGGGCGGAGGCTGGGCGGCCGGGAGGCCGTGGACACAGCAGGGCGCTGGGCCAACCCAGGGGCCGGCTCGGACCAGCTAGGTGGGGCCGGCCGAGGCTAGGGCATGGGCCGGCGGGCGGCCCACGCACGGCGGCCGGGTCGAGGAGGAGGGCGGGGCGGCTGGGCGAGGCGGGCGCTGGCTGGAGCGAGAAGGGCGGCGACAGGGGACGAGAGGTGGGGTGGGATGGGCGGCGGCGACGCTGGTGGGGGCGGGCAGGGCGAAGGAGAGTGGGCGGCGGTAGGGGCGGGGAGAACGCAGTGGCGCTGGTGTGGAGGTCTTGTGGCGACGAGAGGCGTGGTGAGTGGTGGAGGTGGACCGCGAGTGAGTGGTGAAGGTGGACTGCTGAGGATAAGGGCGAGCTATGGAGTGGCTAAGCCCGTCGGCATAGTACCGATGCCACGTGGCACCTATGCCGACAGCTTAGCCATAGGCATAGTTATATTTTTATTTTTTTAATGATTTTAATAGCTTATATTTTTTCTTCTTTCTGTTTTTTATTTCATATAAATTTTTGATGTTTTTATAGTCATCATTTATATTTCTATACAAAGAGGGGAGGTGAAGGCGCCACGTGGCATATTTTTTTTGCAACAACTTTTATACATGTTTAACATTTTTAAAAAAATATTATTAACTGTCTTCAAATATATTTTTAGTGTATATTATTTTCATACGCATTGAAAAGTTTTGTTTACATATAAAATGAGGGACCGACGTCCGTTTCCCCCTCCGGTGCCGTGGCGGAGCCGTCGTGACGGGCTTTGACCAGTGGACCTCTCCACCTGGTTGTGTCAGGTCAGCTCAGAGGGACACCTAGGAGCAACTTCCGGGCCAAACCCACAGCTACATCCCCTCCGTGTAAACCCGACGCGTCTGTTTCCCCCCTCCAGGTGCGGCGTGGCGCCGTCCGTGAGGGGGACACACACCAAGACGTGCCGCCTCTTCGGACATGCCACAACACCACCCCGCATGTATGAGGGCCCGGTACGACACTCCGGTGTCATTGCTACCCCCAGGGCCCCCGTCCCGCCTAACCCTGTAGCGTTTGACCACGGGATCTAGCCCTTTGACTTTGCACGGACGGGCTTTGACTAGTGGACCTCTCCACCCGGTTGTGTCGGGTCGGCCCAGAGGGACACCGGGAACAACATCCGGGCCAAACCCACAGCTACATCCACTCCGTGTAGACCCGACGCGTCCGTTTCCCCCTTCCAGGTGCCGGCGGCGGCGCCGTCCTTTAGGGGGGCCACGCACAGGAGACGCTTGCCGCCTCTTCGGACATGCCACAACACCACCCCGCATGTATGAGGGCCCGGTATGACACTCCGGTGGCATTGCTACCAGCCCAGGGCCCCCGTCCCGGCTAACCCTGTAGCGTTTGACCACGGGATCTAGCCCTTCGACTTTGCACGGACGGGCTTTGACCAGTGGACCTCTCCACCCGGTTGTGTTGGGTCGGCCCAGAGGAACACCGGGGAACAACATCCGGGCCAAACCCACAGCTACATCCACTCCGTGTAGACCCGACGCGTCTGTTTCCCCCCTCCAGGTGCCGGCGGCGGCGCCGTCCGTGAGGGGGGCCACGCACCGGAGACGTGTGCCGCCTCTTCGGACATGCCACAACACCACCCCGCATGTATGAGGGCCCGATACGACGCTCTGGTGGCATTGCTACCCCAGTGGCCCCTGTCTCGGCTAACCCGGTAGCGTTTGACCACGGGATCTAGCCCTTTGACTTTCCCCTCCGGTGCGGCGCCTGGCGCCGTCCGTGAGAGGGGGGGCACACCCGAGACGCAGCGTCGGGCGTTTGCAACCGCCTCAACACTTTCATACTTGTGAGAGGCCGCCACGCAAGATTTGTGGTATGCTAGCCCCGGAGGCCACGGCCGCATGATCGTGAGACGTGCGAAGAGCAATCCACAGAGAGGGAAGTGTTCAGATACTTCTCCATCACAAAAATTATGAAAAATTACCATCAGTCCTATAGCACATGTGCCCATGTTGTGTAAAAACTCATGATTTTATCGCTCCGGTATTTAATAATATTCACGCCGCATCGTTATCATGAGCGTCTACTACCGTGTCATTGCCGTCCGTGAGGGGGGCCACACCCCGGAGACGCGTGCCGCCTCTTCGGACATGCCACCACACCACCCCGCATGTATGAGGGCCCGGTGCGACGCTTCGGTGGCATTGCTACCCCCAGGGCCCCCGTCCCGCCTAACCCTGTAGCGTTTGACCACGGGATCTAGCCCTTTGACTTTGCATGGACGGGCTTTGAGCAGTGGACCTATCCACCCGGTTGTTTTTGGTCAGACTATAGGAACTCTTTGGAGCAACATCCGGGCCGGACCCACCGCAAGATCCCCTCCGTGTAGACCCGACGCGTCTGCTTTCCCCCTCCAGTGCCGGGCGATGGCGCCGTCTGTGAGGGGGCCGAACCCCGAGACGCGCGTGCCACCTCTTCAGACATGCCACCACACCACCCTGCATGTATGAGGGGCCGGTGCGACGCTCCGGTGGCATTGCTACCCCCATCCCCCCAGGGCCCCCGTCCCGCCTAACCCTGGAGCGGTTGACCACGAGATCTAACCCTTTGACTTTCCACGGACGAGCTTTGAACAGTGGACCTCTCCACCAGTTGTGTCCAGTCGGCTCGAGAGGGACACCTAGGAGCAACATCCGGGCCAAACCGACAGCTACATCCCCTCCGTGTAGACCCGATGCGTCCGTTTTCCCCCTCCAGGTGCCGCCTCTTTGGACATGCCACACCACCACCCCGCATGTATGAGGGCGGCAGACGGCCTTCAGTGGCATTGCTACCCCAGGGGCCCCGTCCGCCCTAACCTGGAAGCGGTTGACCACGAGATCTAGCCTTTGACTTCCCACAGACGGGCTTTGACCAATGGACCTCTCCACCCGGTTGTGTCAGTCGGCCCGAGAGGGACAGGGGAGCAACATCCGGGCCAAACCCACGACTAAATCCACTCCATGTAGACCCGACGTCCGTTCCCCCCTCCAGTGCCGGCGGCGCGCCGTCCGTGTGACGGCCACACCACGGAGATGCGTGCCGCTTTTCCGGACATGCCATAACACCATCCGGTTGTGGTAGGTCATCCGATATATATATAAACACTTGGAGCAAAGTCCCTTCAGTATAGACCCGGCGCTTGTTTCCCCATTCTAGTTCTTTGGCAAGCGGCAGACTGCTTGTGAGGGGTCACAACGCTTTGTACGTAACCGAAAAATAATGTATGTATGCTTATTAACACATACCGTATGTAAGTTAGTTAAATAAAAATAATAAAGAAAGCAGTGAAGAAAAAAGAAAAAAACTATTTGTATGCTTATTAACACATACTATATGCTTATTAACATACTATATGCTTATTAACACATACTATATGTATGCTTATTAACACAATCTATATGTATGCTTATTAACACATACTGTATGCTTAATAATAATAATAATACTATATGGAAAAAAAGAAAAAAAAGAAAAAAAAACTATGCCGACGGCAAAGCCGTCGGCATAGGTGAAAGCGAGATGGGCGGTGGCGGATCGATGGCGATGTCGGCTATGCCAATTGCCGTCGGCATAGCTCCTCTGGTCGGTGCGCTCTGGATCGGTGACGTGTCACCCGTATCTATGCCGACGGCCACCGTCACGGCCGTCGGCATAGATTTAACGTCGTTAGCCAGCCGTGATAACAGTTGTCAGCGGGCCCGCATCTATGCCGACTGCCTATATATGCCGACGGCATTGTGGCGTAATGCAGGATAAGCCGACGGCTTTGTATATGCCGACGGCTGCTATCGGCGTAGACACGGATAGCCCGACGGCCATTGTACGCCGACGGCCAGGAGCTAGCTGTCGGCATAGCTCGGACTAGGCCGACGGTAGCCGTCGGCATATATTTGGCTGTCGGCGTAGAGCCCTGTTCCGGTAGTGTCTAGCATAATTCGCTAAGACATGACTAATAGCATTTTGGTCACGACTAATATGAGTAATACGTACAAGTTTGACGGGACTTCAGTAGCATCTTGATTCCTCTATCATAGTCGTATGTGCGGAGAGATCACGAGACAACTTTCACATACTCTCTGTTTTTATAACATATTAACTTTGTCATTAGTCAAACTTTGTAAACTCTAACATTTTCCTATTAACATCTACAGTACCAAATGAATACCATTAGATTAATCATCAAATATATTTTCACAAATGTATATACTTGTTACTGTAAATGACCATTCTGTGTTCTATAAACTCGGTCAATTTATAAAGTTTGACTTGGAATAGAGCTAATATGCAGAGCAAAAAAGACAGGGAGTAAACCTAGCTAGCTATAGTGTTATCCTCGACATAGCGGGATAATCCTGACAAACTTATTGGGATGGACGAAAGTGCACGGTTTACAACATTATACATGAATAGGTTAATTATTCCTTTTTAGGGAAAGTAGGTTATTCGAAGCTCTTCCTTAAGACAATGGTTTTGTGATGATTTTGATTATGTAATTTTGCGTATTTTAATCAAATATAATACAACCTAATTAAGAACGGCACAATCTGTGCTGCTATAAATTATGCAACTCTGCAATTGTGCATCGAGGACGTATGTGTGATGCTACATTACATCATGATCATTCAACTAACATGGTGTCGTTTTATTTCCGAAATAGACTTTCACCCAACTTTATATATATGATCCATGCAGTCGAGTAATACAAGATGATGAAGAAATCCTCATACAAGCAGGTCAAGGGAAAAATAAAACATCATCCAAACGAGTGGCATAAGTGATACTAACCCCGAAGCATGAAAACATGAGAGCCACATCTAACAAGAGACAACCCTGGCTACTCGAACACATCAAGCCATCTCTGGAAAAGGCATACATGCCGTTGAGAGTGCCCCTCGCTCTAGGCCATGGAGCGTCGCTCTCGTAGTTTCAAGTATGTTGAGGCGCTTATCTTCTTAAGCTCTTGGGGCGCCGGGCCTATCAGCCGTTCATTATATGCGCCATGTACAAGGCTAGCCTATTTTTGAGCCGTCCTGATCTTGGCTAATACATTTCCCGGTAGTGTCCTAATAGCTAGTATTATACTTAGTACTCTACAAGGTCGACGGGCATAAGCTAAAGAACTGCTAATAGCACAAGACTCCTAGTAGTACCAAAAGTACAAGGTGCACCGTACACACCAGGTTTTAGAGCTTTGACCTGGTACGTGCTTTGATCATGCGGATTTTGACAGAAAATAAAATACTAATCACGACAATTCTACTTCCATAGATTCTCTTATCTATCGGAAACTAACAGATTACTACATCATCTAATGTAGTATGTGTTAGTCCCTTTCTTGAAAAGGACGAGGCAATGGTGTGTTCATGTCAGCTACAACATCTACACATGTAGAGAACTAACTTATGATTGGATTCTTTTGTGTGATCTTGCTATTACCATGCCAAGCCTATCAGACAGTTCTTACATCTCAAGTGCATACAATCGACTGAACCGAGCGTCCCGAAAAAGCCTCTTGCTGCTCCAATTCTCAAAAACTTTTATGTATCCTCGACATTTGATTCTTTAAAAGTACTACGGTTCAAACACCTTCACTATGACAACGACAAATCTCACAATTTGGTCAATGCATGTGCTCTATCCCATCCAGGCATACTCATCTGTACCATACGCAAGCATCCTCAAAGCAATAATGCTTTTTCAGAGATGAGAGAATAACAGTGCTCCGGTGCAATCCTTTCTCAGTGTGAAGTAAGGATCATATTCCTTTACACCCTCGGTTATACGGAATAACAAATGCTTGCACGTACCTTAGCGACGCTGAAAGAAGCCCTCATGATATACCCGGTTGGCTTTGATGTAGTCATGGCAGACATATTACCCTTTATCCTATTCTGAGTAATAGTTATCTCGCCCGGTGTCGAGTCCTGAAGTTGAGAAGATGCTCATCTTCCTTCTTGCTTCGAGGATCATCATCAGCATCATCATCTTACTCTTGCACTACATATGGCTGAGTTCCATACGATGTCCAGGATCCTTGGAAACACCATATAATCCTTACAGGTGTTATGCCTTCACCTCGTGCTTGTGTTGCATCAGGAAAGGCAACGTGGTGCATGCATAACTGTAGCGGGTATAATGAGCTTTTCTCGGCTGAGCCACGCGGAGGCGTCTCCCTTTGCGCTGACTTTTGGCCGCTTGCTGACCAGGTCTCCGATGCGGAGAATGCGGAACTTACTCTCCCATTCTCCCCTGAGGAAGTGGGCCGGGCGGTTGCTTCTATGAAAGCCTGCTCGGCCCCGGGGCCGGACGGCCTCCCGGTAGTTTTTTTCCAAAAATTCTGAGAGATCCTACGTCCGGTGATTATGCCCATGTTCCATGAGTTCTATATTGAAACATTGGATATGGCTAGGATTAACTATGGTGTCATATCCCTGATCCCTAAAGTAGTTGGGGCGATGGATATTAGGCAATTCCAACCCATCACGGTGATCAACGTGTTGGGGCGAATCTTTGCGAAGGTTTGCGCGACTCGTTTATCCCCTGTGGCGGAAAGGATTGCCCACCCCCTTCAGTCCGCGTTCCTGAAGGGCAGACGGATCCATGATGGGATTCTTGCTCTTCACGAGATCGTCCACGAGGTGGCGTCGAAGGGACTTAAGGGGGTCTTCCTCAAATTGGACTTCCAGAAGGCGTATGACCGTCTGGACTGATCTTTTTGAGGTTGGTGATGGAACGATGAGGATTTGACGAGAGGTGGTGTTCCTGGATCATGCAGCTGGTCAGATCTGGGAACATGGCGATCAACATCAATGGCGAGGTGGGACCCTTTTTCCAGGCCTCTCGAGGGGTAAAGCAAGGGGACCCTGTCTCTTTGCTTTTCAACCTCGCAGTTGATGCCCTAGCGGGCATCTTAGATAAGGCCAAGATGGCCGGCCACCTTAAGGGTGTAGTTAGTCACCTCATCCCGGATGGGGGGGGGGGGGGTACTCATTTGCAATATGCGGATGACACCATGATTATGGTGGAAGGCTATGACTCGGACATTGTTAATCTTAAGTTCCTTTTGCTCTGCTTTGAGGAAATGTCTGGACTTAAGATTAACTTTGATAAGAGCGAGGTGGTGGTCCTTGGCTATTCGGAGGCTGAGCAGCTTCGGATCGCTGAGAACCTAAATTGTAGGTTGGTGTCTTTTCCCATATCGTACTTGGGGATGCCCCTGGCAGAGTCTAGGATTTTGGTGAGTGGGTATGATCCGCTTGTGGGACGAGTAGCGTCCCGCGCGGAGCCCTGGTGCGGTAGGTTCACTTCTAAAGGTAGCAAATTTGTCCTCATTAGTTCTAACCTTGCTAGCCTCCCCATGTATATGATGGGGATGTACATCTTACCCGAAGGTGTGCATAGCTCCTTTGACAAGGAGATGGCTAGGTTCTTCTGGCAGGCAGGGGATGGTCGGCTCAAGTACCATATGGTGAAATGGGCTGACATATGCTTGCCAAAGGACCAAGGCGGGTTGGGCATCCCTGCGTCTCGCGGGATGAACGTGGCACTCATGCTGCGTTGGGTTTGGCGGATCTTGCGGGGCGATGGGCGGCTGTGGCTGCAGCTGATTGAGGCCAAGTACTTGCAGAGCCGACCCCTTCTAGCTTGCTCTCACTTGGCTGGGTCCCAATTCTGGAAATCGATTCAGGCCATTAAGGAAGAGATCAGACTGGGTTTGCAGTTCTCGGTTGGAAATGGGTTTGGGACCCAGTTCTGGCTAGATCCTTGGCTTGATGGTGAGCCCCTTCACACGCGGTTTCCTAGGCTTTTTGTGATTTGTGCCGATCCGGCCATCCTTGTATCGGCGTCTGCTTTGGATGAGGGATGGAACATCGCGTTCCGGCGCTCATTCGGACCAGCTGAGGTACATGAATGGATAGACTTGAGGGAAATAGTCCCTCTTCCTCTGTCCCAGGACCCCGATTCTGTCTCTTGGAGTCTTTCTCCTTCGGGAGAATTCTCCGTTAGCTCGCGTATCAGGCGCTGTGTCGTCTACCGGTTCTACCGTGGTTATCCCCACTGTGGAAGGCTCCGATGCCCCTGAAGATTAAGATTTTTGTATGGTGATACATCTCCAACGTATCTATAACTTTTGATTGTTCCATGCTATTATATATTCTTTTTGGATGTTTATGGGATTTATTATACACTTTTATATTATTTTTGGGACTAACCCATTAACCCAGAGCCCAGTGCCAGTTTCTGTTTTTTCCTTTGTTTCAGTGTTTCGCAGAAAAGAAATATCAAACGGAGTCCAAACGGAATGAAACCTCCGGGAGAGTTATTTTTGGAATGTATAATCCAGAGACTTGGAGTACACGTCGGGGAATCAACGATGATAGCATGAGGCAGGGGGGCGCGCCTACCCCCCCCCCCCAGGCGCGCCCTCCACCCTCGTGGGGCCCTCGTGGCTCCCCTGACCGACTTCTTTCGCCTATATATATCCATATACCCTAAAAACATCGGGGAACATAATAGACCGGGAGTTCCGCCGCCGCAAGCCTCTGTAGCCACCAAAAACCAATCGGGACCCTGTTCCGGCACCCTGCCGGAGGGGGGAACCCTCACCGGTGGCCATCTTCATCATCCCGACGCTCTCCATGACGAGGAGGGAGTAGTTCACCCTCGGGGCTGAGGGTATGTACCAGTAACTATGCGTTTGATCTCTCTCTCTCTCTCTCTCTCTCTCTCTCGTGTTCTTGAGGTGATACGATCTTGATGTATCGCGAGCTTTGCTACTATTGTTGGATCTTATGATGTTTCTCCCCCTCTTCTCTCTTGTAATGGATTGAGTTTTCCATTTGAAGTTATCTTATCGGATTGAGTCTTTAAGGATTTGAGAACACTTGATGTATGTCTTGCATGTGTGTATCTGTGGTGACAATGGGATATCACATGATTCACTTGATGTATGTTTTGGTGATCAACTTGCGGGTTCCGCCCAGGAACCTATGCATAGGGGTTGGCACATGTTTTCGTCTTGACTCTCCGGTAGAAACTTTGGGGCACTCTTTGAAGTTCTTTGTGTTGGTTGAATAGATGAATATGAGATTGTGTGATGCATATCGTATAATCATGCCCACGGATACTTGAGGTGACATTGGAGTATCTAGGTGACATTAGGTTTTTGGTTGATATGTGTCTTAAGGTGTTATTCTAGTACGAACTCTTGAATAGATCGATCCGAAAGAATTACTTTGAGGTGGTTTAGTACCCTACCATAATCTCTTTGTTTTTTCTCCTCTATTAGTGACTTTCGAGTGACTCTTTGTTGCATGTTGAGGGATAGTTATATGATCCAATTATGTTATTATTGTTGAGAGAACTTGCACTAGTGAAAGTATGAACCCTAGGCCTTGTTTCCAAGCATTGCAATACCGTTTACGCTCACTTTTATCACTTGCTACCTTGCTGTTTTTATATTTTCTGATTACAAAAACCTATATCTACCACCCATATTGCACTTGTATCACCATCTCTTCGCCAAACTAGTGCACCTATACAATTTACCATTGTAATGGGTGTGTTGGGGACACAAGAGACTCTTTGTTATTTGGTTGCAGGGTTGCTTGAGAGAGACCATATTCATCCTACGCCTCCCACGGATTGATAAACCTTAGGCCATCCACTTGAGGGAAATTTGCTACTGTCCTACAAACCTCTGCACTTGGAGGCCCAACAAAGTCTACAAGAAAAAATGTTGCGTGGTAGAGATCAAGCTCTTTGTGGCACCGTTGTCGGGGAGGCTAGGTAAGCGGCACTCACACCCCGTCAACTAAGCTCTTTTCTGGTGCCGTTGCCGGGTAGGTGAGTGCTTGAAGGTATATCTTTAGATCTTGCAATCAAATCTTTTAGTTTCTTGTTTTATCACTAGTTTAGTTTATAAAAGAAAATTACAAAAAAATGGAATTAAGGGTGCCTCATATGCTTCATCTTTTTAATATCTTTCGTGAAAATGATGGGAAGGAAAATTGTGCTCAAGTACTAGAAGAAGAATTACATAGAATGCTTGGCATAAAATATGTGAATGATGAGCATGATTGCAATGTTGTTAGTATGAATTCCTTGAATACCCATGATGCTAATGATATGCAAAGCCACAAGCTTGGGGATGCTATGTTTGATGAAGATGATATGTTTAGTCCCCCAAGTTTTGATGAGCAAATTTATTATGATGAAAGCATGCATCCTATCTATGATGATTATTTTGATGACACGTATGCTATAAAGAATAATGATAACCATGAAACTTGTCATCTTGATCTTAATTTTCAATCACATGACAGTTATTTTATTGAGTTTCCTCCCACTACTATTGATGAGAATAAATTTGCTTATGTGGAGAGTAGTAAAATTTCTATACAAGTAGATCATGAAAAGAATGCTTTATGTGCTGGTTATATTGTTGAATTCATTTATGGTGCTAATGAAAATTATTATGAGGGAGGAATATATGCTTGTAGGAATTGCAATAATATCAAGTTTCCTCTCTATGTGCTTAAAGTTTTGAAGTTATGCTTGTTTTGCCTTCCTATGCTAGTTGATTCCTGTTCCCATAAGTTGTTTGCTCACAAAATCCCTATGCATAGGAAGTGGGTTAGACTTAAATGTGCTAGTCATATTCTTCATGATGCTCTCTTTGTGTTTCAATTCTTATCTTTTATGTGAGCACCATTGAAATCATCATGCTTATCTAGGTGCGTTAAACGTTAGCTCTTGTTGGGAGGTAACCCAATTTTATTTTAGTTTCTTGCTTTTTGGTTCTGTTTAGGAATAAATAATCTATCTAGCCTCTGTTTAGATGTGGTTTATGTTTTAATTAGTGTTTGTGCCAAGTAGAACCTGTGGGAAGATGGTGAAGTCTTTATGATCATGCTGTAAAAAACAGAAACTTTAGCGCTCACGAGATTAGCTAAAACTTTTTACTGGAGAGTGCTATTTAGTTGATTCTTTTTGCAGATGATTACTAGAAAAATTCCTCAGGTCCACCAATTTATTTCAGAATTTTTGGAGTTCCAGAAGTATACGTTTGAATTGTTGAGGAAATCGTTAACTGGTAGCTGCTCAGTTGGCTAGCGAGTAGGGGATTAATGGGCTAATCGGCAAGTTAATCGGTCATTTAATCAATTAATCGGACGATTTATCGGTTTATCGGCTACTCGGTGACCCTACGAGTAGGGATTAATCGGCAAGTTAACTGGTTAATCGGACGAATTCTTGAACAAGGCGTTTGATACAGATTACTACAGACTGTTCTGTTTTTGACAGATTCTGTTTTCATTGTGTTGTTTGCTTATTTTGATGAATCTATGAGTAGTATCGGAGGGTATGAACCATAGAGAAGTTGGAATACAGTAGATATTACACCAATATGAATTTAGAATGAGTTCACAACAGTACCTAAGTGGTGATTTATTTTCTTATACTAACGGAGCTTACGAGTTTTCTGTTAAGTTTTGCGTTGTGAAGTTTTCAAGTTTTGGGTAAAGATTCGATGGACTATGGAATAAGGAGTGTCAAGAGCCTAAGCTTGGGGATACCCAAGGCACCCCAAGATAATATTCAAGGATGACCAAGAGCCTAATCTTGGGGATGCCCCGGAAGGCATCCCCTCTTTCGTCTTCGTTCATCGGTAACTTTACTTGGAGCTATATTTTTATTCACCACATGATATGTGTTTTGCTTGGAGCGTCATGTTATTTTCTTTTGTTTTGCTTGCTGTTTGAATAAAATATTAAGATCTGAAATTCTTAAATGTTAGAGAGTCTTCACATAGTTACATAATTATTCAACTACTCATTGATCTTCACTTATATGTTTCGGAGTAGTTTGTTGTTTTCTCTAGTGCTTCACTTATATCTTTTAGAGCTCGGTTGTGGTTGTATTTTGAAGAAATAGATAAACTCTCATGCTTCACTTATATTAGTTTGAGAGTCTTTAGAACAACATGGAATCTGCTTTGGTTATGAATTTAGTCCTAATATGATGGGCATCCAAGATGGGTATAATAAAAACTATCGTATAAAGTGTATTAAATACTATGAGAAGTCTGATTCCTTATGATTGTTTTGAGATATGAAGATGGTGATATTAGAGTCATGCTAGTTGAGTAGTTGTGAATTTGAGAGATACTTGTGTTAAAGTTTGTGATTCCCGTAGCATGCACGTATGGTGAACCGTTATGTGATGAAGTCGGAGCATGATTTATTTATTGATTGTCTTCCTTACGAGTGGTGGTCAGGGATGAGCGATGGTCTTTTCCTACCAATCTATCCGCCTAGGAGCATGCGTGTAGTACTTTGTTTTGATAACTAATAGATTTTTGCAGTAAGTATGTGAGTTCTTTATGACTAATGTTGAGTCCATGGATTATGCGCACTCTCACCCTTCCACCATTGCTAGCCTCTCTAATACCGCGCACCTTTCGCCGGTATCATACACCCACCATATACCTTCCTCAAAACAGCCACCATACCTACCTATTATGGCATTTCCATAGCCATTCCGAAATATATTGCCATGCAACTTTCCACCATTCCATTTATTATGACACGGTCCATCATTGTCATATTGCTTTGCATGATCATGTAGTTGACATTGTATTTGTGGCAAAGCCACCGTTCGTAATTCTTTCATACATGTCACTCATGAGTCATTGCACATCCCGGTACACCGCCGGAGGCATTCATATAGAGTCATATTTTGTTCTAAATCGAGTTGTAATTCTTGAGTTGTAAGTAAATAAAAGTGTGATGATCATCATTATTAGAGCATTGTCCCAAGTGAGGAAAGGATGATGGAGACTATGATTCCCCCACAAGTCGGGATGAGACTCCAGACTACAAAAAAGAGAGAGAAAAAGAGAAGGCCAAAAAAAAGAGAAAAAAAGTGAGAAGGGGCAATGCTACTATCCTTTTACCACACTTGTGCTTCAAAGTAGCACCGTGATCTTCATGATAGAGAGTCTCCTATGTTGTCACTTTCATATACTAGTGGGAATTTTACATTATAGAACTTAGCTTGTATATTCCAATGATGGGCATCCTCAAGTTGCCTTAGATCTTCGTGAGCAAGCAAGTTGGATGCACACCCACTTAGTTTCTTTTTGAGCTTTCATACACTTATAACTCTAGTGCATCCGTTGCATGGCAATCCCTACTCACTCACATTGATATCTATTAATGGGCATCTCCATAGCCCGTTGATACGCCTAGTTGATGTGAGACTATCTTCTCCTTTTTGTCTTCTCCACAACCACCATTCTGTTCCACCTATAGTGCTATGTCCATGGCTCACGCTCATGTATTGCATGAAGATTGAAAAAGTTTGAGAACATCAAAAGTATGAAACAATTGCTTGGCTTGTCATCGGGGTTGTGCATGATTTAAATATTTTGTGTGATGAAGATAGAGCATAGCCAGACTATATGATTTTGTAGGGATAGCTTTCTTTGGCCATGTTATTTTGAGAAGACATGATTACTTTGTTAGTATGCTTGAAGTCACTACAAGAAATTTGTTAATCCATGACGGATTTTTATTGACGTTTTCAAAAACGTCATGGACGGTGTGGTATAGCCCCGCAAGCCCGCCCAAGCCCGCTAAAGCCCATCTAATCTTTACCCATATAAAATGCTAACCCTAACCCTCGTCCTCTGCCCCTCCTCTCTCCCTCATCGGCAGCCCCGTCCTAATTCCCCATCGCCGCTACCTACCACCTCGCCTCCCTCCTCCTGCAGCCCTTTGCCGGCCCTCCCCTTCCTCGACTCCCTCCTCCCGCAGCCCTTCGCCGCCCTCCCCTTCCTCACCTCCTCACCTCCCTCCTCCCGTAGCCCTTCGCCGGACCTCCCCTTCCTCACCTCCGTGCCTCCCTCCTCACCTCCTCACCTCCCTCCTCCCACAGCCTTCCGCCGACACTCCCCTTCCTCTCTCGATCCACGATGATGACCAACACACCGTCAACTGCCGCCACACTATTCCCTCACATCTCTTACCACTTTTTCAGATCTGGACAACCACCACACTGTCAACCGCCATGACGATGGCCACCGCATCCTCAACCGCTTAGGGGGGGATGGAACAAGGAGGACAAGAGGATGGTATCGAGCAGCAGTAGAGGGAGGACGGCGATGTCCGAACGCGAGATGGCCATGGGATCTTGGCGATGCTCGTGTGCCAATGACGTCCTCCTCCTGGATCTCGCCGACAACCCCCTGGAGGCCACCGTCAGTGAGGGGAGGCTCTCGTCGCCACCCCTCTCTCCCACGACACCTCTTCCTCGTGCTCCTCCTCAAGATCCGGTGAGGCTTTGCTTCTCTTCATACCCTCTTTTCCACAATGTTTTTCATTCTACATACATGCACTGGTTCCAAACAAAATTGGTAATGCATTTCTGTGATGAGGATCTGTGATTTCTAGTGAAAGATCTGTGCTATTTGGGATACTATGGACATATACAGTACAACAAAACCACATAAATCTGTTGCACTAGTTCTTTTTGTTACTTACATAAATCAAAGCATGCATACTGCAGTGTTGACTTGGTTGTTTCATATATGATTATATATTGCAGTATATGCTCCTGCCTTAAGACTGTCATGACTTGATTCTCTCTATTAGAAGTTCTATACCACTGTCTGAAATTTTTGCCTACATTTGTGTATATTTCATAACTCCTTTTGGTCTCAAGGATGATGAATTTCGTACTTGGCGTCTTGTTAGATAAGACTGTCATTTTTTTGGCGTCAAGGATGGTGCAGTTCGTACTTGTTTTGTTCAGACTTTCTTGGATTCCATAGTTCTATATTGTTTGCTTAGTTGCTGTTAATTTTTTTCAGAGTACCAGCCTTAATTGTACTCTCAAATGGTCCAAGAGCAAATTTTAAAAGTAAACGAACATCACACACTGACTGATTCTTTTTACTGAAATCCTAGTTAGTGGCTAGACAAGTTCTCTTGTTACATTCCTCCATGCATCCATTGATTGTGGATATCCGTGGTTTTTACTCAATCAACTATATACTACTTAGTCATATTCCAGAATCTTAAAAATGATCTTCTACTGTAAGCAATCAAAGCATGTTTACTGCAGTGTCGACTTCTTTGTTTCATATGATTTTTTTGTAGATGTTGTTATTGTTGAAAATGATCTTCTATTGTAAGCAATCAAAGCTTGTTTACTGCATGTCGACTTGTTTGTTCATATGATTTTTTGTAGATGTTGTCTCACAGTATTAATATATTGCAATGCATGTTCTGTTAAATAGTCCTTGAAGACATGATTTTGTTACGGTATTAACATTGTGGCATATTCTGTTTACTGTTTTGATCTCAAAGTATTTCATTATTCTCACTCAATCGAGTGACTAGGAGTAAGATTGTTTGTTAACTAAGTCTGCTCTTACACTGCTTCTCCATTCTAAATTATATGCAAACTTCCTTTGTGTTATGTGGTGAAAGTAGCCATCATATGTTTTGTGTGATATTGATTTGTCAATACCTGAATACAGAGTTGTATTTATCCATATACCATATTTGCATTTTGAGGATAAATCCTTGACACTTACCAATGTTAATAGTGTTATTGATGCCCAACACCCTTGCAGCTATTCATATATCAAAAGTTCTATCTGCATCTTCCTTCTATTCAGTTATAATTAAATATTTGCATTATAGCATGTCTTGCTGTTATTGTCAAGGGCTAATGTTGCTATCTGGAAGGAACTCCAGGAACCAACTTCAAATAGGTTTTGTATTCATATGGAATTTGATATTACATGCAATGGTCTTGTGTAAGTTTCTTGATATTTATTACAGATCCAAAATATATAATATTTCTCTGTTGCTTGTCAGTCAAGTGCTATTTAGTGTTTTGTTTTCCAAATTTCAATTGTTGCATTTGTTTTTCCTAGTGTAGTTTTGATATTTTATTGCCAACTTAAATAAAAGAAAGTATAGCAGCTTATGCTCTTAATTTTTTTGCCAGGAAGTTATTACTAGAACTACTATCCCATAATTTTTTATTTCCTGAACCTACACTTTTACAAGTATTATGTTCAGCTGGTGTTCATGTTTTATGATTTAGCTTGTACCTTAATAACCATGAAGTAATTTGTAAGCCATGTAATAAATTAAATTTGTAGTTGTGCAGGCTAATGAAAGTTTGCTACACATGGAAGCCTTGTTCATACTGTTGTCACCTTCTATACAAATATACTGCTTTGTTTCATTTCATTATTGTTTCCTGTTATAAGTAACAGTACTGTCAATGTTGGCCAAGTGGACATGTAATTAATTTTTTACATTTGTTGTAATACTCTTTTCTCTACTATCTATCAATCTGCAAAAATCTAATGTTCTTTTAAATATGCTAGGTATGATTGGGAAGTGGGATACATAGTGCTACCCATCATAATCGGCACCTTGACATGATAGTTGCCATCAGGAGAGTCGACGACAACAACCTGAACAACAGCCTCGAAATTTTATATGTTTTGTTGATATAAATTGGTACTGCTTATTAACCTTGTTGTGTGATATATTTAGTGAATCTATGCTGTAAATTATCATTGCATGAAGGATTTGTAAGCTGCTATGTTGTATATACACATAGATTTTTTTTGAAAAAAATATATACATGCAGATGGCCGCATATTGTGTGAACTATTTGAAAATACTTTCTCTTCAGGCCAAAATTGGCTAGAAAATATACCGTGTCAAAATTGGGCCGAAAGAAATTTTCTAGACCAAGTTTAAATTGGGCCTACATTCGTGATTTATTTCGTGATGTAAAGTAGTGTCCACGTAGGCAGCCACATAATCCCAGCTGGCCAATCAAAAATCCAACGTGGCATCAGTCCATGACGGCTTGTTCCGTCACAATGGTTTGGGCCTGGGTGGGCTTGGGGCAGATCCATGACGGTCAAGAATCGTCAAGGAAGGCCCGATGTCAAATTATGACGCGATATACATGACGGACCTCATGTCCGTCATGCATGGGCACCCATGACAACTTTACACTCATCTGTGATGGACAAGCACCGTCACGTATTAACAGGTTTCTTGTAGTGAGTATTATTATTTTTATGTCAATATTAAACTTTTGTCTTGAATCTTATGGATCTGAATATTCTTGCCACAATAAAGAAGATATCATTGATAAATATGATAGGTAGCATTCCACATCAAAAATTCTGTTTTTATCATTTACCTACTCGAGGACGAGCAGGAATTAAGCTTGGGGATGCTGATATGTCTCCAACGTATCTATAATTTTTAATTGTTCCATGCTATTATATATTCTGTTTTGGATGTTTATGGGTTTTATTATACACTTTTATATTATTTTTGGGACTAACCTATTAACCCAGAGCCCAATGCCACTTTCTGTTTTTTCCCTTGTTTCAGTGTTTCGCAGAAAAGGAATATCAAACGGAGTCCAAACGGAATGAAACCTTCGGGTAAGTTATTTTCGGAACGGAAGCAATCCAGGAGACTTGGAGTACACGTCAAGGAATCAACAAAGAGAGCACGAGGCAGGGGGCGCGCCTACCCCCCCCCCCCCCAGGCGCGCCCTCCACCCTCGTGGGGCCCTCGTGGCTCCCCTGCCGACTTCTTTCGCCTATATATATTCATATACCCTAAAAACACCGGAGAACAAAATAGATCGGGAGTTCTGCCGCCGCAAGCCTCTGTAGCCACAAAAAACCAATCGGGACCTGTTTAAGACTCACGGGGGGGGGAACCCTCATCGGTGGCCATCTTCATTATCCCGATGTTATCCATGACGAGGAGGGAGTAGTTCACCCTCGGGGCTGAGGGTATGTACCAATAGTTATGTGTTTGATCTCTCTCTCTCATGTTCTTGAGGTGATACGATCTTGATGTATAGCGAGCTTTGCTACTATTGTTGGATCTTATGATGTTTCTCCCCCTCTACTCTCTTGTAATTGATTGAGTTTTCCCTTTGAAGTTATCTTATCGGATTGAGTCTTTAAGGATTTGAGAACACTTGATGTATGTCTTGCATGTGCGTATCTGTGGTGACAATGGGATATCACGTGATTCACTTGATCTATGTTTTGGTGATCAACTTGCGGGTTCCGCCCATGAACCTATGCATAGGGGTTGGCACACGGTTTCGTCTTGACTCTCCGGTAGAAACTTTGGGGCACTCTTTGAAGTTCTTTGTGTTGGTTAAATAGATGAATATGAGATTGTGTGATGCATATTGTATAATCATGCCCACGGATACTTGAGGTGACATTGGAGTATCTAGGTGACATTAGGGTTTTGGTTGATATGTGTCTTAGGCCCTATTTGGTTCAGCTTTTATCGACGGATTCTGCTGCCGCGCAACAGAATCTGAACCAAAGGGCGAACCCAGCCGAATCCGATTCCAGAAATCCGTTGCCAAAATCTGAACCAAAAGCGGAAGCAGCCCAGGACGTGCTTTCCAAAATCTGATTCTGCTGTGGGCCAAAATATGAAAAAGCTGTATCAGCTGGTTTATCAAATGAACTACATCTTTTTCACATCAGATTTTTCACAGCTGTTTTTCCACAGCAGATTTTTCACAGTTGCTTTTAGAAATCCACAGCCGAACCAAACAGGGCCTTAAGGTGTTATTCTAGTACGAACTCTTGAATAGATCGATCCAAAAGAATAACTTTGAGGTGGTTTCATACCCTACCATAATCTCTTCGTTTGTTCTCCTCTATTAGTGACTTTGGAGTGACTCTTCGTTGCATGTTGAGGGATAGTTATATGATCCAGTTATGTTATTATTGTTGAGAGAACTTGCACTAGTGAAAGTATGAACCCTAGGCCTTGTTTCCTAGCATTGCAATACCGTTTACGCTCATTGTCGGTGTCAAAACCGGCGGATCTCGGGTAGGGTTCCCGAACTGTGCGTCTAGGCGGATGGTAACAGGAGACAAGGGACACGATGTTTTTACCCAGGTTCGGGCCCTCTCGATGGAGGTAATACCCTACTCCTGCTTGATTAATATTGATGATATGGGTAGTACAAGAGTAGATCTACCACGAGATCAAGGAGGCTAAACCCTAGAAGCTAGCCTATGGTATGATTGTTGTTCGTCCCTACGGACTAAAACCCTCCGGTTTATATAGACACCGGATAGGTTAGGTTTACACAGAGTCGGTTACAATGGTAGAAGATCTACATATCCGTATCGCCAAGCTTGCCTTCCACGCCAAGGAAAGTCCCATCCGGACACGGGATGAAGTCTTCAATCTTGTATCTTCATAGTCCAGGAGTGCGGCCAACGGTGATAGTTCGGCTATTCGGACACCCCCTAATCCGGGACTCCCTCAGTAGCCCCCGAACCAGGCTTCAATGACGATGATTCCGCGCGTTGATTGTCTTCGCATTGCGAGGCGGGTTCTTCTCCAAATTCCATATACTTGTCGAATAGTGTCCGACTTACGATAAATGCTGCGCTCCTTGGCTTCTACGCCCAATAATGGCCATCTTTCACGTGTTTGAATGAATGCGAAAAGCTGTGGTATTTTTACACTTACCCCCTAGCTGCACAAATGAGCTGCCTATAAAGGGCGAGGATCTAGATCTGAGTCACACCATCCCCTTCATGAGCTTTCATCGGGCGCCTCGACCAAAGCCCATTCCATCATGGACGGTCGACGCGGCTCCTCCTCTCGCGCCCCAGCCCTCACTGAAATTGGGAGAGATGCTCGATCCCGCATAGTGAGCTAGTTATACTCCAAACCAAGGGATTTCTTCCCCCGGCCTTCATGGTTCCGGTTCGAGCCGGACTTGCCACCTACAAGGGCGGAAAGCAAGCGGAGAGTGTCCTGATCCCTCTAAAGAAGAGTGGGTATGCTTCGTCTCTTATCTAGTAAGAGGACTCGGATTTCCAATCCATCCGTTTCTCCGGGGGCTCTTGGAGTTCTACGGCCTCCAGTTGCACCACCCACGCTTTGCCTCCATTTTGCACATCGGGCTTCGTGGCCCTTTGCGAACTGTTCTTGGGCGTCGAGGCTCATTTCGCGTTGTGGAAGAGATTATTACGCCTAGTACCCCGTTCTCATGAGGGGTCAATATATCAAGTGGGCGGAGTCGAACTATGGCGCATCGCCGGACGGATATCTATCCGGAACCCGAAGAAGGCGTCCAAGACTGGCCTTGGAATGATTTTACATGGAGGACGTCCGCTGCCGGATCCTGTTTGGATCGGCCTTCGGAGTTTAGCAATGCTCCTCTGAAGAAGCGCCTAAGCTGGGCGCCCTCGGAGCCCAGAGGGGAATGACCGGGATGTCCTTTACTTGATGAGCGAATAAGATTACTGGCTCATGCGGATTGGCCATGATTGGAGTCATGGCAATCTGCATTATGAGGAGTGCAGCCGCTCCAATATAGGGGCCACCCCATGTGGGACTTCAACGGGAGGACGATGCCACCCGCCATGGCCGCAAAGGGCAGGGATCGGTCACCGAACTGGTGAAGACCTTATGCGCCATGTATAAAGGGGAGGAGGAGGATTTCCTCGCGTCAATCCATCAAGGAGTTTTCTTCGGATAATCCTCGAAGTTGGGTAAGCAAACATCTTTGTGGCCTGTCTGATCCATGTTCCCGTGGTTAAATATCTCATTTCATGGTTTCTGCGCAGGAACTGCGCCGGACTCTGGAGAAGATACACAGCCCACCCCACAACCCGAGGATCCGGAACGGTACCTCGATCCGGCCTCCGAAGAGGATCCGGATATAAAGGTGGAGTTGATCGACGGGGTG
The DNA here is from genome assembly GCA_021605145.1 of Aegilops bicornis. NCBI lineage: Eukaryota > Viridiplantae > Streptophyta > Magnoliopsida > Poales > Poaceae > Aegilops > Aegilops bicornis. The sequence continues at coordinate 555,737,263 of CM038671.1, read as the reverse complement.
TTCCACCAACTTAGCATCGCCAATGCCTTGGTTGCCATTACGGCCGATTACCCCGGAATACTTCCAGCCTCGCAGTAATGGCGAGACCGAGGTCCCAATACTCGATAATGACCCATCCGTGCTAATTTCTTGATCACCGTATACCAATGGTGTTTTGCAGGGGGCGCCTTCGAGGCAGGAGGCCGAGCCCGCGACAGCTGGCCAACAAGGGGCAGTACGGCCCCGCAGGCTAAAAAGAAGTGTGGTCCGGATCGAAACTCCGCCGCAACGGTATGGCGCGTCACCATATTCCCAGGATTGATTCCTGGAAGGTGTACTTACGCTGGTGCTTTTTCAGGAAAAAAAGCGCTCACCGGACTGAGTCCGGAGAGGTTGCCAATCGAGCCTCCGCCGGCCAGGCTCCAAAGCCGGGTCCGGAAGCGGAGGCGAGCACGAGGCGTGCGTTGGATGCTCCTCCGACAGAGGATGCCGACAAATTGTCTGCCACCAACTCCGAGGTGGAGAGCGACATGAATCACAGGCGCCGCCGGACAGTTCTTCGTGACGCATGTTTCTCCCAAGAGGCCTTGAATGCCTTCAATTCGGGAGATGCGCACCTCCGTGCCGCTCAAGATGGTCTAGCCAGAGCCACGAAGCGGTATGTAAAGGACATACGGGTAAGGAAATTTGATTATATATATGCCAAGAGCCCCGAGACTTAAAAGAGTTAGAATAACTGATTTAAGGATCACTTGTTATCTGAGGATCTTACAAAAAAGAATACCCGATTGTCCTGTGAGCTTGAAGAATGCAAGGCCCAACTTGAGGCCACACTAGCCGCTTCTGGGGGAGCCACAGAGACCCCTCCGGTAATATATGCTTCAAAAGATAAATAGTTTATGAAGTGCGGCGGGTGTGTAAATCTGACAAAAATATTGCAGATGGCGCCGGACTATCCGGACAGGCAACAGCTCTTGCGCCAGCTAAAGGCCGGCGAGAGCGGGCTTACGAGGGTGCGGCAGGAGAAAAATAACCTCCAAGATGCCAACACCAAACTGGGTGAGGAACTAAAAGATGTTCGTGCCCAGTTGTCTGACTCCGTAAAGGAGAATCGACGGCTTCGTCGCGGCATTTTCAGTAAGTGCTTGAGTGAACTTTGAAAGAGTTCGGCGAGGAAGGCGACTAACATAAACATGTATATAGGTTTGCTCACAGGTCGTCCTGAAGAGGAGATGCCCGGTTCTTCGGGTGATCTTCTTCTCGAACTCTGTCAGCTGCACGAACAAGTTCGGCAGGTGATGAAAGGCATCGGCCACGCCTTGTGGCCATCTATCTCCCTGCCCGAAGGCATTGGAGAGCTGGCAGAGCGGCTTCAAGGAGCACGGCGGCGCTTCCGACTGTGGAAGATATCGGCATGCCGTCAAGGCGCCAGGGAGGCCTGGGCCATGGTAAAGACGCGGTACACGAAGGCTGATCCAAACCACATGGCCGAGGTCGGACCTGTGGGGACTGATGTGAAGGAGATCTCTGTAAGCGTTGTGTACGGCCAAGTAGAATTGGCCGCCAAGTATTCCCAACAAGATTGTAAATTAGATAGCCTATTAGATGGCATTGAGGAGGAATACAATGAGTCGAGTTGACTATGTAATTAAATATGACATGAAAAATGTCTTCTAGCCGGATTGTAGATCGTTTGTCATAGCGGACCTTTTCGCTTCGACCTCAGGACCCAATAGTCCGGAGTGTGTCCGAATACCCTCGTGGTTATATAAGAACCGGGGTATGCATGGAGACAAGGCGTAGGGGTCATTATTGCTTTATCAGACAAGTGCCCAACTAGTTATGTTATATTACATGGATAGTAAGAAACATCTTCCAGGGAGAATAGTTTCGTTAAGGGTTCCTTTCGCAGGGATGCATGCCCTAAAGTGCATGTCAAAACTGCTAGGAAAGCAGAAAAATCATCCGGGGCAGATGGGTAAATAGTTAAAAATCATCTTTCAGTTCATCGACCGAATATTCACTTAAGAACGCTAGCTTTCGCTTCACCCGATCTGAGGTACACATCCGGTGACCCGGCAAGAATAATCGCAGAGGTGCTCCCTTTACCACCTAGCCGAACAATCGGGAACGTAGGGGTAAGCACAGAGCCGTGCAACCCAGCTTGGCCAAAACTTAAGTCATATCGATGCATATAATGGTGAATAAAAGGTACATGCGGAAGTTTGAAACATGTATTGGGCATGAAGCCCGTATAAATAAGCTTCTGGTAAAGAAGCCCCCAGGTATAATGAGCGCGTACATCGCGTCAGATATGTGCGAACAAAGCGCAAACGAGCCTGTAAAGGCTTCAGGAAGGAGGAGGAAGGAGAGAAATAAAAGACAGCAAAACTAGAAAATGTGGACGGAGGAAGGAGACGAACTTGGAGTCCGGTGCTTAGGCGTAGAATCTTCGTAGACGGGCTGCGTTCCATGGGTTCGGCTCGAGTCGGTTATCCGATGCGTTTCGCAGACGGTATGCTCCGTCGGTCAGGACCTGGTCGATGATGAAGGGACCTTCCCATTTGGGCTTGAGTTTGTCATTTTTCTTGTCCGACAGGCGTAGAACTAGTTCGTCAACGTTATAAGCTTTGGCCCGTACTTCCCTGCTTTGATATCTTCGAGCTCGCTGTTGATAGAATGCGGAGCGAGCTTTTGCCACGTCGCTCCTCCTCCAATGCGTCCAAACTGTCTTGCCGATCGAGCTCGGCTTCTCTTTCTTCATACATGCGCACGCGAGGTGAGTCATGTATTATGTCGCAGGGCAAGACTGCCTCTGCGCCGTACACCATAAAAATGGTGTGAATCCGGTAGTACGATTTGGCGTGGTCCGCAGCCCCCAGAGTACGGAGTCGAGCTCCTCAACCCAGTGCGTGTTAGATTCCTTGAGGGACCGCACTAGTCTGGGTTTAATGCCGCTCATGATTAGACTGTTTGCTCGCTCGACTTGACCGTTGGTTTGAGGGTGATAGACTGAGGCGTAATCGAGCTTGATGCCCATGGTTTTGCACCATAATTTGACCTCATCGGCCGTGAAGTTGGTGCCGTTATCAATGATGATACTGTGGGGGACACCGTAACGGTGCACTACTCCTGATATGAAGTCTATCACCGGTCCGGATTCGGCCGTTTTAACGAGCTTGGCCTCTATCCATTTGGTGAATTTATCCACCATGACCAATAGGTATTTTTGCTTGTGGGTTCCTCCTTAAGGGGTCCAACCATGTCAAGCCCCGGACATGACGGCCAGGTGATGGGTATAGTTTTTAGGGCGGTGGGTGGCATGTGGCTTTGGTTAGCAAAAAGCTGGCAACCGACGCATCGTTGGACTTAATCCTGCGCATCGGCCCGGGTCGTCGGCCAATAAAATCCTATACGGGAGGCCTTGCCTACAAGGGCCCGGGCTGCGGCGTGGTGCCCACCCAGTCCGGCATGAATTTCAGCCAGGAGGTTTCGCCCTTCCTCTTCGAAGATACACCTTTGAAGGACTCCTGTAGTGCTTTTCTTGTAAAGCTCTCCCTCATGGACTTTATAGGCTTTAGATCGCCGTACTATGCAGCGAGCCTCATTTTGGTCTTCGAGGAGTTCCTGCCTAGTTAGGTAGGCTAGGAATTGTTTCGTCCGCAGGCGATAACCGCCATTATTTCGTGGGTGGAGGGTGTTATCTCGGTGGCGAGCCTCCGATTGTGTCGAAGTGTTCGGCGTCAGGCAAGGCGGTTGGGTCCGGATTGTTATTGCGGACTCCTTCCATAGTACGGATGGCTTGAACAGCCGTTCGAGAAAGATATTGGGTGGGGCGACATCGCGTTTTGCACCGATGCGTGCCAATATGTCCGCCGCCTGGTTGTTATCCCGGGCTATATGATGAAATTCGAGCCCTTCGAACCGTGCTGACATTTTTAGGACTGCATTGCGGTATGCTGCCATTTTCGGATCTTTGGCATCAAAGTCTCCGTTTATTTGAGATATCGCGAGGTTCGAATCCCCGCGCACCTCTAGGCGTTTAATGCCCATGGAGATTGCCATCCGGAGGCCGTGCAGAAGGGCCTCGTATTCGGCTGCGTTGTTGGTGTCCGTATACATTATCTGAAGGGCGTATTGAATTGTGTCCCGGTTGGGGACGTCAGGACGACGCCAGCCCCCAGGCCGGCCAACATTTTGGAGCTGTCAAAGTGCATGATCCAATTGGAGTATGCGCCGTACTCTTTAGGGAGTTCGGCTTCGGTCCATTCGGCCACGAAGTCGGCCAAAACCTGCGACTTGATAGCTCGTCGTGGCTTATAGGTTATGTCGAATGGAAGGAGCTCTATGGCCCATTTAGCAATCCGGCCCGTCGCGTCGCGGTTGTTTATAATGTCGTTAAGAGGTACTTCGGAGGCTACCGTTATCGAACACTCTTGAAAGTAGTGTCGCAGCTTCCGGGATGCCATGAACACCGCGTATGCTATCTTTTGATAATGTGGGTACCAGGACTTGCATGGAGTGAGGACAGTGGACACATAATAAACCGGTCTTTGAAGAGGGAACGGTGTCCGCCCGTTCTCGTTCGACAACGAGCACCGCTACCGACAACTTGATGTGTTGCGGCGATATATAATAGCATTGGTTCGCCCACGTTGGTAGCGTCAGACCGAATTTGTTGCCAAAATGGCCTTTATTTCTTCGAGTCCGGCCGTGGCGGCATCAAATCCACTCAAAGTGTTCGGTGCGCCGGAGGAGGCGGTAAAGAGGTAACGCCTTTTCTCCCAAGCGGAAATAAAGCGGCTTAAAGCCGCCACGCATCGATCAATTTTTGTATTTGTTTGAGGTCTTTTGGAATATCCAATTGTGACAGAGCTCGGATCTTGGCTGGGTTTGCTTCAATTCCTCTACTGGACACAATGAAGCCCAGGAGCTTTCCGGCTGGAACGCCGAAGACGCATTTTTCCGGATTGAGCTTGATGTCATACTTTTGAAGATTGTCGAATGTGAGCCTCAAGTCGTCTACTAGAGTTTCGACATGCTTGGTTTTGACGACCACGTCATCTACATATGCTTCTACTGTTTTGCCGATCTGGTTTTCCAGACATGTCTGAATCATGCGCTGATATGTTGCGCCGGCGTTTTTGAGCCCGAAGGGCATTGTGTTGAAGCAGAATGGGCGTATGGAGTGATGAATCTTGTTGCAGCTTGGTGCTGCTCCGCCATCTTGATTTGGTGGTAGCCGAGATGCGCATTGAGGAAGCACAATGAGTCGTGTCCTGCTGTAGCGTCGATAATTTGATCAATTCGAGGGAGGAAGGGATCCTTTGGGCAAGCCTTATTAAGGTCTTTGAAATCAACACATAGGCGCTGTGGATTTGTCCTTCTTTGGTACCATCACCAGATTTGCTAGCGGTCCGGATGTTTTATATCTACGATGAATCCGGCTTCCAAAAGTTTGGCTAGCTCCTCTCCCATGGCCTGTCTCTTGGGTTCGGAAAAGCGCCGAAGAGCCTGTTTGGTGGCTTGAATCCTTTTAGGATATTTAGGCTGTGCTCGGCCGACGTGGGATTCTGGCATGTCCGAAGGGTGCCGAGCAAAGATGTCCCAGTTTTCTCAGAGAAATTCTCGTAGTCTGGCGTCTACATCAGGGGTTTAATTGTGCCCCAATGGAGGCTGTCTTTGCGGTCCGTTGGGTGGACTTGGAATTTGACTATTTCATCCGCTGGTTTAAAATAGGTGGACTTGGATCTTTTATCAAGTATCACATCGTCCCTGTTCACCGTGGAGCGCATCGCAGTGAGTTCCTCGGCCGCTAGGGCTTCGGATAGTGCCTCGAGGGCTAATGCGGCTGTCTTGTTTTTGGCGCGGAGTGCTATGCTCGGATCACTAGCGAGAGTGATGATTCCGTTAGGTCCGGGCATTTTAAGCTTCATGTACCCATAATGGGGTATAGCTTGAAAAATTGTGAATGCCTCTGGCCCTAATAAAGCGTGATATCCGCTGCTGAACGGGGCCACTTGAAATGTGACCTCCTCGGACCTGTAATTGTCCAAATGAGCCGATCACTACGTCCGGTGTGATTTTTCCTGTGCAGCATGCTTCCGGCTAGGGATTATTCCTCTAAAGGTTGTGCTTTGCTTCGCTCAATGCGGTTCCAGTCTATTTCCATTTTTCGGAGGGTTTCCTCATAGATGAGGTTTAGTCCGCTGCCGCCATCCATGAGTACCTTAGTAAGGCGAAAGCCGCCCACTATCGGACCGAGGACCAATGCGGCTGGTGCTCGGGCTGTTCGAATTTAGGTTAAATCACTTTGGCATTAAAGGTAATAGCCGTGTCCTCCATGGATTTATTGTTGCTACTTGGTAGACTTCGCAAGGTTGCGGAGTGTTCGTTTTGAATGTTATTTGATGCGAAAGTCTCGAAGACTATTAACACCGTCTTGGTGTTCTTTGGGCTGGGATTACGAAGCTAGAAGCTCTTCGCCACTTTTGGCCACCTGCCGTAGTATCCAACATGCTCGAAGGCTATGAGTTGGAGTGGCGCCCTCTGTGCTATGAATTTTGCAGGTCCGTTTAGCCAACCCTCCAAAGACGGTTCCGCACCCTTTAGGGGTTTTGGTTTTTGGTGTTTAACCCAGGTGCTTGGTAATGATGCACCCTTTTATTTCGGACTAGGGATGTATTCGGGGCCGGATTATCCCAAAATTTACTTTCGGTTTTCCAGGCGCTCTATCGCACAATACTTTTGTACTATGGTCACCAAGTCAGCAAAGCGTGTAATTGTGCGACGACTTATGGCGTTTAGGATTCCCTTGTCCGTGCAATTATTGCAGAAAAGTGGGATTGCGTCCTCCTCTCGGCAGTCCTTTATCATGTCCATAACCAGGAGGAATCTGGCCCAGTAATGATGTACTGTTTCAGCGGGCTCTTGCCGAATTCAGGATAGATCGCTAATGTTTGGGTGGGTGGGTGGAACTGGATCCGGAACCCCGTACAATTTAAGACTCAGGGGCCGGGAAGTTTCCGAACTCAGAAGTTTGGATTTTTGAATGCTATCCAATGAATCCATCCCGTCGCCTGACTTTAAGTTCAGGGCTTGATCGACATCCGTCCCTCTGCGGGAATCCGGCATGGAGGGATCGGGAATCCAGACGTAGCTAGTCCTTAAAATAGAAGAAGAATCGCCGCATTGCTCCTCTATCACAGCAACATGATGGGTAGCCTGGGGAGAGTTGATCTCTCTCAGATCGGTTTTAGGCCCAATCCGGTCGTAGTGTGTGGCGACTCCCAGGGTGGCGATGCGATCCAAGAGCTCGTTTACGGAGGAGAGCTCGATCGGATCTAACTGTTCGGCAAGTTCCGAATTAACGTGAAGATTGGTTTCGATGACTCGAGAAGTCATCGTCGGTGATATTGAACTGGCGGTCATAAGAAAACCACCTAGTGAAGAGTCGACCGGTGGCCAAGGCTCCTTTGGCGATAGTATAAATCTTTAAAGACGGGATGAGGCATCCTTCCCGACGGCTGACGGCAGCAGAGGAACTCTCAATGAAAGCACCAATGTCGGTGTCAAAACCGGCGGATCTCGGGTAGGGGGTCCCGAACTATGCGTCTAGGCGGATGGTCACAGGAGAAAAGGGACACGATGTTTTTACCCAGGTTCGGGCCCTCTCGATGGGGGTAATACCCTACTCCTGCTTGATTAAAATATATGATATGGGTAGTACAAGAGTAGATCTACCACGAGATCAAGGAGGCTAAACCCTAAAAGCTAGCCTATGGTATGATTGTTGTTCGTCCTACGGACTAAAACCCTCCGGTTTATATAGACCTTTGGATAGGTTAGGGTTACACAGAGTCGGTTACAATGGTAGGAGATCTACATATCCGTATCGCCAAGCTTGCCTTCCACGCCAAGGAAAGTCCCATCCGGACACGGGATGAAGTCTTCAATCTTGTATCTTCATAGTCCAGGAGTCCGGCCAACGGTGATAGTTCGGCTATCCGGACACCCCCTAATCCGGGACTCCCTCACTCACTTTTATCACTTGCTACCTTGCTGTTTTTATATTTTCGGATTACAAAAACCTATATCTACCATCCATATTGCACTTGTATCACCATCTCTTCGCCAAACTAGTGCACCTATACAATTTACCATTGTATTGGGTGTGTTGGGGACACAAGAGACTCTTTGTTCTTTGGTTGCAGGGTTGCTTGAGAGAGACCATCTTCATCCTACGCCTCCCACGGATTTATAAACCTTAGGTCATCCACTTGAGGGAAATTTGCTACTGTCCTACAAACCTCTGCACTTGGAGGCCCAACAACGTCTACAAAAAGAAGGTTGCATAGTAGACATCATATGGCAGCTTCTCAGAGATCGTTTACCCTCAGGGACCGAGGTGCTAAAACGCCATGGTCCCGAAAATGGTCTCTGCCCTTTGTGCCACGTCCCGGAAACGGGCACGCACATTTTGTTCTCTTGCGTAGCAGCGCAGGCGCTTTGGTGCCTTGTTCGTGAGGCTTTAGGACCGGAGTGGGAGGCCCGTGACCTTGCAGAGTTCCTGCAGGTACGGGCCACTCAGGTTGGCTGGAAGCGCCGACTGTTCTGGCTCATCTTCGCGGCTATGGCGTGGACTCTTTGGACTACTCGCAACAAGATGGTGATTGAGCGGGTGTTCCCGCGACGTGCTTCTGATTCGTTCTTCAAATTTCTGGCTTTCTTGCAGCACTGGCATCCGCTCGCTAGGCCGAGGGATCGTGACCGGCTTCAGCTTTACCTGGACGCTCTGGTGGCTTCCGCGTGTCGGCTCTCTGGCCGCTCGCCTGTTTCGTAGCTTGCCCCTGGTGGCCTTTTATGTTTCTCTTTCCTTCATTTGGGCGCATTTATGCTGTGACCCCAGCATTTTCTTTTTATGACTCTGGTAGTGACTTGGTTGTATGGACATATGCTTTATCTATAAAGCGGGGCAAAAGCCTATTTCAAGAAAGCGGGTTGCCTGATGTTTGTCCCAAATCTTGTTTGTAACCTAGCCATATGTTGCCATTTATGATTTCAGGAGCTGGTCATTTAAGAAAGTGATTGAAAAAATGAGTTGGGCTTACTAAATTGAATTGCTCTTTTCAAACAGATGGTTGTTGTTAGTGGCACTGCACAAAAGATTTACTTACATGTAGGATATCTCGTGATAGAGATTTTGGCATATGCGGAGCATCAATTTAACCAAGAAAAAAACAATGTGTTTTCCGCCGTTGTCCATCAATTATGCATATTCACCATGCTCGATACTTTAGGTTGCTAAACTTGACAGAAAAAGACCTATGATGATATATGCTATTAGCACTAATATGATTTTTTTTTCATTTTGTGCAAACATGGAGGTTGATTTTACCCTTTTCTCGATTGTGGTATTTTGGTGCACTGCTATTTGGTACTGTAAATTTTAATGTCTTCAAAAGATAAAATACCTAACCAACTACTTTATGAATAAAATCATAACTTATTTGTGTGCTAAAACCTCGACTTGATATTGCAGCACTAGCACGGCAAGAGATGATAGTAGAAGATAGTGATATGAGTCTTATCAAACATTGATGGGGAGAGAAATGATTTTTTAAAAGTATATACAAGGTGATATGGAGGAAATAATGAAAGAGACAGCGCACTAATTAATTATAAACCTTTAATATGTAAAAAGATAAAAGAATCATCAATGGACCATAACTATTAATAAAACATACACCCACAAATAAAAGCATCTTCATTATTTCAATGAAGAATGATAGCGAAGAACAACTTAAGTTCATTTCAACTACTAACTATTGCAAAACAATAGAATTAGTTCAACTTTGATGAGAATAAGATGACCCCCATAGGATAATAACTTGTCCTTCCAAGCTTTTTCTGAAAGCAGTCCTCAATGCCCTTCTATTCTGCATTGGGAGGCCAAGGTATCAAAACAAAAGTGAGGTAGTCTCACAACCAAAGTCATTTGTACCAGTTCTTCTCTTCTTTGGCCTTACTAAAGCAGAAGATCTCACTGTTGTGAAAATTATCTTGGGGCTATATAGTTGTTCGAATAGCCAAAGAATTAGTAGCTTCATATTAATTGCGCCCTTTCCATGCCATGCTCCATAAAAACGATAGTGTCGTTTGCATACTGTAGTACGTACACACCACAATCCACCAAATGTGGTATAAGGCCTGACCATCCCATTTGGCTCTTGCAGCCTCGTTATAAGCACTACCGCCATATTATCAATGATGTCGAAAAGGATTGGCGATAAAGGATCACCCAGCAGCAATCCCTTCATTGCTTGAAATAGTGATCACAATGTCATTATGCTCTTGACCTTAACACCAACATTGCCTTTCTGTTTGAATGATACCATTTGGGGGCAAAGCCTCTCATGCGCATGACCTGCTTAAGAAGGGCCCCTTGTCCTTGTTGTAGATTTTAAAACGTGCACCTTTAATATAACTACATCAAGTTTCTTGGTATGGAACTCATGGAAACTCTCACGAAGAAGACCACTCCTTCTAAGATGTGCCACCCATGCATAAAAGCGGTTTAGGTTTGTCTCACCGCTTTGTGCGGAATTGATGCAACGTGATTAGTGGCTACTTTGGTGGTCGTGGCCTCATGGGAAACTACCAGCAACACCAGCTACATGCATGTACTACCATCCATAGACAATCTAAAACGAAATAGATTATCAAGCTACCATCAAGCTAGGTCATGAGATTAGTGGCTAAAACGAAATAGATTATCGTCTGGTAGTTCCCAAGTTATCATCAAGCTAGGTCTTGTAGGTATATGGAATACGGGCCAATGCAAGTGCCTATAGACTAGAGGCCGGGGCCGCCTGACCAAAGCATATATGTTGAGCCTCTTTTGAGCATCTCGGCAAGAACTGTGACTTATTGAACTTCTATACATACATAATGTTGCAGGGCGTCATACAAAAAGAGAATGGTGGTTATCTTGGTATTTTGTTTTTGCGAGGATCGGTTATGTATATATGCAAGTTGTAGCTAGTACAGTATGAGTTAAACTGACCGGTAGTGGTTGAACTCTTCTGGATGAGACTATATATGCTGGGTCAACTTGCTCAGTGCAGCAGGGCCGTTGCCGCTCTATATAACCCCCTTCCTAACCGTTGGGAGGATTACTCGACCGGAATCGGCGATCCCGCTCCCTCTTCTTCCCAAATCTGCATTCTGCCTCATCGGGCGGCTTGAACTGTTGGACGGATCAATGGGGAGGTCTCCCTGCTGCGACAAGGCGAGCGTGAAGCGAGGGCCGTGGTCGCGGGAGGAGGACGCCATTCTCAGGAACTTCGTCAGAAGGTTCGCCAATGGCGGCAACTGGATCACGCTGCCACAGAAAGCAGGTACCGTATACGTGTTACGTGCTACGGCCGCGGCCGGCGTATATAGTTCATCCGAGACGAATGGAAGAACGCGCCTGCCGGAGCTAGGAATTCATTCGTCGGCCGTACGCACTTAGGTTCATTTTTGCTTCCACCGTACTACGTACGTACGTGCCTCCGCCTTGAGGATGGTGCTAACAGTGGTCAAAAGAAACTCGTGTGAGCTAGGTTCGTCTGCCAGCAGTGGGATGCATGTGTGAGTTGCGACGTCTCTGTCTAGCAAGGCTGGTTGGTTGACAATTGACACAGTTTACGTAGTTAGTTTGCGCAAGCTTATCATCGCTGCGTAATTAATTTACTCACCTAGCCAGGACTCCAGTTAGCGTGTGGCACACGTCAGAGTGCTTGTCCACTCTGCAAAGCACTTTACCTTCTCTATAGCTAGTTCTGTTTCTACTAGTAGTAATTTGCATATGCATCATCAGGGCTTAACCGCTGTGGCAAGAGCTGCCGGCTGCGGTGGCTCAACTACCTCCGTCCCGCGCTCCGGCACGGCGGCTTCACCGACGAGGAGAACAGCCTCATATTGTCCCTCTACGGCGACATCGGAAGCAGGTATATATACACGGATACATGACTACCTAGTTCTTTGTTGAACATATATACGTTTGACAGCTGAATTAATGTCACCACTTGAAACTATATATGTGGTGGTTTGCTTTGTAACCAGGTGGTCGGTGATCGCGGCCAAGCTCCCCGGCCGAACAGACAACGACGTCAAGAACCACTGGAACACCAAGCTCAAGAAGAGGTACTACTCGCTGACCGCGGCGCCATCAACTCCTCCTACAGGCGGCGACGCTATCGCGTCCGCCGACAGCCCTCACGGGGCCGACCAATCGTCCCTCCCCCCTCCTCCTCCCGCCCTGGTAAATCTCGACGCGGCCCTCGCCACGGTCGACGACGGCGGAGAGCTCACGCACGAATCCGAGCAGCTCTACGCCGAGCTCATGGGGCTCATCGAGCCGCGGTCCACGACCCGTGAATCCACCGGGGAGGTGATGTCGTCGCCGTCGTCATTTGGAACAAGTCCGATCGCCAGTAGTTTTGCAGCGGGGAGCAGCGCTACGTGGCCAGTGGACGTGCATGACACAATACTGTGGCCGGAGTCTAGCGGGAACGGCACGGTTGAATTTGATGATCCTTGCGTTGCTCACACTTTCGGTCCGCCGTCCACGCCCGACTCTTTCCTAGATTTGTTGGCCTCATCTTACGACGAGGTCATAGCGACGCAAGAGTTGCTGTACTTAGGAACGAATTGGTATCAAGATCTGAATTAGCGTGGTAACTTTTGTATATATTTAGATCTACTGTTCTAAGTTATACTCTCTTCAGTCATTTTTAGTTTGCATATAAGTTTTGTCCGACGTCAAAGCATCTCTACTTTGATCAAACTTATAGAAAAAAGTATCAACATCCTCAATGTCAAATCAATATTGTTAGATTCATTATGAGATGTTGTTTCATAGTATATATATATATATTTGGTTTTGTAGATGTTAATATTTTTTATTATAAAATTGGTCAAACTTTGCATAGTTTTACTTGAGACAAATCTAATACTCGAGAGTAAAAATGACCGGAGGGAGTATTACCACCGTCATAAAAGGCTTGTCTTAGATTTGTCTACCATCTTTTTGGGACGAAGTATAAAACATTTTGATTCTTAACTAGAATACCCATGACATGAAATCTTTTTTTAGAAACGGGAGCAAATTTTTTTTGTCTCATCTCATTAGTTAAGAAGAAGAATGACAAGGTTCAAGAGTTTCCTGACCTCAAATGTCAATACAAAGGGGATCACTCTCTTGAAAATATTTAGCCCTGGCAATGATCCAAATCTTCGCCTGAACGTTGATCGAAAAAATCACATGCGTTGGTAAAGATGACTTATTTCAGAAAACTCTGGCATTTCTTCGTTCCAGATTGGCCAACAAACCATCATCTTCACAAAATTGAACGCCCTCCCGCCCATTCCGAGTTGTTCGTCGCTAGCATTCCACCAATCTCTTACCGAATGTAGGTCAGACTCAGCGCTAGCCTGAGATTACATCCCAAGCCAGTTATAGATCATGTTCCAAAGACGAATAGAGCAGGGATATTTGAAAATAAGGTGTACTGCTGATTCCGTTCCGTTTGGCACAACTGGCAAAGACTACAGTTTGGCCAACCCCTCTAAGCAAATATTTCCGCCGTCCAAATTATGTTTTGGAGAATGAGCCATGAGAAAAAACCTAATCTTTGGCGACGCAAAAAACATTCCACACCATCCTAGGCATGTACGACTTGACCAAGCTGGCAAACTACATCCGACAATCAGAGGTGGTGGAGTAGCACCGTCAACAGTGAATTTCCATCGAATGTCATCTTTGGTGCCCGGAGTGAGTTGCACCTATTAGATCTTGCACCAAAGATTGAAGAACGGCGTCCTCAGGGGGGCATGATGCTAAGCTTTGGCTAGGCGATCTACATATATATTTCAACACCCCTAGAGGTATGGCTGAAGAGGCCTACACGTGGACAGAGAGGGGTTGTGAGGGACCTGTCGGGCCGGCCTTGTTTGCGTGTGCCCGGATGGTGGATGTTGTAGGGGCTGCCGCGCCTGCTGGTATCCTTTCGTCTGCTTGCATGCATTGATGGGTGTGCGAGGTGCGTCTTATCCGGTTTATTTGTGTCTCTTTGATCCTTTGGTAGTTCGGCGATGTTGGGTCTACCGCGGCGCTTATGCGTGTCATGTACCTGGTCGATGTTGTTCCCTGCCATATGCAATGTCACGCCGCCTCTTTTGCGGTGATTTTGACGTTTGCGCGCCATATGTTGGGTCGGTATAGTGCATTTCCTTCCCGCGTGTAGTTCGATGGCCTGTAGCCTCGCAACGCTTCGCTACATTTGCTGCGAAATAGGTTCGTTATGTGCTATGTCAGTGCAACAATTGTTTGTGTTTGATGTATTGTACGCTGCATTCAACGTCACATCATTGCATTTGCGGTGCGTGAGAAGTGGGTTTGTGGTCACTTGCTTGGGCCCACCACAGAAGCATCGTAGCCCACCAATCAGGCCCAACCAAAGGACAACACAAACTTATACAACGGTTTGGGCCCTTTCCTCCCAAAATACTAGCCAGATTAGAGGAGACATCCTCATCCTTGTAAGTTGTGCTCTATCTCCTGATAATCTACAAGTATAGGGGATCGCAACAATTTTCGAGCGTAGAGTATTCAACCCAAATTTATTGATTCGACACAAGGGGAGCCAAAGAATATTCTCGAGTATTAGCAGTTGAGTTGTCAATTCAACCACACCTGGATAACTTAGTATCTGCAGCAAAGTGTTTAGTAGCAAAGTAATATGATAGTAGTGGTAACGGTAACAAAAGTAACAGTAGCAAAAGTAATATTTTTGGTGTTTTGTAGTGATTGTAACAGTAGCAACGGAAAAGTAAATAAGCGAAGAACAATATGTGAAAAGCTCGTAGGCATTGGATCGGTGATGGAGAATTATGCCGGATGTGGTTCATCATGTAACAATCATAACATAGGGTGACACAGAACTAGCTCCAATTCGTCAATTTAATGTAGACATGTATTCCGAATATATTCATACGTGCTTATGAAAAAGAACTTGCATGACATCTTTTGTCCTACCCTCCCGTGGCAGCGGGGTCCTAGTGGAAACTAAGGGTTATTAAGGCCTCCTTTTAATAGAGTACCGGAACAAAGCATTAGCACATAGTGAATACATGAACTCCTCAAACTATGGTCATCACCGGGAGTGGTCCCGATTATTGTCACTTCGGGGTTGCGGATCATAACACATAGTAGGTGACTATAGACTTGCAAGATAGGATCAAGAACACACATATATTCATGAAAACATAATAGGTTCAGATCTGAAATCATGGCACTCGGGCCCTAGTGACAAGCATTAAGCATAGCAAAGTCATAGCAACATCAATCTCAGAACATAGTGGATACTAGGGATCAAACCCTAACAAAACTAACTCGATTACAAGATAGATCTCATCCAACCCATCACCGTCCAGCAAGCCTACGATGGAATTACTCACGCACGGCGGTGAGCATCATGAAATTGGTGATGGAGGATGGTTGATGATGACGATGGCGACGAATCCCCCCTCCGGAGCCCCGAACGGACTCCAGATCAGCCCTCCTGAGAGGTTTTAGGGCTTGGCGGCGGCTCCGTATCGTAAAACGCGATAAATCCTTCTCTCCAATTTTTTTCTCCCCGAAAGCAAATATATAGAGTTGGAGTTGAGGTCGGAGGAGCTCCAGGGGGCCCATGAGGTGAGGCGCCCTAGGGGCGGCGTGCCCCCACCCTCGTGGATAGGGTATGGGCCCCCTGGTCTTCATCTTTTGCAAGGATTTTTTATTATTTCCAAATAGATGTTCTGTGAAGTTTCAGGTCATTCCGAGAACTTTTGTTTCTGCACATAAATAATACCATGGAAAGTCTGCTGAAAACAGCGTCAGTCCGGGTTAGTTCCATTCAAATCATGCAAGTTAGAGTCCAAAACAAGGGCAAAAGTGTTTGGAAAAGTAGATACGACGGAGACGTATCAACTCCCCAAGCTTAAACCTTTGCTTGTCCTCAAGCAATTCAGTTGATAAACTGAAAGTGATAAAGAAAAACTTTTACAAACTCTGTTTGCTCTTGTTGTTGTAAATATGTAAAGCTAGCATTCAAGTTTTTAGCAAAGATTATGACTAACCACATTTGCAATAACTCTTAAGTCTCATGTTTACTCATATCAATGACATAATCAACTAGCGAGCCATAATAATAAATCTCGGATGACAACACTTTCTCAAAACAATCATTATATGATATAACAAGATGGTATCTCGCTAGCCCTTTCTGAGACCGCAAAACATAAATGCAGAGTACCTTTAAAGATCAAGGACTGACTAGACATTGTAATTCATGGTAAAAGAGATCCAATCATAGTCATACCCAATATAAATTAATAGTAATGGATGCAAATGACAACTGCGCTCTCCAGCTAGTGCTCTTTAATAAGAGGGTGATGACTCAACATAAAAGTAAATAGATAGGCCCTTCGCAGAGGGAAGCAGGGATTTGTAGAGGTGCCAGAGCTCGGTTTTGAAATAGAGATAAATAATATTTTGAGCGGCATACTTTGATTGTCAACATAACAACCAAGAGATGGTGACATCTTCCATGCTACACACATTATAGGCGATTCCCAAACAGAATGGTAAAGTTTATACTCCCCCTCCATCAACAAGCATCAATCCATGGCTTGCTTGAAACAACGAGTGCCTCCAACTAGCAACAGCCCCGGGGGAGTTTTGTTTGCAATTATTTTGATTTAGTTTGCATAAAGCATGGGACTGGGCATCCCGGTGACCAGCCATTTTCTCGTGAGTGAGGAGCAGAGTCCACTCCTCTTGAGAATAACCCGCCTAGCATGGAAGATAAGGGCAGCCCTAGTTGATACATGAGCTATTCGAGCATACAAAACAGAATGTTTATTTGAAGGTTTAGAGTTTGGCACATATAAATTTACTTGGAACGACAGGTAGATACCACATATAGGAAGGTATAGTGGACTCATATGGAATAACTTTGGGGTTTAAGGGATTGGATGCACAAGCAGTATTCCTGCTTAGTACAAGTGAAGGCTAGCAAAAGACTGGGAAGCGACCAACTAGAGAGCGACAACAGTCATGGACATGCATTAAAAATTAATAAACATTGGATACAAGAATGAGTAGGATATAATCCACCATGAACATAAATATCGTGAAGGCTATGTTGATTTGTTTCAACTACATGTGTGAACATGTGCCAAGTCGAGTCACTTAAATCATTCAAAGGAGGATACCACCCCACTATACCACATCACAACCATTTTAATAGCATGTTGGCACGCAAGGTAAACCATTATAACTCATAGCTAATCAAGCATGACACGAGCAACTATGATCTCTAATTGTCATTGCAAACATGTTTATTCATAATAGGCTGAATCAGGAATGATGAACTAATCATATTTACAAAAACAAGAGAGGTTGAGTTCATACCTGCTTTTCTCATCTCATTCAGTCCATCATATATCGTCATAATTGCCTTTCACTTGCATGACCGAACAAAGTGAATAATAATAAGAGTGCATGTGCATTGGACTAAGCTGGAATCTGTGAGCATTCAATAAACAGGAGAAGACAAGGCAACATGGGCTCCTGGTTAAATCAGCAATAATGCATATAAGAGCCACTTCAACAATTTAATTATGGTCTTCTCCTATCAACCCCCAAAGAAAATAAAAGAAATAAAAACTATTTACACGGGAAAGCTCCCAACAAGCAAAAGGAGAACGGGAAATCTTTTTGGGTATTCTTTTTAATCACTACTAGTACAACAAGAAAAGTAAACTAACTAAAAGTTACAACTATTTGTTTTGGTTTTTCTTAAGATTTATCAAACACACAAGAAGAAAGCAAGAAAAAGAAAATAAACTAGCATGGATATTACAGTGAAAGAGTATAGGCACCGACATCTTGCAATGAGTGTGTGTGAACATAAATGTAATGTCGGTGAGAAATACGTACTCCCCCAAGCTTAGGCTTTTGGCCTAAGTTGGTTCATTGCCAAGGATGGCCTGGCAGATACCCGTTGGTGTAGCTGGGGTCGTACTGAGATGAAGAAGACTCTGACTGCCACTAGCTGGCAGTCATCTCCGGATCCCAAAAGTAATTAGACTGTCGTGGAGGCTTAAATTGTGGTTCCGGCTCCGGGGCTGGTGTAGGGTTCCGGTAGGCTTGAATGGCCGCCCACGGAACGAGATACGGACCTTCAGATAAATTAAACAAGGAAGGAGCAGGCAAGGTAATAGTCTCAGGGTGATGTTTATCAAAGAACAATTTGTATTTAAGCTCCCCTTCCTTGTTCTTAACAATAAAGTCATGCGCTAAAACACTTTTATAATCTAAATAAGCATTGGGCAACAATTTTTCTTCTTTCTCATAGAGCCTAATAGGTATATTATAATATGCGGCAAGGCGTGAAGCGTAAATACCTCCAAAGAGGGGACCCTTAGTACGGTTCAAACTTAACTGTTTAGCAATAATACCGCCCATACTAATAGTGTTATCGGAAAATAAACCATGGAACAAAATGATAATATCAGGAACACTAAGGTTTCCACAGTTTCCGTGACCAATCAAACAACGACTAGCAAATATGGCAAAGTAGCGTAAAACAGGAAAATGTATGTCAGTGATTCTTGCATCAGAAACCTTCCTGGTTTCCCCCACAGTAATGGTGTCAATAAACCCGTCCACATCTTTACGATGTGGTTCATCTAAGGTACCCTCGAAGGGTATTTTGCAAACCTTGCAAAATTCATCTAGTGGCATCTTCTTAACAACATCATATAAATGAAACTCTACTGAAGGAGGTGTTTCTTTAGGAAAATAGTAGAAGTTTTGCACAAAAGTATTGGTGAGTAAGAGATACTGATGACGTTGGTCGCGGAGGAAGTCGGTGAGGCCAGCATTCTCAGCCAATGAATAGAAATCATCATACATCCCGGCTTCTCTCAAGAAATCATCGGCATGCCATTCACACGGCCGGACCTCCGCGGTGCGAGGCAAATTATATTTGGGCCTCTGTGCTTCTTCATTTTGCTTTTCCTTCAAGCTTCGACTCGATGAGCCCCTCAAAAATATCTTCATTATTTTCTGAAAAAATCTGAAATTTTTAGTAACTTCAAACAAAAGTGAACCAAGCTCGATAAAATTGATAGCAACTACTCCTACGAGTGCCTAGAGACTATATCATGCATTAGAACTACTTGGAACCATATAAATTTGACATGCAAGCTCAAGAACATGGTCACCTAGGCAGCACAAATTTGCAATGAATAAAGCACTAGAATAAAAATTAATTGGACCAATGGAGGAGTCACATACCAAGGAACAATCTCCCCAAGCAGTTTTGTGAAAGATGCTTTGAGCAAGGAGATCGAAAATCGCAGCAAAATGAGCTAGAACTTGTGCTTGAGCTGAATATTGGTGTTTGTGGGAGGAAGAAGGAGTGTATGGGTGCAGGAATAAGTGGAGGGGGCCACCATGGGCCCACGAGGTGGGCGCGCCAGGGGGTAGGGCGCGCCCTCCACCCTCGTGGCCAGGTGCTTTCCCCTCCTGCTGTGTTCTCAGTGCCAGATATTCTCAAATATTTCAGAAAAAATCGTATTCCATTTTCAGGGCATTTGGAGAACTTTTATTTTCGGGGTATTTTTATATTGCATGGATAAATCAGAAAACAGGCAGAAAAATACTATTTTTACTTTATTTCAACTAAATAACAGAAAGTAGAAGAAGGGTACAGAAGGTTGTGCCTTCTAGTTTCATCCATCTCATGCTCATCAAAAGAAACCCACTAACAAGGTTGATCAGGTCTTGTCGTGGATTTGTCACGACAGATGTCCTTAGTGTCAGGACTTAGTCGCGATGCCAACGCATCTATGTGGTAGCTTGAGAGGGGTTGAGTGGGACGAAAGACGCAGGGCGGATCAACACGCAGACAAGGGTTTAGACAGCTTCGGGCCCCGGGAAACATCATCCGGTAATAGCCCTACATGCTGTTTGAGGCTAGGTCTCATTATGCTCATGAGGGAGTCGCCGCATAAGCCGGCTCCCCCTTTGTGTCTAGCCCTAGATCTTGTTTCTTGTTGCTTTTTTTCTGTCCCTCTTTGGGGAGCCCTGCCCCTCCTTATATATGTTGAAGGGGCGGGTTACATGACTAGTCCTAGTAGGATTAGGATTAACCTATTACAAGTGGAGTCCTAGCTAGTCTTGCTTCCTTTATAAGAGAATATTCCTTGTGCTTTCCTCATAAACCGACCCACCATTAACATGAGCCGGCCTTCTGGGCCTTGTCATCCATCTGACCCGCCCGCCGGGTTACTATGAGCCGCCAAGTCCGGGCGGATTACCCGTGAATCGCCAAACTCCGGGCGGGTCATACTTCTGGCGGTTTACACCGCGGGGTATATCCCCGGCATTAGCCCCCAGTTTAATTTGGATTTTATCCATGTTAAACTGATCTGCAATATAAACACAAGAACAAACTTGATAGGTTGTACTCCGGGTTAAATATTCTTGTAAGCCAGCACCTGATCATCCTTAAGTCCTTGACATTTCTTCCTTGATATGTATCCATGATCTCATAGCAAATCTCCTTAGCAGATATGTACCAATTTTACCAATGCAAAAGATCCAGATACTTCCTTTGAGAAATCCGGGTCAATAGGCCAGCTTCAGAGTCAATTTGCTGACATTGGTGTCTTGTTGAGAAATATTATAAGAAATAATCCATTTGAGTCGGTTTCCAAAGCTCCGGTTATAACTGCCAAAATTGCCGGCATGTAAATATTGATAGCACCGGGTAATAACTGTTTCCGACGCTGGGTCATAATTATTGGTGACACCGGATCATGATTGTTGCAAACACCGGGTCAATCTGACCTGCTCAAAACTGAGAATTTGAAGATTTTTTCCCTTATATGTATATCACCTGTAGCCCCCAAGTGCCGGGTTGTCATGCTTGTAGCAACCTGGGACTTGTAATTGCCTTATGCTCATAAAACTTCAACCAGTGTAGCCCCCAAGGGCCGGGTCATTATGCAATAATGAGCAGGGACTTTGTAAATATTATCATGTAAACTGGAGCAGCAACGTGTAGCCCCCAAGGGCCGGCTTAGTAAGATATTACTGAGCTGGGACTTCGTATATAATTCATTGATAATAACATCATATGATGTAATCTCCACCATGGGGCATGAACCCACGTCCACAAGGTTAAGAGCTTTATGCTTTACCAACTGAGCAATGGATCCTTTAATATAACGGATTAAGACTTGTGTACCTTGCACTGTTGATAGGAGCAATTGGTAGCCCCCAAGGGCCGGCTCATTACGATGTGATGAGTCGGGTCTTCAATGAGGTGAACAAAAATGACTTTGCATTAGCCCCCAAGTGTCATGGTGCATGCTTGCAGCGACATGAGACTTGCATATTTGATCTAACTCAATTTGAATAATGTAGCCCCCAAGTGCCGGGTCGTAAGCCTGCAGCGACTCGGGACTATTCCTTCCATTGTAGAATAAATCATATCCATTAATAAAATAATAGCCATTGTGCCAAAGCGACTTTGAATACCTCATCTGTTCATAAGTAAATCCAGAGTTTAAATACCCGGCGGCTCTTGTCCGATGGCGACTTAATACACCTCCATTGTAAGCCGGAATTTTTATAACCCGGCGGCTTATAGCCTTTGAGAAAAATCCAGAACGGATAATTATTTTGAAGCATCAACTTTGGTAATGAGCTTGAACTTAATCATTTATATGTCATATTTCTGCAAATCCTGCAAAGAGTTTAAACAACATATGCCCTGGCGACTTAACGTCAAAAGCCTGGGCGGGTAACCACCCAAATGTAGTCTTATCCTGCACACAAGTAGATCACAAGATCCCTATGATCCTTTGAATGATACCGCCGGCTTATGTGACCCGGATAGTGAAATTGATAAGTCAACTCTGTAAGAGCCGGCACATATGATATTTGTGACAACTCAAATACTTGCGATTGTATAAAAACAGATAAATTTTTTGAGGCTTCTGATTCGAATATGATCAGTAAACTGTTCCAAAGGGGTTAAGCTAAGATTCGAATACGATCATATAGTTCCCAGTGGCGTTGGCGTTGCCGATCAAAGTGGGTATCGACATCTATGTTCTCTTTGGTTCGAATACGACCTATGTTTGAACAGGAAGCCCCCAAATGACCTTAAAAGTTGTTTAACGACGTTGATTCAAATACGATCCACGTCGATTCCCAAAGGGGTTGAGCTATGATTCGGATACGATCAAGAAGCCCCCAAGTAGGTTCAGCAGTTTGCTAATCAAAAGGGTATCGACAGCTATGTTACATTTGGTTCAAATACGACCTATGTTTGAACAGGAAGCCCCCAAGTGACCATATAAATTTTGGCATTGCACCGATCAAGAGGGTACTGATAGCTATGCCCGATGAGCAGGAAGCCCCCAAGTGACCATAATAAAATAAGCCGTAAGGCAGGATATCCATGTTTTGAACCGTGCATCATGGCAGCAAGTTCCCTTTGGTAACCATTAATTTGTCTGAGATCTCGAACTTGCGAGAGATTAATTCTTTTGAACCGGAAATTCTTAAACCAGATATTGAGATCCTCAAAGCTTTGTAAGGGACAAATTTACCTTGATCCGGATGTTGAACCGGTTTTGAGAGCTTCAAAGCTTTGAGGGAGAAAGATGTCTCTTGAGCTGTATTTTAAACCGGAATCTTCATTTTGAACAAGAAATTTTTCTAACGGCCTTTAAATATTTGCCAATAAAGCAGTAGCCTCCAGGGTCGGGTTATCTTCCCTTCAATGACCCGGAGTTCTTGAATTCATTGAAACCGGCTAATTTTGCCGAGCCATACCAGTGTAGCCCCCGAGTCTCAAGATGACTCGAAGTGTTGGCTTGAGATTCTCCATATTTGACCATAGCAGAAGGTATATATCATTGGCGTTGATAGCGCGATGTGAATCCACAGAAGGTTGAGGTGACTGCGGCGGGTTATAAATGATCCCGTATGAACCGTGTCAGCAACTCGGCCAATGGTTCCTTCCAACTGGCCGTTTGAAGTTAACCAAACCGTAGAGGGGCGACTTGTGCGCCTGCCCATTGAGCCATCCAGTGCAGACGACGGCTAATAATATATGATAATTTGCCTCTAATTTGTTGGAAGAAAACCGGGCTTCCCAAGTAGTGACTTGCTCATACTTAATAAACAACTCACGCAGACAGGTGCGGCCCGAGGTGTTGATGTAGACCATGCCACAAGAGACGGACGGTAAAGACGACTGCAACATCTGAGGCGGCACAGACAGATAAACCGGCCGTAAGCCGATGCGGACGGGCAAGTTGTCCTCCTTGTTGTAAGCCCGCGTGGTCGCGAGAGACGGCCACGGTGTTGTAAGCCGGTGCAGGAGTCCGTTGAGTAACGACGATCACCTATGCCCAAAGATGATGGCTTGCCTCCATCTCCGCGGTATAATATGTAATAAATAATTGCCCTGCATAAACAATATTGCAGATCAAAGTAATTGTTCTTTGACAAAAATAAATATATGCCAAAAAATATACTTAGAGGTATGTCACCGGATTCGCCAGGACAACAGATGAGTCGGTCGCGGTATTGTAAGCCGGCGCGGTCTAGAGAGTCAGGTGCGGCCGCAACATTTGTGTGCCGGTGCGGACGGGAGAGCCGGCAGTGGCGTTTGTAAGCCGGTGCGGACGAGAGAATCGGCAACGACGTTGTAAGCGACTCGGCTGCGGGCGCGGACGATGAGTCAGTCGCGTGTGTTGATGTAGCGGGGGCGGCGACTTGCGCATGTATCCGTCCAGCAGCACAACACGAACGCGCTAATGCAAAAATGATGTTGGCGCACACCCCTTTGCGACACTGTTGTAATGAATAATGATCCTGTGAAAAAAAATACCACATAACAGAGCAGTTTGTTTGTTGGAGGAAAAAAAGTGTTTTCAATTAAATAAACGTGAAGATAGCACCTGATATTTTTGTCAGATGGCTGCAAAACCAGCAAACCAAGCTTCAACATGCAGATCAAACCATTCTTCGTTTTTTTATTCAATCAAAACCCCTTGGTACTTGGTTCTTCGCTCGTGTCCATACCCATAGAATACCTTGGGTGAATGTAATAATTGTGCTGACGCTGGATCAGCAGCAAATCAATCTGACTGAATGACGCACTGTGAGTAGCATCAATATTCCACCTTAGAACCTGCCGGGTCTCAGCAGCGACCACGCAGCGTCGGCTTAGAGGCGACTTGGAGCGGAGTCGTGTCCGTGGTGGCAGCTCACAAATGGCAGAGGGGCTCCGATGACCCGGCAAGGAGCGACAGTGTTTTAACGCGGCCGTATGTTGACAGCCATTCTAAACAGGCGGCTCGGCGAGGGCTTAGGCAGGCCATGACAGCTCAGCCGCTGTGAACGTAAGTTGTGCAGGGGGCCGCTGACTCTGGCGCGGCGATGGTGCGCAGCTGGAGTGGCGGCTCACAACGGATGCACCGGAACGCGGTAGAAGCGAGAGACCGCTGCCGAGGCTCTCCAGCGAGGCGCGTCGGAGGAGGCGTTCAGAGGCGGACCGAGGCCATGGCAGCTCGTATGAAGTAAGGCGGGTGAGGGGAGGCCGCGGTTGAACAGAGAACAGCAAAAGCGCGGCACAGCAGATCCGCCCCGAGGTAGCGGCTCACCGGAAACCGGCGGCTAGGACCGGCGCCGGTGCGGAGGAAAAAACACTTGAGGCCGTAGGCGGAACCAAGGCACTCCGAAACCGCGGCGACTCACGGCAGTCCGAAGCAGAGCCGAGGGCGGAGTAAAAGTAGCGGGTTGCCAAGCGGGTCAAGGCCGCGTTGACCCCAGTGTCTTGAGTCTTATCTTGGCGTCGGCATCGGCGGGTTGAATCGGAGGCTTTTTGAGGCCTCGATGACAGTAGGTGGCCGTCGTAACTTTTTGTGGGCGAGGCAGGTCTCTGCGCCGGCGGAAATGGCTCGACGGCCGGCTGTTCGGAGGAGCAGAGTCCAGCAGGGGCGGTTTAAGCAAACGCGAGGGCGCACCGGCGTTTCAACAACAGTACGAGGTGGAAATCAGGGCATCTCGCGGAAGCAGCAAACGGGCGGTTCAGGGCACGGGAGGTCGAGCGCGGGGACGGCTCAGAGCAAGCAGAGGCAGGCAGGCATAGCCGGCCCGCGTGGCAGGGGAGTCCACATCGCTGTTGTTCAGGATGCGGCTCGGTGGGTCAACAGAGCGTTCAATCAAAGAGGAGTCCGAGCTCGGGAGAATCTGCTTCCAGGTCAAAGGTCGTCCGTATCTTTGGCAGCTTGAAGGCAGAGGCGGCAGACCAGCGATTCCGAGTCCGGCTCAAGTTGGAATCTCATACAGCGCTTCAGGATCTTCCTTGCCATGGTAGTTTTGTAAAGAAGAAATTTAAGTCGCTCATGGCGACGACGGCGGCTCGATTTTGTAACTCGCCGCGTAACCCTAATACCTCTTTAAACTTTTTAGATATCACAGATTGTAAACTTGGACTGACGGTCTTCAAGCTGATGTAGATCCGTTCAAATCGGATATTCTTCTTCCGGAAAATTGCGAGCTTCTCGATCCCTCGGAGAGATCCCTCCAAGAACTCAACACCACCGTGCGCAGGCCCCACGGTGGGCGCCAGCTGTCGTGGATTTGTCACGGCAGATGTCCTTAGTGTCAGGAATTAGTCGCGAGGCCAACGCATCTATGTGGTAGCTTGAGAGGGGTTGAGTGGGACGAAAGACGCAGGGCGGATCAACACGCAAGACAAGGGTTTAGACAGCTTCGGGCCCCGGAAACATCATCCGTAATAGCCCTACATGCTGTTTGAGGCTAGGTCTCATTATGCTCATGAGGGAGTCGCCGCATAAGCCGGCTCCCCCTTTGTGTCTAGCCCTACATATTGTTTCTTGCTGCTTATCCCTCTTTGGGGAGCCCTGCCCCTCCTTATATATGTTGAAGGGGCGGCTTACATGACTAGTCCTAGTAGGATTAGGATTAACCTATTACAAGTGGAGTCCTAGCTAGTCTTGCTTCCTTTATAAGAGAATATTCCTTGTGCTTTTCTCATAAACCGGCCCACCATTAACATGAGCCGGCCTTCTGGGCCTTGGGCCTTGTCATCCATCTGACCCGCCCGTCGGGTTACTATGAGCCGCCAAGTCCGGGCGGATTACCCGTGAATCGCCGAACTCCGGGCGGGTCATACTTCTGGCGGTTTACACCGCGGGGTATATCCCCGACAGGTCTTGTTAATAAACTCATTCCGAATAACATGGAACCGGAGAAATTTCGAATAACACTATGTTACCTCAACGGGGATATGCACATCCCCAATAATAAGAATATCATATTTCAACTTGACAGTAGGAAGAGGAAATTCAGAACCTCCAAATATAATCGATGTAATTTTTCCAATAGAGTTGATACTATGAACTTGAGGTTGTTTCCTTGGAAAGTGTACCGTGTGCTCATTACCATTAACATGAAAAGTGACATTGCCTTTGTTGCAATCAATAACAGCCCCTGCAGTATTCAAAAAAGGTCTTTCAAGAATAATAGACATACTATCGTTCTCGGGAATATCAAGAATAACAAAGTCCGTTAAAATAGTAACGTTCGCAACAACAACAGGCACATCCTCAAATACCGACAGGTATAGCAGTTGATTTATCAGCCATTTGCAAAGATATTTCAGTAGGTGTCAACTTATTCAAATCAAGTCTACGATATAAAGAGAGAGGTATAACACTAACACCGGCTCCAAGATCACATAAAACAGTTTTAACATAATTTATTTTAATGGAGCATGGTATAGTTGGTACTCCTAGATCTCCAAGTTTCTTAGGTATTCCACCCCTAAAAGTATAATTAGCAAGCATGGTGGAAATCTCAGCTTCCGGTATCTTTCTTTTGTTTGTAACAATATCTTTCATATACTTAGCATAAGGATTCATTTTGAGCATATCAGTTAATCGCATACATAAAAGATAGGTCTAATCATTTCAGCAAAGCGCTCAAAATCCTCATCATCCCTTTTCTTGGATGGTTTCGGAGGAAAAGGCATGGGTTTCTGAACCCATGGTTCTCTTTCTTTACCATGTTTCCTAGCAACAAAGTCTCTTATCATAACGTTAATTCTTTGATTGTGGGTTATCAAGATCAACAGCAGGTTCAATTTCTACATCATTATCATTACTAGGTTGAGCATGATCATGAACATCATCATTAACATTTTCATTAGGTTCATGTTCATTACCAGATTGTGTTTCAAAGATCGTAAATAGAAATATCATTTGGATTCTCGGGTGGTTCAGCAATAGGTTCACTAGAAGCATGCAAAGTCCTATCATTTTTATTTTTCTTCCTTTTAGAAGGACTAGGTGCATCAATATTATTTCTCTGAGAATCTTGCTCAATTCTCTTAGGGTGGCCTTCAGGATACAAAGGTTCCTGAGTCATTCTTCCAGTTCTAGTAGCCACTCTAACATCATAATCCGTTTTCTCACTATTCATTTCATTGAGCAAATTATTTTGAGCTTTAAATACTTGTTCTACTTGAGTAGTAACCATAGAAGCATGTTTAGTAATGAGTTTAAGTTCACCTTTAACTCTAGACATATAATCACCCAAGTGTTCAAGCATATCGGAATTGTATTTCAGTTGTCTACCAAAATAGGCATTGAAATTTTCTTGCTTAACCATAAAGTTATCAAACTCATCCAAGCATTGGCTAGCAATTTTAGTAGGAGGGATTTCAGCTTTATCATATCTATAGAGAGAATTTAACTTTACTACCTGTGTCGGGTTATCAAGACCATGAGGTTCTTCAATAGGTGGAGGATTAAGATCATATGTTTCTTCAACATGCGGTAGATTAAGACCATGAATTTCTTCAATAGGAGGTAAATTCTTAACATCTTCAGCTTTAATACCTTTTTCTTTCATAGATTTCTTTGCCTTTTGCATATCTTCAGGACTGAGAAATAGAACACCTCTCTTCTTTGGAGTTGGTTTAGGAATAGGCTCAGAAATTGGCTCAGGAAGTGTCCAATTATTTTCATTTGTCAACATATTATTCAATAGAATTTCAGCTTCATCCGGTGTTCTTTCCCTAAAAACAGAACCAACACAACTATCCAGGTAATCTCTCGAGGCATCGGTTGGTCCATTATAGAAGATATCAAGTATTTCATTTTTCTTAAGAGGATGATCAGGCAAAGCATTAAGTAACTTGAGAAGCCTCCACCAAGCTTGTGGGAGACTCTCTTCCTCAATTTGCACAAAATTGTATATATCCCTCAAAGCAGCTTATTTATTATGAGCAGGAAAATATTTAGCAGAGAAATAATAAATCATATCCTGGGGACTACGCACACAACCAGGATCAAGAGAATTAAACCATATCTCAGCATCACCCTTTAATGAGAACGGAAATATTTTAAGGATATAGAAGTAGCGAGATCTCTCATCATTAGTGAACAGGGTGGCTATATCATTTAATTTAGTAAGATGTGCCACAACAGTTTCAAATTCATAGCCATGAAAAGGATCAGATTCAACAAAATTAATTATATCAGGATCAACAGAGAATTCATAATCCTTATCAAGAATACGAGATAGGTGAAGTAGCAAAAGCAGGGTCAGGTTTCATTCTATCATTAAGAGAGTGTTGCTTCCATTTAGCTAATAACCTCTTGAGTTCATATCTATCTTTGCAAGCTAAAATAGCTAAAGAAGCTTCTTTATCAAAAACATAACCCTTAGGAATAACAGGCAAGTCTTCATCATAACTTTCATCAATTTAATCGGTTTCAATAATTTCGTGCTCTCTAGCCATAGC
Source organism: Aegilops bicornis (assembly GCA_021605145.1). Taxonomy (NCBI): domain Eukaryota; kingdom Viridiplantae; phylum Streptophyta; class Magnoliopsida; order Poales; family Poaceae; genus Aegilops; species Aegilops bicornis. The sequence goes on along the minus strand of CM038671.1, from coordinate 555,708,326 downwards.
AATTTGTTCATCAAGAAATTCACCAAGTGGCACAGTAGTATCAAGCATAGAAGTAGTTTTATCATAAGTATCATGCATAGCAGAAGTGGCATCATCAATAACATGCGACATATCAGAACGAATAGTAGAAGCAGGTTTGGGTGTCGCAAGCTTACTCAAAACAGAAGGTGAATCAAGTGCAGAGCTAGATGGCAGTTCCTTACCTCCCCTCGTAGTTGAGGGATAAATTGTTGTCTTAACGTCTTTCATGTTCTTCATAGTGACCAGCAGATATAAATCCCAAGTGACTCAAAGAATAGAGCTATGCTCCCCGGCAACGGCGCCAGAAAATAGTCTTGATAACCTACAAGTATAGGGGATCGCAACAGTTTTCGAGGGTAGAGTATTCAACCCAAATTTATTGATTCAACACAAGGGGAGCCAAAGAATATTCTCAAGTATTAGCAGTTGAGTTGTCAATTCAACCACACCTAGATAACTTAGTATCTGCAGCAAAGTGTTTAGTAGCAAAGTAATATGATAGGTAACAAAATTAACGGTAGCAAACGTAATATTTTTGGTGTTTTGTAGTGATTGTAACAGTAGCAACGGAAAAGTAAATAAGCGAAGAACAATATGTGAAAAGCTCGTAGGCATTGGATCGGTGATGGAGAATTATACCGGATGCGGTTCATCATGTAACAATCATAACATAGGGTGACACAGAACTAGCTCCAATTCACCAATGTAATGTAGGCATGTATTCTGAATATAGTCATACGTGCTTATGGAAAAGAACTTGCATGACATCTTTTGTCCTACCCTCCTGTGGCAGCGGGGTCCTAGCGGAAACTAAGGGTTATTAAGGCCTCCTTTTAATTGAGTACCGGAACAAAGCATTAGCACATAGTGAATACATGAACTCCTCAAACTATGGTCATCACAGGGAGTGGTCCTGATTATTGTCACTTCGGGGTTGCCGGATCATAACACATAGTAGGTGACTATAGACTTGCAAGATAGGATCAAGAACACACATATATTCATGAAAACATAATAGGTTCAGATCTGAAATCATGGCACTCGGGTCCTAGTGACAAGCATTAAGCATAGCAAAGTCATAGCAACATCAATCTCGAACATAGTGGATACTAGGGATCAAACCCTAACAAAACTAACTCGATTACATGATAGATCTCATCCAACCCATCACCGTCCAGCAAGCCTACGATGGAATTACTCACGCATGGCGGTGAGCATCATGAAATTGGTGATGGAGGATGGTTGATGATGACGACGGCGATGAATCCCCCTCTCCGGAGCCCTGAACAGACTCCAGACCAGCCCTCCCGAGAGGTTTTAGGGCTTGGCGGCGGCTCGGTATCGTAAAACGCGATGAATCCTTCTCTCCTATTTTTTCTCCCCAAAAGCAAATATATAGAGTTGGAGTTGAGGTCGGAGGAGCTCCAGGGGGCCCACGAGGTAGGGGGCGCGCCCCCACCCTCGTGGCTAGGGTGTGGGCCCCCTGGTCTTCATCTTTTGCAAGGATTTTTTATTATTTCCAAATAGACGTTCCGTGAAGTTTCAGGTCATTCCGAGAACTTTTGTTTCTGCACATAAATAACACCATGGAAAGTCTGCTGAAAACAACGTCAGTCCGGGTTAGTTCCATTCAAATCATGCAAGTTAGAGTCCAAAACAAAGGCAAAAGTGTTTGGAAAAGTAGATACGACGGAGACGTATCATCTCCTTTATGACCAAAGCTCACGAATCTCTCCATGACACATTGATCACCATGGGCCACTAACACGAGTCTTGCTAACCCTCGAATCATAACCAACCACCCGTAAGTCCATCAAGATTTATTTTCTAGGTACCTAGACTCTGATACCACTTGTTAGAATAATCTGACGTACAATTGATCCATCGAGGAACAAGCAATCACAGCACAATGATGACACCGAGATTTCGTAACGAGGTTCGAAGAACTCGCCTATTCCCGGGGCAATGGCTAGTTGACTACGGGCAGTCCTCTTCGAGATACGACAACACCGAATGCACTAGGTGCTGGCACATGCCGCCGGCTCCTCCCGCGTGCATGTCGCTATCTAGTCATCGTCGGTTACAAAATGGGGTACCTCTCATTATATAAGACGCCAAGGGTATAAACTGTTCGACTCCAACATTACATGTATTCTTCCCACTCTACAACATAAGTCCAATCTAACCTGACCTTGTACATACTATTCGACACAAACTCATTGGTGTTGAAACAGGCACGGTAGCGACACACGATTGGTCTAGCTTGCGGGAGGCTCTACCACAGACACTTCCGGAATATCCGGACACTGTGTCGCGAAGGATCACCCCGATAGCGCAGTTCTTGGTGAGCTCAGCATATCATGCTCTATGCTAGGCACCAGCCACACCTTGGTTAGCTCCAATGTGGAAAGCTCTCGTCCCCCTGAAGATTAAGATATTCGTTTGGCAGCTACTGCGAAATCGCTTTCCCTCGGGGATAGAGGTTCTTAAGCGACACGGCCCCGGGAACGGCCTGTGCCCCCTTTGCGCGGTATCGAAGACGGAGACACATATCCTCTTCGGTTGTACTGCTGCAAGGGTGATGTGCACGTTCGTTTACGAGGCACTGGGACGCGAATGGGAGGCCCTGGACCTTGCGGACTTCCTTCAACGTAGGGCTACCCATACGCCGCAACATCTTGCCTTTTCTGGCTAGTCTTTGTGGCGATGACATTGACACTTTGGACGACTCGTAATAAGATGGTGATTGAGAAGGTCTTCCCAGCAAAGGCATCCGACTCCTTCAAATTCCTTTCTTTTATGCAGCACTGGCACCCTAACTAACGCTTGGCAAGCGATCCCCTATTCTGCATCCCGAAGATCAGACGGCCCAGAGCCGGAGCGATCATTCAAGCAAGTTACTGAGTTGGAATCCCATCCTAAGGATTCTTGTGGTTCCGGGGAATCCAGTTACAGGAGAACCAGGAACGAGGAGCTCTCCCCTTTTTCCGCCCGAGTTTACCAACTTCCTTGACCTTCCGGCACTGGGCAGGCGTCAGCCCCCATACATGGTCTTACGACTTTGGTTGAAAGGCTTGAAAGAAAAACGTAGTTCTGGGGGGATTATACATGTTGGTACCGGATTCCAAAAATTTGCCGACGCCGCCCTTCCTCACATGCCTGAATGGAATGAATATCTCCTTCGTCTAGTCGAGAAGGAAAAAGCCGCTCTCAAGGCAGCGTGACCGTACCCGCCTCGGCCACATGATGGATGCGCTTCTGGCTACAGCGCGTCGGCTCTCAACATTGTAGTGTCGCTTCGTGACTGCCACTAGGTGGCCTTTTTTCATATTTCTTTTATGTTTTCTTGGGCATTATTGTGCCGTGGCCCCAACCGTTGGTTTGTAATTTGGGATTTGCTTGACTGTTGTACAAAACTTTGATCTATCTATAAAACGGGGCGAAAGTCTATTTCGAGAAAGCGACACACGATCAAAGAAGGGGGAGCTCAAAGAGGACGAGGGAATTGATACCGTTGTTCTTATTGTGGGGACATGTGTTATGACTTATGAGGTTGAAGCTCACAGCTAAACAGAAACTCAGATAAATCACAACGACGTTCCCAGAAACCTTATCTAGCTGCGGGGCCACTCACCAGATCTAGCACCCTCCCGCTCTGCGTACTCTGGCTCGCAGTGTCACTGTTCTCTCCATACCCGTCTCCACTTCCGGCGTACGAACCGTGCACCCTCTCGCAGCCTTCTTCCAGCTCCAGGCTCTCCTTGAGCTGGACGACGACGTCAGCCATGGTGGGCCTCTGGCTGGCCGCCTGCTCCGTGCACCTCAGGGCCAGGTCGGCGACCTTCCAGACGGAGTTGAGGTCGTACCGCCCCTGCATGTTGTCGTCCACGACGCTCTCGATGTCGCCCTTGGCGAGCCTCTGCCGCGCCCACTGCACTATGTGCACGCTCTCCGGGAGGATCGGGGGCTGGCCGGTGACCACCTCCAGCAGCACGATCCCGAAGCTGTACACGTCGCTCTTCTCGCTGAGCTGGAACGAAGTGTAGTACCTGCAGAGTACGTGCTGTCAGAGAGCACCTCTTACTACCACTTCAGTTTGTTTCTCAGTGGTTTTGGTTAGTGGAGAGGAACGTACTCGGGGTCGAGATATCCCGGGGTTCCCACTACTCGCGTGGAGACATGGGACTGGAGGTCGTTGTTGAAGGCCTTGGACAGGCCGAAGTCGGCGATCTTGGCCTCGAGGTTGCTCCCGTTCAGGAGTATGTTGGCCGTCTTCACGTCCCGGTGGATCAGCGGCGGCGTGCACGCCTTGTGCAGGTACTCAAGGCCTGTACGTTGTTGCATCATTCATCAGAAAAAAGAACATTCAGTTCAGTTGTTTTCTGACAGAGAAGAGAAGAGAAGCTGGTGTGTCCAAGGAAGTTATGCCCAGTAGTAGCTAGACCTTGAGCGGAGTCGAGCGAAATCCTTAGTCTTTGGCGCCATGTTAGAGATTCAGAGGATTTTTCTGAAAGATACATACAAGTAATCAGTGGGAGTTTCAGGGGTGAGAGTGCACGCTACTCGTCGGTTGGTACCTCTTAGCTTCTCTTGTAAAGTTCCTTCAGACATGTACTCGTACACAAGAGCTGAGTGTTGTCCGTCCTTGCAGTGGCCAACCAGATTCACCAAGTTCCTGTGATGAACTCTAATCAGATGTAGAGCCTGGAAATGCAATTCAGAGTACTTCTGTCAGTCAGTGACCAAGTGCATTTTATTTTTGCAGCACATCCGTATATGGTTTGAAAAAACTGAGAAATTCTTGTTATTAAAGTATTTGGGTAAAATTGATTTGATTAATTCGACGCACGCGATGGAAGAAAAAAAAACAGGCATAGGGATGAGAGGAGAGGAGCTCAAAGAAACCTAACCTCTGCCAAGAACTCATTAACCCCTTGAGATGACGATTCTGAGCGCGTTTTAACTGCAACCGGGGTTCCATCTTCCAAGTAGCCAAGATAGACTACTCCGAACCCACCTTTGCCAATGGACTTCTCGAAGCTATTTGTGATGGTCTTTAGCTCTTTGTAACTGAACTGACGGTTATCAAATTGCATTGAGACAGCGTCCCCATTGTCTTCTTTTGAATGACTTCCATTCAGCGGTCTGACAGAAAGATCTGCATAGGTACTGCTTATTAGCAACCAAGAACACGACACACTATTTTTTACTGAACAATAATTAGACATGTAGTATTTGGTCTCCAGTCAGCAGAAATCACCATTTTCAGTTCTTCTCCTGCGAAGGCACAGTGTAAGAGTTACCACCACAACCGCCATTACAGAAAGTACAACGGCAGCCACAGCGACAACTACGGCAGTACTCCTGTTAGGTTTTTTTCCTTGTGGCTGGTCATTGCTGATGCTGCTTATGTTCGCTTCAATTCTAACATCACCAAAAAATAAGGGTCACAAATCATAGTGAATACTGAATAGTGTCACAGGATATGTTGGATACTATTGCTAAAACCCTATTAAAAATGTTCAGATTTTTAATCTTTTGTTTGCTAATGCATGCACAATAGGATTGTGAATGGTGACAATGAGCAGGTCCGTGATTATATTTGTCTTCTTCTGAACTATATATTGTAGTGTTGCTAATGTATTTGGCAACTGGTTACATGGGATAGATTACAGGTTCAGAATTGTTCTTAGGGTGGGAGCGCTTGCCGTTATTTGGTCGCTTTGGCTATGTAGAAATGATAAGGTGTTTAATGATAAAAGTACTTCTCTGATGCAGGTTATCTACAGGTGTACCGGGACTCTTCGTTTATGGTCCTCTCTACAACGTGTGGAGAATCGAGGCCTGTTTACGGAGGTGTGTACACGATTGGAGGATCTGGCGAGGATACTTTTACCCAACATGGGTGGCAGCATGATCTTAGGATTGGCCCACCTCCGCTTTAGGCGTTATACATACTCTGTTTCTTTGTATTTCGCCTTCTTAATTTTCGTTTGTGTGAGAAAACTTGTTTGGCTGTGTGCATCATAGTTATGTAGAGGCCAGGTGTAATGCTTAAACCTTTTAAGTAATAAAGCGCCCCTTTTCGAAAAAAAATAATAGGAAGATAACACTACCTTAATGAAAGTGCGCCTTCTCGCGACCTTTTTAGAAGACTTTCTGGAACTGATCCATTAAACTTGTTGCCGGTCAAATCTCTGAGGGGAAAAAGGGGAAGGGATTCATGTTGGGAGAGTGTAACAATGACGATGTTTCACCAAAGTAGTGCAAATCTCAAAGTCATTGATCTTACAGGACAGCAAGCGATGGTAGTTGTGCAAGAAATTCAGGAATATTCCCTGACAAGCTGTTGTGAGATAAATCCCTGAAAAATCAAAAATATAAATCCAACTATTAGCATCGCCCAAGAATAGACAGCGCAAAAATATTGATGGGGGACTAGAGAGTAGTAAAATAGACGGCGCATATTTACAGGTTCTGAAGAGCAGTGAGATTGCTTAACAGAGTGGCTATGTCTCCAACCAATCCATTGGAGGACAAGTTTCTGCAAGAACCGGCACCCCAAATGTTAAACATTTCCCAGTTACGGAGTATCTCACATAAGAAGTTTCTGCATATTGGAGGACTGAATTTGCATCTTGCAGGAACTCACAGTGAGGTGATCCTTGGTGCGCTAGAGATTGCATAATTGCAACCTACACCGTCCCACAAATATATCTTTGGGCCACACGGATCACCCATCCAGTTCCTCTTGATCTCATACTTGGCCTTGATGGCCATAATGGCACTCACTAGATTCCCCAAAACCAATTTAATGAAACAACAAAATGTCAGCTTCCTTTCACTAATCATCGCTATGCACGACGAAATTAAGAGTAGGCACAGAGACACCAATTAGTATTGGTATGAGGTTTGTGAGTAGTGACCATACCATCTCCTCCATCGGTCGCGCGCTCTGCAGTAGGCACCATGACATAGATCTCCAGCGCATTGAGCAATGGCGGCAGCGTCGAGTTGGCGGTCGGTTCGATCCTGAAGCTGTACCCCACGCTCCCTGTCACCATCCCGAACACTGCATTGGCGTACCGGAACTCCGGGGAGAAGGGCTTGCTGTACCACAGGCCGTTGTTGAGGTAGACCTCGCAGATCCTCGCCTCGCTGCTGTTGAGCCGCGTGAGCTCGGCCATGTGAAGCACGGCGAAGTAGTCCAGCTCCTTGTTCGACTCGTACGCGTCCCAGTAGAACCGCAGGCTGAAGCCGTCGTCCACGGTGGCGGCCGTCTGCATCACCGCCGACGGCACCTCGAACTGGTCCCCGGCGACGTAGCGCACGGTGCCCGTCGTGTTGGCCGGGTTCCATGACCGCAGGTTCGCCAGCACCTTCCAGACGCGGTCGTGGGGGTCGGACGGGTACCTTACGACCAGCTTCTCGTCGTCGGGGCCGAGGTTGTACCGGCCGTGGACGGCCATGGACAGGGAGGCGTTCGCCACGACGGTGTAGAGGGTGTCCGGGAGCGGGCGCAGCTCCAGGCCGGAGATGAAGGGCGTGCCGAGCCCCTTCTTGCCGACGAGGCAGACCTGGACGTAGTCGTCGGGCACGACGGCGATGATCTCCGCCTGGAAGGTGTCGGAGACGCTGGAGACGTTCACCGTCTGCCAGAAGTTGACGCCGAGGTGGAGGTCGAACACGGCGAGGCCGCCGGGGCCCAGCCCGTCGTAGTTCCCGTGCAGGAAGGTGGCGCGGACCAGGTACTTGGTGCCCGGCGCCAGGGAGCGCACGGTGTAGCAGTTCCGGGCGCCGGTGGGGAAGCTCCGGAGGTCGTTGTAGAGCCTCGGCAGCTTCAGGTCGATCATGTCGGCGTGCTCCGCGGAGATGTTGTGGCTCACGCCCGCGTCCACGAACTGCGCGTCGGAGACGTACGGCAGCCAGGTGACGACGTCCACGTAGCCGGCGCTCCGAGGGCTGCCGCAGTCGATGCTGATGAAACCTGGAGCCAAGCAGATCGACGTTGGCACGAATGGGCAAGGTTTACTATAGTTCGTTCAGAATCGAACTCCGGGGAGAAATGTGTGTGATTGCAGGCAGCTTACCGCGAGTGTTAGCTTGAGCGCGAGCATGCAGCACGACATGGGCGACGCAGATGGAGATGAGCGAGAAGACGGCGGCCGTCCGCACGGAGCCCTGGCGCGACATGGCTAGCTGATGATGACCTCCAGGTGCCTCCCTCCGTGATCTTGGATAGAGAAGATTAACGGATGGAGCTAATGCACTGATTTATTTTGGGTTAATGCACGTCTTTGCGACTGTATTTTATTCTGGCGTATTTCGATCAATCGCGACGAACAGGGTGCCACGTTGTGGGCATTCAAATCAGTGCGTATTGGTCCGAACTCGGATACAAAATTCGCCCTCGTGTCAACACGCGATGGTCTTTTCTAGATTTGTTGTGCGTAAAACATGCGTCATGGCCGTCTACTACCCCTACCACTAAGGGCATCTCCAGCCGTTGGCCCCTCAGGACGCATACAAATCGCGCCGAAGCGGCGATACACTCTGTTTCGATGTTAGGCGGTTTTTGTCGTCGTCGTAAGGCGTCGAAATTGGCCCACTTTGCAGCCCAATTTGGCGAATAAACGCCCATATGGGCGAGAATAGGCCCATATTGGCGTGGTTTCGCTGTGTCTCGGCGTTCAATTATCAACACAATTATTCCTTATCACATATTTCATCACAGAAAAATCAAATACTTCAACAAAATACTACAACAACAAATAGTTCAATACAAATTATATAGTTCAACAAATAAAAACTCGTATTTCATCACGCGGCGTCCCCTTGAGCCTCCATAGGTGCTCAATCAGATCTTCTGCGATTGATGATGCACCTGTGGGTCTTGGATTTCTGACGACATCTTGAGATATGCAGTCCAAGTTGCCGGTAGCTGGTGATCAATTTCGGCTAGAGGACCCTGCACGTAGTATGGTTCGATGCCAAACACTTTGGGTCTTCTTGCTCGCTCTCGATGATCATGTTGTGCAAGATGACCTGACAAGTCATGATCTCCCACATTTGATCTTTCGACCAGGTGCGAGCGAGGTACCGAACAACAATGAATCGAGATTGGAGCACACCAAATGCCCGCTCGACATCCTTCCAAAGAAGCCTCCTGAAGCTTCGCAAACCAGGCGTTCTTGCCTCCTGCCACGAGGTTTGAGATCGTCTTCACAAATGTCGACCATCTCGGATAGATGCCGTCGGCTAGATAGTACCCCTTGTTGTATTGGTGCCTATTGATCTCGAAGTTCACCGGAGGATAATGGCCCTCAACGAGCTTGGCAAAAACAGGAGAAACCTGCAAAGACGTTGATGTCATTGTGAGTTCTGGCATACCAAAGAAGGAGTGCCAAATCCAGAGTGCAACCGCCTTTGGCGCCTTTGTACATCCTCGCCAACCAAATGGGCAGTTCTTCCATTTCAATGCATGCGATCGATGCTTCCAAGCATCCCGTGAAATTCTCTTGCTGCATTACGGGCTATGATCCGGCGGTGTCTTCCGCATTGGGTGCTCTCAAGTATTGTGGCCCAAACACCGCCACCAACGCCCGATGTAACTTGTAGAAACACTCTATGCTTTGGTGGACTCGGCCATGCGCCCATGGTCGTCGAGTGAATCACCGGAGCTCCATATGCAAGCATCCTCATCGCTGTCGTGCACTTACGGGCGGAGGTGAATCCAAGAGCGCCAATGCAATCCATCTTGCACTTGAAGTAGTTGTTGAACTCCGGATGGAATTCACAATCACGAGGAAGAGCTTTCGGCTCATCCGATATGGCGCCAAATGTTCTCTCACCATGAAGTGGAGCATCGGCGAAGTAGTCGGAGTAGAGCATGCGATAGCCTTGCAGAGCGATGCGGTTCTTTGCTTTCACCGCCCGGCGCCGAGCCACCTCGACGCTGCTTTTCATTGCTCGCCACCTTGGCGAGGGCGGCGAGCACCATCGGATGCTCTTCTTCACGGGCGTCGGCCGCGGCTTCCTCCTCCGGCAGCGGCGAGCTCTTCCTCCTCATCTGAGTCCATCGCCGAGACAGTCAAAACGCCGAACACCTTGCGCTCGGTGGGCGTGTACCCGCCGTTAAACCGCGCCTCCGCGGCCGAAAACGGCGGCTGGAAACGCCCAGCTACTGCGGGAGGGCCTGCCGCGGCGAAGCGCTGCTATTTTCCAGCAGGGAATGGCTATCTAGTGGAGTAGGCCGGCGGCCGTCGCCGTGATATAGCTAGTGGTGGCCGAGGGCGCGGGGGGTGCGAGGCGAGTCGGGGGAAGAAAACCTTGACTTTTCCCCTGTCGGTGTGGGCTAGCTTTTCCCTAGCCGGAGCTAACGGCTCCCAGTAGCGCGAAGTTCGACTGTGACCGCCCAGGCGGAAAAAGGTCCGAACCGGCGATTTTCAGCGTCTGAGGCGCGAGCCCGTTTTTGGCCGGCGCCCGAAAAAAGTAACTGGGGGAACTGTTGAAGCGGCGGAGATGCCCTAACACATGAGCGAACATCGCTTTTCTTCTGATCGGCCGAACACTCTCATCGACAATGAGCTCCTAAGGGCATCTCTAAGAGCAACTCTAGCGGATGCTGCAAATCAGCCCCTCGCGCAAAATAACCGTCTACACAAGACCGGGACAAAAAATCGTCTTGATCAAGTTCGGCCGAAAATATTTTTGCAGATCTAATCCTCCCATTCCCCGCCGCCTGTCTGCATCGCCGTTGTCGTAAATCCCTCCGGCCCCAAGCCATCTCGCCTTGTTGCGCCCCAAATCGCCGTGATGGGGCCGCCACAGCCCCCGAACGGCGTTTCCATGCGCTGACGGCCCCATCGGCGCCACCTAGCCCACCTCCTTAGCCCACCCCCTCCCGTCATCACTCACACGGTCATGTTCCTCGCCGCCACGCCTACTCCTTTTGCCGCCAGCGTGAAGCGGAAGCAGCAGGGCAACCATGTCGTCCATGTAGTTGTAGCCGCCGCAGTCGTGAATCCTCCCGTCGCGGTCCCCGCCTCGCGGACGTTCGCCTCCTCCATCCCTTCCGGTGGACGGCCAAAGACCCAAGCGAAGGGGCCGAAGAAGAAGGCCGTGGCGGCGCGAGGACAGGCCCCGCGCTCCACCCCTCCAGTAAGGAATATGTCACGCAATCCCGTCGACTCCACCAGCGCCAACGTGCTCGATGAAACGCCGGAAAGGTAAAAAAAATATCTTTGCTCCAGTGAACTTTGATTGAAATTTGCTTCGGTTTCTTAGTGTTTCAGCCGTCAGATTTTGTAGCTACCCCGTTGATACATCATATACCGAGTTGTTGCAGGAGAACAAGGTGGACTTGAGTGCTCCACTTGATGATTTTGATCCGGGCACCAATCCGGAGGTTCAAGCCGAGGTTGAGGAGGCGGAAGACAACAATGATGAAGTGAAAGAGCTTGAGGTGGAGGGGTTTGATGCTAGTCAAGCCAAGTTTGAAAAAAGAACCTGCAATTACACGAAGTTGGAGGACGTTTGCTTGATTCGAGCATGGGAGAGCTGTCACTCACCAAAACGAGCAACACGGCAGGCTTCCTGTACGACCCCACACGCGCCTTGGGAAGCCCATCCAGGGGTACTTTTAGCGTAATCGCTATATGTCGCATGTACTTATTCTTATTACCGCTCGCCTACTGCATGGCGCTATTTAAACCGGCCTAATACTGTAGCTTCGCTCAAGTTTTTTTGTACTCCCTCCGTCCCAAATAAGTGTTGTCCTTTTAGTTCAATTTTGGAGGAAGTAGTTTTTTACTGGCCTTTTCACTGTTTTTATTTGTTTTTTTGGTTTTCTTTTTTCCTTATTATTTTCTTTTCTCTGGTTCACTTTGTTTCTTTCCTTGGTTTTTACCGGTTTTCTTATGTTTTTTTTCATTTTATTTATTTTCAACACACATCTAATACATTTTACATTTTTCGTAAACATCAGAAATATTTCTCTATTCACGTTTAACATTTTTCTAAATACGTAATTTTCTAAAGTATATATTTTGATGTCTATTTTTTTCTCTTGTACATCTAAAACATATTTTACATATGTTTAATTTTTTAATACATGATTAATATATTTTCAAATACTTGTTTTAAACTTTTTTTGAGTACCTGCTAACATTTTTCAAATACATGTTGAAGCGTTTCTTTTGTATGATACGTGCCATTTATATAAACTATGCAAAAAATTTTTTGCATTATATAAAGTATTTTTAAATAAAGTCTCAAACATTTTATTTGAAATGTATGTATATTCTTGTATATGTAACGTACATTCTTTTGAATAGTATGAAACATATTTTTCATTTGACAAACGTTTTTTACATTGTATAATATTTTTAAAATATGCAATATACATTTTTTTGATACACTTGGACATTTTTGAAATTTCACAAACAATTTTTATGAATGGTACAAAAAAATTCTAAGAACTCAGCAAAAAAAAATTTACACCGCATTATATTTTTAATTGTGCGTTGAACACGTTTGAAAAAGTAAATATTTTCATAATATTCGTATTTATTATTTTTCTAAACTTTTAGAAAAGTAAAAAAGAAACATGCATGCAACGTCAGCGGGATGAGACCACGTGGTTATTGCGCCGGCCCACTACTGGCTCGTTGTAGGTGACCTGGTAATCGCGCTCCGCCTACTAATAGTTTTTTTTTTTTTTTTTGCAAAACCTCGGCCTACTAATTCAATACGTTATTTGTCTCAAAGAGAAAAAAGGAAACAGTCGGATTGCTCAGGAAACTTGGACCCCAAGTTGCCGACCACACGACAAGAACTGACCAACACCAACACCAACCCGTGTCCGCCAAGGAAGGGAATCCCCCGGTGCGTATAAATTGTCCACCGGGAGAGCCTCGACGCACAGAACCACGAAGCAAAGCAAGGAAACGAGCAAAGATGCGTCGGGAGGGACGGCAGCGAGGGTGGGTGCGCGTGTACGACCGCGAGCTGGTCGACCCAGAGGGCAAGCGCCGAACCGTGCACGTCGTGGAGGGCCCGGCGGTGGCCAACGGCGGGTTCATCAGGGCACCGCGGAAGCCGACCAACCAGTCCAAGTCCGGTGGCCTCCGAGCGCTCGGCAGGAGCGGCATCGCGCAAGAGGAGGAGGCGGAGGAGCCGCAGGCCCTTCCGCCGACGATGGCCGCGCGCTTCGGGTACTACTACTCGACGGGATTGCAGTCGCCGTTCAAGTTCGAGTCCGCCATGTACAACTACAAGAAAGTGGAGATCCGTCCGCCGGCGGCAGCGCGCTTCGGGGGAAGATCGTCGTGCAAGGCGGGGCGCAAGTTCAGGCACGACGAGGTCAAGAAGTACTACCTCGACGCGGCCGACGTCCTCGATGGGCAGCTCGATTATCTTCATGACTTCGATTCATGAGCGCTCGGAACGGAGGTGCATTGTCCGGTCCCTATGCCAACAGAAGGATTTTTGTTTTTGCTTGTCAAGTTCGACAAGTTTTTGCTTGTCAAGTTCGACAAGAGGAGTTGTATATACTGGATCCAGTGGTGTATCTAATAAAAATGAGACCTTTTTTTTGCGAATGTAATAAAAATGAGACATCAGTTCGTCTTAAAATGGCATTTCAAGATACTAGCTCCGTACGACGTGTATATATTCAACTTTCTAGTGTTTGATCAAATTTATAAAAATACCAACATCTAAGATACATATGTATTAGATCTATCATGAAATCTATTTTCATGTTTTATATAGTTAACATTGTAGATATTGATAGTTTTTCTATGAACTTAGCCAAACTTTACACCCAATGGGAAAAAATGTCTTACATTTGGAACATAATATTAGTTATTGTACTCTAAGTCTCTCACCCTTCAAGTAAGAAATAGTCTGTCAACCAAACTAAAAGTTTAAATTCAGCAATTTAGTTGGATGTCAGTCGCCTGAAAATGATATTTTGGTTAGTCGATTTCGCATGAAGGACGCATCAGTTGCCGCCTCACCGGAGAAGCAACAACATGTTGGTCTATCTTAGAATGGCAGGCTCGCCAGGTATCTATCTTAGGGTGGCAGCCTCGCCGGGTATCTATCTTAGGGGTTGGGGAGGGGGAAAGTTCGTCGGGAAAATCTGGAGGTTCGCTGGGGTTAGAGGGGTGGCCGAGGCAGCCCGGCCTGTGATGGGCGGTGGTTGGGGTGGGGGAGGAGGGGCGGTGAGGCAGGCGGGGGAGCACCATGGGCGGCGACAGCAGGCGGTTGGGCCAGTAGTATGTCTGGCAGCTCAAGGTAGAAAATGAACAGGAAAACCGATCAGAAGTAGAAGAAGGCATATACCCCGTCGGTTCTGCATTAGAAGGCTGAAAACTATTCAACTCATTTTCTGTCGACTGGTCTCTACCCAGCCCAAAAATTTTCAATAGTAACGTCTTGAAGCTCGGTTATTTTTAAAGTAGAGTAGCTCATTTTCCTTTCTTTTGAGGGTATAATTTAAATTTCATTTAGTAGTTTTTGCATGAATTTTATACTGGATATCATGATAAGATGATAGCAGCCACTCTGGTTTGATTATGTACAATGGTTATATATACTAAATAGATGATGTCAAATCGTGCGCCATAGACAAATTATGTCCAATAGATCAAAAGTGTAAGTTTCTCTGCTTTGGTTTTTCTTCTATAATTATATGTATTGGTCTTTGTTCCTTTAGATAATAGTAGTAATAATTGCATTTTTTTTCAGCTTTCCCACCCCAACAATAATGTCACAACTCCTGTCGCGTAAACCCAAGAGCTTACATAACATTGCATTGATAGATAGAGTAGAGTAGCAAGAATACCATGGTATGAACCCACGTTCGCTAGGTGACGCGGTCGGCGTCAGGGCTACCATTAACACAACAGTGAGAGGGCTTGTTTAGCCCCTCAAATTAGATTATAGGTTACATGGAAGGATTCTAAGCAATCCATTAGCACTAGCCTTGGCCCAGCTCTGCTCGTCCTCCTTGATGGTGGCGGCGATGTCCGAGATCAACGGGCTTCGTCCGTCAAAGACACATGCATTCCAGTGATTCCAAATCGACTACTGAGGCTAGCCGGGTAGGTGGCGTGGGAGGCAGCCCACCAGTCAAGGAATTGGACGTTCACGTCCGGTGGTTGGACGGTTGCACGACACCAGGAGGATGGTGTACCAGACTTGACGCGAGGAGGGACAAGTGGATAGCAGATGGTGCATGGGCTCGGACTCCTGGTCGCATAGAAGGCCTGTCGAATTGTGGGGCAGGCCATGCCTCTTGAGACGTTGAGTCGTCCAGCAACAATCTTGAAGCGCCAGCTAGACGAAGATCTTGATGCGTAGAGGCGCCCAGGATCGCCAAGTAAGCTCCCAGTGAAGGAAATATGCCCTAATAAAGTTGTTATTTATATTTTCTTATATCATGATAAATGTTTATTATTCATGCTAGAATTGTATTAACCGGAAACTTAGTACATGTGTGAATACATAGACAAACAGAGTGTCACTAGTATGCCTCTACTTGACTAGCTCGTTGAATCAAAGATGGTTAAGTTTCCTAGCCATATAAATGAGTTGTCATTTGATTAACGGGATCACATCATTAGAGAATGATGTGATTGACTTGCCCCATTCCGTTAGCTTAGCACTTGATCGGTTAGTATGTTGCTATTGCTTTCTTCATGACATATACATGTCCCTATGACTATGAGATTATGCAACTCCCGAATACCGGAGGAACACCTTGTGTGCTATCAAACGTCACAACATAACTGGGTGATTATAAATGTGCTTTACAGGTGTCTCTGATGGTACTTGTTGAGTTGGCATAGATCAAGATTATGATTTGTCACTCCGATTGTCGGAGAGGTATCTCTGGGCCCTCTCGGTAATGCACATCACTATAAGCCTTGCAAGCAATGCAACTAATGAGTTAGTAGCGGGATGATGTATTACGGAAGGAGTAAAGAGACTTGCCGGTAACGAGATTGAACTAGGTATTGGGATACCGACGATCGAATCTCGGGCAAGTAACATACCGATGACAAAGGGAACAACGTATGTTGTTATGCGGTTTGATCGATAAAGATCTTCGTAGAATATATAGGAACCAATATGAGAATCCGAGTTCCGCTATTGGTTATTGACCGGAGGCGTGTCTCGGTCATGTCTACATAGTTCTCGAACCCGTAGGGTCCGCACGCTTAACGTTCGGTGATGATCGGTAATATGAGTTAATGTGTTTTGATGAACTGAAGGTAGTTCGGAGTCCCGGATATGATCACGGACATGACGAGGAGTCTCGAAATGGTCGAGACATAAAGATAGATATATTGGATGACTATATGTTTGGACTACGGAAGGGTTCCGGGTAAGTTCGGACAAATACCGGAGTACCGAGGGGTTACCGGAACCCTTCGGGGAATGTAATGGGCCTATTGGGCCTTAGTGGAGAAGAGGAGGGACGGCTAGGGCAGGCCGCGCGCCTCCTCCCCCTCTAGTCCGAATTGGACAAGGAAGGGGGGGGGGGCGCCCCCCTTTTTCCTTCCCCCTCTCTCCTCCTTCCTTCCCTCCTACTCCTACTCTTGGAATGGTTGGAGTCCTACTCCCGGTGGGAGTAGGACTCCCCTTGAGGCTGCAACAGGAGGCGGCCCCTCCCCCTCCTCCACTCCTTTATATACGGGGGAGGGGGCACCCCATAGACACACAAGTTGATCAGTTGATCTTTTAGCCGTGTGCGGTGCCCCCCTCCATCCTAATCCACCTCGGACATATCGTAGCGGTGCTTAGGCGAAGCCCTGTGTCGGTAGCATCATCATCACCGTCATCACACCGTCGTGCTGAAGGAACTCTCCCTCGAAGCTCTGCTGGATCGTGAGTTCGTGGGACGTCACCGAGCTGAACGTGTACTGAACTCGGAGGTGCCGTGCGTTCGGTACTTGGATCGGTCGGATCGTGAAGACGTACGACTACATCAACCATGTTGTCATAACGCTTCCGCTTACGGTCTACGAGTGTACGTAGACAACACTCTCCCCCTCGTTGCTATGCATCACTATGATCTTGCATGTGCGTAGGAAATTTTTGAAATTACTATGTTCCCCAACAGTGATATCAGAACCAGGTTTATGCGTAGATGTTATATGCACGAGTAGAACACAAGTGAGTTGTGAGCGATACAAGTCATGCTGCTTACCAGCATGTCATACTTTGATTCAGCGGTATTGTTGGATGAATCAGCCCGGACCGACATTACGCGTACGCTTACGCGAGACTGGTTCTACCGACGTGCTTCGCACATAGGTGGCTGGCGGGTGTCAGTTTCTCCAACTTTAGTTGAATCGAGTGTGGCTACGCCCGGTCCTTGTGAAGGTTAAAACATCACATACTTGACGAAATATCATTGTGGTTTTGATGCGTAGGTAAGAACGGTTCTTGCTCAGCCCGTAGCAGCCACATAAAACTTGCAACAACAAAGTAGAGGACGTCTAACTTGTTTTTGCAGGGCATGCTATGATGTGATATTGTTGGATCACGGGTTCCGAAAAAACCCTCAAGGTTCAAACACTGGGGTGCGCACGAAGATCTCTCCCCTCCCAAACTCTCGCACTCCATGATATCACGGACTAGCTCGACGAACCCAAAGCACACTGAGACACGAGATTTATACTGGTTCGGGCCACTGATGTGGTGTACTACCCTACTCCAGTGTGGTGTGGTGGATTGCCTCTTGGGCTGGGGATGAACAGTACAAGGGGAAGAACAACCTCTTGAGGTGAGGTGTTCTTGTGCTTGGTGAGCTGGTGAAGGGTTCGATCCCTCCCAGATGAGATGCCTCCTACGGTGGCGACTAGCCCTATTTATAGAGGCCCTGGTCCTCTTCCAAATATTGAGCGGGAAGGGATCCCACAACGGCCAAGTTTGAACGGGGACAACTAGTACAGCTTATCTGACAAAAGTAGTCTTCGCCTGCCAAAGGCTCTGGTGGTGACGCAGTCTTGGGCTCCACGGTGACCTCTGTCCTGCCGTCCTGCTGGTCTTGGTCTCATTGCACCGATATGGAAACCTTTGCCTGATGCCTCGGGACTCCTCGCCCGCGCTTTCCTCTTTAGCACCAAAGAGGAAACAAGGACACTGCGCACGCAGGCGCCCGCCTCGTTTGAGGTCGTCATGGCTTGCGTCATTGGATCCTCGCGAGGTTCGCCTTGCCTTGATCTCTCCGCTCCTCGCGAGCCAGCCTGGTGAGGCCGCTCCCGAGGAGGTCTTGTGTCGTCCGCCTCGCGAGGCTTGGCCCCTCGCGAGGGTCTTGAGTGTTTGTTGATGAAGATGGGCCTTACGGGCCCATTTGGTGGAAACCACTGTTGTGGGCAGCGAGCAAGTCTGGGGACCCCGTTCCCGAAACGCCCGGTAGCCCCGGTGTAAGGGCATATTTATCCCTAAGGTGTTTTGGTGATTGATGACAATGCTTTTGCGGACTAATCGTGTGCCTTGAGTATTTCAGACGTTTCATCACTAGGCAAAAGACGGTTTGATGCCCCTCGAAGATTATTGAAGACGGCGTTTTTCTACGTTTCTTTTCGGTGGATTTGAGTCATAGGAAAGCGGTACTATTAAGAGAGGGTCCGCTTTGGAAAGGTTCGGGTGGAATCATCACGTTCACGTTTACTCCTTTTGCACCGCCTTTCCCTTCACACTTTGGAGCATCCTCCGTTTTCTTCATATATATGCAAAGAGAAGGATTCCTAGTGTTGTTGTTCTAGGGCATGCAGTAGTACTGCTCTACAGAGCGGTAGTACCACAGGCACTTGCGGTAGTACCGCACGACCTTGCGGTAGTACCGCTCCTATGGAGCTGTAGTACCGCGGCCTCAGACCAGACTCGGCTGCTCATGCGGCTGTAGGTGCGGATGTAATTTATTACATCCGCGCCTGTATGATAATACCGCCCATCTGTAGCGATAGTACCGTGAGTCTGGCACGACACAGCAACATGAGCGGAGTAAGGCGGATGTAATTTTTTACATCCGCTCCCTGCGCGGTAGTACCGCATACCAAGTGCGGTAGTACCGTGTCGGATTTTTGCATTGTTTGATATTCAGCGGAAGTTGGCACGGATGTATTTTTATTTATCCACGCCCTTCCCAGGCTAGTCCAATCTTGCCTTGCGGTAGTACCGCGCCAGCGGCAGTACCGCCCTCAGCCTTTGTGCTACAGGCTTGGGCTAGCTCCTGCCGTAGCAGTGGTAGTACCGCGGTCCATCGCGGTAGTACCGTGAGCTCTTGCGGTAGTACCGCTTGTCTGGTGCAGTAGTACCGCAGGCCGCGGGCTGGTTTAGTGGATAACAGTTGGATTTGCCTCTCCACTATATAAGGGGTGTCTTCTTCCTGTAGTTGACCACCTCTTCCAACCCCAAAGCCCCATTGTTGCTCCAAGCTCCATTTTCTCCCAATCTCTCTCCCTAGCCAATCAAACTTGTTGATTTTCTAGGGATTGGTTGAGAAGGCTTCGATCTACACTTCCACCAAGAGAAATTTGATTCCCCCCTCTAATCCCTTGCGGATCTTGTTACTCTTGGGTGTTTGAGCACCCTAGACGGTTGAGGTCACCGCGGAGCCATAGTCCACTGTGGTGAAGCTTTGTGGTGTCGTTGGGAGCCTCCAATTAAGTTGTGGAGATTTCCCAACCTTGTTTGTGAAGGTCCGGTTGCCGCCTCCAAGGGCACCAATAGTGTAATCACGCCATCTCGCATTGTGTGAGGGCGTGAGGAGAATACGGTGGCCCTAGTGGCTTCTTGGGGAGCATTGTGCCTCCACACCGCTCCAAGGGAGACGTACTTCCCTTCAAAAGGAAGGAAATTCAGTGACACGTCCTCGTCTTCACAGGCTCCATTCTTGGTTATCTCGTGCCTTTACTTGTGCAAGCTTATTTGTGTTATATCCCTTGCTTGCTTGTGTGCTTGTTGTTGTTGCATCATATAGGTTGCTCACCTAATTGCATATCTAGACAACCTACTTTGATGCAAAGTTTAATTTGATAAAGAAAAGCTAAAAATTGTTAGTTGCCTATTCACCCCCCTCTAGTCAACTATATCGATCCTTTCAATTGGTATCAGAGCCTCATCTCTTTATTAAGGACTTTGCCGTCCGAAGAGTATGGTTGACACTGTAGACGGTGTGGAGGAGCACTCCGGTGCGAATCCGGTCTCGTCTACGGGCGATGGGGGAACCCGGTCTCTCGTGAGGAATTCAATGTGTCTTTGGACACATTGAAAACCTCCATGACGACCGAGGTTGAAAGCATGTTTAATAAATTCATTGAAGGGCTTAAACTATCCACCGCACCGTTGAAAGTGGGTGATCCCACTAACAAGGTGACGGATGCTAACTCCGACAAGGGGGAAGCTACTAGTGAAAAAGCTCCTTCTTCTAGTGGTAAGAATGGCACCGGCATCTTTGCCCATGTGGAACATCCACTTGTTTATGGTGGACCGATTCCTTCTACTCATTTGAATCATGCCGGTCTCCCCCTAAGATTGTGAAAAATGAGGACTTTGATTCTTGGGTTTATCGCTTTAAGCGTCATTTAAATCATGTGAATACTAATCTTTGGAGAATCATTAAAGAAGGTTTCTATCCGCATGACCGAAGCAACTTCACCCCTAGAGAAGCCGCGGATAATCAATTCAATGAGAATGCTCTCTTCATCATCCAAGATGCAATTCCACCCGAAGATCTCCCTCATCTTCGGCCCTTCGCCATGGCCAAAGATGCATGGCATTGTGTTGTCTCCCTCTACCGGGGAAGCGCAAGCATTCAACGCTCCAACTATGAAGTGGTGCAAGATGAAGCCGATGAGTTTACAATGAAAGAATATGAAGAGCCTCATGAGCTTTATCGGAGAGTAACCAAACTCGCGGTCTCACTCCGAGATCATGGGAGCAAGGACACGGATGACAATTGGATCAAGCGCAAATTTCTCAAGGCAATGATGCCTTACCACAAGGCCATGTCCTCATCATTCGTCAAAGGCCGGACTTCCACACCTTGTCCTCAAGTGAAGTGTTGGATGAGTTTGTGGCTATGAGCATCTTGGACAAAACCGCCGACAATGCGGTGCTATGCTCTCAAAGGGCTAAGAAGCCCAACCTTGCATTGAAGTCCAATGTTAGTGTTGAAGAATAAGAAGAGGAGGAAGAAGAGGAAAGCAACCCCGAAGATACAAAGTATGCCTATCATGAACACATGGCTCTTGCTTCAAGGCAATTTTGGAGCAAGAAGAACACAAGGCCCAACTTCAACAAGAGCAACTCAAGTGGCGCGAAGGTCAAGCAACGAGTGAAGACTTGCTATAATTGTGGCAATGTGAGCCATTTTGTTGCGGAATGTCCTTACGAGAAGAGGGAGGACAATGGTGGCAAGCTCATCCGAAAAGACAAGGCCAATTCTTTCCCCAACAAGAGCAACTTCACCAAGAAGACTCCTCCCAAGGCATTGGTGGTCCAAGAAGAATATAATGAGGATGATGATGATGAAGATGGTGAGTCGGTTGCCATGGCCTCCGTTGCCATTGCGACAACTCCACGGGTGTTTCTCTTCGACTCACCCAATGAGAGCATCACCGCCAAGTGCCTCATGGCTAAAGCCACCAACAAGGTAACCCCCAACATCAAAACTACCATCATTAATAATCCTTCCTTGACGGATTGCATTGATGAACATGAGGGTTCCAATGTGGAGAAGAATGAGTTTGAGTCTTTTATGAGTAAACTCAAGGGTAAATCCAAGAAACGCCGTTGCTCTCTTGGAACAACTTGGTGAAGCCAATGACATGATCGAGACTCACGAAGATACCATCTCTAAGATGGAGGGGCATAGTCGTGACTATGCCGATGAGATTTCAGATCTTTCCAATGCTATTGAGGAAGAGCCTGGTCTCCATTTGGCTCTTGAGGAGTCACACAACGATGATCATGCTAAATTAAAGAAAGATCTTGATCATGCTCTTGTTGTATCTCGTGTGCTAAATTCCGAGAAGGCCAAACTTGGGGTTGATCTTGCTAGACTCAAGGAAGAGTTTGATATACTTGACAAGGCTCACAAGGCCTTGAAAGGTGCTCATTCTAGCTTCAAGGAGTCTCATGATCAACTCCAAATGAAGCTAACCAAGGATAAAGCCACCTTTCCTCATATGGTGTTAATTGATAATGCAAATGCTACTAACCCTTGTTGTGAGCATGTGCATCTTGTTGAGGAGAATGCTAAGTTGAAGGAGCAACTTGAGAAAGGCCTTGTGTCGTGCATACAAGGTGAGAAGAACCTCAACGACCTTTTGAGCAATCAAAAGGAAGTGGTGGCCAAGGAAGGGATTGGGTTCGCACCCATGCCCAAGAACAAGAAGAAGAATGACAAGAACAAACAACCTCCCCCTCTCAAGCAAACCTTTTTGAAGGAGGAAGAGGGTGCTTCCAAGGAGAAGAAGAACAATGTGAAGGGTGGTGGTGTCAAGAAAGGCAATGCCACCCCTTCCAACAAAGCCGGCGACTTTAACCCTTCTTATGTGTTGTGCCGTGCTAGTGATGGGCATGTTTATGCCAAATTTGTTGGTTCTCCTTATGAGTACATTGAATGGTCTATTTGGGTTCCTAAGACCCTTGTCACTAACATCAAAGGACCCATTACAAAATGGGTACATAAAACCAAGCATTGATCTCTTGTAGGTGTTTGCTTCCGGTGGGGGATCATGGTTGCTCGATAGTGGAGCCACTAATCATATGACCGAAAGCAAGGACTTGGTGGTGGACGTGCACAAGAATTCATCTATGCCCACCAATGTCGAGTGGGGTGATGCCTCGTCTTCTAAGGTATTGGGACTCGGCAAGGTTGTCATTTCTCATGATCTCACGATCGAGAAGGTCATGCTTGTTGAGTCCCTTGCATACAATTTACTTTCCGTTCGTCAACTTGCACTTATGGGCTTTGCCACTTTCTTTGATATTGATACCGTGGCCCTCTTGTGGAGCAAGACTCTTAAAGTAGCCTTATTTGGGCATGTCGATAACGGTCTCTATGTGATTAACTTTTTGGAGCGACCCACTAAGACCGTGACATGCCTAATGGCTAAAGTTGATGTGGGATGGCTTTGGCATCGCCGTTTAGCCCATGTCAATATGAGATCTTTGCAAAGTCTTCTCACGGGGGACCATGTCCGTGGACTAACAAATGTTAGTTTTGCTAAAGATCGTGCTTGCAGTGCTTGTATCGAAGGAAAACTTCATGAAAAGGCTCACCCACCCACGACTATCATCTACTCGAAGAGGCCTTTGGAGCTCCTTCACTTGGATCTCTTTGGGCCTCCATACTTTGATAGCCTTGGGGGTAGAAAGTATTGCTTGGTGATTGTGGATGATTATTCAAGATACACTTGGGTATACTTCTTCAAGAGGAAGAGCGAGACCCAACAAACCGTCATTGACTTTGCAAATGAAGCTCAACGCCAACACAATGCAAAGATCTTGACCATAAGAAGTGATGACGGCACCGAGTTCAAGAACTACACCTTGGATGAGTTTCTTAGTGATGAGGGGATCAAGCATCAATATTCCGCACCATACACCCCTCAACAAAATGGTGTAGCGGAGAGGAAGAACCGGACGTTGATGGACGCGCAAGGACCATGATGGCGGAGTTCAAGTCTCCATACAACTTTTGGGCCGAAGCCATCAACACCGCATGTCATGCATCCAATCGGATCTACCTCCGCAAGGGCTTGAACAAGACTCCATATGAGATACTCACCAATAACAAGCCCAACCTCAAGTACTTTCGGGTGTTCGGGTGTAAGTGTTTCATTCTCAAGAAAGGTGTTCGGTTGTCTAAATTTGAGGCTAGAGCTTATGTGGGCATATTTGTTGGCTATGCTACAAACTCTCATGCTTACCGTGTCCTCAATAAGTCCACGGGACTTATTGAGGAGACGTGTAACGTGGAGTTTGATGAAAATAACGGCTCCCAAGTGGAGCAAAGTGGCACTTGTGATGTAGGTGATGAAATTCCTCCTCAAGCCATAAGAAGAATGGCAGTTGGTTTTATCCTACCTATTGAGGAACCCCTTGTGGCCGAAGGAGAAGGACAATGCTCCACTCAAGTGGAGCCATCACCAACAAGGCCCTGCGCTTCCGAAGAACAAAGTGAAGGCCCTCAACCTCATGAACAAGACCAAGGGAAAGACCAATCTCAAGATGGTGTTGAAACACAGAGTGATTCCCAAGGTCAAGTTCTCTCCTCCGAGCAAGTTCAAGACGGCGCTCAAGATGATCAAGTGACCGCTCCTCATCTCACCCCGAGGAGGAATTGGAGCGTCGTGCCAAGATTGCATCCAAGCTCTCTACCAAGGGTCATCTCATGAAGAATGTGCTTGGAAGCATTCAAAAGGGTGTAAGCACTCGTAGACAATTGGCAAACTATTGTGAACATCACGCGTTTGTCTCTTGTGTTGGACCCCAAAAGGTCTATGAGGCGCTTGAAGATCCGGATTGGCTCAATGCCATGCATGAAGATCTCAACAACTTCGAGTACAACAAGGTGTGGAGATTGGTGCCAAGGCCAGCGGGGAACCACAATGTCATTGGAACCAAGTGGATATTCAAGAACAAGCAAGATGCTCATGGGACCATCGTTCGCAACAAGGCAAGATTGGTAGCACAAGGCTACTCCCAAGTCAAGGGTATCAACTACGGTGAAACCTTTGCTCCCGTTGCTCGCCTTGAATCCATTCGTTTATTGATTGCTTATGCTTCCCATCACAACTTTAAGTTACAACAAATGGATGTGAAGAGTGCTTTTCTTAATGGTCCTATTAATGAGTTGGTTTATGTCAAGCAACCCCCCCGGGTTCGAGGATCCCTACTTTCTCGGTCATGTGTATCAACTCGATAAGGCACTCTATGGCCTTAAGCAAGCCCCACGTGCGTGGTATGACCACCTTACCGAGTTGTTGCAAGATCGTGGATTTGAAATCAGGCAAATCTATCCCACTCCTTTTACTAAGAAGGTCAAAGGGGAGTTGTTTGTGTGCCAACTATATGTTGATGACATTATCTTTGGTTCCCCTAACAAAGCTTTCAATGAGGAATTTGCCGCTCTCATGACCTCTAAGTTCAAGATGTCTTAGATGGGAGAGTTGAAGTTCTTCCATGGATTCGAAGTCAAACAAAGAAGAGAAGGAACCTTCATCAACCAAGCCAAATACACTCAAGACATGCTAAAGAGATTCAAGCTAAGTGATGTCAAGCTGGCTTCCACTCCAATGCCCACCAAGTGCCAACTTGACATTGATCCCAATGGTAAAGCGGTGGATCAAAAGGTATATCGCTCCATGATTGGCTCCTTGCTTTACCTTTGTGCATATAGACCAGATATCATGTTGAGTGTGGGAAATTGTGCACAGTTTCAAGCCGCACCTAAGGAAAGCCACTTTGTGGCGGTCAAGCGAATCTTTCGATATTTGGCTCATACCCCAAACTTTGGCTTATGGTACCCAAGAGGAGCAAACTTCAAGCTTGTAGGATATCCGGATTCCGATTGGGCGGGAGACAAAGTGGATAGGAAGTCCTCTTCCGCAGGGTGCCAATTTCTTGGTTGCTCTTTGGTGAGTTGGTCTTCCAAGAAGCAAAGTTGTGTGTCTCTCTCGTCCACCGAAGCGGAGTATGTGGCGGCCGGTAGTTGTTGTGCACAACTCTTATGGATGAGGCAAACTTTAAAGGATTACGATGTCATTTGTGACAAAGTGACTCTTTTGTGTGACAATGAAAGTGCCATCAAGATTTCTCTCAACCCAGTGCAACACTTCAAGACGAAGCATATTGAGATTCGGTATCACTTCATCCGGGATCATATTAGGTGAGGGGAGATCGAGCTCAACTATGTCAACACTCATGATAAACTTGCAGATATTTTCATGAAGCCCTTTGTCAGTGTCAAAACCGGCGGATCTCGGGTAGGGGGTCCCGAACTGTGCGTCTAGGAGGATGGTAACATGAGACAAGGGACACGATGTTTTTACCCAGGTTCGGGCCCTCTCGATGGAGGTAAAACCCTACTCCTGCTTGATTAATATTGATGATATGGGTAGTACAAGAGTAGATCTACCACGAGATCAGAGAGGCTAAACCCTAGAAGCTAGCCTATGGTATGATTGTTGTTCTTCCTACGGACTAAAACCCTCCAGTTTATATAGACACCGGAGAGGGTTAGGGTTACGTAGAGTCGGTTACAATGGGAGGAGATCTACATATCCGTATCACCAAGCTTGCCTTCCACGCCAAGGAAAGTCCCATCCATACACGGGACGAAGTCTTCAATCTTGTATCTTCATAGTCTAGGAGTCCGGCCAAAGGTTATAGTCCAGACATCCAGACACCCCCTAATCCAGGACTCCCTCAGTAGCCCCTGAACCAGGCTTCAATGACGACGAGTCCGGCGCGCAGATTGTCTTCGGCATTGCAAGGCGGGTTCCTCCTCCGAATACTTCATAGAAGATTCTGAACACAAGGATAGTGTCCGGCTCTGCAAAATGATTTCCACATACCACCGTAGAGAGAATAATATTTACACAAATCCAATCTGGCGATGTATTTCGCGGTGACATCACACCACGGCCAAGCCTTTATTGAATCGTTTTCTTGTCCCACCTCGGCGCACTTAGCGAGGCGGTTTCCTTTGGCACATCTTGTTGAAGCAGTAGATCGTGTCCCCTTATTCCGGATTCTCATCAATACAGGCGTGGGTAACCCAACCGTGCCATTAATTCTGGTAGCTTGGGAGATAAGCGAGTTTTACCAGGCTTGTGGGGGCACATTGTTTCGTCCGCCTATATAAGGGGATAAGGATCCACCTTTTCCATCTACGCCTTCTTCCTCCTTTGCTTATCCATTTTCGCACACTCGAGCTCCAGCGCCCAAGTCTGTACACCTTACCTCAACCTTCTCCAGCCATGTCCGGAGTGGGAGGCAAGTGGATGGTCTCCTCCGTCACGGAGGGACACATCAAAAAGCTAAGGAAGGCCGGATACTTGTCCAATGACATCGCACTCCGGCTCCCCGACAAGGGCAGCTCATCCCACCCCCGGGCCCCATGAGAGGGTGGTGTTCCTCACCCACTTCCTCCATGGACTAGGTTTTCCACTTCACCCATTTGTCCGGGGGCTCATGTTCTACTACGGCCTGGATTTCCACGATCTGGCCCCGAACTTCATCCTCAACATCTCGGTGTTCATCGTCGTGTGCGAGGCATTCCTCTGCATCCAGCCCCACTTCGGCTTATGGCTGAAGACCTTCAATGTCAAGCCGAAGGTAGTGGGCGGCCGCCAAGCCAGTCTTGGAGGTGCCATGGTGGGCAAGATGGCCAACGTCCTATGGCTCGAGGGCTCCTTTGTGGAGACCATAAAGGTGGCAATCGGGGTGGTTCTACATCACCGAGCAGCGTGACCCTAAATGGGCAGCGGCCCCGAATTCGATCTGGCTTCCTGCACGGCTCACCTCACGGAAAGAGAGATGCTGTCGTGGGAGTAGTCGGAAGAGCTGACCGGACTCCAAACCTGCGTCCAAAACCTGATGAACAAGAAGCTCAAGCTCGTCAACGTAGTCCAGGTCATGCTCATCCGCCGGATCCTCCCGTGCCAACAACGGGCTTTCAGCTTGTGGGAGTTTGATCCAGCATAGCACCAAACCCTGAGCAGGCTCTTCGACACTACATACAAAGATGTCTGGAAGGTGATGTTCAAGGGCGCCGAGGCTCCCGCATCCGCTACCGAGGATCGCGGATTCAGCGCGCAGCATCAAGCCAATGTGGTAAGATATTTTGCCCTTTACGGGACACTTGTTTTTCATAGTTTGATTCTATGCGGGATCTAAATTCCCTTACCTTTGACAGGATTGGCAGAGGATGTCCGGCAGATTATTTGTCGGCTCCCTTGCCGAGAAGACCGGGCGACGCCCGCAGCCAGGGAGCTCTTTGGTGTCGGCACCTTCCGTGGTGCCGGACAAGAAGGCCAAGAAGAAGGCCACGGGAACTCGAAGGAGTTCCCGGCGCCAGGTGGTGTCGGACTCGTCGTCCGATGACTCCGAGGCGGACTCCTCCCGTGAAAACGAGGAGGAGGAAGAAGAGGCCTCTCCCCCTCCAGCGGGGGGAGGAACGAAAAGGAAGGCCGCCCCAATTGGGGGGGGGGGCGGAGGGTCCAAAAAGCCATATAATCACTCAAGCGTTTAATCATAAAGGTATTATGTTTTAATTGTCTACCAAAATAAGCATTAAAGTCATCTTGCTTAAACATAAAGTCATCAAACTCATCCAAGCACTGACTAGCAATTTTAGTAGGATGGACTTGGTTTTATCATATCTATAGAGAGAATTTACCTTTACTACATGTAGGGATATCGGGAGGTTCTTGATAAATAAGTAATTGAGATCATATACTTCTTAAGCAGTGATGAAATTGAGACCATGTATTTCTTCAATAGGAGGTAAATTCTTAACATCTTGGCTTTAATACCTTTTTCTTTCATAGATTTCTTTGCCTCTTGCATATCTTGGGACTGAGAAATAGAACACCTCTCTTCTTCGGAGTTGGTTTAGAAATAGGCTCGATGGTGGCTCTGGAGCTGGCTCAGGAGGTGCCCAATTATTTTCATTTGCCAACATATTATTCAATAGAATTTCAGCTTCATCCGGTGTTCTTTCCACGAAAGAGAACCAACACAACTATCCAAGTAATCTCTGGAAGCATCAGTTAGTCCATTATAAAAGATATCAAATATTTCAGGTTTCTTAAGAGGATGATTAGGCAAAGCATTAAGTAACTTGAGAAGCCTCCCCCAAGCTTGTGGGAGACTCTCTTCTTCAATTTGCACAAAGTTGTATATTTCCCTCAAAGCAGCTTGTTTCTTTATGAGCAGGGAAATATTTAGCAGAGAAGTAATAAATCATATCCTGGGGACTTTGCACACAACCAGGATCAAGAGAATTAAACCATATCTTAGCATCACCCTTTAATGAAAACAGAAATATTTTGAGTAAATAAAGGTAACGCGATCTCTCATTATTAGTAAACAGGGCAGCTATATCATTTAACTTAGTAAGATGTGCCACAACAGTTTCAGATTCATAGCCATAAAAAGGATCAGATTCAACCAAAGTAATTATATCAGGATCAACAGAGAATTCATAATAATCCTTATTGGGAACACAGATAGGTGAAGTAGCAAAAGCAGGGTCAGGCCTCATCCTATCTCTAAGAGATTCTTTACTCCATCTAACTAGCAGCCTCTTAAGTTCATATCTATCCTAGCAGGCAAAAATAGCTGCAGAAGATTCCGCATCAAAAAGGTAACCCTCAGGAATAGCAGACATATTTTCATCATCACTTTCATCATTGTATTCAGTTTCAATAGTTCCTCTTCCTCTAGATCTAGCAATCTGTTCATCTAGAAATTCACCAAGGGGCACAGTAGTATCAAGCATAGAAGTAGTTTCATCATAAGTATCATGCATAGCAGAAGTGGCATCATCAATAACATGCGACATATCAAAACGAATAGCGAAGCAGGTTTAGGTGTCGCTAGCTTACTCATAACGGAAGGTGAATCAAGTGCGAGCTAGATGGCAGTTCCTTACCTCCCTCGTAGTTGAGGGATAAATTTTGTCTTAAGCGTATTTCAAGTTCTTCATAGTGTCCAGCAGATATAAATCCCAAGTGACTCAAAGAATAGAGCTATGCTCCCCGACATGGCGCCTTGAAAAGGGTCTTGATAATCCACAAGTATAGGGGGTCGCAAAAGTTTTCGAGGGTAGAGTATTCAACCCAAATTTATTGATTCGACACAAGGGGAGCCAAAGAATATTCTCAAGTATTAGAAGCTGAGTTGTCAATTCAACCACACCTGGAAACTTAGTATCTGCAGCAAAGTGTTTAGTAGCAAAGTAATATGATAGTGGTGGTAACGGTAACAAAGGTAAAGACTGACAAAAGTAAAGTTTTTGGTATTTTTGTAGTGATTATATGATAACAACGGAAAAGTAAATAAGCGTAAAAGCGGTATATGGAAAGCTTCGTGAGGCACCGGATCGGTGATGGATAATTATGCGGATGTGGTTCGTCATGTATGATCATAACATAGGGTGACACAGAACTAGCTCCAGCTCATCAATGTAATGTAGGCATGTATTCCGTAAATAGTCATACGTGCTTATGGAAAAGAACTTGCATGACATCTTTTGTCCTACCCTCCCGTGGCAGCAGGGTCCTATTGGAAACTAAGGGATATTAAGGGCTCCTTTTAATAGAGAACCGGAACAAAGCATTAGCACACAGTGAATACATGAACTCCTCAAACTATGGTCATCACCGAGAAGTATCCCGATTATTGTCACTTGAGGTTGTCGGATCATAACACATAATAGGTGACTATAGACTTGCAAGATAGGATCAAGAACACACATATATTCATGAAAACATAATAGGTTCAGATCTGAAATCATGGCACTTTCGGGTCCTAGTGACAAGCATTAAGCATAGGAAAGTCATAGCAACATCAATCTCAGAACATAATGGATACTAGGGATCAAACCCTAACAAAACTAACTCGATTACATGATAAATCTCATCCAACCCATCACCGTCCAGCAAGCCTAGGATGGAATTACTCACGCACGGCGGTGAGCATCATGAAATTGGTGATGGAGGATGGTTGATGATGACGACGCCGATGAATCCCCCTCTCCGGAGACCCGAACGGACTCCAGATCAGCCCTCCCGGGAGAGATTAGGGCTTGGTGGCGGCTAAGTATCGTAAAACGCGATGAAACTTTCTCTCTGATTTTTTTCTCCCCGAAAGCCAATATATGGAGTTGGAGTTGGCATCGAAGGGGCTCCAGGGGGCCCACGAGGTGAGGCGCGCCACAGGCGCCCACCCTCGTGGGACAGTGTGGGCCCCCTGGTCTTCATCTTTGGCGAGGATTTTTTATTACTTTTTATAAGACATCCCGTGGAGTTTCAGGTCATTCCGAGAACTTTTGTTTTCTGCACATAAAACAACACCATGGCAATTTTGCTGAAAACAACATTAGTCCGGGTTAGTTCCATTCAAATCATACAAGTTAGAGTCCAAAGCAAGGGCAAAAGTGTTTGGAAAAGTAGATACGACGGAGACGTATCACCCCCTGGGTGCACCCCCTGCCTCGTGGTCCCCCTGTTGGCCCTCCGGTGCCTATCTTCTGCTATATGAAGTCTTTCGTCCGAAGAAAAATCATAAGAAACTTTCGGGACGAGACTTACCGCCATGCAGAGTAACCTTGGCGGAACCAATCTAGGGCTCCGACGGAGCTGTTCTGCCGGGGACACTTCCCTCCGGGAGGGGAAATCATCGTCATCATCGGGAGGGGGCCAATCTCCATCAACATCTTCAACAGCACCATCTCCTCTCAAACCCTAGTTCATCTCTTGTATCCAATTCTTGTCTCTAAGTCTGGGATTGGTACCTGTGGGTTGCTAGTAGTGTTGATTACTCTTTGTAGTTGATGCTAGTTGGTTTATTTGGTGGAAGATCATATGTTCAGATCCTTTATGCATATTACTCTGATGATGAACATGAATATGCTTTGTGAGTAGTTACGTTTGTTCCTGAGGACATGGGAGAAGTCTTGCTATTAGTAGTCATGTGAATTTGGTATTCGTTTGATATTTTGATGAGATGTATGTTGTCTCTCCTCTAGTGGTGTTATGTGAGCGTCGACTACATGAAACTTCACCATTATTTGGGCCTAGAGGAAGGCATTGGGAAGTAATAAGTAGATGATGGGTTGCTAGAGTGACAGAAGCTTAAACCCTAGTTTATGCGTTGCTTCGTAAGGGGCTGATTTGGATCCATATGTTTCATGCTATGTTAGGTTTACCTTAATACTTATTTTGTAGTTGCGGATGCTTGCAATAGAAGTTAATCATAAGTGGGATGCTTGTCCAAGTAAGGACAGCACCCAAGCACCGGTCCACCCACATATCGAATTATCAAAGTACCGAACGCGAATCATATGAACGTGATGAAAACTAGCTTGACGATAATTCCCATGTGCCCTCGGGAGCGTTTTCCTTTATATAAGAGTTTGTCCAGGATTGTCCTTTGCTACAAAAAGGATTGGGCCACCTTGCTGCACTTTATTTACTTTTGTTACTTGTTGCTCGTTACAAATTATCTTACCACAAAGCTATCTGTTACCTATAATTTCAGTGCTTGCAGAGAATACCTTGCTGAAAACCGCTTATCATTTCCTTCTGCTCCTCGTTGGGTTCGATGCTCTTACTTATCGAAAGGACTACAATAGATCCCCTATACTTGTGGGTCATCAAGACTCTTTTCTGGCGCCATTGCCGGGGAGTGAAGCGCCTTTGGTAGGTGGAATTTGGTAAGGAAAAATTTATATAGTGTGCTGAAACTTACTGTCACTTGTTACTATGGAAAGTAATCCTCTGAGGGGCTTGTTCGTGGTATCTTCACCCAACCAGTAGAGCAAAGAGTTGCTCCTCAACCTACTGAACCTACTGAAAATGAAAATGTCTACTTTGAAATTCCTTCGGGTATGATAGAAAAACTGCTAGCTAATCCTTCATGTTGATCTCCCTAAGGAGAAGTGGTCTAAATATCATCTTCCCATAGAAGCAAAAGTAGTTGCACCTATTAAAGTTGAAGAAAAGGCTATCACTTATAATGATCCTATTGTTCCTACTGCTTATGTTGAGAAACCACCTTTTCCTGTTAGGATGAAGGATCATGCTAAAGCGTCAACTGTGGTTCATAAAAGCAATATTAGAACCTATACACCTCGTGAGCAAGTTAAAGTTGAACCTAATATTGCCATTGTTAAAGATCTCTTGGCTGATAATATAGATGGGCATGTTATTTATTTCTGTGATGAGACTGCTAGAATTGCTAAACCTTGTGCTAAATATAAACATAGACCGGTGGTAGGCATGCCTGTTATTTCTGTTAAAATAGGAGATCATTGTTATCATGGCTTGTGTGATATGGGTGCTAATTCTAGTGCAATACCTATTGACTTATACAAAGAAATTATGCATGATATTGCACCTACTAAGTTAGAAGAAATTGATGTCACAATTAAGCTTGCCAATAGAGATACTATATCACCAATTGGAATTCTTAGAGATGTTGAAGTCTTGTGTGGGAAAACTAAATATCCTGCTGATTTTCTTGTTCTTGGTTCCCCACAAGATAGCTTTTGTCCCATTATATTTGGTAGACCCTTCTGAACCTTTATTAATGCTAAGATAGACTGCAAAAGGATGTTGTTACTGTTGGTTTGGATGATATGTCTCATGAATTCAACTTCTCTAAATTTCGTAGACAACACCGTGGAGAGGAACTGCCTAGTAAAGATGAAATTATTGGTCTTGCTTCTATTGCCGTACCTCCTAGTGATCCTTTAGAACAATATTTGCTAGACCATGAAAATGATATGTTTATGAATGAAAGAAGGGAAATAGATGAAGTGTTCTTTAAACAGGGACCTATTCCGAAACACAACTTGCACTGTTGAAATCCTAGGGGATCCTCCTCCACCCAAGGGTGATCCGTGTTTGAGATTAAACCATTTCTGATACTCTTAAATATGCTTATCTTGATGAGAAGAAGATATATCATGTTATTATTAGTGCTAACCTTTAGAGAAGGAGGAAGAAAGATTATTGAAAACTACGAAGAAGCACCGTGCTGCTATTGGATATACTCTTGATGATCTTAAGGGCATCAGTCCCACTCTATGCCAACACAAAATAAATTTGGAGAAAGATGCCAAACCGGTTATTGATCACCAACGACGGCTGAATCCTAAGATGAAAGAAGTGGTAAGAAAATAAATATTAAAGCTCCTTGAGGCAGGTATAATTTATCCCGTTGCTGATAGTCAGTGGGTAAGTCCTGTCCATTGTGTTCCTAAGAAGGGAGGTATTACTGTCGTTCCTAATGATAAAGATGAATTGATTCCGCAAAGAATTATTACAGGTTATAGGATGGTAATTGATTTTCGCAAATTAAATAAAGCTACTAAAAAGATCATTACCCCTTACCTTTCATTGATCAAATGCTAGAAAGATTATCCAAACATACACATTTTTGCTTTCTAGATGGTTATTCCGGTTTCTCTCAAATACCGTGTCACCGATGATCAAGCTAAGACCACATTTACTTGCCCTTTCGATACTTTTGCTTATAGACGTATGCCTTTTGGTTTAGGTAATGCACCTGCTACCTTTCAAAGATGCATGATGGCTATATTCTCTGACTTTTGTGAAAAGATTTGTGAGGTTTTCATGGATGATTTCTCCGTCTGTGGATCCTCTTTTGATGATTGCTTGAGAAACCTTGATCGAGTTTTGCAGAGATGTGAAGACACTAACCTTGTCTTGAACTGGGAAAAGTGCCACTTTATGGTTAATGAAGGCATTGTCTTGGGGCATAAAATTTCTAAAAGAGGTATTGAAGTTGATAAAGCTAAAGTTGATGCTATTGAAAAGATGCCCTGTCCCAAGGACATCAAAGGTATAAGAAGCTTCCTTGGTCACGCCAGATTTTATAGGAGGTTCACTAAGGACTTCTCAAAAATTTCTCAACCTCTGACTAATCTATTGCAAAAAGATATACCATTTGTCTTCGATGATGATTGTGTAGAAGCATTTGAAATACTTAAGAAAGCATTGATCTCTGCACCTATTGTTCGACCACACGATTGGAATTTACCCTTTGAAATTATGTGTGATGCTATTGATTATCAGTAGGTGTTGTTCTAGGGCAAAGAGTTGATAAGAAATTAAATGTTATTCAATATGCTAGTAAAACTCTAGACAATGCCGGAGAAATTATGCTACTCTTGAAAAAGAATTCTTATCGATTGTATTTGCTTGTGATAAGTTCAGACCTTATATTGTTGATTCCAAAGTAACTATTCACACGGATCATCTGCTATTAAATATCTTATGGAAAAGAAAGATGCTAAACCTAGACTTACGGATGGGTTCTCTTGCTACAAGAATTTGATTTGCATATTATTGATAGAAAGGGAGCTGAGAACCCGTTGTAGACAACTTGTCTAGGTTAGAGAATGTTCTTGATGACCCACTACCTATTGATGATAGCTTTCACGATGAACAATTAAATGTCATAAATGCTTCTCGTCTTGCTCCATGGTATGCTGATTATGCTAATTACATTGTTGCTAAATTTATACATACTGTTTCACATACCAGCAAAAGAAAAAGTTTTTCTATGATTTGAGACATTACTTCTGGGATGACCCACATCTTTATAAAGAAGGAGTAGATGGTGTTATTAGGTGTTGTGTACCTGAGCATGAACAGGAACAGATCCTATGCAAGGGTCACTCCGAGGCTTATGGAGGACACCACGCTGGAGATAGAACTGCACATAAGGTATTGCAATCCGGGTTTTATTGGCCTACTCTCTTCAAGGATGCCCATAAGTTTGTCTTATCCTATGATGAATGTCAAAGAATTGGTAATATTAGTAGACGTCAACAAATGCCTATGAATTATTCACTTGTTATTGAACCATTTGATGTTTGGGGCTTTGATTATATGGGAATTTGTTTCACGCCTCGATGGATATACACATATTTTAGTTCTTTGTTGATTACGTTACTAAGTGGGTAGAAGCTATTTCAACTAGTAGTCTTGATCATAACACTTCTATTAAGATGCTTAAAGAAGTTATTTTTCCGAGGTTTGGAGTCCCTAGATATTTAATGATTGATGGTGGTTCACATTTTATTCATGGTGCCTTTTGTAAAATGCTTGCTAAGTATGATGTTAATCATAGAATTGCATCTCCTTATCATCCACAGTCTAGTGGTCAAGTATAATTGAGTAATAGAGAACTCAAATTAATTTTGCAAAAGACTGTTAATAGATCTAGAAAGAATTGGTCCAAGAACCTATGGGTATGTCTCCGTATAAAATGGTTATGGAAAAGCATGTCACTTACCTCTCGAACTAGAACATAAGACATATTGGGCCATTAAAGAGCTCAACTACGGTTTCAAACTTGCCGGTGAGAAGAGGTTATTTGACATTAGCTCACTTGATGAATGGAGAACCCAAGCCTATGAAAATGCCAAGTTGTTTAAATAAAAAGTTAAAAGATGGCATGACAAAAGGATACAAAAGCATGAGTTTAATGTAGGTGATTATGTATTATTATACAACTCTCGTTTAAGATTTTTTGAAGGAAAACTTCTATCTAAATGGGAAGGTCCTTACGTTATCGAGGAGGTCTATCGTTAGGTGCCATAAAAATCAACAACTACGAAGGCACAAATCCGAAGGTGGTGAACGGTCAAAGAATCAAACACTATATCTCAGGTAATCCTATAAATGTTGAAACTAATGTTATTGAAACCATAACACCGGAGGAATACATAAGAGACACTTTCCAGAACGTTTCAGACTCCGAAAAGGAATAGGTATGTGGTACGGTAAGTAAACCGACTCCAAAACAGTTCTATTGGCAATTTTCTCCATTTTGGAATATTTAGAAAAATAGTAAAAAAAGAAGCAGTCCAGGAAGGACACTAGGGCTCCACGAGGGTGGAGGGCGCGCCCTATCCCCCTGGGCGTGCGCCTGCCTCGTGGGCACCTCGTGCGCTCTCCGGACTCCGTTTTCTTGCATGATACGTATTTTGGTCGGTAAAAATTCATTATATAATCTCCCGAAGGTTTTGACTCCTGTATCACGCGAATATCCTCTGTTCTTGTTTCGAGTTGTTCCTGCTGCAGATTAGAGCAAGATGTCTTCTCAAGAGTCAGTCGCGGAGAGTCGGGTGACTCATCCGGCATCGAGATCAAGGACAAACAGCGATGCTGACCACTTTGGGCCAGCAACGGAGGAAGAGATGGAGGCTGATTTGAAGAGGATAGATGCCATGGAGGAGGATCAAGAAGTCACTTCTCGCTTCCGAGCTGGATTTACGATGGGGGAACTACAGAGCTCGGCTATCCCAAACTCGGTTATTCCTTCCAATGTTAGATTTCTTTCTTATGAAAACATGAAGAAGAGTGTCACTTGTTCTCCCACAGCTATGCAACACCCTTGGGTGCAAGGAGCTTTAGCCATTACAGGAAAGCTTCGTAAGGAAATAATGGACCTCAAGAAGAAAGTCAATAAGCTCGAAGAGGAGAATCAGATTATCTTGAGGGCATCATCGCCAAGAATATCACGTCACCACCCCCGAAAAAGGAGACATAATCATATGGGTATGGGCACTCCCCTTGGCAACTGCCAAGCTTGGGGGAGGTGCCCCGGTATCGTATCACCACCACATCTCCTATCTTTACCGTTTTTCTTAGTTCGATCCTTTTTAGTATTATCTTGATCTAGTAGAATAAAGCTTTTGGTATGATCTAGTTTTGAGTTTTGCTTTATGATTCCTCTATGTAATCGAGTCCGTGAGTTATATAATAAAGATTAGTGTTGAGTCAAGGGCTTGATTGTTTTGCCATGATCTTGAGGGAATAAAAGAAAAAGAAAGAATAAAAAAGAAACAAAGAGATCATATTGATCTTATGGAGAGTAATGACTTCACATAGAAAGAGTATGATGATTAAAAGTTGTTGAGAGTTGAAAATTTTAGTTTTGGTCATCGTTGCAATTAATAGGAAGTGATAAAGAAAGAGAGGTTTCACATATAAATATACTATCTTGTACATCTTTTTTGATTGTGAGCACTCATTAAAATATGACATGCTTAAGAGTTGGTTTTGGACAAGGAAGACAACGTAATGGGTTATGTTTTCTTATATCTGAAATAAAGTAAATTGTTATGGATCATCCAACATGTTGAGCTTGCCTTTCCCCCATATGCTAGCCAAATTCTTTGCACCAAGTAAAGATGCTACTTGTGCTTCCAAAAATCCTTAAACCCAGTTTTGCCATGAGAGTCCACCATATCTACCTATGGATTGAGTAAGATCCTTCAAGTAAGTTGTCATCGGTGCAAGCAATAAAAATTGCTCTCTAAATATGTATGATTGATTGGTGTGTAGGAAATAAGCTTTATACGATCTTGTGATGTGGAAGAAATAAAAGCGACGGACTGCATAATAAAGGTCCATATCACAAGTGGCAATATAAAGTGACGTTCTTTCGCATTAAGATTTTGTGCATCCAACTCTGAAAGCGCATGGCAACCTCTGCTTCCCTCTATGAAGGGCCTATCTTTTACTTTTATCTTCTACCTTATGCAAGAGTCATGGTGATCTTCACCTTTCCTTTTTACATTTTATCCTTTGGCAAGCACAGTGTGTTGGAAAGATCCAGACATATATATCTAATTGGATGTAAGTTAGCATGAACTATTATTGTTGACATTACCCTTGAGTTAAAAGGTTGGGAGGCGAAACTATAAGCCCCTATCTTTCTCTGTGTCCGACTAAAACTCCGTAACCACAAGTATTGCGTGCGTATTAGCAATTGTGAAAGACTAAATGATAGTTGAGTATGTGGACTTGCTGAAAAGCTCCGAGACTCTTTACGATGTTATGATAAATTGCAATTGCTTGATGGACTGAGATTATAGTTTGTTAGTTCTCAATAAAGTTTACGATTCATACTTTGCATTGTGAATAGATTATTACTTGAGCATAAGAAATCATATGACATTATCCATATATGTTGTTGTTATGAGAATAATCATGATGCCCTCATGTTCGTATTTTATTTTATCGACACCTCTACCTCTAAACATGTGGACATATTTATCGTTATCGGCTTTCGCTTGAGGACAAGCGAGGTCTAAGCTTGGGGGAGTTGATAAGTCCATTTTGCAACATGCTTTTATATCGATATTTATTGCATTATGGGCTGTTATTACACATTATGTCACAATACTTATGCCTATTCTCTCTTATTTTACAAGGTTTACATGAGGAGGGAGAATGTCGGCATCTGGAATTTTGGGCTGGAAAAGGAGCAAATATTAGAGACCAATTCTGCACAACTCCAAAAGTCCTGAAACTCCACGGAAGTTATTTTTGGAAATAATAAAAAATACTGAGCAGAAGAAATACCAGAGGGGGGCCACACCCTGGCCACGAGGGTGGGGGGCGCGCCCTACCCCCCTGGGTGCGCCCCCTGCCTCGTGGGCCCCCTGTTGGCCCTCCGGTGCCCATCTTCTGCTATATGAAGTCTTTCGTCCGAAGAAAAATCATAAGCAAGCTTTCGGGACGAGACTCCGCCGCCACGAGGCGGAACCAATCTAGGCCTCCGGCGGAGCTGTTTTGCCGGGGACACTTCCCTTCGGGAGGGGGAAATCATCGCCATCGTCATCACCAACGCTTCTCTCATCGGGAGGGGGACAATCTCCATCAACATTTTCACCAGCACCATCTCCTCTCAAACCCTAGTTCATCTCTTGTATCCAGTTATTGTCTCTAAGTGCAGGATTGGTACACGTGGGTTGCTAGTAGTGTTGATTACTCTTTGTAGTTGATGCTAGTTGGTTTATTTGGTGGAAGATCATATGTTCAGATCCTTTATGCATATTAATACTCCTTTGATTATGAACATGAATATGCTTTGTGAGTAATTACGTTTGTTCACGAGGACATGGGAGAAGTCTTGCTATTAGTAGTCATGTGAATTTGGTATTTGTTTGATATTTTGATGAGATGTATGTTGTCTCTCCTCTAGTGGTGTTATGTGAACGTCGACTACATGACACTTCACCATTATTTGGGCCTAGAGGAAGGCATTGGGAAGTAATAAGTAGATGATGGGTTGCTAGAGCGACAGAAGCTTAAACCCTAGTTTATGCGTTGCTTCGTAAGGGGCTGATTTGGATCCATATGTTTCATGCTATGGTTAGGTTTACCTTAATACTTATTTTGTAGTTGCGGATGCTTGCAATAGAAGTTAATCATAAGTGGGATGCTTGTCCAAGTAAGGACAGCACCCAAGCACCGGTCCACCCACATATCGAATTATCAAAGTACCGAACGCGAATCATATGAGCGTGATGAAAACTAAGCAGACGATAATTCCCATGTGCCCTCGGGGCGTTTTCCTTTATATAAGAGTTTGTCCAGGCTTGTCCTTTGCTACAAAAGGATTGGGCCGCCTTGCTGCACTTTATTTACTTTTGTTACTTGTTGCTCGTTACAAATTATCTTACCACAAAGCTATCTGTTACCTATAATTTCAGTGCTTGCAGAGAATACCTTGCTGAAAACCGCTTATCATTTCCTTCTGCTCCTCGTTGGGTTCGATGCTCTTACTTATCGAAAGGACTACAATAGATCCCCTATACTTGTGGGTCATCGAGGCGCACTCGAGGGAGCACACCGCATCTCTTTCTTCACAGGGGACCGTGATGATCCCGCCGCATCCTGGCATCTTGAGGACGTTGTAGCCGTGATGAGTGACCGCCATGAACTTGGCTAATGCTGGGTACCCGAGGATGGCATTGTATGGCAGACGGATATGGGCGACGTCGAAGTCGATGAGCTCGGTGCAGTGTTCTTGCATTCTCCAAAGGTGACAAGAAGGCGGACCTGCCCTATCGGGGTAGTGGAGCCGTCGGTCACTCCTGAGAAGGGCTTCGTAGGCTGAAGCTGATCATAGGGCACTTGAAGGCTATCGAATGTCTCGACGGATAGGATGTTAAGCCCTGCGCCGCCGTCGATGAGGGTATTGGTGACTTGTACATTGCTGATGACGGGCGAGCAAAGCATCGGGAGGGTGCCGACAGTTGCCGCTCACTTGAGCTGATCCGTTGAGCTGAAGGTGATGGCGCACTTGGACCACCTGAGCGGGCGCGTGGCCTTGAGCCTGGGGAGGACTGCGTTCACCTCGCGAGCAAACTTCTTGAAGATTCCCTGAGAGGCTGGGGCTTGAGCTCCGCCCAAGATGCAGGCGATAGCCCGCGGCTCCTGGAAGCCCACAGCCCCCTCGTCCTGATGGTGGTCGCCGTTCCTTCTTGGTGGCAGCGGCAGCGGAGGAAGACCAGCGTTGCCCTAAGGGTGAT
This sequence comes from Aegilops bicornis, assembly GCA_021605145.1. NCBI lineage: Eukaryota > Viridiplantae > Streptophyta > Magnoliopsida > Poales > Poaceae > Aegilops > Aegilops bicornis. The sequence goes on along the minus strand of CM038671.1, from coordinate 555,667,183 downwards.
CCTCGCGAGGCTGATCCCTCCAGTTGCCCTCGCGAGGCTGGTCCAGCCAGCGGTCCTCACGAGGTCGGTCGCGCCACTCCTGGCAAGGGTTGCGGTCGTCCCAGCGTCCTCCGCCTCGTCCTCCTCCTCGGCCGTAGCCCCGGTCGTTGTGCTCGGGGCATCGACCAAAGCGTCAGTCTCGAATGGCCCTGAGCTCTTGATAGTCATTGGTGTTGTGGCTAGACAAAAACAATTCCCAAGCTCTTCGCGATGCTAAAATCGGCGAAGTTAGAAGTCAAGAAAAACATCAAGTGTTGATGGTTGACAAGATCACTAGTTTCAAGAAAAAGGGCAAAGGGAAGAAGGGGAACTTCAAGATGAACGGCAAGCAAGTTGCTGCTCAAGTGAAGAAGCCCAAGTCTGGACCTAAGCACGAGACTAAGTGCTTCTCCGCAAAGGGACTGGTCCTTTGGAAGTAGAACTACCCCTAGATACTTGGCGGATAAGAAGGATGGCAAAATGAACAAATGTATATTTGATATATATGTTATTGATGTGTACTTTACTAGTGTTTATAGCAACCCCTCGGTATTTGATACTAGTTCAGTTGTCAAGAGTAGTAACTCGAAACAAGAGTTGCAAAATAAACAGAGACTAGTTAAGGGTGAGGTGACGATGTGTGTTGGAAGTAGTTCCAAGATTTATAGGATCATCATCACACACTCCCTATACTTTCGGGATTAGTGTTGAACCTAAATAAATGTTATTTGGTGTTTGCGTTGAGCATGAATATGATTTGATCATGTTTATTGCAATACGGTTATTCATTTAAAGTCAGAGAATAATTGTTGTTACATTTACATGAATAAAACCTTCGATGGTCATACACCCAATGAAAATAGTTTGTTGGATCTCGATCGTAGTGATACACATATTCATAATATTGAAGCCAAAAGATGCAAAGTTAATAATGATAGTGCAACTTATTTGTGGCCTTTGTCGTTTAGGTCATATTGGTGTAAAGCGCATGAAGAAACTCCATGCTGATGGGCTTTTGGAATCACTTGATTATGAATCACATGATGCTTGCGAACCATGCCTCATGGGCAAGATGACTAAGACTCCGCCTCCAGAACAATGGAGCGAGCAACCGAATTATTGGAAATAAAACATACTGATGTATGTGGTCCGATAAGTGTTGAGGCTCGCGGCGGGTATCGTTATTTTCTAACCTTCACAGATGATTTGAGCAGACATGGGTATATCTACTTGATGAAATACAAGTCTGAAACATTTGAAAAGTTCAAAGAATTTCAGAGTGAACTGGAGAATCATCGTAACAAGAAAATAAAGTTTTCTGCGATTTGATCGCGGAGACAAATATTTGAGTTACGAGTTTGGCCTTCAATTAGAACAATGTGGAATAGTTTCACAAACTCATGCCACCCGGAACACCACAGCGTAATGGTGTGTCCGAACGTCATAACCATACTTTATTGGATATAGTGCAATCTATGATGTCTCTGCCACTATCATTTTTTGGGTTATGCATTAGAGATAGCTACATTCACGTTAAATAAGGCATTATCTAAATCCATTGAGATGACACCGTATGAAATATGGTTTGGCAAGAAACCTAAGTATCGTTTCTTAAAGTTTGGGGTTGAGATGCTTATGTGAGAAAGTTTCAACACGATAAGCTCGAACCCAAATCGGAGAAATGTGTCATCATAGGATACCCAAAGGAAACTATTGGGTACAACTTCTATCCACAGATCCAAAGGCAAGATATTCGTTGCTCAAAATGGATACTTTCTAGAGAAGGAGTTTCTCTCGAAAGAAGTGAGTGGGAGAAAAGTAGAACTTGATGAGGTAATTGTACCTTCTCCCGAATTGGAAAGTAGTTCATCACAGAAATCTGTTCATGTGACTCCTACACCAATTAGTGAGGAAGCTAATGATGATGATCATGTAACTTCAGATCAAGTTACTACCAAACCTCGTAGGTCAACCAGAGTGAGATTTGCACCAGAGTGGTACGATAATCCTGTTACGGAGGTCATGTTACTTGACCATGACGAACCTACGAACTATGAGGAAGCGATGATGAGCCCAGATTCCGGGAAATGGCTTGAAGCCATGATATCTTAGATGGGATCCATGTATGAGAACAAAGTGTAGACTTTGGTTGACTTGCAGATTGATCGGCAAGCCATAGAAAATAAATGGATCTTCAAGAGGAAGACGGACGCTGATAGTAGTGTTACTATCTACAAAGCTAGACTTGTCGAAAAGGGTTTTGACAAAGTTCAAGGTGTTGACTATGATGAGATTTTCTCACTCATAGCGATGCTTAAGTCTGTCCGAATCATGTTAGCAAATTGCCACATTTTATGAAATCTGGTAAATGAATGTCAAAACTACATTCCTTAATGGATTTCTTAAAGAAGAGTTGTATATGATGCAACCAGAAGGTTTTGTCGATCCTAAAGGTGCTAACAAAATGTGCAAGCTCCAGCGATCCATCTATGGACTGGTGCAAGCATCTCGGAGTTGGAATATACGCTTTGATGAGTTGATCAAAGCATATAGTTTTATCTGAGACTTGCGGTGAAGCCTGTATTTATAAGAAAGTGAGTGGGAGCACTACAACATTTCGATAAATATATGTGAATGACATATTGTTGATCGAAAATAATGTAGAATTTTCTGGAAAGCATAAAGGAGTATTTGAAAGGAGTTTTTTGAAGAAAGACCTCGGTGAAGCTGCTTACATATTGAGCATCAAGATCTATAGAGATAGATCAAGACGCTTGATAAGTTTTTTCAATGAGTACATACGTTGACAAGATTTTGAAGTAGTTCAAAATGGAACAGTCAAAGAAAGAGTTCTTGCCTGTGTTACATGGTGTGAAATTGAGTAAGACTCAAAGCCCGACCACGGCAGAAGATAGAAAGAGAATGAAAGTCATTCCCTATGCCTCAGCCATAGGTTCTATAAAGTATACCATGCTGTGTACCAAATCTATTGTATACCCTAGAGTTTGGCAAGGAGTACAATAGTGATCTAGGAGTAGATCATCGAACAACGGCCAAAATTATCCTTAGTAGAATAAGGATATGTTTCTCGATTATGGAGGTGACAAAAGGTTAGGTAAGTAATGGGTTACATCGATTCAAGTTTTGACACTGATCCAGATGACTCTAAGTCTCAATCTGGATACATATTGAAACTGGGAGCAATTAGCTAAAGTAGCTCCGTGTAGAGCATTGTAGACATAGAAATTTGCAAAATACATACGGATCAGAATTTGGCAGACCCGTTGACTAAACTTCTCTCACAAGCAAAACATGATCACACCTTAGTACTCTTTGGATGTTAATCACATGGCAATGTGAACTAGATTACTGACTCTAATAAACCCTTTGAGTGTTGGCCACATGAAGATGTGAACTATGGATATTAATCACATAGTGATGTGAACTATTGGTGTTAAATCACATGGCGATGTGAACTAGATTATTGACTCTAGTGCAAGTGGTAGACTGAAAGAGATATGCCCTAGAGGCAATAATGATGTTGTTATTTATATTTCCTTATATCATGATAAATGTTTATTATTCATGCTAGAATTGTATTAACCAGAAACTTAGTACATGTGTGAATACATAGACAAGCAGAGTGTCACTAGTATGCCTCTACTTGACTAGCTCATTGAATCAAAGATAGTTAAGTTTCCTAGCCATAGACATGAGTTGTCATTTGATTAACGGGATCACATCATTAGAGAATGATGTGATTGACTTGACCCATTCCATTAGCTTAGCACTTGATCGTTTAGTATGTTGCTATTGCTTTCTTCATGACATATACATGTTCCTATGACTATGAGATTATGCAACTCCCGAATACGGAGGAACACCTTGTGTGCTATCAAGCGTCACAGCGTAATCGGGTGATTATAAAGGTGTTCTACAGGTGTCTCTGATGGTACTTGTTGAGTTGGCATTTAGGATTTGTCACTCCGATTGTCGGAGAGGTATCTCCGGGCCCTCTCGATAATGCACATCACTATAAGCCTTGCAAGCAATGCAACTAATGAGTTAGTAGCGGGATGATGTATTACGGAAGGAGTAAAGAGACTTGCCGGTAACAAGATTGAACTAGGTATTGGGATACCAACGATCGAATCTTGGGCAAGTAACATGCCGATGACAAAGGGAACAACGTATGTTGTTATGCGGTTTGACCGATGAAGATCTTCATAGAATATGTAGGTACCAATATGAGCATCCAGGTTCCGCTATTGGTTATTGATCGGAGGCGATGTCTGTCATGTCTACATATTTCTCGAACCCGTAGGGTCCGCACGCTTAACGTTCGGTGACGATCGGCAATATGAGTTTATGTGTTTTGATGAACCGAAGGTAGTTGAGTCCCAGATATGATCACGGACATGACAAGGAGTCTCAAAATGGTCGAGGCATAAAGATCGATATATTGGATGACTATGTTTGGACTTGGAAGGGTTCGGGTAAGTTCGAACAAATCAGAATCTAGGGGGTTCTTGGAACCCCGGGGAGTGTAATGGGCCTATTGGGCCTTAGTGGTGAAGAGGAGGGGCGGCAGGTGCAGCGCACCCTCCCCTCTAGTCTGAATTGGACAAGGAAAGGGGGGGGGGCAGCGCCCCCCTTTTTCCTTCCCCCTCTCTCCTCCTTCCTTCGCTCCTACTCCTACTCTTGGAAGGGTTGGAGTCCTACTCCCGGTGGGAGTAGGACTCCCCTTGAAGCGCGCCTAGGAGGCCGGCCCCTCCCTCCTCCACTCCTTTATATAGGGGAGGGGCACTTATAGACACACAAGTTGATCAGTTGATCTTTTAGCCGTGTGCGGTGCCCCCTCCACCATAATCCACCTCGGTCATATCATACGGTGCTTAGGCGAAGCCTGTGCCGGTAGCATCATCATCACCATCATCACGCCGTCGTCTTGTGGAACTCTCCCTCGAAGCTTTGCTGGATCGTGAGTTCGTGGGACGTCACCGAGCTGAACGTGTGCTGAACTCAGAGGTGCCGTGCATTCGGTACTTGGATCGGTCGGATCGTGAATACGTACGACTACATCAACTGCGTTGTCATAACGCTTCTGCTTACGGTCTACGAGGGTACATAGACAACACTCTCCCCCTCGTTGCTATGCATCACCATGATCTTGCATGTGTGTAGAATTTTTTTTGAAATTACTACGTTCCCCAACACCCAGTGGGGCGCGGAGGTAGAGCCATGGAATATACGAGATAGTAGGACTACGCTGAGTAGGTGCCCTCCCATCCCTCGCGTCGCCCCTAGGGCGACTCGGGGGAGTCTAGGGTTTTCCCCCGCCGCCACACCCCACCTCCACCACCCCTCGCCGCCACCGGAGGCGACCTTGAAAGCTTCAGCGCGGGCACCGGGGAAGGTGGCGGCAGGGTCTTCGGCGCTCCATCTCTCGCGGAGGCCCTCGGATCCAAGGGCGGCGGCCCCTGCTGGCATGGCGTGCGGCGTGCCTGAGGGTTCGGCCGTGAGGACAACGAGCCGCAGGTGGTGGCGGCCTTGGCGGATCTTCCGTGCACGATCTAGAGGTATTACCCCCATCCTTCCATGCATCCCTTCGGTCCCGGTTTGGCTTTGGATCTTGCGGATCCACCTCCGTGTGTTAAGTGGAAGCAGATCGGTGTCGAGAAACCTTGGCCGCCTTGGCTGGCGGCAGCGACGCCGCCTTTTGGCGCCGCTTTCCTCCTTGGGGGCGCTGTTGAGGACACCATCTCTCCACTCCGACCCATGTCCGGGCGTAAGCCCAAGATCCGTCTGGATCGGGCGTCGGCGGGCGCCCATGCACCGTAACCTTCCCGGAGGCGGCGCCAAGGACATTGGGATCGGATGGGAGAGTCTGCAGTGAGTGGGGGTGTCTTGCCTCCCTTCGGTGGAGCGGTGTTTCGTTTCTACATATTCTAGGCGGCGGCTCTTGGCGGCATGGAGCAGCGGAGGCTTGGCGTCAGATGTGTGATGACGGACACACGCAGAGGTCGACGCTGTCTGGCGTCGTGGTGGCGTCGGTGACAGCGAGACCGGGCAAGGCCGATGCAGTGATCTGACTCTGAAGATGGATATGTGGCAGGTAACCCCAAAAAAGGGAGCACCGTGGCTCGACTATGTGGCCTCGTGGTCAACGTTAACTAAGATTACCACCGGTTCGACAACACAACATATCCAAATGGGATAAATATTTTTCATGTTGTTATTCCTTCTTGTTCTATGTAAGAAAAAAAATATTCTTGTGTTTGTGATATTTAATATATGTTTATGTGTTACAAAAAAGGTGTGTGACATTTAAACAAATTGTTTAAACATTGTAAACCACATTTGTGTAATTAAAAATGATACGTTGCATTTTAAAAATGTTCATGCATTCCAAAAAAACTGGTCATGACATTTTTTAAATGCCTATACAATGTATAAAACTGTTTGTGTAGCTTTAAAATGTTTCGTACCATCTGAAAATGTTAAAAACATAGTTGAAAAAAGTTTCAAAACTTGTCAAAACTTGTATTTGAAAAAAATGTTAATCATATGTTTAAAAAGTATTAAGCATATATTTTTTAAATACTCCAAACATAGATGTATACTGGAAGTATTTAAAATATATGTGTATCAAAACATAGATGTATACTAGAGTATTTAAAACATCAAAACATATGTGTATCATATGGAGTATATGTTTCAATACACATAAGTTTCAAAACTTGTATTTGAAAAAATGTTAATCTGGACGTGTTGTGTTGATTAACATTTTTCCAAATACAAGTTTTTGAAACTTTTAAAATACCAGCGATACCTTTTTTTTTACCGAAATAGGCTTACGTCCCGCTATATTGATATAGCAACCACCCGATACAATAGTCCGATCCACGCTGGGGCAAACAGCACAAGCACGCCCAAAAGAAATAACAAGAGAAAATAAGAGAAGAAATGCCAACAACGCCGGATCAACGAAAGCTACGACACACATGATCGTTGCACCCACGAAGATAACCACCACGCTCCAAAGCCACCGAGGTTGCCGTGTACCAAGCACCACCTTCAAGAAGGAATGTGGCGATGGCAGCTGGGCTGCCCGGACGAATCCTAGGATTTCTCCCGGTACACGGAGGGTAGAGGGGGGAGAGGGTCACCCGACGCCCTTCAAGAAGGATGGCGGCACTCGCAGGCGTCACCGCGTTGGTGCCGGCAAGACCCGACATGGATTTCTCCCGACCTCTCGCGCCCACCAGGACCAACCTTGGCTCCACCACACCGCGCCCACCAACATGCGCCAACAAATCACGAGGACACCGCCGTCGTCTCACCACGGCCAATGAAGCGAGGCCGGCGGATCCAAACGAGACACCCGAAGACAAGGACCGGCAACACCGCAACGAGGAGGAACAACCTCCACCGGCTTAAGCGGTAGCGAACCGGGCATAGCGAGCACACAGACCCTGTCGGCCCGGGCCTAAGGGTGGGCCGTGAAGCTCCGCCGCCGTCTTTGCAGCGATCGCAACCGGCGGCAGCATCCTGTCGCGAGGCTTCGCGGAACCACCGGAAGAACAGCCTTGTGGCCACCCTGAGCCCGACCAGATCGGCCGTAGGGCTAGATCTAGCGCCGCCGACCGCCGCAAGCCATGGGCGTCACCGCCGCCAAGAACAACGCCTCCGCCTTTGCCGTCGTCGAGATCCGTGCGAACGCCGCCCGGCGAAGGGCTCCGCCGGGGACCGCTTCGCCGAGCGGGTCGAGGCAGGAAGAAGGGGCCACCGCCAGATGCGAAGCGCGCCAGCGCGCAACGCCAGCGCCAGCGGCGAGGAAGAAGGCGGGGGACTTCATGAGGAGGGAGGGTGGGGAACCGCCCCAGTCGCCTCGCTCGGGGAGGGCGACACGGGGGGCACGCGGGGGGAGATGCACCACCTCAACGTACCTTTTTTTGTAAGACATAAATATTTTCGAATGTCACAAACGCAAGAATATAAATTGTTTTCTTACATCTAGACGTGTTGTGTTGTCGGTGGTAATGTTAGTTAACCTTGACCACAAGGTCACATGGTCAAGCCACGGTGCTCATTTTTTCCGTGTTACATTTCTTGTAAAATTTATTTTCAGTCATTGTTTATATGATACAGAAATTAGTTCTATGTAGACATGAATGATCAGTAGTCTGGTGGTTGTCCACGTGAGACTACTAGGGCACATTGCAGCTTCAAAACCCCACATTGCTTGTTTTTTGATTTTATTTTTAGGGGCTTAATACGAAAAAAAAAAAAGCCAAAGGCTTCTCTGCAGATCTACATGCTACAGCGGATGACAGTGGGCCCTGGCCACACTGGAATGCCACATAGGCCATGGATACGTCCGTGTACATGAAATGTGATCGTATATGAACGCTCGTGCAAGTTTGATGACCAGAAACACGTATTTTACAAGTTTGTGCACCAAATTGACCATCACGTGCAAGTTCTATGACTTCGGATGTATTTACCTCTTCAATTAACTCAAAGTTCTTTCCTTTTCTTTAAAGAATTTCGCCTTCCTTAAAATATCATAAACAGTTCTTGTCGGTTGAGCACCCTTTTCAAGGAAATAGAGAATAGATGGAACATTTAAACAAGTTTGATTCTTTATCAGATAAAAAAATTACTTTTGAAGATATCTTCCTTCTCTTCATGATCGAACATCAATTGCAACGATTCGATACACGGCTTATTGGGATATATATAGATAAACAACGCCCCCACCCTAGAAACGTATAGGAGGTTTTCTCCTCATACGGTTCGAGAAAATGATTCGAATTTTTGTCGATAATAATAGAAATTAGACTATGACGTGAAAATGCTAGTGGTCAACCGACCGATCTTTCCTCTCACATCCACCACGTTCTTCGCTTGACACGCTCTTGATAGGCTAGCGCACCGCTTCTCTCCTTCATCCCTATCTCTAACGAGGCCACATTTTTTTATCTCTCCTATCCATGCGTTGAATCTTATCTGATCATGCGGGTTCTTGCAAGCTGAGCAACTGTTTCAAAAAGGCATACCATAACAAATGGGGTGATGCAGGGACCACAAGGTGCTCTCTCCTTGCAGCCGTCGGCGTTCTTGCAAGTTTTCGCAACAACAATCTTGTTGCAGGAATACATAGAAGAAACTAGAGATGTTCGGTCCTATTGCAATCGAGGTTTGCAACAAGTGTCTTGTTACAAAAAAATAGAGAAGAAGTTTTGCATCAAGGGTCTTGTTGCATAAAAATAGAGAAGAAAAAGTTTTGCAACATGAGTCTTGTTGCAGTAAATTAAAGAAGAAAATATTTTGCAACACTGGTCTTGTTGCAGAAAATTAGAGAATAAGAGATTTTTATAACATTGCTCTTGTTGTAAAAAGTTAGAGAATAAGAAGTTTCGTAACAAGAACATTGTTGCGGGGAAATTAAAAAAAGTACGGATGGCTTGCCCCGTATAATCGGACGGCTCGCGAGGAGGCGGATCTTTTAAAAAGATCCGCCGGCCGACGCGTAGCACCCCCATTGCAACTACGGTATAATGTGCAAATCAATTATCTTTGTCCCTGCAATATTTTTTTATCTTTGTCTGAAAAATACATTAAACGAACCAACCGACAAAAGGTCCCAAGTCTCGTCGTTGTTGTTTAGACTTCAGAGTTGAGGCCGAACGACGAATTGGACCAGCTTTCAGTTTACTGTCGAAGTCGCTCGTTGACTCTCAGTCTCTCCCGAGTCAGCACTCACAAATAGTAGTACCACCGAGGGCGAAGCCGCGAAGGGCAGGCGAACCCAGCGGCATCGATGCGGAAGGCGGCGGCGTTAGCGGCTGCGGCGGTGGTCGCGGCCGCAGCTGCCATCGCCGTGCGCCAGAGGCTGCGGGAGGCGAAGCGGTGGGCGCGCGCGGCCGCCGTGCTGTCGGACCTGCAGGAGCGGTGCGCGGCGCCTGCGCGGCTGCTGCAGGTGTCGGACGCGATGGACGTGGAGATGCGCGCGGGGCTCGCCTCCGAGGACGGGAGCAAGCTAAAGATGCTCGTCACCTACGTTGACTCCCTCCCCTCCGGGTAAAACCCCACACCTCTTCGGTCAAGATTGAGAGCGATTAGCCGATTATTATGAATTAATAAGAAATGGTAGCCTGTGTGGTTTTCTTGTGCTTGTAATTATACAGAATGGTGAAAGAGAACTAATATCAAGAAATTTAATTGTACAATTGCAGCAAAGGCATTCTTCAATATTGTATAGCATATGTACTTATGTGACTGTCCTATACTGCAACTGTTGAATTGAGCTGCATTTCAACTCCAAAAAAGAAGAGCATTGAGCTGTATTTTCAGTACATTATCTAACCTCGCTTATGCAACCACTGAAGGGATGAGAAAGGGCTATTTTATGCACTTGACCTCGGAGGAACAAACTTCCGCGTTTACGAAGTTCAACTAGGGGGCAAGGAACAGCGAGTTGTCAAGCAAGAATCTGTAGGGGTATCCATTCCACAGCATTTAATGTCCAGAAGCTCGCATGTAGTGATCATGTCCATTGCTCATAATGTTCATTTCATTCATGTTTCTTTATTTATTATTTTGCTAATATTGCATACTTGGCATAAATTTTCAGGAACTATTTGATTTTATCGCCGCTGCTTTAGCAGAGTTTGTTGCCTCTGAGGGTGTGGATTATCACCTTCCGGAGGGCACTCAGAGAGAACTCGGTTTTACATTCTCCTTTCCAGTGAAGCAAACTTCAATTTCATCTGGCACACTTATAAAGTGGACAAAGGGTTTTGCAATTGAGGAAATGGTCAGTTTATTTCACCGTGCTTATGGAAACCAAATTAAAGATGTTAACACAAGAACGTGATTTTTTTCTGAAGGAATACAAAACAATGTCAAGTATTATCCCATATCAATTTATTTTTTTGGAAAAAATCCTGTACTTTCTTTGAACTTTTAGTTTGGCGATATGCTTATATGGTTGTCATTGTATAAATAGCTATGAATAATGTACCTGCATGTTTGCTTTGAAGTCAGGTTGGCAAGGATATCGTGGCTGAATTAAACGAGGCTATAAAACGTCAAGGACTTGTTATGAAAGTCTCAACATTGGTTAGTTTCTACTTATGTATATTATGCTTACTGGGGTTATACTGTTGGAAAACAGTCTTGGGGTTAAATGCCAGGTCTGTCTGTCAATAGAGACTGAAATATTGGGCTATTTTGAAGGTAAATGATACCGTTGGGACTCTGGCTGCTGGGAGGTATGTGGATAATGATACTATGGTTGCTGTAATACTGGGAACTGGTACTAACGCATCATACATAGAGCATGCACATGCAATTCCTAAATGGCATGGCCCCCTGGCCATGTCCGGAGATATGGTGAGTGTCTCTTCTGCACCCATGAATGCAACTTTGAAAGGCTGCATAAATCACACAAACTATTTTGCTTCTACTACTTGCAGTGTCACAAGAACAAGAAATGGTGATAATAAGTGAAGAAAGGCTTTTACCCCATTGATATGATGATTTTAATTAGTTTGGTTTGTAACAGGTAATAAACATGGAGTGGGGAAATTTCAAGTCAGCTCATCTTCCACTCACTGAATTTGATCAGGCTTTGGATGCAGAAAGTTTGAATCCTGGAGAACAGGTATGTGGTGTCGCCCTTGATATAAAGTAATGGCACTTCCCTGTTTTATGGTTGATGAGCGTGGATAAGACAATTTACTTCCAGATTTACGAGAAGTTGACCTCTGGTATGTATATGGGGGAAATTGTCCGGAGAATCTTGTTACAGATGGCTCAAGAAGCTGCTCTTTTTGGTGATAATATACCTCCAAAACTAGAGACCCCATACATTCTGAAGTATGTTGTTCCTGTTATCATCCACTACTTTATCATGCAAAGAAAATCCTTCTACTGAATTGCTTACAGAAGTGCTTAGTTGAATTTATTGCTTAACTGTAAAAGGACAGACCCAGTGCATAGAAGCTCCCACACAAGGTGGGGTCTGGGGAGGGATTATTATTGCTTAACTGTAGTTATTATTTATTAATAAAACTGTAAACAAGTTCCCATCTGAACTGCCGAGCTGGATGGTATCTGCAAGAAGAAAATTAAAGAGCACCTTAAACAAGAAAATCGTGTGACCTTATATTTATTGTGTTATGGATATGCTACTAGTGAAACTGCAGTCACTACATTTTTGTCCGCGCCAATGGCTAAACTAGAAGACCTCTGGCCAAAAAATATCTTGCTAGCCAATCCCTATCAGACTATATCTTCAGTTTTTGAGTCTGCCCGCAGTACAAACTTTGCAGAGTAGAGCAAGCGATCTTAACTAAAAAATACGCGAGTCGAATAAAAAAGAATGGAATGGAATGGCTCTTCTCTTAGTATTCCCACCACTGGCTAATTTTCCATCTCACTTTGCGTTTAAACATGAGCTGGCAGCTATTCAAACTAAACATAACTGCTTAGTAAGACCACAACTGTCATCAAAGACCTTCAAAAAAACAACTGTCATCAAAAGGCTTGATTTCTTTTGCGCTACCAGGACATTTCACATGTTGGTGATGCATCATGACGCATCACCTGATCTAAAAACAGTTGGCATCAAGCTAAAAGAAATCTTCGAGGTACCCTCATCAATGAAAATTAAGTGATACTGCCTTTCTTTTTAATCTCTACTGCCAAACAACTCCTTTTCTGACTTGTTTCAGATCGAGAACACCTCGAGAAAAACCAGAAAACTGGTTGTGGATGTTTGCGAGGTGATTGCCACGCGTGGCGCACGCCTTGCTGCTGCCGGTATATATGGCATCCTCAAAAAGCTCGGTCGGGCTACTGGCAGCCCCGATAAGCGAAGGACAGTAATCGCCGTGGACGGCGGAGTCTACAAGTACTATACTTTCTTCAGCGAGTGCATGGAGATGACTCTAAGTGATATGCTTGGGGAGGAGCTGGCACCCTTGGTTGTGATCAAACCAGCCAATGACGGCTCGGGCCTTGGGGCCGCTCTCTTGGCGGCTTCCTATTCTCAGTACCTCCAGGCTGATGAAGATTATTAGCTCAATCTGATAGTTCCTTTGATTCAGAAGCCATGGCAGCAGTGTACCACAACATTCATCAAACTGCGCAGTGCGATGTTAATTCAGTTACAAAGCTGAAAATATACATTGCATATGGAATTCGGGGACAATTTGCTCATGTCAGCATTGCTTCTGGGCGCTCTGGCCATGGATTAAAAGGTTCCTGTTGTGGTAGAGAAGACGAGGAATCGACGGAGCGCACTCCGACAGCTTGCATCTGTTCTTCATCCACGTCGGTGAAAATTGCGACCCTCGTTCCATTTTGTTGCTCGCTCTCGCCTGTTGACTCCTCGCCTTTGGTGGGAGTGCAACTGTTAATGTGATAGCTATCTTCACACTTTTATTATTCCCTTTTCTTGCCAGATACTCCCTCCGTTCCTAAATATAAGTCTTTGTAGAGATTTTACTATGAACCACATACGGATGTATGTAGATGCATTTAGAGTGTAGATTCATCATTCATTTGCTCGTATGTGTCATAGTGAAATCTCAAAAGACTTATATTTAAAACGAGTAATATTGTGTACATATATGTGTGTGGCTTGTGTAGACAAAGAATGTGTGTCCAAGGTGTCCCCGAATGTATTAACCCTGAAGAATGGAATAAAGGCGCGGCCGGGGCGGCCGCAAAGGAGTGATAAAGTTGCAGAAAGATTTATTCCGTGCGCGTTCTGTTCGTTCTTTCTCGGTTTCTCCTGGCCGACATGATATATACGGACTATATATCTATCTCAAAGCCAAGGCGTCCCGGGCAACCAGCTTGCCTACCAGTTCTTCACCACCGAATCGCTCGTCTTAATTTGTAGCGGCTAGATAGAAGTTCATGGGCTGCTGCGGTGGGGGCGCCATGTCGTCGTCGTCGTCGTCAAGGCCGAGGGGCGGCATCCGGGAGGAGACGCTGCTCCGCGTCCCGGGCGCGTCGGTGCACCTCGTGGCCGGCTCCGAGGGGCCCCTCGAGCTCGGCCGCGGCGAACTGTCCGTCGTGAGGATCTTCAAGGACGACGTGGCCGTGACCACCGTGGTGCGCGTCGGCCGCGACCTCGGCTGGCCGCTGGCGAGGGACGAGCCCGTCGTCAAGCTCGACCGCCTGCACTACCTCTTCACGCTGCCGGACAAGGACGGCGGGCTCCTCAACTACGGAGTTTCCTTCGCCGACGCCGCGCTGCTGCCGTCCTTTGACGCGCTCCTCAAGTCCAACTCCTGCTTCTCCACGCCCTCCGCGCCGTCGAGGGGCTCGAGGCCGCCGCCGCAGGTGTCGGCGTTGCCCGACGCGTACTGGAACGACTTCTCGCCGAAGGTGGAGAGCTACAACAACGTGCTCGCCAAGGCCATCGGCGCCGGCACCGGTCACCTTGTCAAAGGCATCTTCATGTGCAGCGAGGCCTACGCCAGCCAGGTACGTACTACGTACTCCGCTCTGCTCCGTGGCTTCTGTTTTTTTTTACGACAAAGGCCACTGCCCTGAATCCACTGCCATGCAGGTTCAAAAGGGAGCCAACCTGATAAACCCTCAAGCAGCCGGCGGCGTGAGCAAACGCTTCGGCGGCGCCGGTGGAGCTGACGGGAGCAACCAGGCAGGTCCGGCGAAGCGTGGAGCAGCCAACAAGAGCCTCAAGAGGTAGTAACTCAACCAACAGTATCCCTTTCCTGCTTGTGTGAAGTTACTGCTTGTTCATCACTCCTGACTGATCTTGTTGCTCAGGGTGCGGAAGCTGTCGGAGATGACGGAGAAGATGAGCAAGACGATGCTGGACACGGTCATCTCGGTGACGGGGTCCATGGCCGCGCCGCTGCTTCGCTCCAACCAAGGGAAAGCCCTCCTCTCCACCGTCCCCGGAGAGGTCGTTATCGCCTCTCTCGACGCCATCAGTGAGTACTCTAATGCCCTGGAAACAGCCACGGGACCTTGCCGTAACGACCAAATCTTTTTTATTACGTTACATCGGCTGCCTTCTTCCTGTGACAGATAAAGTCATGGACGCGGTAGAGGCTGCCGAGAGGAGGTCGCTTGCTGCGACCTCCCACGTTGTTTCTGGTGCAGTGTCCAAGAGGTAAGAACCTGAGCACCTCAAGCCATATGAACATCATTTCTCTGTTGGAAAATCAGATCAGCATTTGCAACGCAGCAGTTGACTGACTAGCTTCTGCCGCGTAGGTATGGAGAGAGCGCAGGGGAGGCGACCGGAGACGCGTTCGCGACGGTCAGGGCACACCGTCGGGACGGCGTGGAACATCTTCAAGATACGCAAGGCCGTCACGCCCTCGTCCTCCCTTCCGGGGAACATGGTCAAGAGCGCCGTCAGGAACAGAAACTGAGGCCGACTGCGCACCGCAGCACGGCCACTGCCACCATACCAACAGGTGGCACTGGCTGTGCTGCCTGCGGAGGACCATCAGCATACCTAATGAAGACACGTAATGCTACTCCACAGTTATGAAGTGTAATAATGTTTCTGCTTCGGCAATTTCGGATGCACTGATATGTCATGCTTACAAACGCTCCGAGCAACCCCCAGGATTCAAATGCGCACCCCCAGGATTCAAATGCGCACCGGTTAAACCATAAATCGGTTGCTCACTACAAACCAGGGATGCTGCGACAGTATGCCCTAGGCAAACACCACTTAAATTAAGCATCCAGGATGAAAGTGCATAATCAAAATGAACAAAGTGTAGAAATGGAATGGGCAGAAAACAAAAGAAAAAGAAACTGCATATCACAAACTAATTTGGACGAGAAACCTGCTTTGTCAAAGCTTCCATTAACACTTTAGCTCTAAGCATGGATGTAAATGTCACAAGGCGTTATTCCAAACCAGCTAGGTTCACATCCAGGAATGAGAAAAACCTCACTTCAGCATGGAGGAGAAAAAAACTAATAAGGACATAATGATGTCGCCGCCACTAAACCGCCGAGAGTGTAAACCAAATGTGAATGGATGTTTACTTCTTCTTCTTCCAGCATCGGCCTTGGTCTGCACAAGCCAAAAATATATCAACATAAACGATCACAGTGAGCAGTAGAAAGTGGCCAGCAGATCATGCATAAGTAGCTCACCTTCTTGACACCACGGATCTTCTTAGATCTGTTCTTACGCTCCTTAATTTGCTTGCGAGACTTTTCAACCTTAGTAGCAAGACCATTCTGGGAAAGGGAACAGAGGAAATTATTTAGTTACAGGAATAAAATACATGAGCGATAAGGCAGAATATAAAAATAAATACCACCATGCATTGAAAATTCAGAACCAAACACACCAACAGCTGTTTTATTCCTCTTCATAACAATTACACATCCAGCCACATCAATAGAAAACTGTGTAACTAAATATTTACATGCCTTTTTATAGTCATGTATTACTGTTTAACACCATCGATCAACAAAGGAATATCAGACCTAACAAGATGATACATATTATTATATACTGAGCTTAATTGTTGTTGCAGCATATATACTAGTCCTAGGAGGTTGAGGCTTACCTAATTGATGATTACTCTTTTTTTGTGTTGCAAATTTGTGTTAAATGGAATATCCGCATTCTACATCTTTATGGGCTTTAACTAAAATGTAGAGACAACCGAACACAGAACGGTTCAATGCAACAAAACGCAATACAAAATCATGCACATGTATCCTGCATCCATAAATTAGTTCTCAACATCACAGACACCATATCATAATATAAATCCATGATGCATTGGCAGCCACACTACGCTATTGCAAACAGGATGCATAGAATACAACAAGTCAGGAACACAATTTACTACTCCCTTCGTTTCTAAATACAGGTCTTTCTAGAGATTTCAACAAGTGACTACATACAGAGCAAAATGAGAGAATCTACACTCTAAAATATGTCTATATACATCTGTATGTGGTAGTCCATTTGAAATCTCTAAAAAGACTTATATTTAGGAACAGAGGAAGTACAAGTCAGCAGTGCCCCAAAAAAATCTACTGCCGCAGCCATAAATTTCTCGTCTAGATAAGCACATGAAACTAGTATGACCAACCTGAAACATCTAGTCTAGGTAATGAAAGCCAAATAACTACTACTCCGTCCGTTCAGGCGTTCACTAATATAAGATATTTTGAATACTTTTTAATATTGACTACGTACTAACTGAAATGAGCGAAAAAAACACACTGAAACGTGTCTACTTACGTCCGATTTAAAAGAAATTAGAACATCTTATAATAGTGAACGGAGGGAGTACTACTCTTTTAGCATATTAGCGTGCATTGCTACAGATTGTGATAGTGATACTAATGACGATTAGGGCTGGAGTACACTTTGCAAAGAGCGATCGAGCCCGATAAAAAAGCATCTGATTCCATAACTAAATCAGCGCAATGGCAACATACCCTGATCAGGCGGTACTTGGGCTCGAACTTCCTGGCTGCCTCGAGGTTGTCGTAGATGAGACCGAATCCGGTGGACTTGCCGCCTCCGAAATGCGTGCGGAACTTGAACACGAAGATGCAGTTGGCGTCCTTAACGTCGTACATCTTGGCCAGCTTATCCTTGAGCTCCGCCTGCACAGAGAAACCCAGACGATGAGATCGCTAGATCGTCACCTGAACAGCCTCCATGTGTGTGATCGGTGTCTCGCCTTGGGGACGTTGGCCTTGCCGGGGTGGATCACCTCAAGCACCTGAAAGTGAAAAGTGGAGCGCCGGAAAGGGTTAGTGATTTGAGAGATGTGATGGGTCCTGAGAGCCCCGATGATGAGGGCAGGGTGCGTACGAATTGCTTCCGGGAGAGGAGGCGGTTGGTCATGAACTTGCGGGTGCGGAGGGTGACCGCCGCGCTGGCCTTCGAGTCCGCCATGATTGGACCTGGCCGCCGTCGGAGAGGTGGGAGACGAGAAGGTGTGATCCACAGGATGCGTTCGGGTTTGTTGCGCCGCTGGAAAACCCTATGGGGTACTCGGATTATATAGCGTGGCACTGTGGGCTTCGCTCAGATAATAGATGGGCTCGAGGAGTACAGTTCGAATGAACACTTAGAATCCCCTCATCCCTGAAAAAAAAACTTAGAATCCCCTCAGAGTTACCAAAAAAACTTAGAATCCCCTCATCCCCTCAAAAACTAAAGAATAAACACTTAAAAAATTAAAAGCTTCGCAAGATTGCCTAAAAAAACTTAAAAAAATAAAATAAAAATAGGAAAATGAGAATAAAAATAAAAATAAAAATAAAAATAAAAATAGAACTAGTAATAAACAAAAGAAAAAATCGAGCGTGACATCAGCGCTATACTGGGCCAGCTCACGAATCGGCTGCCTTCAGATGAAGCAAGCTACTGCCTCACGGTCGACGGGACATAGCCGCACCGCTGCCCGTGGGAGTTACGAAATCAGTAGTTAGTTAAGGGGTTTCCTTTGCAAAGGTCACTCCTACCTTCTTCGGTGGTGACAAGTGATGAATTGCATGTGCGACACTTGTCACAACTTAGGAGTTTCAACATAGATTTGTTTATATTTTTAAAATTTCGTTCCTTCTTCTTTTTTTACTTTAAATAATTTGGGACTTTAAAAAAGTTTCAAAATTTAAAAAATGAGAATTCTGAAATAAAATGTTTAATAATTCATACATGTTTGTGTATTCAGAAAATGATTGCATTTTTTAAAAATTAGCATATTCAAAAATATTCTCAGTTTTAAAAATGAATGTTAGGGAATAAAAATGTGCAAGATTTTAGAAAAAAATTGTGTACGAAAAATGTAATGAAATTGAACAAACTTTCACCAATTGAAAAAATGTTCATTAATTGAAAAATATCATAAAAGATCAAATACTCTTCGTGACTTACAAAATAGTTTATTGATTCATAAAATGTTTGTTGAATCAAAAAATGATCATGCATTTCAAAAAATGTTTGTTAAATCAAACAAAATTCGTGAATTTTAAAAATTGTTCCACCAAATTTTTTTCAAAATGTTCGCCTATTCAAAATGTTGTCGGTTCTAAAATGTTCGCCTATTCAAGAAAAATATTTTAAAAAATGTTCACAATTAAATATAATGATCACAAACAATATAAAATGTTCATGAATACAAAAAATGTTCATGATTTTAGAAAATGTTTGAAAATTTGTAAAAATGTTCACGAATTTGAAAAATGTTAATGAGTCGAAAAATATGTTCATGAATTTTTAAAAAATTGTTCACGATTTAGCAAAAATGAGAGTGATAGTGTATCTCGGTGATGCAACAAAATATGGTCATGGCCATTAGGAATTACGATTTTTTTTCTCCCGTTGCAATGCACGGGCTGTTTTGTTAGTCTTTACCTAATAATAAAGCGGCTATTGCTTCTGGTCGTACGTTGTCAGCATTTTTGCAAAAAAAAAAGTCCCTGTGGTTTAGAGTATTCAGCCTGAAGTCCATATAATAAGTCGATCGAACCGGTATGGACGAGCTAAAAAAACCCGCCCCCATCTACCCCCCCCCCCCACGCGCGGGCCGTGCGCCACCACCAACTATGCGGTCGTTGGCGTCTCTCCCCACCCTGCTACCATGCATGGTACCACGGGACTCCTCTCGCTGCTTCCACCTCGACAATGGTTCCCTCAACCCCAACGGATTCGTCACCA
This sequence comes from Aegilops bicornis, assembly GCA_021605145.1. Lineage (NCBI taxonomy): Eukaryota > Viridiplantae > Streptophyta > Magnoliopsida > Poales > Poaceae > Aegilops > Aegilops bicornis. Next base: position 555,647,454 of record CM038671.1, on the reverse strand, counting down.
GCCACTCCTTACCGGCACACTCTGCCCGCCGTTGGTCCCATCCACCTGGCTCCCGCTGCGTACACCGCCACTGAGTGTATCAAAATCCATCGCATGGGACCTCACCTCCCGCCGCCTCGCTGGGGTTGGGCAACCCCTACCCTACTACAAGGTGAACTTTGCTTGAGTACACACCCACAGGGTGTCTAACAGGGACTCCTTTGCCCGTTCTGCAAGCCGATGTAGGCACGTATAAGAACGCCTCGACCCCTCAACGGAAACCTCTGCTCAATTGCTTCCCATGCTCGACTTTGTTGCATCCCCATTTTGCTGACTTTGCCAGAATCTCGTCATTTTGCGACCTCACCGAAATTTCATCCGCCTGTTCTCCACCCATGGTACGAAGGTTCAGTGCCTTCTAGCATATTGATGTAGATAGAATCATACTGTTGATTTCTTATAATTTTGTCATCACGAAGATGTGTTGTATTTGTTTGGTTAACAGCTGTTTTGATGCAGGCCTTAGTTTGTTTTTATGGCTGCAGGTTCGTATTAATGGTGGTTGCATCTTTTGCTTTTGGTTGGCGATTACTTGATTGCAGTTCTCGCCATGTTTGAACCACTCTTCACATGGACATCCCTACGCTCCTTATCTTACTGTTCACCACTATTGTTGATTATTTCTCCTTATGTTCTTTTATGTTATCCAATAGGTATTCTCTTAGTACATATATTTCTAGAGGACTAAGGAGTATGCCATCCCGGATTAAACATTGGTTGTGTTGATAGAATAAACCTCAATGTTTTCTATCTGAATGTTCATCCAATTAATCATTTGTTTAGTTTCAGATATTAGACCCAAATTTGTTTATGTATTGGACTAGAAATAGCACAACTGCAATATTTTTTTCACAGTAAAGATTTTGCAGTCGATGACACACTGTACGGAGACACCAAATTCCGGTTAGCCTCATACTATGGAGATGTTTGACGAGATGTGTGGCAATAGTTTCAATAAGTTCGTGTGATCCATTTTAACATGGCAGATATGTCGATGTGTGCTTCTCAGTACTGTACGTGAGGTATACCATGCGGTGTTGTGACCCGAGATATGTAGGCAAGGCCAAAGAGTCAGCTCGCTGAGATCAGGCTACTAGAGGCTCTTGCGCTCGCATGTCTGCTGGAGGTAAGTTTTGTAGCCTCTTTTTAGTAGATGTTCTTGATGTCTTGAGTTACCATTCAGGTTGTGTCTTCAGTGGAAGTTGCACCTATGTTACCTGGCCCTGCTATTCATGTACTGTCTCATGCATTAGGTTTTGTGAAGTTTCAGCCAGCCCTATGTTGGGGAACGCAGTAATTTCAAAAAAATTCCTACGCACACGCAAGATCCATCTAGGTGATGCATAGCAACGAGAGAGGAGAGTGATGTCCACGTACCCTCATAGACCGAAAGTGGAAGCGTTATGACAACACGGTTGATGTAGTCGTACGTCTTCACGATCCGACCGATCCTAGCACCGAAAGTACGGCACCTCCGCGATCTGCACACGTTCAGCTCGGTGACGTCCCACGAACTCTAGATCCAAATTGAGGTCGAGGGAGAGTTTCATCGGCCAACCTGACGGCGTGATGACAGTGATGATGAAGTTACCGAGCAGGGCTTCTCCTAAGCACTACAACGATATGACCGAGGTGGAAATCTGTGAAGAGGGGCACCACACACGGCTAAACAATCAACTTGTGTGTCTTGGGGTGCCCCCCTTCCCCGTATATAAAGGAGCAAGGGGGGAGGCCGGGCGGCCCTCCTTGGCGCCCCCCCAAGAGGGGAATCCTACTAGGACTCTAAGTCCTAGTAGGTTTCCACCAAAAGGGAGAGAGGGGGAAGGAAGGAGAGGGAGGGAGAAGGAAGAGGCGCCCCTTCCTAGTCAATTCGGACTCAAGGGGAGGGGGCGTGCGGCCTGCCTGGCCGCCCCTCTCTCTCTCCACTAAGGCCCATAGAGGCCCATTAGTTCCCCCGGGGGTTTCGATAACCCTCTGGCACTCCGGTTTTATCCGAAACTTCTCCGGAACACTTCCGGTGGTCGAATATAGTCGTCCAATATATCAATCTTTATGTCTCAACCATTTTGAGACTCCTCGTCATGTCCGTGATCACATCCGGGACTCCGAACTACCTTCGGTACATCAAATTACATAAACTCATAATACCGTTTGTCATCGAACGTTAAGCGTGCGGACCCTAAGGGTTCGAGAATTATGTAGACATGACCGAGACTCATCTCCGGTCAATAACCAACAGGAGAACTTGGATGCTCATATTGGTTCCTACATATTCTACGAAGATCTTTATCGGTCAAACCACATAACAACATAAATTGTTCCCTTTGTCATTGGTATGTTACTTGCCCAAGATTCGATCGTCGGTATCTCAATACCTAGTTCAATCTCGTTACCGGAAAGTCTCTTTACTCGTTCCGTAATGCATCATCCCGTAACTAACTCATTAGTCACATTGCTTGCAAGGCTTATAGTGATGTGCATTACCGAGAGGGCCCAGAGATACCTCTCCGACAATCGGAGTGACAAATCCTAATCTCGATCTACGCCAACTCAACAAACACCATCGGAGACACATGTAGAGCATCTTTATAATCACCCAGTTATGTTGTGACGTTTGATAGCACACTAAGTGTTCCTCCGGTATTCGGGAGTTGCATAATCTCATAGTCATAGGAACATGTATAAGTCATGAAGAAAGCAATAGCAACAAACTAAGCGATCAAATGCTAAGCTAACGGAATGGGTCAAGTCAATCACATCATTCTCTAATGATGTGATCCCGTTAATCAAATGACAACTCATGTCTATGGCTAGGAAACTTAACCATCTTTGATTCAACGAGCTAGTCAAGTAGAGGCATACTAGTGACACTCTGTTTGTCTATGTATTCACACGTGTACTAAGTTTCCGGTTAATACAATTCTAGCATGAATAATAAACATTTATCATGATATAAGGAAATATAAATAACAACTTTATTATTGCCTCTAGGGCATATTTACTTCAGTCTCCCACTTGCACTAGAGTCAATAATATAGATTAGACAGTAATGATTCTAACACCCATGGAGTATTGGTGTTGATCATGTTTTGCTCATGAGAGAGGCTTAGTTAACGGGTCTGCAACATTCAGATCCATATGTATCTTGCAAATCTCTATGTCTCCCTCCTTGACTTGATCGCGGATGGAATTGAAGCGTCTCTTGGTGTGCTTGGTTCTTTTGTGAAATATGGATTCCTTTGCCAAGGCAATTGCACCAGTATTGTCACAAAAGATTTTTATTGGACCCGATGCACTAGGTATGATACCTAGATCGGATATGAACTCCATCATCCAGACTCCTTCTTTTGCTTTGCTTAAAGCAGCTATGTACTCCGCTTCACACGTAGATCCCGCCACGGCGCTTTGCTTAGAAGCGCACCAACTTACAGCTCCACCGTTCAATATAAATCATTATCCGGTTTGTGACTTAGAGTCACATCCGGATCGATGTCAAAGCTTGCATCGGCGTAACCATTTCTGACGAGTTCTTTGTCACCTCCATAAACGAGAAACATATCCTTAGTCCATTTCAGGTATTTCAGGATGTTCATGACCGCTATCCAGTGATCCACTCCTGGATTACTTTGGTACCTCCCTGGTAAACCAATAGCAAGGCACACAACAGGTCTGGTACACAGCATTGCATACATGATAGAACCTGTGGCTGAACCATAGGGAATGACTTTAATTTTCTATCTATCTTCTGTAGTGGTCGGGCATTGAGTCTGACTCAACTTCACACCTTGTAACACAGGCAAGAACCTTTTCTTTGCTTGATCCATTTTGAACTTCTTCAAAACTTTATCAAGGTATGTGCTTTGTGGAAGTCAATTAAGCGTCTTGATCTATCTCTATAGATCTTGATGCCCAATATATAAGCAGCTTCACGAGGTCTTTCATTGAAAAACTCTTATTCAAGTATCCTTTTATGCTATCTAGAAATTCTATATCATTTCCAATCAACAATATGTCATCCACATATAATATTAGAAATGCTACAGAGCTCCCGCTCACTTTCTTGTAAATACATGCTTCTCCAAAATTTTGTATAAAACCATATGCTTTGATCACACTATCAAAACGTTTATTCCAACTCCGAGATGCTTGCACCAGTCCACAAATGGATCGCTGGAGCTTGCACACTTTGTTAGCATCCTTTGGATTGATAAAACCTTCGGGTTGCATCATATACAACTCTTCTTCCAGAAATCCATTCAGAAATGCAGTCTTTACATCCATTTGCCAAATTTCATAATCATAAAATGCAGCAATTTCTAACATGATTTGGACGGACTTAAGCATCGCTACGGGTGAGAAGGTCTCATTGTAGTCAACTACTTGAACTTGTCGAAAACCTTCCGCAACAAGTCGAGCTTTGTAGACAGTAACATTACTGTCAGCGTCAGTCTTCTTCTTGAAAATCCATTTATTCACGATGGCATGCCGATCATCGGGCAAGTCAACTAAAGTCCACACTTTGTTCTCATACATGGATCCCATCTCAGATTTGATGGCCTCAAGCCATTTCGCGGAATCTGGGCTCATCATCGCTTCCTCATAGTTCGTAGGTTCGTCATGGGCAAGCAACATGACCTCCAGAACCGGATTACCATACCACTGCAGTGCGGATCTTACTCTGGTTGACCCTACGAGGTTTAGTAGTAATCGGATCTGAAGTTACATGATCATCATCATTAGCTTCCTCACTAATTGGTGTAGTAGTCACGTGAACTAATTTACGTGATGAACTATTTTCCAATAAGGGAGCAGTGCGATTACCTCATCAAGTTCTACTTTCCTACCACTCACTTCTTTTGAGAGAAATTCCTTCTCTAGAAAGGATCCATTCTTAGCAGCGAATGTCTTGCCTTCGGATCTGTGATAGAAGGTGTACCCATGATCTCCTTTGGGTATCCTATGAAGACACATTTCTCCGATTTGGGTTCGAGCTTATCAGGTTGAAGCTTTTTCACATAAGCATCGCAACCCCAAACTTTAAGAAAGCGACAACTTGGGTTTCTTGCCAAACCACGATTCATAAGGTGTCATCTCAATGGATTTAGATGCTGCCCTATTTAACGCGTGAATGCAGCTGTCTCTTAAGCATAACCCCAAAATGGTAGAGGTAAATCAGTAAGAGACAACATAGATTGCACCATATCTAGTAAAGTACGATTACGACATTCAGACACACCATTACGCTGTGGTGTTCCGGGTGGCGTGAGTTGCGAAACTATTCCGCATTGTTTCAGATGATGACCAAACTCGTAACTCAAATATTCTCCTCCATGATCAGATCGCAGAAACTTTATTTTCTTGTTACAATGATTTTCCACTTCAATATGAAATTCTTTGAACTTTTCAAATTTTTCAGACTTATGTTTCATCAAGTAGATATACCCATATCTGCTCAAATCATCTGTGAAGGTTAGAAAATACTTGATACCTTGTGAAAGCCTCAATGTTCATTGGACCACATACATCGGTATGTATGATTTCCAATAAATCTGTTGCTTGCTCCATTGTTCGAGAAGCGGAGTTTTAGTCATCTTGCCCATGAGGCATGGTTCGTAAGTACCAAGTGATTCATAATCAAGTGATTCCAAAAGTCCATCAGAATGGAGTTTCTTCATGCGCTTTACAACAATATGACCCAAACGGCAGTGCCACAAATAAGTTGCACTATCATTATCAACTCTGCATCTTTTGGCTTCAATATAATGAATATGTGTGCCACTACTATCGAGATTCAACAAAAATAGACCACTCTCCAAGGGTGCATGACCATAAAAGATATTACTCATATAAATAGAACAACCATTATTCTCGGATTTAAAATGAATAACCGTCTCACATCAAACAAGATCCAGATATAATGTTCATGCTTAACGCTGGTACCAAATAACAATTATTCAGGTCTAAAACTAATCCCGAAGGTAGATGTAGAGGTAGCGTGACGATGGCGATCACATCGACTTTGGAACCATTTCCTACGCGCATCGTCACCTCGTCCTTAGCCAATCTTCGCTTAATCCGTAGTCCCTGTTTCGAGTTGCAAATATTAGCAACAGAACCAGTATCAAATACCCAGGCAGTACTCCAAGCATTAGTAAGGTACACATCAATAACATGTATATCACATATACCTTTGTTCACCTTGCCATCCTTCTTATCCGCCAAATACTTGGGGCAGTTCCGCTTCCAGTGACCAGTCCCTTTGCAGTAGAAGCACTCGGTCTCAGGCTTAGGTCCAGACTTGGGCTTCTTCACTTGAGCATCAACTTGCTTGTCGTTCTTCTTGAAGTTCTCCTTCTTCCCTTTACCCTTTTTCTTGAAACTGGTGGTCTTGTTGACCATCAACACTAGATGCTCCTTCTTAATTTCTACCTCCGCAGCCTTTAGCATTGCGAAGAGCTCAGGAATTGTCTTATCCATCCCTTGCATATTATAGTTCATCATGAAGCTCTTGTAGCTTGGTGGCAGTGATTGAAGAACTACATCAATGACACTACCATCAGGAAGATTAACTCCCGGTGAGTCAAGTGGTTGTGGTACCCAGACATTACGAGTATATGCTCAGCGACAGAACTATTCTCCTCCATCTTGCAGCTGTAGAACTTATTGGAGACTTCATGTCTCTCAATCCGGCATTTGCTTGAAATATTAACTTCAACTCCTGGAACATCTCAAATGTTCCATGATGTTCAAAACGTCGTTGAAGTCCCGGTTCTAAGCCATAAAGCATGGCACACTGAACTATTGAGTGGTCATCACCTTTGCTCTGCCAGACGTTCATAACATCTGGTGTTGCTCCTGCTGAAGAGGTTTGGCACCTAAGCGGTGCTTCCGGGCGTAATTCTTACGTGCAGCAATGAGGATAATCCTCAAATTACGGACCCAGTCCGTAATTGCTACCATCATCTTTCAACTTTGCTTTCTCAAGGAACACATTAAAGTTCAACGAAACAACAACAACACGGACCATCTATCTACAACAACATAGACATGCAAAATACTATCAGGTACTAAGTTCATGATAAATTAAAGTTCAGTTAATCAAATTATTAAAGAACTCTCACTTAGATAGACATCCCTCTAATCATCTAAGTGATCACGTGACCCAAATCAACTAAACCATGTCCGATCATCACGTGAGATGGAGTAGTTTCCAATGGTGAACATCACTATGTTGATCATATCTACTATATGATTCACGCTCGACCTTTCGGTCTCAGTGTTCTGAGGCCATATCTGCATATGCTAGGCTCGTCAAGTTTAACCCGAGTATTACGTATTGTGCAAAACTGGCTTGCACCCATTGTATGTGAACATAGAGCTTATCACACCCGATCATCATGTGGTGTCTCGGCTGTGAACTTGCATAGCAGTGCATACTCGGGAGAACACTTGTACCTTGAAATTTAGTGAGAGATCATCTTATAATGCTACCATCGAACTAAGCAAAATAAGATGTATAAAGGATAAACATCACATGCAATCAATATAAGTGATATGATATGGTCATCATCATCTTGTGCCTTTGATCCCCATCTCCAAAAGCACCGGCCATGATCACCATCGTCACCGGCGCGACACCTTGATCTCCATCGTAGCATCGTTGTCGTCTCGCCAACTATTGCTTCTACGGCTATCGCTACCGCTTAGTGATAAAGTAAAAACAATTACAGGGCGATTGCATTGCATACAAGAAAGAGACAACCATATGGCTCCTGCCAGTTGCCGATAACTCTGTTACAAAACATGATCATCTCATACAATAAAATTTAGCATCATGTCTTGACCATATTGTTGGGGAACGTAGTAATTTCAAAAAAAATCCTACGCACACACAACATCATGGTGATGCATAGCAACGAGAGGAGAGAGTGTGGCCACGTACCCTCGTAGACCGAAAGCGGAAGTGTTAGCACAACACGGTTGATGTAGTCGTACATGTTCACGATCCGACCGATCGAAGTACCGAACGCACGGCACCTCCGAGTTTAGCACACGTTCAACTCGATGACGTCCCGCGAGCTCCGATCCAGCAGAGCTTCGCCGGAGAGTTTTGTTAGCACGACGGCGTGATGACGGTGATGATGATGCTATCGACGCATTGCTTCACCTAAGCATCGCTACGATATTATCGAGGTGGATTATGGTGGAGGGGGGCACCGCACACGGCTAAGAGATCAATGATCAATTGTTGTGTCTCCAAGGGGTGCCCCCTCCCTGTATAAAAACGAGTGGAGGAGGGGGAGGAGGCCGGCCTCCCTAGGCGCGCCCCATGAGGAGTCCTACTCCCACCGGGAGTAGGACTCCCCCCTTCCAAGTAGGAGTAGGAGAAGGGAAGGAAGGGAGAGAGGAAAAGAAGGAAAAAGGGGGCACCGCCCCCTCCTTGTCCAATTCAGACTAGAGGGGGAGGGGGTGCACGGCTGCCCTGGGCGCCCCTCCTCTTCTCCCACTAAGGCCCATGAGGCCCAATTAACTCCTCGGGGGGTTCCGGTAACCCCCCGGTACTTTGGTATATGCCCGAAACCTCCCGGAACCCTTCCGGTGTCCAAACATAGTCGTCCAATATATCGATCTTTATGTCTCGACCATTTTGAGACTCCTCGTCATGTCCGTGATCATATCCGGGACTCCGAACTACCTTCGGTACATCAAAACACTAAAACTCATAATACCGATCGTCACCGAACTTTAGGCGTGTGGACCCTAAGGGTTTGAGAACAATGTAGACATGACCGAGACACGTCTCTGGTCAATAACCAATAGCGGAACCTGGATGCTCATATTGGCTCCTACATATTCTACGAAGATCTTTATCGGTCAAACTGCATAACAACATACGTTGTTCCCTTTGTCATCGGTATGTTACTTGCCCGAGACTCGATCTTGGTATCTCAATACCTAGTTCAATCTCGTTACCGGCAAGTCTCTTTACTCGTTCCTTAATACATCATCCCGCAACTAACTCATTAGTTACAATGCTTGCAAGGCTTATAGTGATGTGCATTACCGAGTGGGCCCAGAGATACCTCTCCGACAATCGGAGTGACAAATCCTAATCTCGATATATGCCAACTCAACAAGTACCTTCGGGGACACTGTAGAGCACCTTTATAATCACCCGATTCACGTTGTGACGTTTGGTAGCACACAAAGTGTTCCTCCGGTATTCGGGAGTTGCATAATCTCATAGTCATAGGAACATGTATAAGTCGTGAAGAAAGCAATAGCAACATACTGAGCGATCAAGTGCTAAGCTAACGGAATGGGTCAAGTCAATCACATCATTCTCCTAATGATGCGATCCCGTTTATCAAATGACAACTCATGTCTATGGTTAGGAAACATAACCATCTTTGATCAACGAGCTAGTCAAGTAGAGGCATACTAGTGACACTCTGTTTGTCTATGTATTCACACATGTATCATGTTTCAGGTTAATACAATTCTAGCATGAATAATAAACATGTATCATGATATAAGGAAATAAATAATAACTGTATGATTGCCTCTCGGGCATATTTCCTTCAATCTCCCACTTGCACTAGAGTAAATAATATAGATTACACAAAGTAATGATTCTAACACCCATGGAGTCTTGGTGCCGATCATGTTTTGCTCGTGAGAGAGGCTTAGTCAACGGGTCTGCAACATTCAGATCCATATGTATCTTGCAAATCTCTATGTCTCCCACCTGGACTTGATCCCGGATGGAGTTAAAGCGTCTCTTGATGTGCTTGGTTCTTTTGTGAAATCTGGATACCTTTGGCAAGGCAATTGCACGAGTATTGTCACAGAAGATTTTCATTGGACCCGATGCACTAGGTATGACACCTAGATCAGATATGAACTCCTTCATCCAGACTCCTTAGTTTGCTGCTTCCGAAGCAGCTATGTATTCCGCTTCACACGTAGATCCCGCCACGACGCTTTGTTTAGAACTGCTCCAACTGACAGCTCCACCATTCAATATAAACACGTATCCGGTTTGCGATTTAGAATCATCCGGATCAGTGTCAAAGCTTGCATCGACGTAACCATTTACGACGAGCTCTTTGTCACCTCCATAAATGAGAAACATATCCTTAGTCCTTTTCTTGTATTTCAGGATGTTCTTGACCGCTGTCTAGTGATCCACTCCTGGATTACTTTGGTACCTCCCTGCTAAACTAATAGCAAGGCACACATCAGGTTTGGTACACAACATAGCATACATGATAGAGCCTATGGCTGAAGCATAGGGAACATCTTTCATTTTCTCTCTATCTTCTGTAGTGGTCGGGCATTGAGTCTTACTCAACTTCACACCTTGTAACACAGGCAAGAACCCTTTCTTTGCCTGATCCATTTTGAACTTCTTCAAAACTTTGTCAAGATATGTGCTTTGTGAAAGTACAATTAAGCGTCTTGATCTATCTCTATAGATCTTGATGCCCAATATGTAAGCAGCTTCACAGAGGTCTTCCATTGAAAAACTCTTATTCAAGTATCCTTTTATGCTATCCAGAAATTCTATATCATTTCCAATCAACAATATGTCATCCACATATAAGATTAGAAATGCTGAGCTCCCACTCACTTTCTTGTAAATCTGAGGCTTCTCCAAAAGTCTCAGATAAAACCATATGCTTTGATCACACTATCAAAATGTTTATTCCAACTCTGAGTGGCTTGCACCAGTCCATAAATGGATCGCTGGAGCTTGCACACTTTGTTAGCACCCTTTGGATCAATAAAACCTCCAGGTTGCATCATATACAACTCTTCTTCCAGAAATCCATTCAGGAATGCAGTCTTTACATCCATTTGCAAAATTTCATAATCATAAAATGCGACAATAGCTAACATGATTCGGACGAACTTAAGCATCGCGACGGGTGAGAAGGTCTCATTGTAGTCAACTCCTTGGTCTTGTCGAAAACCGTTCGCAACAAGCCGAGCTTTGTAGACAGTAACATTACCGTCAGCGTCTGTCTTCTTCTTAAAGATCCATTTATTCTCGATGGCTTGCCGATCATCGGGCAAGTCAACCAAGGTCCACACTTTGTTCTCATATATGGATCCCATCTTGGATTTCATGGCCTCAAGACATTTCGTGGAATCTGGGCTCATCATCGCTTCCTCATAGTTCGTAGGTTCATCATGGTCTAGTAACATGACCTCCAGAACAGGATTACCATACCACTCTGGTGCGGATCTTACTCTGGTTGACCTACGAGGTTCGGTAGTAACTTGATCTGAAATTTCATGATCATCATCATTAGCTTCCTCACTAATTGGTGTAGATGTCACAGGAACCGGTTTCTGTGATGAACTACTTTCCAATCAGGGAGCAGGTACAATTACCTCATTAAGTTCTACTTTCCTCCCACTCACTTCTTTCGAGAGAAACTCCTTCTCTAGAAAGGATCCATTCTTAGCAACAAAAGTCTTGCATTCAGATCTGTGATAGAAGGTGTACCAACTGTCCCTTTTGGGTATCCTATGAAGACACATTTCTCCGATTTGGGTTCGAGCTTATCAGGTTGAAGCTTTTTCACATAAGCATCGCAGCCCCAAACTTTAAGAAATGACAACTTTCGTTTCTTGCCAAACCACAGTTCATAAGGAGTCGTCTCAACGGATTTAGATGGTGCCCTATTTAACGTGAATGCAGCCGTCTCTAAAGCATAACCCAAAAACGATAGCGGTAAATCTGTAAGAGACATCATAGATTGCACCATATCTAGTAAGGTACGATTATGACGTTCGGACACACCATTACGTTGTGGTGTTCCAGGTGGCGTGAGTTGCGAAACTATTCCACATTGTTTCAAATGAAGACTAAACTCGTAACTCAAATATTCTCCTCCACGATCAGATCATAGAAACTTTATTTTCTTGTTACGATGATTTTCCACTTCACCCTGAAATTCTTTGTGCTTTTCAAATGTTTCAGACTTATGTTTCATCAAGTAGATATACCCATATCTTCTCAAATCATCTGTGAAGGTGAGAAAATATGATATCCGCCGCGAGCCTCAATATTCATCGGACCACATACATCGGTATGTATGATCTCCAACAAATCTGTTGCTTTCGCCTCCATTCTTCGAGAACGGCGCTTTTAGTCATCTTGCCCATGAGGCATGGTTCACAAGTACCAAGTGATTCCAAAAGCCCATCAGAATGGAGTTTCTTCATGCGCTTTACACCAATATGACCCAAACGGCAGTGCCACAAATAGGTTGCACTATCATTATCAACTCTGCATCTTTTAGCTTCAATACTATGAATATGTGTATCTTCACTATCGAGATTCAAAAAGAATAGACCACTCTTCAAGGGTGCATGACCATAAAAGATATTATTGATATAAATGGAACAACCATTATTCTTTGATTTAAATGAATAACCGTCTCGCATCAAACAAGATCCAGGATATAATGTTCATGCTTGATACGTCTCCGTCGTATCTACTTTTCCAAACACTTTTGACCTTGTTTTCGACTCTAACTTGCATGATTTGAATGGAACTAACCCGGTCTGACGCTGTTTTCAGCAGAATCGCCATGGTGTTATTTTTGTGCAGAAATAAAAGTTCTCGGAATGACATGAAACTTCACGGAGATTATTTTTGGAAATAATAAAAAATACTAGCCAAAGAATCAAGGCCAGGGGCCCCACACCTTTTCCACGAGGGTGGGGGGCGCGCCTGCCCCCTGGGCACGCCCCCTGCCTCGTGGCCCCCCTGGAGCTCCACCGACCTCAACTCCAACTCTATATATTCGTGTTCTGGGAGAAAAAAATTCAGAGAGAAGGATTCATCGCGTTTTACGATACGGAGCCGCCGCCAAGCCCTAAACACTCTCGGGAGGGCTGATCTGGAGTCCGTTCGGGGCTCCGGAGAGGGGAATCCGTCGCCATCGTCATCATCAACCATCCTCCATCGCCAATTTCATCCGTGCGTGAGTAATTCCATCGTAGGCTTGCTGGACGGTGATGGGTTGGATGAGATTTATCATGTAATCGAGTTAGATTTGTTAGGATTTGATCCCTAGTATCCACTATGTTCTGAGATTGATGTTGCTATGACTTTGCTATGCTTAATGCTTGTCACTAGGGCCCGAGTGCCATGATTCCAGATCTGAACCTATTATGTTTCCATGAATATATGTGAGTTCTTGATCCTATATTGCAAGTCTATAGTCACCTACTATGTGTTATGATCCAGCAAACCCAAAGTGACAATAATAGGGACCACTCCAGGTGATGACCGTAGTTTGAGGAGTTCATGTATTCACTATGTGTTAATGCTTTGATCAGGTACTCTATTAAAAGGAGGCCTTAATATCCCTTAGTTTCCAATAGGACCCCGCTGCTGTGGAGGGTAGGACAAAAGATGTCATACAAGTTCTTTTCCATAAGCACGTATGACTATATTCGAATACATGCCTACATTACATTGATGAATTGGAGCTAGTTCTGTGTGACCCTATGTTATAACTGTTGCATGAATAATCGCATCCGGCATAATTCTCTATCACCGATCCAATGCCTACGAGCTTTTCACATATTGTTTTCCGCTTATTTACTTTTCCGTTGTTATTGTTACCATCACTACAAAACCCAAAAATATTATTTTTGCTACTGTTACCATTACTATCATACTACTTTGCTAATAAATACTTTGTTGCAGATACTAAGTTATCCAGGTGTGATTGAATTGACAACTCAACTGCTAATACTTGACAATATTCTTTGGCTCCCCTTGTGTCGAATCAATAAATTTGGGTTGAATACCGCCCTCGAAAACTGCTATGTATCCCTATACTTGTGGGTTATCAAGACTATTTTACGGCGCCCGTTCTTGGGGAGCATAGCTCTATTCTTTGAGTCACTTGGGATTTATATCTGCTGATCACTATGAGGAACTTGAAAGACGAGAAAACCAAAATTTATCCCTCAACTACGAGGGGAGGTAAGGAACTGCCATCTAGCTCTGCACTTGATTCACCTTCTGTTTTAAGTAAACTTGTGATACCTAAACCTGCTTCTGCTATTAATTCTGATATGTTGCATATTATTGATGATGCCACTTCTGCTATGCATGATACTTATGATGAAACTACTTCTATGCCCGATAATACTGTGCCACTAGGTGAATTCCTTGATGAACAACTTGCTAGGGCTAGAGAGAATGAAATTATTGAAACTGATAATATTGATGAAAGTGATGATGAAGATTCTCCTCCTAGATATGAACCGCCTGTCAGTGCACGAGGGTTATGTTATGGATGAAGAAACTGCTAGAGACTTTCTTGCTTGCAATGATAGGAGCGATCTTAAGAAATTATTAGCTAATTTGAAAGAAAAATCTCTGAATGCTAGAATGAAATATGGTCCTCGCTTATGCTACTTCACCTATCTTTGTTACTGATAAGGATTATGATTTCTCTGTCGATCCTGAGATAATTACTTTGGTTGAATCTGATCCTTCCTATGGCTATGAATCTGAAACTGTTGTGGCACATCTTACTAAATTAAATGATATAGCCACCCTATTCACTAATGATGAGAAAACTCGTTACTACTATATCCTTGAATTATTTACGTTCTCATTAAAGGGTGATGATAAGACATGGTTTAATTCTCGTGATCCTGGTTGTTTGCGTAGTCCCCAGGATATGATTTATTACTTCTCTGCTAAATATTTCCCCGCTCATAAGAAACAAGCTGCTTTAAGGGAAATATATAATTTTGTGCAAATTGAAGAAGAGAGTCTCCCACAAGCTTGGGGGAGGCTTCTCCGATTACCTAATGCTTTGCCTGATCATCCTCTCAAGAAAAATGAAATACTTGATATCTTTTATAATGGACTAATCGATGCTTCCAGAGACCACCTGGACAGTTGTGCTGGTTGTGTTTTCAGGGAAAGAACTATTGATCAGGCTGAATTGCTATTGAATAATACGTTGACTAATGAAAATAATTGACGGTTCCGAACCAACTCCTAAGCCAACTCCAAGAAAAGGGTGTTCTATTTCGATCTGAAGATATGCAAGAGGCAAAGAAATCTATGAAAGAAAAAGGTATAAAAGCTGAAGATGTTAAGAATTTACCTCCTGTTGAAGAAATACATGGTCTTAATTTACCGCTCATTGAAGAAATACATGGTGCCGATAACTTTGACGGGTAGTAAAGGTAAATTCTCTCTATAGATATGATAAAGCTGAAATCCCTCCTACTAAGTTTGCTAGCCAATACTTAGACGAGTTTGATAATTTTATGGTTAAGCAAGAAGATTTTAATGCTTATTTTTGTAGACAACTGAAACGCAGTGCTTATATGATTGAACACTTGAGTGATTATATGTCTAGAGCTAAAGGAGAACTTAAACTCATTAGTAAACATGCTTCTATGGTTACCACTCAAGTAGAACAAGTACTTAAAGCTCGTAATGATTTGCTCAATGAATTAAATAGTAAGAAAAAAGATAATGCTGTTAGAGTTATGACTAGAGGGGGTAAAATGACTCAGGAACCTTTGTATCCCGAAGGCCACCCTAAGAGAATTGAGCAAGATTCTCAGAGAACTAATATAGATGCACCTAGTCCTTCTAAGAAGAAGAAAAAGAAAATGATAGGACTTTGCATGCTGCTAGTGAACCTGTTGTTGACACACACGAGAATCCCAATGATATTTCTATTTACGATCTTTGAAACACAATTTGGTAATGAACATGAACCTAGTGATAATGTTAATGATGATGTTCATGTTGATGCTCAACCTAGCAATGATAATGATGTAGAGATTGAACCTCCGTTGATCTTGATAACCCACAATCAAAGAATCAACGTTATGATAAGAGAGACTTTGTTGCTAGGAAGCACGGTAAAGAAAGAGAGCCATGGGTTCAGAAACCCATGCCTTTTCCTCCTAAACCATCCAAGAATAAGGATGGTGAGGATTTTGAGCGCTTTGTTGAAATGATTAGACCCATCTTTTTGCGTATGCGTTTGACTGATATGCTTAAAATGAATCCTTATGCCAAGTATATGAAGGATATTGTTACAAATAAAAGAAAGATACCGGAAGCTGAAATTTCCACCATGCTTGCTAATTATAGTTTTAAGGGTGGAATACCAAAGAAACTTGGAGACCCAGGAGTACCAACTATACCGTGCTCCATTAAAAGAAACTATGTTAGAACTGCTTTATGTGATCTTGGAGCCGGTGTTAGTGTTATGCCTCTCTCTTTGTATCGTAGACTTGATTTAAATAAGTTGACACCTACTGAAATATCTTTGCAAATGGCCGATAAATCAACTGCTATACTTGTCGGTATTTGTGAGGACGTGCCTGTTGTGGTTGCAAATGTCACCATTTTAACGGACTTTGTCATTCTTGATATTCCCGAGGACGATAGTATGTCTATTATTATTGGAAGACCCTTTTTGAATACAGGAGGGGCTGTTATTGATTGTAACAAAGGCAATGTCACTTTTCAAGTCAATGGTAATGAGCATACGTTACACTTTCTGAGGAAACAACCTCAAGTCCACAGTATCAATTCTATTGGAAAATTTTCAACTATTACTATTGGAGGTTTTGAATTTCCTCTTCCCTCTTGTCAAAAAGAGATATGATATTCTTATTGTTGGGGATGTGCATATCCCGTTGAGGTAACATAGTATTATTTGAAATTTCTCGGTTCCATGTTATTCGGAATGGGTTTGTTAGCAAGACTTGATCAACCTTGTTAGTGGATTCCTTTTGATGAGCATGAGATAGATGAACTTAGAAGGCACAACCTTCTGTACCCTCCTTTTACTTTTTGTTATTTAGATTAAGTAAAGAAAAAATAGTATATTCTATCAGTTTTCTGATTTATCCGTGCAATAAAAAATACCCTGAAAATAAAAGTTCTCCAAATGCCCCGAAAGTGGAACACGATTTTTTTGGAATATTTGAGAATATCTGGCACTAAGAACAGAGCAGGGGGAGCAAGCACCTGGCCATGACGGTCCAGGGCGCGCCCACCCCCCATGGGCGCGCCCACCTGCCTCGTGGGCCCCTGGTGGCCCCCCTCCACTTATTCCTGCACCCACACACTTCTTCTTCCTCCCAAAAAAATCACCAGCCAGCTCAAGCACGAGTTCTGGCTCATCTTGCTGCCATTTTCGATCTCCTTGCTCAAAGCTCCATTCACAAAACTGCTTTGGGGGATTGTTCTTTGGTATGTGACTCCTCCAATGTCCAATTAGTTTTTGCTCTAGTGCTTTATTCATTGCAAGTTTTGTTGCCTAGGTGACCCTGTTCTTGAGCTTGCATGTCAAATTTCTCTTGTCCCAAGTAGTTTTAATGTATGATATAGTCTCTAAGCACGTGTGGGAGTAGTTGCTATTAATTTTGTTGAGTTTGGTTCACTTTATTTGAAGTTACTAAAAATTTTAGAAATTTTTCAGAGGAAGAAATATGTTTAGGAAAATGTACCAAGGTGGTTCTTCAAGGAAGCAAGGACCTAGGCCCGCAATACGCGATGCGGACGATGAACCACCGAGGGTAGCTCAAGTGTGGCCTTGTGAATGGCCGTCAGATGATTTCATGGTCCAAGCAGGAATTAAGGAGGAATTTGATGCATATGTGCGTAATGCTGAACTCGAGGGCTTCATGCTAGATAAGTGCCCTCAATACTATCACCTAACTGATTCCTTTGTGAGAAGGTTCAAATTTTCATCTTCACATAATTCTCACACTGTCCTATTTGATATCTATGGCCAATCTTACACTATGTACTTAGAGGATTTTTTTTGAGGAACTGGGACAGTGGGAGAGGCTCCCACCGTCATATATATTATATATTGCACACAATTACAAGGATTTAGTTACATCATGTACAAATTTCATCCCAACTACCTTTGTAGTGGGGTATAATCTAACTGAAGGGTGCAATTAATCAGAGGGTAGGGAGTCTAAAAGTAAGAAGATAAACTCTTTCTTATTGTCTTTAACCCTATATTGAAGTAGACTAAAATCCTCCTTGAATCTGCTCAGCCAAGAGTGATAGGATGGGTTTATATCTCTGAAAAATTTATTGTTCCTCTCTTTCCAAATGCTCCAGGATGCTTGAAGAATGACCTCCATGAACAAAGGCCTGCCCCAATTGATTTTAGCTTGTTCTAGCCAGGACATCCGAGTGGCTTGATCTCCAGGGTCTAGCCCATAGGTTGCCCAACAATTTCTGCTAAATGGGCATGTGAGGATCATGTGATCAATGTCTTCTTCTTTTTGGCCACAAAGCAGGCAGTTGAGGTTAGTACCAATGTTATAATGCCTTCTCTTCAACATGTTTCTTATGTTCAATCTATCAGATAGCATGAGCCACCCAAAGACCTTGAGTTTAGCATTGACCTTGGATTTCCATAGCCAGTGGTAAGTCTTATGGGCCTTCATATCCCTAAAGTAGAATTTGTACTATTTGCTGGCTGAAAATTCTCTTCCTCTCCAAGGGTAAGTCCAGATATATTTTGCATTCTGGCTATTGTCTAGTGTAATGTGTGTCACCAAGTTTTGCATATCTTGTAGTTCCTCCAGGGCTTGTGTAGAGAGTGGTAGAAAGAATGCTTCTTCCAGCGAGTTTATGGTCAAGAATTCTTTGAGTGAGTAGTCTTCATTTCTGACATAAGAAAACGCCCTAGGATGTGTGTTAGATAGAACTGCTTCCACCCACAGGTCTTTCCACATTAGTACGTTGTCCCCACATCTCATGTCCACCTTTGAAATTCCTCTAAAAATGGGAGTTAGCTTGAGGATGTCCCTCCACCAGAATGATCCACATGGGTCAGAGGCATGTGGAATTTTATTGGTGTAGTAGGTGGTCCAAAGCAATTCCACCCAAGGAAGGTCATGGCGATTGTAAAACTTGTGTAAATATTTAAGTAGCAGAGCATCACTTTGTATCTTGAGATTTATGATTCCAAGCCCCACACTCTTCGTTGGTCTGCACACTCTATTCCACGCAGCTAGTGAGTTGCATTTTTCACCTTGTTCTATCTTCTTTGTCCAGAGGCATCTCCTTCTTAGTTTATCCAACAGCTCAAGGATTTTAGGTGGGAATCTCAGAGTGCATAGTGCAAAAATTGTAAGTGAGGTGATGACCGTGTTTAGTAAGGAAAGTTTGGAGCCATAAGACATCAAGGATAATGTAGATGTGAGCCTTCTTTCCATGTTATAGACAATAGGCATTAGATCCTGGACCGAAGGTTTGGATGTCCCAAGAGGTAGTCCAAGGTATGTGAATGGCATCTTTCCGATTGTATAGCCAAAGATTTGAGCTATATCTTTACTTAATACCTCATCACAATTTATTGGTATCAATGTTGATTTATGGAAGTTGATTTTGAGACCAATTGAAGTGGCATAGTCAGTGAGAATATTCTTCATTGTTTGTGCTTGATCAGGGCATGCCGGCATAATGATAAAGTGTCGTCAGCGTATTGAATGACAGGGTAATCAATGTCTAGGGAAAGGTAAGTGTAGCAATCCATGTCTGAAAGCATCATTAATGGCTACTTGAAGGAGATCAACATCAAGAACAAAAATGAGAGGAGAGAGTGGATCACCCTGTCGAACACCACTTTTATAGATGAATTATGCCGGTACACCATTCAGAGAATGTAAGATTTGCCAGTAGAAAATAGAGATTTGATCCATAGAAGCCATTTATCATTGAATCCCATGTGTTTCATTATTTCTAACATTGCATCATGTTCAATGGTGTCAAATGCTTTGGCAAATTCTAATTTAAGGAGTACAGTCTTATTCTTGGAGTTCTGGCATTGGTGTATGTATTCAAAGGCCCAAGCGAGGCAGTCTTGGATCGCTCTTCCCTTAATGAAACCATATTGATTCCTGTGTATAATCTTCAGAATAATCTTTTGCAGACGATTGGCAAGTAGTTTTGTAATCACTTTGAGACAACAGTTGGAGTGTAATAGGTGCAGAAATCATTTCTTTGTGGCAGGGAGGAAATTTTAGGAATCAAGGTAATGTATCCTTCATTGATGCTTTCTGTGTTTAAGGTACCAGCATGGAATTGATCACATAGTTTGTAGAAGTCCTCCTTAATAATGTGTGAGGTCTTAAGAAATATACCGTGAAACCATCGTGTCCTGGAGCTCGGTCTGCAGGCATTTCTTTAATGACATTATCAATTTCCTCCCTGGAGAATGGAATTGTTAATTGGTCTAGGTCATTCCTTTTTTTATTATATTTGCTAGGTTGAATTTCATTTGAAAAGCTCCTGAGGTTCCCAATCTCTGTTTGAAACTTTGGTAGATTAAAGCTTCTTTTCCAATGTGGTCTTCTACTGTAGTGCCATTATCCAACTGAAGAGAGGGAATAGTATTCCTTCGATACCTCTCGGATGCCATTGCCTTGAAAAATTTTGGGTCCTCATCACCAAACTTAGCCCATCTTGTGGTACATCTTTTCCTCCAGTATTGTTTTTGGTAATCTAATAGACGGAGTAAATGATTTTTGAGAATTCTTCTGAAGTTCCTCCCTGGTGTAGTAAGAAGTCGTTTATTTTCCAATGAATCCAGTTCAGCAAGTGTGGTATTAGAGTTAGCTATGTCAGTAGAAAGTTTGGAAATGTGCTTACTCCATCTTTTGAGCTCATATCTGAGTGTTTTGAATTTCCTGGAGACAATTGTGGCATAGTTATCTGAGTGTACACTTTTGTTCCAAGAATAAGCTACCAAATCCATAAAACCAGGGTGTTGGATCCAGTAAGACTCAAACCTAAAAAGATTACTTCTAGGGATGTCTGTTTCTATGGATATCACACAAGGTATGTGATCTGAGACTGGTTTAGAGAGTGGTTTTACAATGGTGTTGGGGTATGATGTGGTCCAATTGGTTGAAGTGAAAAACCAGTCTAACTGTTCAAGTAAGGGATCATCCTGCATGTTACTCCAAGTAAAAGATCTTCCTTTTAGAGGAAGTTCAATCAGGCCCTGTATACGGATGAAATCATTGAAAGTGATCATATCATTAATGTTTCCACCAGGTTTATTTCGATTAGTGGGGCTGCAGATGTAGTTGAAATCTCCCACTAGAAGCCAGTCTTCATTGTTAGGTATATTAAGGTTGAGTAACCAGTTTGTGTAGTCAATTCTAGAATCACCTTGATAGGGACCATATATGTTAACCAGGGTCCACATTTGGGCAGATTGGGTGGATTTAAAGTGAGTTACTAGGGCAAATTCTTCCTCAACCAGCATTGTGCCAGTAAAGATAACACTATTCCATATAGTTACAATACCACTTGATGCACCCCTTGAAGGGATGAAAGCGAACTTGTCAAAGCGTTTGGGGCAACAGGACTTAATATATGAATTATCAAAAGCAGACTTTTTTGTTTCCTGTAAACAAACAACTGAGCAGCCACTAGTAGCAATAGCATTCGATAGAGCCAAAAGTTTAGGGTCTGAGTTCATGCCCCGGATATGCCAACACAAAACATTCCAGTTCGAAAGCAAGGCCATAAAAGCAAGGAAATAAAGCTTAAATTAAGAGGAAGAGGAAGAAGGGCCAGCCCCCTTGTCTGCCATGAGCACTTCTTCAGTTACTTCCTCCGGTGGCACAACACATTTCTGCACAGCAATGTTCTGAATTTGATCGACTGTCATGGGAGGTGGTATTTCACCCTCTTCAATCTGATCTTCAGTAATCTCAGTAATGACCACAGCAGACACAGCATTTGGGATGAATCTGGGCTTCACCTTGGAAGTTTTGGCCCTGCTGTCAGTTATTGCAGGCACCTTGAAACCGTCATACTTATTGGAGCGAGAGCTTCTACGCACACTGGCAACAGAGGCTGGAGCTTTATTCTTACTACGTTTGCCTTGGGCCCCCACCCTTGAAGAGCCAGCCTAAACTTCAGTTCTATCCCCTGCAACAGTATCTTGGACTTCAGAAGCTTCAGAGAAAGCCACAGCCTGATTATCTGCAGGGAGTATCACTGTCTGGTTATCATCAGGAAGCACCTACACCTCCTCTCTGTCAATAGACCAAAGCTGGACAGTCGAAGTAACTGTACCATCAGCTTCACCCTGAGAAATGCAAGAAGTAACCTGAACTGAACCTTCAAAATCAGAGAGGGACAGTTGAATATCCAGCCTTGTTGGCCTAATTCCATATCCATGTGCCCAAGGGCCAATAGTGGCCAGAGTTGGCATGATGGATCTTGAGAGAAAATTAGTGATGGGCACATATGACAGGGGTTCAGCAATTAGCATCCCATTCATGAACTCATTGTCAGCAGAGAAACTAATGTTCATACCAGCATTAGTGATGTAAATCTTTGAAATGAATCTGTGAGGTCTGGACCTCCTCTCTGGGAATCATCAGCTCATTGTGCTGCACTGATGGAGTAGCAGCATTATTAGCCAAGTTGAGAGAGCCATTCCTTTGCAGGGCCTGCAGAATACTAGCTGGTACAAGCACCAAAGCATCAGAGTCAGAATTTGAAATGGAGCTGCTGTATGAAATGGAATCATTCCAAACTGCATAAGGGATGTCTTGCAGATTGTTGTTTGGCAAGATTCCATCCTGAACTTGCAGTCCCTCATTGGCCAACCACTCTTGGAAATTATAAAGGGCAGGTGGTGCAGGTGGGGGGAAGCTGGCCATTCACCCGATTGAGGATGTATTTCAATGTCAGCCTGGCCTGCAGCATTTTCCCCCACATCTTCTGCAACATTGTTGCCAGCACCTTGTTGCGTCATCCAATTATTGAGTTGCATCTGGTAAAGCTGTTCAGCATTGAGGCCTTCCCCATAGAGAGGGTGAGGGATGCCATCTGCAGGTGGTGGATCTTCTCCAGCAGGAGGAACTTCAGGCAAATGGGCATTCCAATCAGAACTTCTCAACATTGTGACACAGACTGTCCAGCACCGGCGATTTCCACCCAGCTGGCGGATCACCAAGCTCTTTGGCACCAGCCTAAGGTGTATGACTTTGACACGGATTAGAACTAGCTCTCTGTCTCCTCTCGAATTGTGCCAATGTGTCAGACTACCAAAACCATCAACAGATCTATGTAGGTAATGATATGTTTGGTAATCTTGCGGAAAACCAATGTAAAGAATCCAAACATCCGGCCCAAAAGTAGTGAGCCTCATATTGAGTGCCTCATCATGCGGAACAAAAGAAACCACAGTGTTTACATCCCCTTCTTCCTCAAAGATCAATCTCAAAGGTAGTACCCACCACATTGTCCCGCATCGGTGGCTGGGAAATCCATATATAGCAATGCCTAGTGGATGATCATCTATTTCGATCGAGCAAAGTTGGATTCATGCGTGAGACTAGTGATTACACCGCCTCGTGAGCAGCCTTGTGGTGGAGCAGGACATGGTGGTTCACCTCGGCAATGGCTAGGAAGTCATGGTTGAGGGAGGGACCGGTGCACCGCCATGTCGCTTGCGAACAATCCGATCGGCTGCCCGAAGCTCGATGGTCATCCCGTAGGGATGTAGGGGACGACATTGATGTGGGTAGTTATCCATTGTTGCAAGAGGAGGAGCTCTTGAGGAAGGCTGAGGGGGGGGGGGAAGTGGAATGCGTAGCAGCAACGGTAATTGTTTTAGGCTTCCATATTAGTCTCTGCGCCTCTCTCCCCTTCCAACAGGAATGTGCCAGGTGTCCATACCAGCCACGACATCGCATCGGATGGTGTAAATTCTCTGCTTTTTATTGCGGTCAAGGTAGGTAATCAATGAGCTATGGCAAGTGGAAATCTGATTTTGATGTGACGCTGAGTTGATAACATAGGAGGCGTCAGATTGTTTTGCTATATGCCCTCGCTTAGGAATACAATCCTGGCCTTTATTTTTGTCTAAAATTGCATCATCTGGAGAGGGACGCTCCTTGGAAATCTCTTTGGGTTGCCACCACAGATAGGAACAATCCGCATTTCCACAGTCATTAGTTAAGTGACCTAAAAGGTGGCAATATTGGCAAAATAATTTGGAAGGGTAGAAATCCGAGAAGTGATCCGCAGAGAAGCAAATAATGCATGAGAATCTTTGCTTTAAATTATTTGAGCTGGTCTCAGAAGGCAAACGGTCCAGATTGGGCTTAGTGGGATTTACAGGGCCGTCGATTTTCAAATAGCTTTGGCTTAGGCAGTTAGGGGCCAAGGTGGCCCAGTTGCTTGCACCGCGAGCATATGTTGGCTTTGTTAAAAATGAATTCTGCAGACGGGACCGAGTCCAAGGCCCAAATTTTTGCAATTTGCGAGTCATCATATCCCGCCTGTCGGAAATCCATAATGTGTAATAGGATAAAAGTTGGAATGGAATCCCAATAAGAGGACCGATAATTATAGCCAATAAATGTAGATGGATGCTCTTGATTATCAGGAGTAAATACTGAATGGATGTTACCAAAACGAATATAATTATTGCTTTGTTGTGCATGGAAATGTCCGATTGGAAACTACCAAAAACAACCTTGTCGGTATGAACCAAAGGATGATCCTCTTGAATGTTTGAATCATGCCCAGCCTCACTACTTGACTGAGGAAGAGAAAATCCAAATTTTGCAAGCTCCTTGGCAGAATTACTGCGTTCATGATCATCACTAGACAAAAAGTTAAACTTTGTCTTGTTAGCCAATGGAGAACGTAAAACCACCTCAGTAAGTTCTTGGTCAGAATGCCAATTTTGATCAGAATGAGAATTAAACCAAGCATTGTGTCTATAAAGATTGAAATGACAAACGAAATCGGGCCAGACCCGGTCCTTAAGACCATAGATGAAATGACCAACTTTATTTGAGGCCACAGAGAAACGGAAATGTCTACCAGCAAGATGTTTGACCTTGAAACCCACAGAGGATCCACCAATGCAACATTGTAGAGCAAGACCCACCGAATCAACCGAAAGGGGGAAGGAGGCAGAGGAGAAAGCCACTACTAGGAAGAACTCCTTTGCATCTCCAATGGAGGAGGAATGAACAGTAGTACCAAATCTTTTGCGCACCTGTGTCTCCACCGCTTGGCCAGGGGAGAAATCCCAATGTAGAAGACCCTCCATTGATCTAGACTAGAGGTCGCCATTGTTGGTGGGAGAAGGGAGCGGTGGGAGAGGTGGGAGAGGAGTCATCCATGAATTATCTTGATGCTAAATTTGGTGACTTAGAGGATTTTAATACTGCTTGCAAACTTCCACAATGGGGTAGTGCTAGTGAACCTCGCAAATTTGAGCTTAGAGATTTTCTTGCTAGTATTACAGTGGGGGAGTCTAGAGATATAACACAAGCTACCATAGGGAGCATTCATTTTCCTGCTATGCATTATTTTGCTCTCTTCATAGGTAGGTGCATAAATGGTAAGGATGAAGCATGTCACATGTGTGTCCACGACCTCGGTGTTCTCGTGGAGTGCTGCATTAGGAGATAAACATTATAATTTGGGAGCCATTGTTGCACGGAGGTTGCATAATAATGGTTTAAGTGGAGACTTTTTTGGGGGAATTTATGCAACCCGTGTGGCTAATTTTCTTGGGATACCCATACATGAGAGTGATATGGAATTTCCTCCCACTTATCTAGGATATGAAGCTATGGTTCGCCATCAGTTTATCGAGAGGAATGAACAACCTCTCCAGTACCGACTAATGTTTGACAGGCGCAGCATTTTCCATGTTGCTCTCCCCGCGCCTACTTTCTTTGACTTTCAGACAAAAGGGAGATTTATTATAACCAGGGAGGAGGCGAACGAGTATAAGAGGAGGACGAAGACGGCTCGTCTCCAAGCGGCAGCTCATGAGGCAATAGCTGCTGCATCATAGTACGACCCCAGTTACAACTTTGGATATCCGCCAGGCCAGCCGGGGCAATAGACCAACTTAGGCCAAAAGCCTAAGCTTGGGGGAGTACGTATTTCTCACCGGCATTACATTTATGTTCACACACTCATGCTAGCTGTCGGTGCTGATACTTTTTCATTGTACTATCCATGCTAGTTTATTTTCCCTTTTTATGCTTTCTTCTTGTGTGTTTGAAAAACCTTAAGAAAAAACAAAAAAAATTAGTTGTAGCTTTTAGCTAGTTTACTTTCCATGCTGTAGTAGTAGTAATTAAAAGAAAACCCAAAAGATTTCTTGTTCTTCTTTTGCTTGTTGGGAGCTTTCCCGTGTAAATAGTTTTATTTCTTTTCTTTCCTTTGGGGGTCGATAGGAGAAGACCATAATGAAAACGTTGAAGTGGATCTTATATACATTATTGTTGATTTAACCAAGATCCCATATTACCTTGTATTCTCCCTTGAATTGAATGCCTGCAGATTCCAGCTTAGTCCAATGCACGTGCACTACTATTATTATACACATCGTTTGGTCGTGCAAGTGAAAGGCAATAATGACGAGATATGATGAACTGATTGAGATGAGAGAAGCTGGTATGAACTCAACCTCTCTTGTTTTTGTAAATATGATTAGTTCATCATTCCTGATTCAACATATTATGAATAAATATATTTGCAATGACAATTAGAGATTATAGTTGCTTATGCCATGCTTAATTAGCTAGGAGTTTATAATGGTTTACCTTACGTGCCAACATGCTATTAAAATGATTGTGACGTGGTATGGTAGGGTGGTATCCTCCTTTGAATGATTCTAGTGACTCGACTTGGCACATGTTCACACATGTAGTTGAAACAAAATCAACATAGCCTCCACGATATTTATGTTCATGGTGGATTATATCCTACTCATGCTTGCACTCAATGTGAAAGTGCAACTATCCCTAGGTGATTTTGGTAATTCCTAACAACATATAGCTCATTGAGCTAATGCTATTTCAAGATGAATATTTCAGTAAAGCTCAATGATTGGCATGGCATTGATGAGAATAGTGGACCCCTCAAAATGCTAAGGACAAAAGGATTGGCTCAAGCTCAAAGCTCAAGACTCTACATTTTCTAGTTTAGTGATCCAAGATCACATTGAGTCTATAGGAAAAGCCAATACTATCAAGGAGGGACGAGGTGTTGCTTAATGGCCTACTTGCTCAAAATGCTTAGTTATATGCTCCAAAGCCCTCAACTACTTTCTCACATCCACATATGACCTAAACCAAAAGTCAAACTCGACCCCACCGATTCTTTTTATCCGACGCCACTGAGTTCAGATGTCATAGCCACTGCCACAAACCCTAGGCAAATCGGTCTCACCGATAGGGATCTCGGTCTCACCGAGATGGGATTGTAATCTCTCAGTTTCCCTTCGTAATGTTTCGGTCCCACCGAGTTGAGCGATCGGTCCCACCGAGATTGCAATGTAAACTCTCTGTTTCCTTTTCGTAACATTTCGGTCTCACCGAAATGAGCGAACCGGTCCCACCGAGTTTACCTGACCAACTCTCTGGTTAACTTATTACCAAAATCGGTCCCACCAAGTTTGTGTAATCAGTCTCACCGAGATTATGTTATGCCCTAACCCTAACCATATCGGTCCTACCGAGTTGCATGTCTGGTCCCAAGAAAATCCTAACGGTCACTAGATTTGCTGAATCGGTCCGACCGAGTTTCTCAATTCAGTCCCACCGAGTTTGGCAAGTTGTGTGTAACGGTTAGATTTTGAGTGGAGGCTATATATACCCCTCCACCTCCTCTTCATTCGTGGAGAGAGCCATCAGAACGAACCTACACTTCCAATACACATTTTCTGAGAGAGAACCACCTACTCTTGTGTTGAGGCCAAGACATTCCATTCCTACCATATGAATCTTGATCTCTAGCCTTCCCCAAGTTGCTTTCCACTCAAATCTTCTTTCCACCAAATCCAAATCCTATGAGAGAGAGTTGAGTGTTGGGGAGACTATCATTTGAAGCACAAGAGCAAGGAGTTCATCATCAACACACCATTTGTTACTTCTTGGAGAGTGGTGTCTCCTAGATTGGCTAGGTGTCACTTGGGAGCCTCTGACAAGATTGTGGAGTTGAACCAAGGAGTTTGTAAGGGCAAGGAGATAGCCTACTTCGTGAAGATCTACCGCTAGTGAGGAAAGTCCTTCGTGGGCGACGGCCATCTTTGGGATAGACAAGGTTGCTTCTTCGTGGACCCTTCGTGGGTGGAGCCCTCCGTGGACTCAGCAAGAACTGCTACCCTTCGTCGGTTGAAGTCTCCATCAACGTGGATGTACGATAGCACCACCTATCGAACCAATGCATAAAAAACATCCTTGTCTCCAATTGCGTTTGAATTCTCCCAACCCTTCCCTTTTCATTCTTGCAAGTTGCATGCTTTACTTTCCGCTGCTCATATACACTTTGCATGCTTGCTTGAATTGTGTTAAGATTGCTTGACTTGTGCTAATTTACCTAAAATCTGCCAAAGACTAAAATTGGGAAAAAGTGAAGTTTTTATTTGGTCAAGTAGTCTAATCACCCCCTCTCTAGACATACTTTCGATCCTACAAGTGGTATCAGAGATTTGGTGTCCATTTGCTTTGATTTCCATAGCTTTTGGTAGTCATAGCCTTGGTTTCACAACCTAGGAGAGTATGGCGTCTAGCGAGGAAACTATCACCGAGAGGTCGTTACTTTGATGGTACTAATTTTGCGAGTTGGAAGCATAAGATGAAAATGCATATTCTTGGACATAACCTCGCCGTTTGGGCTATTGTTTGTATTGGTTTGCAAGGTGAATTCTTTTATGGGAGGGAAACGAACCGTGAAGCTACCGCGGAAGAGTTTAAGATGCTGAAATACAATGCTCAAGCTTGTGATATCCTCTTCAATGGATTGTGCCCTGAAGAATTCAACAAAATCAGCCGTCTTGAGAATGCAAAGGAAATTTGGGATACTTTGATTGATATGCATGAAGGTACCGACTACGTCAAGGAATCCAAGTTGGATGTGCTTCAAAGTCAGCTTGACAAGTTCAAAATGAAGGATGGTGAAGGTGTCGCTGAAATTTACTCTAGGCTTGCTCTTATCACAAATGAGATTGCCGTCTTAGGAAGTGAAGAGATGACCGACAAATTCATCATCAAGAAGATCCTAAGAGCTTTGGATGGAAAATATGATACCTTATGCACATTGATCCAAATGATGTCAAATTACAAAGATCTCAAGCCAACGGAAGTCACTGGAAGAATTGTTGCTCATGAGATGTCACTCAAGGATAAGGAGGAACTTCACAACAAGTCAAGTGGTGCTTACAAAGCCTCATGTGAAGCTCCCACATCATCAAGTGAGAAACAAACCTTCAATGAAGAATTGAGCCTAATGGTGAAGAACTTCAACAAGTTTTACAAGAGTAGAAGCAAAGAGAGAAGCTCCAAGTCAAGGTCCTACAATGACAAAAGATCTTCTAGTCGAGAGCGTAATTGCTACAATTGTGGAAGACTCGGACACTATTCCAATGAGTGTACGGCTCCCTACAAAAGAAGAGAAGAATCACCTAAGAGGAGAAGTAGAAGAGAAGAATCACCACCAAGAGAGAGGAGGAGTAGAGATGATCGTTATAAACGAAGAACATCCCGTAGAAGCAAGGATACAGAACGGAAGGAAAAGTCATCAAGGAGCTACACAAAATGAAGACATCAAGCTCATGTTGGTGAATGGGTATCCGGTTCCGAATCCAAAAATCACTCCGAGAGAAGCTATCACTCCGATTCTGAATATACTCAAGATGAAGGTGTTGCCGGTCTAGCATTTGTGTCAACCAACTCCGACGACATATTTGATTCACCAAATGAAGAAATTGGAATATGCTTCATGGCCAAAGGTCCAAAGGTAACACACCCCGAGTATGTTGAATTCAATAGTGATGAAGATGACTTGTTAGGTGATGATGATTTACTTGTTGACAACTCTAGTGATGAATACTATGATGAAACATCAATTAATCATGCTAATCAAGATAAAACGAATGACAATGATAAGGAGAAGATTGAGCTTCTAATTAAAGAACTAAACACTCTTAAGTTAGCTCATGAAACTATCTTAGAAGATCATCGAGAACTTTTAAGGACTCATGAGAAGTTACGCTTTGAAAAGCTCAACCTTTAGCAAGAGCATGAATTCTTAAAGGCAATCAATGATGATCTTCGTAAGAAAAGTTGTTCTTACATTGCCAAGCGTTTACTCTTATCCACTTACATGCCTCAAGTCAAGAGTAGTAACAAGAACAAGAAAGATTCTTCCTCTAGCAGTAACAATAATCATGCTAAATCCAATATTGTTGCTTCTAGTAGTTCTCTTGATTCCACTAATGATTCTCTTAGCCAAGTTACACTTGAGCAAGAAAATAGCTTATTGAAGGGAATTATAGAGAAAGGTGTTTACAAGAGCCTTGTCGGGAGTAAGCAATTCGAGGAAATTGTACGCAAGCAAGGAAGGCACCGGAAGAACCAAGGTGTTGGTTTTGAACGAAAGTTCAATGCCAACGGAGTTGAGTGGGAAGAAGATCAATACCCCAAGACGAAGTTTGTTCCTCAACAAGAGAAGTATGATCCTACTTCTTTCAAAGGGACACAAGCTCAAGATGATCTTCCACCACAAGACCACAAGCAAAAAGGCAAGGATAAGCTTCAAGAGGAAATTGATGCATTTGAAGAAGCACCTAAGGCCTTGGTCAAGTGGGTTCCCAAGACTACATCAAGTTCTACTTCATCAAGTACAACTACAACTCCGAGGATTCCCATCAAGATGGTGTGGATCCAAAAGAAGAAGAACTAGAGAGTTCTTGAGGGTGACTTCGCCAACATACTTCACTCTTATCATTTTGGCAAGAACAAGTGCAATCAACTTCCACATCTTGAACTAGCTCAAGGAGTCACAAACCCTCTTGTTGGTAAGACAAGGGACAAGGTAACTTAATGCTTTCATAGACATCATCTTGTGTGTGCATCACTCTATGTCTATGGATATCCTTGTTTGTTCCTTGTGGGACTAACCCGTGTAGGTATTGAAAGTGCAACTCACTCCAAAGGATTGCTCCAAATGATCTACATCAACATTGAGCATCCACATCTTCAACACCTACATGAAGTCATCGTCGACAAAACCCAAGGTTAGTTCATCCCTTTTAGGGGAGATCTCACATCTAGGGGGAGCTTTACTCTAGGAATTGAGCTAAAGCAACTCTAATGGTGTGAACACAACAATGCTTTATGTAAAAGTGGTAACCCCACTTGTGCTTAAACGATGAGTATGACCTATGATCAAATGTTCTCATTTGACTCCTAAGTCAATATACTCATATATAGATGACCTAGTCATCGCCAATTGCTTGATAGATGCTAGAATTGTTTGTGCATTCTTTGCCACATATTTCATTTGCCATTTTATTGTGTGAGCAAGTTGGTTGCATTATTTACTCATTCAAGGACATCCACTTGTTGTTTTGATTGATTGGTTTCCTTTTTTTTTGCCAAGTGGATGGACAAGAATGCCTAAGAACCTTCTCTAGATATCTATGCTCTTCTCGTCTCAAACTCTATTCATGCTACATCACAAAGTTTGATCAAGTCAGATTCGAACCACTCTGTGTGAGGAGCACTTGGAGTCCCTGATTTGTCATAGACTTAAATTTCCAAAACTTCTTTGTGCGTTTTGGTCTGACCGATTCATCCATTTTGGTCATACCGAGATCACTAAGTCGATCTAGGTTTTTCAATCTCGGTGCAACCGATTTGAACTTTTCGGTCACATCGAGTTGCGAATCGCTTGCGATTATGCATCTCGGTGCCACCGTGTTGTTCCACTCGGTCACACCGCCAGTGGTCAGCTATATATATCCTGGGCCAAAATTTGGAAAATTTTCGAACTCCTTCACGCCAGCACTGCTCCGCCTTCCTGGGTCTCCGGATCGTCCTCCTGCCGCTTGATTGCCTCCACCGCTTGGTCTCCCCGCCGTCAACGGGTATTTCCTCCACCGTTGCCGCCATAGCAAGTCCATCGCCGAACTAGGGTATGGACTTGATCTTTGTGCTACTCCTAACTCCGATTCCCTAGCACATTGTTTTGCCGTTAATCTTGCCACGATTGAGATCATCTTATCCACCGAAAACACTCCGTAGATTAGATGTGAATTGAGAATTTAGGGTTAGGTTTCATGAAAACCATCTCGGACCCACCGAGTTGTAGAACTCGATTCCACCGATTCGGCTAAGGCCATTGCACATGCGATTCTCGGTCTGACCGAGAATTGCAAATCAGTGTGACCAAGTTCAGGACTTTGTGAAACCCTAGCATCCTGATTGCCACTTATCAACCGTGACTCGGTCCGACCGAGTTCACTAGTTTAGGTTCCAACAGCTGCTTCTGTATCATCGAGTTTACAAATTGGTAGATCCGAAATGCTTTCGGTGGAAAACTAAAACTAAGTTTTGACTCATTCTTTTGCAAAAACCTCTGCAATTTGTGATGCTCATCCACTCTATCTCATCAATAATCTATTCATTGTGGTCACCGTCGAGATTGCATCATGTCGATCAGAGTGATAGTCGGAACAAGTCCGAGGAGCAAGTTCACTGAGTGAGGGCACTAGTCCCTCTAGCAGCTATGATGAAGGCGAGGAGCACTCCAAGCAACTTGCCAAAGGCTGCCACAAGGGCCAAGAAGAAGAGAACCTCAGATTCGAGGATGAGGACTATGTGGCTGATTAGGAAGAGGCCACTTCACGTAAGAAAGTTTTGAAAAGGAATATGGCACACATTGCAACTAAGCCAAGTCCAAGACCAAGAAGTCAAAGAAGAAGACAGCCCATGTCAAAGGCAAGGAAAGTTGCCACAGGAGAGACAATAGAGTTCACTCTTGAGCCCAAGGGAACAGGAGATGGGAAGAAGAGGAAAGAAAGGGTCAAGAAGACCACTGCCAGAGTTATTGTGAAGGCATCAATGATGAAAGAGGAAGAGGAAGAGGAAGAGGTTGCTGCACCAGCACCTAAAGCCCAGAAGCTCATGGGAGATGCTATAAGAACAGGGGCTGCTCCATCTAAGCCCAAAGAAGCTACCAAGCCAGCTGCTCCAAAACCCAAAACTGCACCCAAGAGAAGCACCAGAACATCCCAAAGAAGAGAGAAGAACAAGGCCCCAAAGTGCACTAAGTTGCTATGGAAGAAGATGATGAGTCACATGTGTTGAGAAAGTTGAAGCCAAAAATTCCAGATCACAATGATGCTCATCCAATGGGCCGAGAACATGAAAATCAGGAAGGACTCAGGATTGAGACTATGGAGAGAGTCAGATCCATATGCCACCAGGAGAAGGACTGCTGTGGATTATAGATTTCACACCAAGGAACAACAGGACTTCTATGACACAATCCTGCTTGACAAGAAGCCAATAGTGTGTGACATGAGATGGGTCAACTGGGAGTACATCAAGGAGAATGAGGAGCACTATCCTGGAGTTTATGATAATTTCAAGGCTTGTGGAGTTGATGAGTTTGTGGCTCAGAAGCTCACAAAGTGGAATGATGAGCTTATCATGCAGTTCTACTCCACAGCTCACTTCTACCCAGATGGAAGGATTATCTGGATGTCTGAAGGTACTAGGTACCAGTCAACAGTTGCAGAATGGGCTCAATTGATCAATGCTCCTGAAGAGTGAGGATGACTTGGATGTCTATGCCAAGAAGAAGAAGGATCACAACTCCATGGCTAGCATGTACAAGGAGATTCCTGATGCAGACCTTGAGACTCACCAATTTGGTTCAGTGAAACACTTGCTGTCAGGCCTGCCTACAATTAACTGGATCCTCAGGCACACTCTTCTACCCAAGTAAGGTGATCACAGAATGATCAGAGGACACTCCATCAACTTGCTGCATATATTTGATGTCCCGCAGAAGTTCAAGGTCATGATCTAATTGTGGAAACCATAAAGAGGACAGATGCAGATCAGAAGAGAAGTTGTGGGTATGCCCCACAGATTCAGGAGCTGATCAACTCCAAGATGGGCACTGGCACATATCTGCTGGATAAGGAGCACCTGCACATCTACCGAGACTTTGAGGACAACATTATTGTTATGAATGAAAATGAGCCATCTTCTGTGCAAGCACAAGCAAAGAGGGAGAAAGCAAAGATCGAAAGGCTGCAAAGATGCCAACCATGGATGAGGCATCTCAAGATCTTCTCAAGAGCAAGCAAGATTAGCTTGGCTACTTGATTGCCTCCACTCTAAGGATTGAGAAGGGATTGGCCACCCCGACTCAAAACCGTGAGAGCTTGGAGAGGATCATGGAGCGTAAGTTCTATGACTTGGATGTGAAGGTCATCGAGATCTGATCAGTTGTTGAGCAACTTCAGGATGACATGCAGGAGAGGAAGGGCAAGACTACTACCGATGCTTTTGCCAGAGTGCCCAGGGAGCGAGATCATGCTATGCCTGTACAGCATACACGTGAGCCACTTCATCTGCATCGGCTACATCTTCAGGCAACCAGCTCCAAAGCACCTACTCCACCAGCTCCATCCACATCAATTTGAAGTCTTCGGCCCAAGGAGCTATCTCTACACCACCACCAAGACCAAGCACGAGAGTTGATTTAGTGCTATGCATTTTCTATGAACTTTTGGTAACTTGTTGCCAAAGGGGAGAAAATTGTATAGATCATAGGCTTCGAGAGAGAGTGTTGCTTTTGTTCTCTCTTGTTTTGGTGGTTGAACTTTATTTGCTTGTTTGAGATACTTTATTTGCTTTTGTGAGATACTTGGATGATCATGTGTTTGATCATATGCTACCTTAATGCTTGTTGGATGACATTATCCTTTTATCTCTATATGATCATTCACTTTGCTTGGTGATGAGTGCATGTATTTAATTATTATCATTTTGAGCGCTTCCACCAAGATGTATGTGACATGGAAGAGTAACTCATGATCCCAACTCATTGTGCATTTGCAGTCCAAAGCAAATCTTAATCTATGCACACATTTAAGGGGAGCTCTTGCATTTCACATACTTCTCAAAGCGACAATGTTTTTAAATCTTATTATCATTTCTCGAAGCTTTGATCTATATGTTGTCATCAATTACCAAAAAGGGGGAGATTGAAAGTGCAACTATCCCTAGGTGGTTTTGGTAATTCCTAACAACATATAGCTCATTGAGCTAATGCTATTTCAAGATGAATATTTCAGGAAAGCTCAATGATTGGCATGGCATTGATGAGAAAAGTGGACCCCTCAAAATGCTAAGGAAAAAAGGATTGGCTCAAGCTCAAAGCTCAAGACTCTACATTTTCTATTTTAGTGATCCAAGATCACATTGAGTCTATAGGAAAAGCCAATACTATCAAGGAGGGATGAGGTGTTGCTTAATGGCCTACTTGCTCAAAATGCTTAGTGATATGCTCCAAAGCCCTCAAATACTTTCTCACATCCACATATGACCTAAACCAAAATTCAAACTCGGCCCCATTGATTCTTTCTATCCGGCGCCACCGAGTTCAGATGTCATAGCCACTGCCACAAACCCTAGGCAAATCGGTCTCAACGATAGGGTTCTCGGTCTCACCGAGATGGGATTGTAATCTCTCAGTTTCCCTTCATAACGTTTCGGTCCCACCGAGATTGCAATGTAAACTCTCTGTTTCCTTTTCGTAACATTTCGGTCTCACCGAAATGAGCGAACCGGTCCCACCGAGTTTACCTGACCAACTCTCTGGTTAGCTTATTACCAAAATCGGTCTCACCGAGTTTGTGTAATCGGTCTCACCGAGATTACGTTATGCCCCAACCCTAACCATATCGGTCCTACCGAGTTGCATTTCGGTCCCACCGAAATCCTAACGGTCACTAGATTTGCTGAATCGGTCCGACCGAGTTTCTCAATTCGGTCCCACTGAGTTTGGCAAGTTGTGTGTAACGGTTAGATTTTGAGTGGAGGCTATATATACCCCTCCACCTCCTCTTCATTCGTGGAGAGAGCCATAAGAATGAACCTACACTTCCAATACACATTTTTTGAGAGAGAACCACCTACAATTGTGATGAGGCCAAGATATTCCGTTCCTACCATTTGAATCTTGATCTCTAGCCTTCCCCAAGTTGCTTTCCACTCAAATCTTCTTTCCACCAAATCCAAATCCTATGAGAGAGAGTTGAGTGTTGGGGAGACTATCATTTGAAGCACAAGAGCAAGGAGTTCATCATCAACACACCATTTGGTACTTCTTGGAGAGTGGTGTCTCCTAGATTGGCTAGGTGTCACTTGGGAGCCTCCGACAAGATTGTGGAGTTGAACCAAGGAGTTTGTAAGGGCAAGGAGATCGCCTACTTCGTGAAGATCTATCGCTAGTGAGGCAAGTCCTTTGTGGGCGACAGCCTTGGTGGGATAGACAAGGTTGCTTCTTCGTGGACCCTTCGTGGGTGGAGCCCTCTGTGGACTCGCGCAACCGTTACCCTTCATGGGTTGAAGTCTCCATCAACGTGGAAGTACGATAGCACCACCTATCGGAACCACGACAAAAACATCCTTGTCTCCGATGCTTTGAATTCTCCAAACCCTTCCCTTTTCATTCTTGCAAGTTGCATGCTTTACTTTCCGCTGCTCATATACTCTTTGCATGCTTGCTTGAATTGTGTTAAGATTGCTTGACTTGTGCTAAGTTAGGTAAAATCTGCCAAAGACTAAAATTGGGAAAAAGTTAAGTTTTTATTTGGTCAAGTAGTCTAATCACCCCCCCCTCTAGACATACTTTCGATCCTACACAATGTTTATTAATTTTAATGCATGTTCATGACTATTGTCGCTCTCTAGCTGGTCGCTTCCCAGTCTTTTTCTAGCCTTCACTTGTACTAAGCGGGAATACTGCTTGTGCTTCCAATCCCTTAAACCCCAAATTTATTCCATATGAGTCCACCATACCTTCCTATATGCGGTATCTATCTGCCGTTCCAAGTAAATTTGTATGTGCCAAACTCTAAACCTTCAAATGAAATTCTGTTTTGTATGCTCGAATAGCTTATGTATCAACTAGGGATGTATGTATCTTCCATGCAAGGCGGGTTATTCTCAAGAGGCATGGACTCTGCTCCTCACTCACGAGAAAATGGCTGGTCACTGGGATGCCCAGTCCCATGCTCTAAGCAAATCAAATCAAAATAATTGCAAACAAAACACCCCAGGATTGTTGTTAGTTGGAGGCACCCGTTGTTTCGGACAAGCCATGGACCGATGTTTGTTGGTGGAGGGGGAGTATAAGCTTTACCATTCTATTTGGGAACCGCCTATAATGTGTGTAGCATGGAAGATATCGAGATCTCTCGGTTGTTATGTTGACAATGAAAGTATACCACTCAAAATATTATTTATCTCTATTTCAAAAATCGAGCTCACGGCACCTCTACAAATCCTGCTTCCCTCTGCGAAGGGCCTATCCATTTACTTTTATGTTGAGTCATCACCCTCTTATTAAAAAAGCACCCGGTTGGAGAGCATTTATGTCATTTGCATCCATCACTATTAATTTATATTGAGTATGACTATGACTTGATCTCTTTTACCATGAATTACAATGTTTAGTCAGTCCTTGATCTTTAAAGGCGCTCTGCATTTATGTTTTGCGGTCTCAGAAAGGGCTAGCGAGATCCATCTTGTTATATCATATTATGATTGTTTTGAGAAAGTGTTGTCATCCGAGATTTATTAATATTGCTCGCTAGTTGATTATGCCATTGATATGAGTAAACATGAGACCTAAGTGTTATCGTGAATATGGTTAGTCATAATCTTTGCTGAAAACTTGAATGCTGGCTTTACATATTTACAACAACAAGAGCAAACAGAGTTTGTAAAAGTTTTTCTTTATCACTTTCAGTTTATCAACTGAATTGCTTGAGGACAAGCAAAGGTTTAAGCTTGGGGGAGTTGATATGTCTCCGTCGTATCTACTTTTCCAAACACTTTTGCCCTTGTTTTGGACTCTAACTTGCATGATTTGAATGGAACTAACCGGACTGACGCTGTTTTCAGCAGAATTGCCATGGTGTTATTTTTGTGCAGAAACAAAAGTTGTCGGAATGACCTGAAACTTCACGGAGATTATTTTTGGAAATAATAAAAAATACTGGCCAAGGAATGAAGGCCAGGCGGCCCACACCCATTCCACGAGGGTGGGGGGCGCGCCTGCCCCCCTGGGCGCGCCCGCGTGCCTCGTGGGCCCCCTGGAGCTCCACCGACCTCAACTCCAACTCTATATATTCGTGTTCGGGGAGAAAAAAAATAGAGAGAAGGATTCATCGCGTTTTACTATATGGAGCCGCCGCCAAGTCCTAAACTCTCCCAGGAGGGCTGATCTGGAGTCCGTTCGGGGCTCCGGAGAGGGGAACCCGTCGCCATCGTCATCATCAACCATCCTCCATCACCAATTTCATGATGCTCACTGTCGTTCGTGAGTAATTCTATCGTAGGCTTGCTGGATGGTGATGGGTTGGATGAGATTTATCATGTAATCGAGTTAGATTTGTTAGGATTTGATCCCTAGTATCCACTATGTTCTGAGATTGATGTTGCTATGACTTTGCTATGCTTAATGCTTGTCACTAGGGCCTGAGTGCCATGATTTCAGATCTGAACCTATTATGTTTCCATGAATATATGTGAGTTCTTGATCCTATCTTGCAAGTCTATAGTCACCTACTATGTGTTATGATCCGCAACTCAAGTGACAATAATCGGGACCACTCCGGTGACGACCGTAGTTTGAGGAGTTCATGTATTCACTATATGTTAATGCTTTGGTCCGTACTCTATTAAAAGGAGGCCTTAATATCCCTTAGTTTCCAATGGGACCCCGCTGCCACGGGAGGGTAGGACAAAAGATGTCATGCAAGTTATTTTCCATAAGCACATATGACTATATTCGGAATACATGCCTACATTGCATTGATGAATTGGAGCTAGTTCTGTGTCACCCTATGTTATAACTGTTGCATGAATAATCCCATCAGGCATAATTCTCTATCACCGATCCAATGCCTACGAGCTTTTCACATATTGTTTTCCGATTATTTACTTTTCCGTTGTTACTGTTACCATCACTACAAAACCCAAAAATATTACTTTTCTCATCACATCAAGTTACTATCATACTACTTTGCTGCAGATACTAAGTTATCCAGGTGTAGTTGAATTGACAACTCAACTGCTAATACTTGAGAATATTCTTTGGCTCCCCTTGTGTCAAATCAATAAATTTGGGTTGAATACTCTACCCTTGAAAACTGTTGCGATCCCCTATATTTGTGGGTTATCAATGCTCAACGCTGGCACCAAATAACAATTATTCAGGTCTAATACTAATCCCGAAGGTAGATGTAGAGGTAGCGTGCCGACCGCAATCACATCGACTTTGGAACCATTTCCCACGCGCATCATCACCTCGTCCTTTGCCAATCTTCGCTTAATCTGTAGTCCCTGTTTCGAGTTGCAAATATTAGCAACAGAATCAGTATCAAATACCCAGGCACAGGTAAGAACAGTTCTTGCCCAGCCCGTAGCAGCCACGTAAAACTTGCAACAACAAAGTAGAGGACGTCTAACTTGTTTTTGCAGGGCATGTTTTGATGTGATATGTCAAGGAAATATGCCCTAGAGGCAATAATAAAGTTATTATTTATTTCCTTATATCATGATAAATGTTTATTATTCATGCTAGAATTGTATTAACCGGAAACATGATACATGTGTGAATACATAGACAAACAGAGTGTCACTAGTATGCCTCTACTTGACTAGCTCGTTGATCAAAGATGGTTATGTTTCCTAACCATAGACATGAGTTGTCATTTGATAAACGGGATCACATCATTAGGAGAATGATGTGATTCACTTGACCCATTCCATTAGCTTAGCACTTGATCGTTCAGTATGTTGTTATTGCTTTCTTCATGACTTGTACATGTTCCTATGACTATGAGATTATGCAAATCCCGAATACCGGAGGAACACTTTGTGTGCTAACAAACATCACAACGTAACTGGGTGACTATAAAGGTGCTCTACAGGTGTCTCCGAAGGTACTTGTTGAGTTGGCATATATCGAGATTAGGATTTGTCACTCCGATTGTGGGATAGGTATCTCTGGGCCCACTCGGGAGTGCACATCACTATAAGCCTTGCAAGCATTGTAACTAATGAGTTAGTTGCGGGATGATGTATTATGGAACGAGTAAAGAGACTTGCCAGTAATGAGATTGAACTAGGTATTGAGATACCGACGATCGAGTCTCGGGCAAGTAACATACTCATGACAAAGGGAACAACGTATGTTGTTATGTGGTTCGGCCGATTAAGATCTTCGTAGAATATGTAGGAGCCAATATGAGCATCCAGGTTCCGTTATTGGTTATTGACTGGAGACGTGTTTCGGTCATGTCTACATTGTTCTCGAACCCGTAGAGGGTCCTTGCAACTTAAAGTTCGGTGACAATCGGTATTATGAGTTTTAGTGTTTTGATGTACCAAGGTAGTTCGAGTCCGGATACGATCACGGACATGACGAGGAGTCTCAAAATGGTCGAGACATAAAGATCGATATATTGGACGACTATGTTTGGACACTGGAAGGGTTCCGGGAGGTTTCGGGCATATACCGGAGTACCGGGGGAGTTAATCGGGCCTCATGGGCCTTAGTGGGAGAAGAGGAGGGGCGGCCAGGGCAGCCGCACACCCCCTCCCCCTCTAGTCCGAATTGGACAAGGAGGGGGGGGGCGGTGCCCCCCTTTTTCCTTCTTTTCCTCTCTACCTTCCTTCCCTTCTCCCACTCCTACTTGGAAGGGGGGAGTCCTACTCTCGGTGGGAGTAGGACTCCTCATGGGGCGCGCCTAGGGAGGCCGGCCTCCTCCCCCTCCTCCAATCCTTTATATATGGGGAGGGGGCACCCCTTGGAGACACAACAATTGATCATTTATCTCTTAGCCGTGTGCGGTGCCCCCCTCCACCAAAATCCACCTCGATAATATCGTAGCGGTGCTTAAGCGAAGCCGTGCGTCGATAGCATCATCATCACCGTCATCACGCCGTCGTGCTGATGAAACTCTCCGGCGAAGCTCTGCTGGATCGGAGCTCGCGGGACGTCATCGAGTTGAACGTGTGCTGAACTCGAAGGTGCCATGCGTTCGGTACTTGGGTCGGTCGGATCATGAAGACGTATGACTACATCAACCGCGTTGTGCTAACGCTTCCGCTTTCGGTCTACAAGGGTACATGGACACACTCTCCCCTCTCATTGCAATGCATTACCATGATCCTGTGTGTGCGTAGGAATTTTTTTGAAATTACTACGTTCCCCAACAGTGGCATCCGAGCCAGGTTTTATGCGTAGATGTTGTATGCACGAGTAGAACACAAGTGAGTTGTGGGCGATACAAGTCATACTGCTTACCAACATGTCATACTTTGGTTCGGCGGTATTGTTGGATGAACCGGCCCGGACCGACATTACGCGTACGCTTACGCGAGACTGGTTTTACCGCCGTGCTTTCCACACAGGTGACTAGTGGGTGTCAGTTTCTCCAACTTTAGTTGAATCGAGTGTGGCTACGCTCGGTCCTTGAGAAGGTTAAAACATCACTAACTTGAAAAACTATCGTTGTGGTTTTGATGCGTAGGTCAGAACGGTTCTTGCTCAGCCCGTAGCAGCCACATAAAACTTGCAACAATAAAATAGAGGACGTCTAACTTGTTTTTGCAGGGCATGTTGTGATGTGATATGGTCAAGACATGATGCTATATTTTATTGTATGAGATGATCATGTTACGTAATCGAAGTTATCGGCAATCGGCGTGAGCCATATGGTTGTCGCTTTATTGTATGCAATGCAATCACCTGTAATTGCTTTACTTTATCACTAAGCGGTAGCGATAGTCGAGAAGCAATAGTTGGCTAGACGAGAACGCATCTATGATGGAGATCAAGATGTCGCTACGGTGACGATTTATGGTGATCATGATGGTGCTTCGAGATGGAGATCACAAGCACAAGATGATGATGGCCATATCATATCACTTGTATTGATTGCATGTGATGTTTATCTTTTATGCATCTTATTTTGCTTAGATCGATGGTAGCATTATAAGTTGATCTATTACTAAATTTCAAGGTACAAGTGTTCTCCCTGAGTATGCACCGTTGTGAAAGTTCGTCGTGCTGAGACACCACGTGATGATCGGGTGTCATAAGCTCTACGTTCACATACAACGGGTGCAAGCCAGTTTTGCACATGCAGAATACTCGGGTTAAACTTGACGAGCCTAGCATATGCAGATATGGCCTCAAACACCGGAGACCGAAGGTCGGCGTGACTCATATAGTAGATATGATCAACATAGTGATGTTCACCATTGAAAACTACTCCATCTCACGCGATGATTGGATATGGTTTAGTTGATATGGGTCACATGATCACTTAGATGATTAGAGGGATGTCTATCTAAGTGAGAGTTCTTTAATAATTTGATTAACTGAACTTTAATTTATCATGAACTTAGTACCTGATAGTATTTTGCATGTCTATGTTGTTGTAGATAGACGGCCCGTGTTGTTGTTTCGTTGAATTTTAATGCGTTCCTTGAGAAAGCAAAGTTGAAAGATGATGGTAGCAATTACACAGACTGGGTCCATAACTTGAGGATTATCCTCATTGTTGCACAGAAGAATTACATCCTGGAAGCACCGCTAGGTGCCAAACCCGCTGCAGGAGCAACACCAGATGTTATGAACGTCTGGCAGAGCAAAGGTGATGACTACTCGATAGTTCAGCGTGCCATGCTTTACGGCTTAGAACCGGGACTTCAACGACATTTTGAACGTCATGGAGCATATGAGATGTTCCAGGAGTTAAAGTTAATATTTCAAGCAAATTTTGGATTGAGAGATATGAAGTCTCCAATAAGTTCTCTACCTGCAAGATGGAGGAGAATAGTTCACAAGTGAGCATATACTCAGAATGTCTGGGTATAACAATCACTTAATTCAACTGGGAGTCAATCTTCCGGATGATAGTGTTATTGACAGAATTCTTCAATCACTGCCACCAAGCTACAAGAGCTTCGTGATGAACTATAACAAGCAAGGGATGGATAATACGATTCCCGAGCTCTTTGCAATGCTAAAGGTTGCGGAGGTCGAAATCAAGAAGGAGCATCAAGTGTTGATCGTCATCAAGACCACCAGTTTCAAGAAAAAGGGGCAAAGGGAAGAAGAAGGGGAACTTCAAGAAGAACGGCAAACAAGTTGCTG
Source organism: Aegilops bicornis (assembly GCA_021605145.1). Taxonomy (NCBI): domain Eukaryota; kingdom Viridiplantae; phylum Streptophyta; class Magnoliopsida; order Poales; family Poaceae; genus Aegilops; species Aegilops bicornis. The sequence continues at coordinate 555,604,106 of CM038671.1, read as the reverse complement.
TTCAGGAGAAGAAACTCAGGTCTGGACCCAAGCCTGAGACTGAGTGCTTCTAGTGCAAGCAGACTGGTCACTGGAAGCGGAACTGCCCCAAGTATTTGGCGGATAAGAAGGATGGCAAGGTGAACAAAGGTATATGTGATATACATGTTATTGATGTGTACCTTACTAATTCTCGCGGTAGCATCAAAACCACAATGATTTTTTGTCAAGTGTGTTGTTTTAACCTTCAACAAGGACCGGGCGTAGTTACACTCGATTCAACTAAAGTTGGAGAAACTGACACCCGCCAGTCAACTGTGTGCAAAGCACGTTGGTAGAACCAGTCTCGCGTAAGTGTACGCGTAATGTCGGTCCGGGCCGCTTCATCCAATAATACCGCCGAATGAAAGTATGACATGCTGGTAAGCAGTATGACTATTATCGCCCACAACTCTTTGTGTTATACTCGTGCATATAACATCTACGCATAGACCTGGCTCGGATGCCACTGTTGGGGAACGTAGTAATTTCAAAAAAAATCCTATGCACACGTACGATCCATCTAGGTGATGCATAGCAACGAGAGGGGAGAGTGATGTCCACGTACCCTCGTAGACCGAAAGCGGAAGCGTTATGACAACACGGTTGATGTAGTCGTACGTCTTCATGATTCGACCGATCCTAGCACCGAAAGTACGACACCTCCACGATCTGCACACGTTCAGCTCGGTGATGTCCCACGAACTCTAGATCCAGCTGAGGTCAAGGGAGAGTCGTCAGCACGACGACGTGATGACAGTGATGATGAAGTTACCGATGCGTGCTTCTTCTAAGCACTACAACGATATGACCGAGGTGGAAATCTGTGGAGGGGGGCACCGCACACGGCTAAACAATCAACTTGTGTGTCTTGGGGTGCCCCCTGCCCCCGTATATAAAGAAGCAAGAGGGAGGCCGACTGGCCCTCCTTGGCGCGCCCCCAAGAGGGGAGTCCTACTAGGCCTCCAAGTGCTAGTAGGTTTCCACCAAAAGGGGGAGAGGGGGAAGGAAGGAGAGGGAGAGGGAGAGGGAGAAGGAAAGGGGGCGCCGCCCCCTTCCTAGTCCAATTCGGACTCAAGGGGGAGAGTGCGCGCGGCCTGCCCTGGCCGCCCCTCTCTCTCTCTCTCCACTAAGGCCCATCGAGGCCCATTAGTTCCCCCAGGGGTTCCGATAACCCTCCGGCACTCCGATTTTATCTGAAACTTCTCCGAAACACTTCCGGTGTCTGAATATAGTCGTCCATCAATATTTATGTCTCGACCATTTCGAGACTCCTCGTCATGGTCGTGATCACATCCGGGACTCCAAACAACCTTCGGTACATCAAAACACATAAACTCATAATATCGATCGTCATCGAACGTTAAGCGTGCGGACCCTACGGGTTCGAGAACTATGTAGACATGACCGAGACTCATCTCCGGTCAATAACCAACAGCGGAACCTGGATGCTCATATTGGTTCCTACATATTCTACGAAGATCTTTATCGGTCAAACCGCATGTCGTGGTTCTAAGTCTGGCAGTAGAATGGGGGGTAGGTATGGAGAGGTAAGATCCTAGCTATGGAGTAGTTGTATACGTAAGATCTTTACGAAGTTCAGGCCCTTCTCGGAGGAAGTAACAGCCCCACGTCTCGGAGCCCGGAGGCGGTCGATCGTATTATATGCGTATGAGTTACAAGGGTGCGAACCCTTTACACGCGAGGAGGGGTGGCTTATATAGAGTTCACTGCACCCTCCAACCCTCGCTTATGCAGGGATTAAGGTACATTAAGATAGGGAGTTCTTGGTAACGTCCCACACAAAGTGCTATGATGACCATAAAGCCACTTAATGACCGACCGCTTATGCGTGCAGATCGACCGTAGATCTTCTGGCGGTCGAGTGGTTGGTCGATGGTCGAGTGTCTTCGGTCCGTCGAGTGGAATCCTTCCAGGTCGACTGAAAGGTGTTTTCTTCAAGAGATGTCCTTGGGGAGGGTATTTTGGACAGGTCCATGACCCTATCCTAGGTACATGACTTCATCAGTAGCCCCCGAATGGATCGAGGTTTGAGTGGGGAAGGAGTTGAGAACTCTTCCGACCCACTTTTCGTGCGATGAGCACGTCTGCTCTGGATCAATGAGCTTAGGTGACGGCTTCAACTTCTTTTCATCGCCTTGATCCATTCTTTATATCCCTCGAGTGTGTTTTTCGTACTTGGAGAACTCCGAATGATGTGACGGAGGAAATCTTCCGTCTGACGATTTGCCTGGTGGCGCGCTGGATTTAGCGGATTAATTTTCGGAACGAGCGGGCGGAGGAAGCCGCAGTAATCGGACGGGATAAGGCAGGACGCCTCGATCCCCGCGCCACCTTTTTTCGCCAAGTATCGCACGAGCGGGTTGCTATGGATTTGACAGATCGCCCGGGCCTACCGGTCGATACCACTGGAAGCAACCTCATATAAGGCCTCGGACGGGGGTTTTTGAACAGTGCAATCCCCTTTCCTCCTCCCTTCTCCAGATTCATCCGCCGCGTGCGATTCCACCTCTGCGCTGCTGCTCCGTGCACGTTTCACCGGTGACAATGGTGAAGGACAAGACGGCGGCTTTGGAGCAGGCGAAGAAGGTGACGGCGAAGGGAAGAGCGACCAATGGGGCGGATCCTCGTCGAGGGACGGCTTGTCGCAGAGGGCTGGATCTGTGGCGATCGGATCCGCTCGACGATCAGCCAGAAGGATCTCGACGACATGGCCAATGAGGGACAGATCCCCCATGGATCAGCGCGGCTCCCGGGGAAGGAGTGGGAGCCACAACCTCTGGAGGGTGAGTGTGTTCTCTTGGCCACCCATGTCGACCGCGGCTTTTCTGCCGCCTCACCCTTTCTTTCGGGATTTGAACTTCTTTGGGGCACAACTTCACCACTTCACTCCCAACGCCATCGTGTATCTCGCTGCTTTCGTGTCTTTGTGCGAGAATTTCTTGGGTTGCCGGCCTCATTGGGGTCTTTTCAAGCACATTTTCACTTGTCGCTCCAGACGGTGAAAAAGGCCAATTCGAGTGACGAGAGAACTCAAGTGATTCAGATGTGTGGGGGTCTTGGGGTTCAAATGAGAGGAAAAAGCTCTTTTCCAGCCATGATCTTACCCGAGTCAGTCAGTGGATGGCAGTCGACTTGGTTCTATCAGAAGGACCAGCCGACGCCAGTAAGGCGATCGGGACTCCCTCGTTTTTCCATGGACCGAGTGAGCAAGCCATCTTCTCTAAAGGTGATCCCGGAAGAGAGGGCGCAGGTGAAATTGTTGGTCGAACGAGTTGTCTAGCTCATCCGAGACGGGGTGACTGGCATGGATCTCCTGGAGGTCTTCCTTCAACGACGCATCCAGCCGCTTCAAGCCCGAGACCATCCGATGTGGTTGTACTCAAGACCGAGGACACCACTGGATCCACCCGAGGAGGTCGAGGATGCCATGCCGGAAAGATGTCTTGGGGGCATCACAGGAAATAAGGACAACCCTCGAGGGGCCGTGGAGGATCCCTCCACTCGACCCGATCCTCTGAAGTAGACAAGGTCCATTCCTCGCATCTTTGATTGTGATCCCGCTTTCTCCATCTTGTTTTCTTAAATCGGTCGATTGACTTTTGTCTTGTTTGTCGTCTTCCAGGACACCACCGAGATGTACTCGATGCCCAACGGGGCACAAAGACCAGTCAAGGAGGAGGAAGGGAGTGGAGGCGAAAGCCAGGAGGAATGGCAATCTGATGGTGAGGAGGACAAAGATGACGATAGCTCCGACGAAGAGGAGGAGGAGGAAGGGGAGGAAGAAGTCGACCCTCCTTGCATGGAAAGGCGATCCAAGCTCACCCATGACCCCGCGGTCGAGCGTGGCAAGGCTATCGCGCCTGTCGGGCAGTCGACGAAACGTCCTCGGACGACCTCTCCGGCGCCGACTGAAAAAGCGCCGAAGCAACCCCGAGCGACGCCATCAAAGCCGACGAAGGCTTTGCCCAAGATGAAGATGGCCATCCCCACCATTTCTGGGTACGGCAGAACTTGTGTTTTCTTGTTCAGCATGGACATACTTTTGGTCGACTTGTTGACTGATTAACTGATTTCTGAAATCTGCAGCGCTGCCACCTCCGAGACCTCAACGAGGAACGAAGACCAGGAGATGGAAGATGCTGTCACCTCTAACCTTGGTATGATCGTTGTAGTTTCGCTTTTGGTCGATTGGACTTCCGTTTTTAACTTTGAATCTTTCCTGTAGTCCCTCCTCATGTCATTGATCTCCCTGATGATGATGATGATGATGAGGCGCCTTTGAGGCGAAGGAGGACTAAGAAGGCGCCTGCTGGCAAGCCTGCTCAGGTTGCATCAGTGCCTGAGGCGCTGGTTCATGAGGGTGGCAGCATCACTCGGACTTCCGTGTCTTCGCTGTGCCCGACGAGTATCCGCCTTCATCGTCGATCGCTGATCCGCCCTCCTTTTCGCCACACACCTCGTCCCCAGAGGACCAAGTGGGTGCTCCTAAGGAAGCTATCGTCAAAGCGGGATCATGATGGAGCAAGTGAAGGTGGTCCGGAGGCTAGCCAGCGGCCTATGATGCCGCTCAGCTCTTGAGCAATGTCCAAAGTTAGTTGATCATCACCACTTGCTGTTAGGATATGCTACTGAAAAACTCTTCTTTACGAAGATCTTCGTGTCCCGAACACCCACCGGGTGTGTCGATTGAATTTTTGGACCGGTGGGGCACGCTGAGTGCACCCACCGGGTGTAGTCCCCGACACTATGGTGGACTGCTGGCAGTCGACCTAGTCTTTATACTTTGAATTTCTTTGTCAACTTCTTCACTCGGTCTGGTCGGACCATGTCGAATGGAATCTTGAAACCGGTGGGGGCACGCTGAGTGCACCCACTGGGTGTAGTCCCCGAGACTATGGTGGATCGGCGCATCGTAGTCCTAAGAGCTCTTTTTTTGGTTTGATCGAACCGAGTCGGTAGGACCAGTGGGGGCACGCTAAGTGCACCCACTGGGTGTAGTCCCCGAGGCTACTGTCGAATATTTTGATTCGGCCATAGTCTTAGAAACGCAATGATTTTTCTTAGTCACTCGGAAGTAACCTATCTTTGATGTCTGTCGATTGATTCCTCAAGAAATCCTGCGAGCTTGTGGCTCGCTATACTGAATTGAAAACAAAACAGATCCAGCTCAACCTTGACTTGAAGCTTGCTCAGAGAACTTACGTAAGGCAGAGACGAAGCAAAAGGTATGGCTGGTGAGAACTTGACGATCGTTTTGTCTTTCGCCCCTTCCTAATTCTGATCTCACTGTCATTTTGCAGACAAAATGGAGGAGGCTCTGAAGAAGAAGGATCATGAACTTGCCGAGGCGCAGAAAAAGGCTTTGGACAAAACCAAGCTCGCGGAAGAAAAGTTGTCTTCGCCGGAAAACTTGAAGAAGAGAACGCCAATCTGAAAGCTGCTCTCGACGCGGCTAACAAGGAGGTTAACCGACTAAAGAATGACAAGATAGCTCTGAGCGACAAGGCTGGCGAACTGGCGGGGAAGAGGAACGATCTGGAGGCTTATCTGGGAGGGCTCACCAAGAAGTTATTCCTCATGCTTGAAGGTAATTCCTCTTATCCGATTGACTTGTCATCACTGACTCATCATAGAACCATTAGCTTGAACTCGAGTTGTGTTTGCAGAATTCTGTCAGAACTTCGAGGAAGAGACTAGTCGAGTGGAGACAAGCACGGACCCCATTAACTCCCCGTGAAGGATGAAGCCGCCATGAATGTGCTCCGACCGAGTCTCGTGGTCGCTTGTGGTGGACTACCACCGATCAAGGTTGCGGTGTCGTGGATTGACTCGACACTCGCCCGTGAAACACTTCAAAATGACCTCGAAGTCTTTAATGACTCGGATCGAATGACGTTCCAAGTCGAGTGCAGGAATGGAAAAAGTCTTCGCCAGATGCGGTGCCGATGTTGCTCATTCCCGGTCCGCGTTCACCGCAAGGAGGCGCGAGAGGAAAAGTCGGCATCCATCAAAGTTGCCAATACCAAGAAGTACGACTTCCGATCTTTCATGGAGACTTTCATTGGTGCCGCCACCCGGATCCCGACGGGATCGACCTGACCAGTTCGTCAGACCTTCCAAATTCTCCGCACGAGGAGTAAAAAACTTCTATGATTCGTCTTAAATTTTCCTCGGAATGCCGAGTGATCTTGTAACCGATAAACTTTAACAGGCTTGATGCCTGGGTACTTCTGCATCCGGAGGATGTTATCCGAACTTTACTTATCGTCAAATATGCTTTCATTTGCCTTCGAGCGAACTTTGTTCTTCACTCGGAATATACTTCAGTGCTTGAAATGCAGCTCTGAGGTAAAAAAAAATCCGGTCCACCTACACTTCATTGTTCTTGCAGGTAGGGATGGAGCACGGATTGTACTTTCAGGAGCAGCTCACGGAGAAGGTAATAAATGACCTGCACCTCGTCGTCCTTGCGGATCGGGATGGAGCGCACGTTGTACTTGTGGCGCAGCTCCGAAGGAGAAGGTAACAGTCGACCTGCACCTCGTCGTCCTTGCGGATCGGGATGGAGTGCACGTTGTACTTGTGGTGCAGCTCTGAAGGAGAAGGTAACAGTCGACCTACACCTCGTCGTCCTTGCCGGTTGGAATGGATTTCGTACTTAGGCGAGTACTGGACTGCAGCTAAGCCTCCGAGTGGGAGGGTTGCTCTCCACTCGGTAGGATTTTCAGACACTTAGGTGAGTACTGGACTGCAGCTAAGCCCCCGAGTGGGAGGTTCGCTCTCCCACTCGGTGAGGATTTTCAGATACTTAGGCGAGTCTTGGACTGGCAGCTAAGCTCCCGAGTGGGAGGTTCGCTCTCCACTCGGTAGGATTTTTCAAACTTAGGCCCATGGACTCTTGCTAAGCCCCGAGTGGGAGGTTTGCTCTCCACTTGGTAGGATTTTTCAAACTTAGGCGTAGTCTTGGACTGCTAAGCCCCTGAGTGGGAGGTTTGCTCTCCACTCGGTAGGATTTTTAAAACTTAGGCAAGTACTGGACTGCAGCTAAGCCTCCGAGTGGGAGGATTTTTTGTGTCGGAGCTCTGAAGGGGAAGGCAACAGTCGACCTATACCTCGTCGCCCTTGCAAAGCGCACATTGTATTAAATACTTAGGCGAGTACTTGGACTGCAGCTAAGCCCCCGAGTGGGAGGCTGGCTCACCACTCGGTAGGATTTTCAGATACTTAGGCGAAACGGATTCGCAGCTAAGCCCCCGAGTGGAAGGCTGGCTCTCCACTCGGCAGGGATTTTTTTTACAAACTTAGGCAAAACGGGTTCACAGCTAAGACACCCACTGGGGGGAAATTTCTCATGTAAACAAAAAGTAATAACAATCACTGGGAAAATTATAACATTCTTGTCTTTGATAAACAAACTACAGAGGTACTTTTATTACATCTCACCCGAGTGAGTACTTAAGTGTAAAGGGGTGGAGCAGCTCCGCATTCCAAGCTCGAGGCTCATCAATCTGGCGATCGACGTTGTAAAGATGGTATGCTCCATTGTGGAGAACTCTGGTGACGATGAAGGGACCTTCCCAAGTGGGAGCGAGCTTATGTGGTTTCTATTGATCCACTCGGAGGACCAAGTCTCCTTCTTGAAAGGTTCGGCTCTTCACATTTCTAGCATGGAATCGATGCAAGTCCTGCTGATAGATGGTCGAGCGGATCAGGCCATCTCTCTCCTCTTCTAGGAGGTCGGCGCATCTTGCCGGGCTTGCTCCGCTTCATCTTCGAGAGTAGAGTTCAACTCGGGTGCATTGTGAAGCAGGTCACTTGCCAGTAACTACTTCAGCTCCATAGACCAGGAAAGAATGGAGTTCTCCCACGACCGATTAGGAGTGGTCCTCAATCCCCAAAGAACCGACGGAAGTTCGTCGACCCACGCCTCCGCTGCATGCTTGTGATCACGCATCACCGAGGTTTCAGTCCTTTGAGAATTAGGCCGTTTGCTCGCTCGCTTGTCCATTCGATCGGGGTGAGCAATCTGAAGCATAGTCGACTTCGCGTGCTCGAGAGTCGCAAAAGGCTTTGAACTTGTCGAATCAAGTTTGACCCATTGTCGTTGATGATGCTATGCGGAACTCCATATCCGAATATCAACTCTCCGATGAAACCGATAGAAGGCACGCATCAAGGTTCTTGATAGGTTTAGCTTCGATCCACTTCAGAACTTGTCGACTGCCACTAGCAAGTGAGTGAAGCCGCTTCTGCCAGTTCTCAGTGGTCCAATCATATCCAACCCCCAAACCGCGAAGGGCCAGATGAGTGGAATGGTCTTCAAGGCTGAGGCGGGTTTGTGTGACATATTGGAATAGAACTGACACCCTTCACACTTGTCGACTATTTCTTTTGCCATTTCATTTGCTTTTGTCCAGTAAAATCCCGCTCGGTATGCTTTAGCCACAATGGTCCGAGAGGACGCATGATGACCACAGGTCCCCGAGTGGATATCATCAAGAATTATCTGACCTTCTTACGGTGTTATGCGCCACAGTGCGACTCGGTCGCGCTTTCTCAGTATAACCGTCCCTTTGATCACAAAGAAGGCCTTGGATCGGCGGACGATCTGTCGAGCCTCTTCTTCATTCTCCAGGAGCTCTTTCCTTAGTATATACGCGATGTACGGCTAATCGTCAATGGGAGTGATGACCACGACTTCCATGACTAGGTCGACTACACTGGGACCTCAACTTCACCGGATCGGTGGCACTTTTGGCTGTGGGTCTTCTTCAAAGTGAAAGGATCCTCTTGAATTGACGCTGTGTGGATGTGCTCCAAAAACACATCACCGGGAATGGCTTCCCTCTTGGACCCTATTTTCGCCAAATCATCCAGCTTTTGATTTTTCAGTGGGTACATGATGAAGCTCTAACCCCTCAAACTTCTTCTCTAGCTTCCTCATTTGCATTGCAGTAAAGTCATCATGGCTGGACTTACGACATCCCACTCCTTCATCACCGATTAACCACTAGATCTAAGTCGCCATAAACCATGAGGCTGACAGACGAAAGTGAAATGGCCATATAAACCCATACAACACCGCTTCAGATTCTGCTTCATTGTTGGAAGAATCAAAGTGAATCTGGAGCACATATCTGAGCTTATCTCCTCGGGGAAACCAACACTACCCTCAAAGACTGGAACCATTCAGCATCTTGGAACCATCAAAGAACATGGTCCAGTGCTTCGAGTGAACTTGAGTCGGCAACAGCTGTTCAATCCACTCGGCGATGAAATCTGCTATTGGTTGGGACTTGATGGCTTTCTTTGCCTCAAACTTGATATCAAGGGGAAGGAGTTCAATCGCCCATTTCACCACTCGACCGGTTGCATCTCTGTTGTGCAGAATCTCTGACAATGGGGCATCGCTGACGACTGTAATGGAATGGTCAGAGAAGTAATGAGCAACCTTCTTCATGGTCATGTAAATCCCATAAACAAGCTTCTGGTAATGAGGGTATCTTTGCTTTGATGGGGTCAATACTTCAGAAAGATAATATACTGGGCGCTGAACTTTGAAGGCTTTTCCTTCTTCTTCCCGCTTGACCGTAAGTACTGTACTGACGAATTGTCCTGTGGATGCGATGTAAAGCAAAGAAAGGCTCTTTGCTCGATTGGGGCAGCAAGCACCGGCTGGATGGAGAGAAGAGTTTATAACTCTTCAAACGCTGCATCAGCTTCGGGAGTCCACTCGAACTTGTCTGACTTCTTCATCAGTCGGTAAAGAGGCAATGCCTTTTCACCGAGTGAGGGAGTCCCGGACTAGGGGGTGTCCGGACAGCCGGACTATCGTCACGGCCGGACTCCAATACTATGAAGATACAAGATTGAAGACTTCGTCCCGTGTCCGGATGGGACTTTCCTTGGCGTGGAAGGCAAGCTTGGCAATACGGATATGTAGATCTCCTACCATTTTAACCGACTTGTGTAACCCTAACCTATCCGGTGTCTATATAAACCAGAGGGTTTTTAGTCCATAGGACTAACAACTTCATCATCAACAATCATGCCATAGGCTAGCTTCTAGAGTTTAGCCTCCTTGATCTCGTGGTAGATCTACTCTTGTACTACCCATATCATCAATATTAATCAAGCAGGAGTAGGGTTTTACCTCCATCGAGAGGGCCCGAATGTAACACCCCAAAATTTTGGCCAAGTTTTCAATATTAAAATTTTTGCCACGAGTTTTAAATTTTATTTCTGTGGATTTTTTTAGAACTCTTCTTTTATTGCTAAGGAGTTTCATCTTTTTCCCAAGTGGGGCTTTCCAAATACATTGGACTTCTATACCAGCTCTTTATAACTTTTTCATAATCAGTGGATTTATTTATTAGATTATTTCATCCTGAGCTTTATTCATTAAAATGACTTGTTTTTAATTTTTGGAGCTCTTTTTGTTCTACAACCATTTGATAAACTTAACTAAAAATCCAACCAAAATTTGGAGATGTCATGTGATGTCTCTAGATCACTTTTGTGCAATAATATATTTCATTCATTGCATATTTTGAGTGCTTCACATGTTTTTCTTCTCTCGTCCGAAGTGGACAATTTTTCACTACAACCCTTTTTAAACTTTTGTTTCTAGCTTCCACCAAAATTATGGGATGTTAGTAGCATCATATTATTTCATTACATGTAAAGATCCAAGGATGTTCTTTGAAAATTTTGAGTGAATCAACCTCATTTTCATTCTGGTCCATCATGATGGTTTGTACAAAGCAACCCTAGTCTTACTTGCTCTCCTGCCCTTGATTCTTTCTCCTGCTTGTAGACCACCCTACTAAACCCCTAAGTCCAGGAGCATGCACTCTTTTGATCATTTTTAGTTCATGATATAATGCCATTTAAGTTCTGCCCAGAATTGAAGTTCTGCAAAACTTGCACTAGCAAGTTTGTGCTTTTCACCAACTAACCTCACCACCCCCTTGTGCATCCAAAGAGACACTGATCTGGAATAATTGGCCACTCCAAGAAATGTCTAGGTGCTTTTGGCATTTTGTCAAACACCCTGAGTGCACAGTCAAATTTGGCATGACTTCAAGTTTTCATGGTGAACTTGAGCCCCTGACCAATCCACCATGACTCTTTAGTCCCTTGCTAACCTTAGACTAGCCCTGTTATTGCCAAACTTCAACCGCATAACCTGTAGGCTGCCCCGGCATTTCGCCGAGCATGTCCGGGCATGCTGCGGGCGCGTCGAGCAAGGCGCGTTGGCACCCACGAGCCCGAGCCGCCCGCCACACGCTCAAGACTCAATCCGCCCCGTGACCGTCCCAGCCTAACACCGTGTTCCCCTGCACCGCCACACCAATTTCACCAACTCGGCACCTTTACAAAGCCATCGCCAGACGCTGGGCGGCTTAGTCAAGTGGACGCCAGGTCTGGGCCGTGTCGGCGCCGCTTAAGCCACCGGGCGCTACACCGCCTTCTCGAGCAAAGGCGTGCTCATCCACAACTTCGTCCTCTAAGCGCTGCCGCGTCACGCCGCCTCTAGCTACAGAACGGCGGTCGCCGGGCATCTTATCCACTGACGCCAGAAACCGACCTCCATCACCTATATAAGAGGTCCTCGAGCTCAAACTCCGCACGCAGGCAGCCTCACACCATCCCACTCGTGCCCCTTAGCCGCCAATTGAGAGGGAGGAGTCGTTTCTTCCTCTCCGCAACTTCACAGCCGCCACATCGCCCAGTGCCCCGACGGCACCTCCAGAGCCTCTCCTCTCCACTCTTTTCACCAGAGCTTCCTCCCTCCCGTGATCACATCCCCTACTCGATTTGATCGGGAACCACCGCCCAAAACCACTTTACCACCGAACTTTTCCTCCACATGGAGTTTCGCCACGCAAATCCCTCCACCTGGCTAACCTCAGAACCACCGGAGGATCACCCTCGAACCACGGATCCATCCTCGCCCTCAGCTTCCCACAAGGAATCATTGTCACGGGCGATTTGCCGCCGAGTCCCGGCTCGCCGAGATGAGGGAGAAGAAGGAAGGCGGACTAGTCAAACCTGACTAGTGGGCCACCTAGGACCCAATCGCCGCTGACTATGCACGGTCCACGCCGGAGTAAGTGGAAGGGTATTCTCAGATTACGCTTTTCGACGGTAATGCGTAATTATTCTAAACGCTTTTCTTCTCAGTATTTATTTAAATAATGTATTTTGACAAAACTTTGACCGGCTATAACTTTTTAAATACAACTCCAAATGAATTGATTCCTTTTCCTACCTCTCTCAAATATTGTCTAGTTTATTTTAAGATTTATTTGAAAAAATTTCAAAACATCTTTTTGTGTTGTTTTTATATTGTGTGTTAATTCAAATATATTCTTTTAAATAGGATTTTTGAAGATTTCAAGATGTTTTGATGCACCCTTTTCTTTCCATGACCCAAGGCAAGCATTCCAACCCTCGTGAATTTTTGTATGTGTTGTATATGCAGCACGTGGCAACACCACCCCAAAGATATACATGCGCTATTTTATGTGAGGATGTGATCCTATCTATGGTTGCATATAAATGAGTTTATGATAATAAGGTTGACATGATTTGTGATGGAAATCACCGTCATACGTCTTTCATGCATACCGTAAGGAAGAAGGAAGGACCTCTATCTTGGGTAGACACGGTCTTGTCCCTAATCCTCCGTCGAGACGGTCGTGTCCAGTATGGCATGAGGGGTATGTGGCGTGATGTTTTCCATCTGTTGTTTGAATTATATGCATTGCTATGCTAATCATGCAGGAACATTGCAACCTCCTGAGTCGACCGTAGATCGAGTCTTGTGCCAAGAACTCCCATACTAGCTTCAGATTACCACTGGCCCCTACACACATAGTAGGGTATGGTTCAAGAAGTTGTCAACCCTTTCCTAGCACACACCGCATGCAGAGGCCATGGTGGAAGATAATCGGAGGCATCCGTAGTCATGCCACCGGGTCCGGAGCATGGGTGTTTCTGCTGTAGCCAGCCGAAAGGGGTAGCTCCCCGCTTATGCTAGGTATAAATTTTGTGATCCCATGTTACGCCGAGGTTGTAGCCTCCCCACTTAGAGAGTTTCGCTTAACAAAAATGTGGGTGATTCCGCACATGTGAGTTAAGCCGGTGTGTGCAAGTTAGGTGTGTTTTCAACAAAAAGATCAGAGATTTGGAATTAGTCCCGATGGACTAAGGAACTGCTACTCGTGGGTAAAGAGTACACCCTCTGCAGAGATTAAACCTATTCAATAGCCGTGTCCATGGTTAAGGACTACAGTCCGATGGGTCAAGTGTCGATCTTAGTGTTGGTCTTCGGAGGTGAAACTATTAAATCAGAACCGATAGTGCAACTTGTGGCATGTAATAATAATGAGTATTGTTTTGTTGTGTACTAACCCGTGATATTCTTGGTATTATCGAACATCTCTGGATGGTTCTACCTCCGGGATATTCACTATGTGCATTTCTTTTAAAGCCCTTTATGTGGTGTCGCTCAGACGCCCGACTGTGGCATTTCTTTTAAAGCCCTTTATGTGGTGTCGCTCAGACGCCTGACTGTGGCATTTCTTTTAAAGCCCTTTATGTGGTGTCGCTCAGACGCCTGATTGTGGCATTTCTTTTAAAGCCCTTTATGTGGTGTCGCTCAGACGCCCGACTGTGGCATTTCTTTTAAAGCCCTTTATGTGGTGTCGCTCAGACGCCTGATCAGGCATTTCTTTTAAAGCCCTTTATGTGGTGTCGCCAGACGCCCGATCGTGGCATTTCTTTTTAAAGCCCTTTATGTGGTGTCGCTTAGACGCTCGACCGTGGCATTTCTTTTAAAGCCCTTTATGTGGTGTCGCCAGACGCCTGATCGTGGCATTTCTTTTAAAGCCCTTTATGTGGTGTCGTCAGCATGCCGATCATGCATGCTTGTTATTTATTACATAATCTTTTACTTCTATGGCAAAGGTATATTCATATATAACATGCTTACCGCATCGAGTTTTAATTATCTTTTGTGACCGACGCCATGAGCATAAAAAATATATTTCTCAAAGACATCATTGTCATATTATACTTGTGTTCATAATGTTTATGTAGTACATTCAAAGTACTCAATCGGCTTGTCCTGCTATTCTCTTGGCCAGATTTCATGCTCGGAGAGGAGCGACGTGATGACAGCCCCTAACCTAAGCTAACGGTGATAGCAGCCTCACAAGATAGGAGTTAACTCGTCACTGTTCCGTGGGAAATGGAGTCCCATGGACACCGACGATTCACAACCCGCTTCCGCCACCTACCACTAGAAACCATTTGTTGTACTCATAGGCCAAAATGGTCTTGTACTACATATGTTGTATTTTGCTCGGAATTTCAGATTAAGATGGTGCCTCATCGCCTAACAGCTTATCCTAGGGCTGATGAGCACAAGGGCCATTTTCCGGGAATTAATACTCGGAGAATCTCCGCCACACCGAACCTCGGGTAAAACATTGTGTCCCTTGTCTCTCGTTACCATCCGCCTAGACGCACAGCGATTCGGGACCCCTTTACCCGAGATCCGCCGGTTTTGACACCGACATTGGTGCTTTCATTGAGAGTTCCTCTGTCATCACCGATCGCCCGATGGCTCTTCGATCATCAACCACGACGCGTCCAGTGGTGAGACTTTTCTCCCGGACAGATCTTCGTGTTCGGGCGGTTTTGCATCAAGGGCCAATAACTCGCTGGCCATCCGAGCAGATCGAAGCTACGCCCGCCATCGTGTCAGATTTGGAAGTTTAAACTATACGGCCGATATCCGCGGGGACTTGATCTTCGACGGATTCAAGCCGCAGCCAAACATGCCAAGATCGCCTCGATGGGCATGATCTCGCTCAGAAATTAACAAGGCCTCGAGGCCGCATCAAGATCCGCTCCGACCCTTAATCCGGAGCCGGATTCCCGATCGAGGACGAGCAGTGGTTGGCCATCGCCTGGGGCTACAATCTCTACGACGATCAAGTCAACTCCATCCTCGTCCTGCGAAGACCTCGACCTGTGGTGCCGGACTCCTCTCCGGACTCCGAACCTTCGCGCCCGCCAATCAAATCCGATTGGGCGCACGTCATGGAGTTCACTGACGCGGACATCTTTCAAAGACTCGCCCTTTGGCGACATCCCGAATTCAATAAAGTCTCTCTCTTTATCCGGAGAGCTCTGGCCAGACCACGGTCAGAAGGTTGGGATACGGATGGCGAAGAAATTCAACTCCCACTCCACCACCCACTTCAGAGCCACTATCGAAAAGTTTACACGACGTGCTCGACTTCGACTCGAGACATCGATGGTATGAACGACAGCGATGTAGGAGACAACAATGAGCCAAAGACTTAGGATGCCGGACAACCACCTCATCACATGATGTATACATGGTGGATACACCTAAAGGAAATGAAGACGAGGAACAACGGACGCCACGAAGGATAAATCCTCGAAAAGCAGCCAAACGTAACGTAAACGCTAACAAAGTCCCGCCAACAAAGACCCAGCCATAAAGCAGGCGAACCGGTGGACAACGAACAAACTATCGAGCAATCGCTCGAACAAGACAACATGGATAAACAATCTGTCCCCGGCGAAGACAACAATCCGGACGATCCGACGCCGACAAACTATTGGAGTAAGACGACCTCTCCGTAAAAGGCTCGCTGCCATCATACAGTAGCCTAAAAAAGCAGGTATGAAGCTCAAAACAAATGTAAAGATGCACTTTAATCGATGGAGCAAAGTATTCAAGACTGGCAGACAAGCACGTATGACAAATGCCAAACAAAGAGCTACCCAAAAAGAAAGCTACTGCTCTGATTCGACGAGGAGGCCTTAGGAGCCCCCACAATCAAAGAAAGAAAAGCCACTTTGGCCGGGATGGAGCGACCTCAAGGCAAGAAGGAGCGTGCTTAACGGTGCCAAGACACAAGCCAATATGCGATCCACATAAGGATTCACATCAAAAGGATGGCCCAGCTTAGGTCCATCTATGGGCCAAGAAAGCATGCTCACAAAGCAATACAACACGCCAAAAATTCAAGATCACGGCACACCCAACATACAGGGCGCGCAGACACCCCTATGTTTCATCGATGAGGTGTCGGATCATGAATTTCAAATGGATTTAAACCCGTAAACATAGAGGCATATGACGGATTTTAACAATGTAATTCTCGAGTTCCGGATTGAGGATTACATCCTCCACATACACATGGCTCGAGGAGATGATCTCCACGCCATAAAATACTTACCCCTTTAAACTCAAAGGGCCAGCTCGGCATTGGCTTAAAAGCCTCCCGAAAATACCATTGGAAGCCGGGAAGAGCTCGAGGATGCATTTCGCAAATTTTCGGGAACTTATGTCCGCCCTCCGGATGCGTATTTATCTAAGTCACATAACTCAACAGCCCGGAGAGTCAGCCCGAAATTTCGGAACATGTTCTTTACGAAAAAGAACCAAATAGTCGATCGTTCGGACGCCAAGCCTTTAGCAGCTTTTCAAACACAACGTCCGAGACGTAATGGCTCGCCAGACACCTCGCCAAGAAAAGCCAAGAACAATGGCCGCATTAACAAGTTTCATGACCCGCTTTTATGCTGGAGAGGATAGTTGGCTCGCAAGATGCGCACCAAATGACCCAAGTACATCCGAAATCAGGGATGGAAATGGGAAACCACGACGCAACAAGGACCAGCGCCGGATTAAAAGAAACAGTCCAAAGAGCACGGCAGTCAACGCCGGATTCAAAAGCTCACGGCAGAACAACAAAAAACTGCCCCTTAAGGACAATAGCGATGAGCTATCAAACTTCAACAAAATCCTGGACAAGGTATGTCAAATACACAAGACTTCGAGGCTCGCTAACCATACCCACCGAAACTGTTGTCTTCAAACAGTCCGCAGATCAACGTCAACACAAGGGGCTCGACACACCAAGTGAAGATGACGACGAGCACCACAAGCAGAGCCCCGGAAAACAAAAGACTTTCCCACAAGAGGTCAAAATTGTAAACTCACTTCACGCGGATCAAAGGAAAACCGAGCGGCGCCACTAAAAGGCGCTACGCACACCGGGTTCTCAAAAACCAATCACCTTCGACCATCGTGACTATTCAAATATCCGAATGCAGGATGGACTGCCTCGATATTGGATCCTATCATCAACGGATTCCAATTTACACGAAGTCCTCATGGATGGCGGCAAAGGACATAAACCCGATATATCAGACACAATCCGCAGGATGGGGATAAACCCAACCAAAATTCGCCGTAGCAACACCTCCTTTAAAGGAGTAATGCCAGGCCTATATGCCCATTGTACGGGCTCCATAATGCTTGAAGTTGTGTTCGGTTCATCCGGCAACTTCCGTCGCGAAAGGTTACTCTTCCATATCGCCTCGTTTAAAAGCAGCCATCAAGCGCTTATTGGGACGCCTTGGCTTACCGCTTTTAACGCAATACCGCGACTATGCATCTCTAACACTTAAAATGCCCGGTCCACGCCGCATCATCTCGTTAAAAGGAAGTATTATGTTACTCGAGCACGGAAAAAGCCGGAGACTGCCTTTCGACAGCCACAAATTTATCCGGCAAAGAACCCGAATTGGTCATTCACTCTGGACACGGGCTAGACGAAGTTCTAAGGGTTACTGCAAAGACACACCCCCATACGAGGGCTGCATGCATGTATAATAAGAGACAATAAAGCTCAACTTTACCCACTTCTTCTAACAATACTTTGTCTATTTACTATTTATGTACACATTACGCACGCATTCTTTTTTTCAAAAAAACTAAGTTCCTCTCTTTACGTATGAACAATGTGCTACACCTGTCCGTGATACTGGCTGCACAACGGAGACACAAAGCGCAGACGCAGAGGGACCTGCTCCAAGGATTCTTTTCAGATTAAGACCTCGCAGAAACCTTTTTTACTGTCTCTTGTTGATATACATCCCCGGTTCCTTACTATAACCGAGGAGGAGGCTGGTGTTTTGGCATTGACCGCATCGTAATTTTTTGTGTGTACTGGACATCAGGGCTTAGGGCATTATTCTGCCCATTTTCATAAAGACCGAATACCTTAGGGAGTATTCGGCGCCTCGAGTTAGGACTTATATGCATCAGCTCGAATCATGTCTTTGGTCAAATGTTGGGTTGTTCGGCTCCTGCGTTTTGCTGCCTTACGCCCGCTTTTCACGCTAACGCGCACTGTGGGGAACTCTCTACGATTGTGCCCGGTTCGCCGGGCGAAAGCACCTCGCTGGAGAAAGCCGAAACTGACCTGTCATGATATAGCGAGAGACTGGTCAACCACTCGATGACTTACAGGTGAATGTTTAGGATTCCTCCGCATTAACGAAGGACCGGTTTTGGTCAGCACACACGCACCCCTAAATGCGGGCGGTAGTCGAAGCCCCTAGGGGCTATATCGTAGCCCCACTCTCGAACTCCCACGGCTAAGTGAAAGTGATAAAGCATTATAGTCCGTTGCTGGTTTGCTACGCTTATCACCTCCTTAACAGACCAAGACGTTGGATTAAAGTGTGAAAAAGCGCCTTTTTTAAACACCCCGCGACTCGTAGGCGTGGGGGGCTGAAGCCAAGGATCTGCATCTTTCGTGTTATATACACATATACATAAACGGGTCAAGACAGGAGTAGTTTACTACTTGAACGCACAAGTATAAAAAGCTCTTATATTATAATCAAACATTGTTTTCACAGATCATACATGTCATCTAAAACAAAATATCCTTCGAGCATCGCGGCTCTATTAAACGAAAGCGCCTTGTGAGACTTCTTCAATGTAGTGCTCGGCAGGTATTCGCCTGCCCCAATCTTGGGATGCAACATCGGTGGCCTTCATCTCGCCCAAGATGTCTTGACACGGCAAGGGCCATCCGCGGCTCCTCAATACACGCCGATCACTCATCTTCGCCGACACGCTGCACCGCCGCCAAGGAACTGCTGCACTAATCCAAAATAGCTCTTCGGCTGGGGCCCGCCCGGCCACAAGTGGGTCAGGACATGCTTCATGGCAAAGCCGGACAACCGATTCAGCTTGGCCCATTCGGCCAACCGATCGGTCAGCGGCAGAGGACGATCCGGACTATGGAATTGAGACCAATATAGCTCTTCCCTTCTGTGACCCTTTTCCGCCTCGGAAGTGCTCAATCGCATCCAGAAGCGCCGCCGCCAAGTCCAGATAAGCATCCTCCGAACTCCACAACTTATCCAATTGAGCATACTTTGATCCGTGGTATTTTTCCGCAGCGTAGAACGGGTTTTCCAGCCGCAATTGCCCTGGCCCGACTCAGCCTCCTTGGCAGCTCTCAACGCCGCTTGGGCACTCTTGGATTCAGCGGCGGCCTTTTTAAGCCCTCTTGTTCCGCTTACGTTCTTCTTCAAGAACCTCGCAGCGATCGGTAGTATTCTTTAACTTTTGGCCATATTGGCCATTTCCTCCTTGTTTCGGGCAAGTGAGCAGCCCTGCTCGCTTCTAGCTCTCCGGCTGCCTTTTAAAGCAGCCAGATTACCAATTCGGCTGCTTTTTGCTCTCATGAGTTCCGCCTCAAAGCACTTCCACTCAAGAGCTGCACCACTGCTGCTAACCATACGAATAGTAAGACATAAAGGCTGTCGGCCCCTTACTGTGTGTCCGTGATAGAAGTCGTGATACCTTGTGACTCGTCGAACCGCTTATTGACCAGCGGATGTCCGTGATTCGCTTCGCCAAGTCAGCCGCATTAGTTCGGCATATTCATCATCCGGCTGGCCTCCTCGGACGCCCGCCACCTGTTTAAGATCGGGCGATTTGTTATAGTTGAGACTTTGATCTCGCACGCTGTCAATTTTGGACAACATACCGAGTCTCGTGGGCTACTATCTATATTGTAGCGCATTTTATATGCATAATCGTCCGAAGGTACGCCATTTTTACGCATCTCAAACCCCGCCAAGAAGCTTCAAGGCTTCATGCAATCCGCTTCTCCGCTGGATGCAACTCTTTCAATCACTGCATCCATTAGAGCACGGTGATCCTCGAAATAGCCGCCACCCGAAAGCAGATCCTTCACTCCTCCGACCGCACACCACCGGCATCGGACCTTCCGGCCTCACGCCGGGACTTGGGGAACCTCCGCGATGACACCTCCGGCTCGCCTGGCTTCACATGAGGGTGCGGCGAGTGGAGGCGCTTTCGCTCTCCATCACCTCCCAAGAAGATCCCCCAAAGACGAAGCTCACGAGAAGGGCCGAGGTCCGAACTACAAGGTACAATTTCGGGTTATCTTCATAAATAAATACAGTGGATGTTCCTTATTTACAAGACCCCTTCTTTTTAACTTACGGCTCATTGAGGGCTGATCCCCTGGGGAAATAATGCGGCTGGGTTACTTCCCGCGCACGGACTCTTTTCCAAGATCCCTTTCCCTTTTTGAGGCCTTTGACCTCGGATCTTAAAGCGGTCCTCTTCTCTCCTCGAGAGGCGGGACTCTTAATCCCTCCTTCCTCGATGGCCTTCTTCATAAAAGCAGTTGCTTTCCCGCTCCCCCCTTCGCCTTCTTTAAAAAGCGCGACCTTCAACATCTTGGTCAAAGATAGGATCCGGCATGGTCTCCGGGAGGAGCCGACACCTTATCAACTTTGCCTCTGGCTATCCATTCCTGTTCAAAAACAGCTCCTTTAAAGGGCACATATATGAAATAAATGAAGGAATAGCTTTGTCCGTTACAGTGACTACTTACTTGAGTATCCGGGCGATTGCAGCTTAGTCCTCGTGATCTTCGGTCAAATCCGACACTTCTCTTGTGATCCGAAGAACAGCTTTATACATCTCCATGGGCGCCGTGCCCATAAAATTTTGGAGAGCTCGTGGTCCCTCCGGATTAAATTACCACAAGCGGAGGGCGACGCTTGCAGGCGTAAGGCCGGATCACCATAACTCCGCGCCATCGCAACCAGATTGATTCCTCTTTCCCGGAGGTCGAATCTGACACGCTCGCGCAGGGGAACGCCCTTGGACGGCCCCGCCGAGCCCCTTGTTGATCCATGATGCCACCACCGTGGTGGACCCGAGCGAAGGCAGGGAGCGCCACCATTTGGTGCCCCGGGAGCGGTGATATAAAACCACCCCGCTGCCACAAATCAAGCTCCTCTTGAAAAGAGCCTCGCCATAGAGCATCGGCACATTTGCTTATGACCGCCCCTCCGCACTCGCTTTGTTGCCCTCGATCATCCTTGGCTCCACCTTGAAGGTCTTGAGCCACAATCCAAAATGGGGGTAATATGGAGGAAGGCCTCACATACAACAATGAATGACGACATATGGAGGATGGACTCCGGATTCAAGTCATGGAAATCAAGCCCATAATAAAACATGAGCCCCCGCACAAAGGGATCCGGCTGGAGGCCTAAACCTCAAGGAAGTGGGACATGAACATCACGCTCTCGCCGGCTCAGAGTGGAATGACCTGCCTTGGAGCAGCAGCCTATGCAGATCTCGCCAGCTTAGGTACTGGCGCGCAGCTTTAGCACATCTTCTTACGTGATGCAGGAAGACACCCATCGGCTGTTGGTCGGATCCGGACATCGCCGAAAGTCCGGGCGCTGAATCTGAAGCTTTGTGTGTTGGAACTCAAGCCGAGGTGAACTCGATGGAGGGTGTAAAAAGAAGAGGGCCTTGGTCTCATTATAAAGAGGTTGAATACCAAGAGCCCACCCCTGTGGTCGATTAGGACTCGCCCGACATACAGAGGCAGGACAGGGGCCCGGTTGGGTTACCCACGACCGTATTGATGAGAATCTTTAATAAGGGAGCATGATCTATGCTTCGATAAGACGTGCTAAGGAAACCGCCTCGCTAAACACGCCGAGGTGGAACAAAGAAAACGATTCATATAAAGGCCCGGCCGTGGTGTGATGTCACGCTGAATACTTCAGCAGAGATCTGTGCAAAAAATTATTCTCTTTACGGTGTTATGTGGAACTTGTTTTGCAGAGTCGACACTATCCTTGTGTTCAAAACCTTCTATGAAGTATTCGGAGGAGGAACCCGCCTTTGCAATGCCGAAAAGACAATATGCGCCGGACTCATCGTCATTGAAGCCGTGTTCAGGGGCTACCGAGGGAGTCCCGGACTAGGAGTGTCCGGACAGCCGGACTATCGCCACGGGCCGGATTCCAAGACTATGAAGATACAAAGATTGAAGACTTCGCTCGTGTCCTGGATGGGGCTTTCCTTGGCGTGGAAGGCAAGCTTGGCAACACGGATATGTAGATCTCCTACCATTGTAACCGACTCTATGTAACCCTAACCTATCCTGGTGTCTATATAAACCGGAGGGTTTTTAGTCCATAGGACGAACAACTTCATCATCAACAATCATGCCATAGGCTAGCTTCTAGGGTTTAGCCTCCTTGATCTCGTGGTAGATCTACTCTTGTACTACCCATATCATCAATATTAATCAAGTAGGAGTAGGGTTTTACCTCCATCGAGAGGGCCCGAACCTGGGTAAAAACATTGTGTCCCTTGTCTCCTATTACCATCCGCCTAGACGCACAGTTCGGGACCCCCTACCCGAGATGCGCCGGTTTTGACACCGACACCGAGACGAGAGATGAATCGACTTAAAGCGGCCAAGCATCCAGTAAGCTTCTGGACATCGTGCACACGCACAGGGCGTTTCATTCGGAGTATAGTGCCAACTTTTTCTGGTTGGCGTACGATTCCTCGCTCGAAACGAGAAAACCGAGTAACTTTCTCGCCAGAACTCCGAATGTGCACTTTGATGGATTAAGCTTGATATCATACCTCCCGAGATTGGCAAATGTTTCAGCAAGGTCACCAACAGGTCGGAACCTTCCGTGGACTCTGACCACAATATCATCCATGTATGCTTCCACATTCCGACTGATTTGAGTGAGCAAACACTTCTGAATCATCCTCATGAACGTGGCTCCGGCATTCTTGAGGCCGAATGGCATGGTGACATAACAAAAACACCCGAATGGAGTGATGAAAGCTGTTTTGATCTCGTTGGGTCCATACAGTCGGATCTGATGGTAACCGGAATAGGCGTCTAAGAAAGACAATCGCCACATCCCGCAGTCGAGTCGACTATTTGGTCGATGCGGGGGAGAGGAAAATGATCTTTCGGGCAGGCCCGATTGATATGTTTGAAGTCGATGCACATGCTAAGTGATTTGTCCTTCTTAGGGACCATGACAACATTGGCGAGCCACTGGTAGTGGTAAATCTCTCGGATAAACTCTGCTGCTAAGAGCCGAGCCACCTCGCCAATGGCCTTTTCTTTCCGGATGGCGGACCGTCGAAAATGTTCTTTGACAGGTTTAACTTTTGAGTCGATTTGTAGACGATGCTCAGCCTAGTCCTCAGGAACACCCAAAGATGTCAAGAAGCTTCCATGCAAAGATGTCCCAGTTCTCACGGAGGAACTGGATGAGCGCTTCTTCCTATTTGGAGTCGAGTGTTGTTGAGATGTGAGTCGGAGCAGCATTGGGGTTAGTCGGGTGAATATGAATCGGTTTCGTCTCCCCGGACGACTGAAATGCTGACTCCGTGGCGGGCTTCTTGGCTCACAACAAATCACTCGGGTCTGCAGTTTTCTGGTACTCTTGCAGCTCTACCACTGCCATCTGAGCATCAGCGATCTTAGAGCCTTTCTGAAAATACTCTTCTGCTTTCTTCCGATTGCCAGTGACAGTGATCACACCTTTTGGGGCCTCGCATCTTCGCTTGAGGTATACATAACATGGTCGAAGCCATGAAACACGCATATTCCGCCTCCCCTGCAATAGCGTGATAAGCGCCTGAAATCCACGACCTCAAAGGTCAACTTTTCCTTACGAAAATTCTTGTAATCACCAAAACCACATCGAGAGCAATTTGGCCGAGTGACTCAGCCTTCTTTCCGTGAATGACTCCATGGAAGCTCATGTTGTCAGTGCCGAGTCCGGACATCGAAAATGCCCATCCCTTTCAACGCCTCTCATACAAAGATGTTCAAAGCCAATCGCCACCATCCATCAAAACCTTAGTTAGTCGAGTGCCTTCGATGACCGGATCGACCATCAAAGCTTGCCTCCTGTGGTGGCTATGTGTGTCGGGTGATCGACCGTCAAACGTGATGGCGGTCTGTGACCATTTCAGATAACTGGGTGTCGCCGGAGCGACCATGTTCACTTCCCGGTTGATAACTTTCAGTCGACTTTTGCTTTCAACGTCAGCAAAAATCATCAGGGTGGAATTGACCTGGGGGTACCCACCGTCACTATCTTCCTTGTCCTCAACTTTGTCCGACTCCTTCTCCTTATCCTTGGGCTGCTTCCCCTGGAACTGTTGAATAGAGAGCCGACACTGTCGAGTGGTATGCTTTGGGTAAATGAGTTTACCCTCTTCCTCTTTCTTCGTGTGAATGTGGCATGGTAAGTCCAATACATCATTTCCATCTTGGTCTTTCACCTTCTTGGGGTTCCAAGGTCCCTTGGATTTCCCCTTGAACTTTCCTGGAGTCACGGCCAAGGCTTCTCCAGAGCAGCCTGGCTCGGCTTTCCGCTTCGCTTCCGATCGGAGTTCCCTCCCCGGTTTCATTAGCGGCTGACTTGTACTTGCCACTCCGAGCCGATCCTCTTCTTCACCATTGGCGTACTTGGTGGCAATCTCCATCATTCGACTCGGGTCATGTCTCCGGTCCCAATCAATTTCAAACTTAATTCTCTGTTCTTAACACCTTCCTTGAAGGCATAGATCGCTCGATGATCGATACATTCTATAATCAGGTGATGCAAGGTGATCCATCTCTGGATGTAATCCTCGTAGTTTCTTTCGACTTCGACACACACGATCGCAACTCTGTCAACCCTGCTGGCCGCTTACAAGTTCCTTCAAATGTCTCGACAAACACTCGGGCAAGATCTTCCCAAGTGTAAATGTCATTGGGTGCTAATCGATTCAACCATGTTCGCCGAGCCCTCCAACATAAGAGGCAGGTGTTTCATGGCCACTTCACCATTGCCGCCGCTAATCAATAGCCACTCGGTAGTCCTCAAGCCAAGTATCCGCTTGGACTCACCGATGAACTTATCGACTTCCAATACCGCCAACCTAAAGTTGGGAGGAATCACCACGGCCACGATGGCTCTGCTAAAACACTGTCCCGAGACGTGTACTCTGCTGGCGGGCACATTGGCTATGGCCTTCTCGGTGAGCTCGTTCGCCGACCAAGCCTTTGAACGATGATGGATCTCGTGATCGAGCCTGGTTCCCTAGGGTCGATCGAATCCTTCGCCCAACACCTTTGTCAAGGCGTCTGTCATCTTGGTTGTCGAGGCGATATGACCCACCCCTTGGGGAGGAGGGCACTCGACATCGATCATCACGATCGAATCGGTCCTCATATCGATCATGCCGGCCTCCATGTCCCTCACGCCTCGGGGCGATCTTGGGCTATGAGTCGATCGGATCAGTATTAGCGCCGACGGATCTGCTAGGAATCCTATTCGCGATCATGATACAGCTGAATTTTGATCTCCGCTGCGGAGTAAATCTCGATCTGTAGTAAGCCTCTCGCCAAATTCCTCGAATCGAGAAGGCTAAATGGACTTTGCTATACGGGCTGCAGCTGCTAGATTCTGAATTGGAGTTCGCATACCTGAGTCGGTTGTGGAAAGAGTTGACGCCGACCGACGATGGGACCCGTTGTTGCGCTGTTTCGTCGAGAAAGCACTCGCTGAGATTTTCCACCGAAAAGTGCGCCAGCCAAGTTGGCCAAACGCAAGATCTTCTAAGGCACGGGCCTCGGGTTTCTCCAACGATAGGAGCGTGAAAGCGCATCCATGTTCCGCGGCGAAGATCCTCTCTCTGCGGCGAAGTGAGGGGCTCGGGTTCATACTCTTCGTGAACTCAAGGCCGCTCGCTTCGCCAACGCCTCCGTCGGCGCGGGGGAAACCAGGAGGACTACGTGGTCCGTCGACCATCAGAACCTCCGCCGCTAGATCACTGCTATCGCACTCGGATGCAGTCTCTGCGGAGCCAGTCGACAGGTCGAACAGGCTGTAGAGAGATTCGTCGGGCTCGATTGCCGCGACTTGGGGAGTGGCCGACTGGCGGTCCACCGCGTGCCTCACCCACCGTTGAAGCCTCGACCGACCGGAGCACTTGCGCCGGCGAGAGATCGGGAGGAGGACGACACGAGAGCCGACCGATACTTGGTCGACGGCCGGCTGCAGGAGAGGACGCCACGGACGCGCTGCGAAAGTGCGCGTTCTCATGATCGGGAGAGGCCGACGCCGAAAGTGGAGCCTCCTGCAACCAAGCGGAGTCGTCGGGCGATGAACGTGAGCTGCCGAGACGGATCTCGCGGCCCTCAACCAAAACTCCACCAAAACCATGATGAATGGGATCGAAAAAACTGCAACTTCTCCAACAAGTCGCTAAGACACCTGCCCCAGTGGGCGCCAAGCTGTCGTGGGTTCTAAGTCCTGACAAGAGAATGGGGGGTAGGTATGGAGAGGCAAGATCCTAGCTATGGAGTAGTTGTATACGCAAGATCTTTACTGAGTTTAGGCCCTTCTCGAGGAAGTAACAGCCCTCGTCTCGGAGCCCAGAGGCGGTCGACTGTATTATATGCGTATGAGTTACAAGGGTGCGAACCCTTTACACTGAGGAGGGGGGTGGCTTATATAGAGTTTGCGAGACCCCTCCAGCCCTCAGTAATGCAGGGATTAAGGTACATTAAGATAGGGAGGCCCACATAAAGTGCTATGATGACCATAAAGCCACTTAATGACCGACTGCTTATGCAAGGTGATCGAGTAGATCTTCTGGCGGTCGAGTGGTTGGCTGATGGTCGAGTGTCTTCAGGTCCGTTGAGTGGAATCCTTCTAGGTCGACTGAAAGGTGTTTTCTTCAAGAGATGTCCTTGGGGGGGTATTTTGGACAGGTCCATGACCCTATCCTAGGTACATGACTTCATCACCGCATAACAACATATGTTGTTCCCTTTGTCAACGGTATGTTACTTGCCTGAGATTCGATCGTCGATATCTCAATACCTAGTTCAATCTCGTTACCGGCAAGTCTCTTTACTCGTTCAGTAATGTATCATCCCATAACTAACTCATTAGTCACATTGCTTGCAGGGCTTATAGTGATGTGCATTACCGAGAGGGCCCAGAGATACCTCTCCGACAATCGGAGTGACAAATCCTAATCTCGATCTATGCCAACTCAACAAAACACCATCGAGACACTTGTAGAGCATCTTTATAATCACCTAGTTACGTTGCCAGGACGTTTCATAGCACACTAAGTGTTCCTTCGGTATTCGGGAGTTGCATAATCTCATAGTCATAGGAACATGTATATGTCATGAAGAAAGCAATAGCAACAAACTAACCGATCAAGTGCTAAGCTAACAGAATGGGTCAATCACATCATTCTCTAATGATGTGATCCCGTTAATCAAATGACAACTGATGTCTATGGCTAGGAAACTTAACCATCTTTGATTCAACGAGCTAGTCAAGTAGAGGCATACTAGTGACACTCTGTTAGTCTATGTATTCACATATGTACTAAGTTTCTGGTTAATACAATTCTAGCATGAATAATAAACATTTATCATGATATAAGGAGATATAAATAACAACTTTATTATTGCCTCTAGGGCTTATTTCCTTCACCCTATGCCATGTTCTTTGTTAGTGTTTCAAAACATATTATGTCCCTACTCTCCTTTCTCTATCTAAAATATCCAGTATGTCGTCCTTGTGGTCACATCACCGAAAAAGTCTGTGAGAGATGTTATAAAAAAATAGTGATTATTTATTGCGAATTTCATCAGCATTCAAATACAGAGAAAACTACAGGTTTCTGATACGTCTCCAACGTATCTACTTTACCAATCTCTTTTGCCCTTGTTTTGGACTAACTTGCATGGTTTGAATGGAACTAACCCGGACTGACGTTGTTTTCAGCAGAATTGCCATGGTGTTATTTTTGTGCAGAATAAAAAGTTCTCGGAATGACCTAAAAATCAACGGAGATTATTTTTGGAATTAGTAAAAAATATTGGCGAAAGAATCAGCAGCAGGGGCCCACACCCTAGCCACAAGGGTGGGGGACGCGCCCTCCGACCTTGTGGGCCCCCTGGACCTCCACCGACCTCAACTCCAACTCCATATATTCACTTTCGGGGAGAAAAATCCAAGAGAATGATTCATCGCGTTTTACGACACGAGCCACCGCCAAGCCCCCCTGTTCTTCCTTAGGAGGGTAGATCCGGAGTCCGTTCGGGCTTCAGAGAGGGAATCCACGCCATCGTCATCATCAACCATCCTCCATCACCAATTGCATGATGCTCACCGCCGTGTTTGAGTAATTCCATTGTAGGCTTGCTGGACCGTGATGGGTTGGATGAGATTTACCATGTAATCGAGTTAGTTTTGTTAGGGTTTGATCCTAGTATCCACTATGTTCTAAGATTTATGTTGCTATGACTTTGCTATGCTTAATGCTTGTCACTAGGGCTCGAGTGCCATGAACTCAGATCTGAACCCTTTATGTTTTCATGAGCATATTTGTGTTCTTGATACGATATTGCAAGTTATAGTCACCAACTACATGTTATGATCCGGCAACCCTAGAGTAACAATAGTCGGGGCCACTCCTAGTGATGACCGTAGTTTGAGGAGTTCATGTATTCAATAAGTGCTAATGCTTTGGTCCGGTACTCTATTAAAAGGAGGCCCTAATATCCCTTAGTTTCAATAGGACCTCGCTGCCACGGAGGGTAGGACAAAAAATGTCATGCAAGTTCTTTTCCGTAAGCACGTATGACTATATTCGGAATACATGCCTACATTATATTGATGAACTGGAGCTAGTTCTGTGTCACTGATACGTCTCCAATATATCTATAATTTTTTATTGCTCCATGCTATTATATATTCTGTTTTGGATGTTTAATGGCCTTATTTATACACTTATATATTATTTTTGGGACTAACCTATTAACCCAAGGCCCAGTGCAAATTGTTGTTTTTTGCCTATTTCAGTGTTCCGCAGAAAAAGAATATCAAACGGAGTCCAAATGGAATGAAATCTTCGGGAGCGTGATTTTTGGAACAAACATGATCCAGAGAACTAGGAGTGGACGTCAAGCAATCAACGAGGAGGCCACGAGGCAGGGGGCGCGCCCTCCACCCTCGTGGGCCCCTCGTGGCTCCACCGACCTACTTCTTCCTCCTATATATACCCACGTACCCCGAAACCATTGAGGAGCACCACGAAAACCTAATTCCACCGCCGCAACCTTTTGTATCCTTGAGATCCCATCTTGGGTCCTTTTCCGGTGCTCCGCCGGAGGGGGCATCGATCACGGAGGGCTTCTACATCAACACCATAGCCTCTCCGATGATGTGTGAGTAGTTTACCACAGACCTTCGGGTCCATAGTTATTAGCTAGATGGCTTCTTCTCTCTCTCTT
The DNA here is from genome assembly GCA_021605145.1 of Aegilops bicornis. Lineage (NCBI taxonomy): Eukaryota > Viridiplantae > Streptophyta > Magnoliopsida > Poales > Poaceae > Aegilops > Aegilops bicornis. The sequence goes on along the minus strand of CM038671.1, from coordinate 555,574,515 downwards.
TGGATCTCAATACAAAGTTCTCCTCGATCTTCTTGGTGATCTATTCGATGTAACTCTTTTTGCGGTGTGTTTGTCGAGATCCGATGAATTGTGGGTTTATGATCACGATTATCTATGAACAATATTTGAATCTTCTCCTAATTCTTTTATGTATGATTGGTTATCTTTGCAAGTCTCTTCCAATTATCAGTTTGGTTTGGCCTACTAGATTGATCTTTCTTGCAATGGGAGAAGTGCTTAGCTGTGGGTTCAATCATGCGGTGCTCAATCCCAAGGATGCGATGACGGAAACGACACATATTGTATTATTGCCATCGAGGATAAAAAGATGGGGTTTATATCATATTGCTTGAGTTTATCCCTCTACATCATGTCATCTTACCTAATGTGTTACTCTGTTCTTATGAACTTAATACTCTAGATGCAATGCTAGATAGCGGTCGATGTGTGGAGTAATAGTAGTAGATGCAGGCAAGAGTCGGTCTACTTGTCACGGACGTGATGCCTATATACATGATCATGCCTAGATATTCTCATAATTATGCACTTTTCTATCAATTGCTTGATGATAATTTGTTCACCCACCGTAATACTTATGCTATCTTGAGAGAAGCCACTAGTGAAACCTATGGCCCCTGGGTCTATGTTCCATCATATAAGTTTCCAATCTATTTTTACTTTGCAATCTTTATCATAAAAATACCAAAAATATTATCATCTCTATCAGATCTCACTTTTGCAAGTGGTCGTGAAGGGATTGACAACCCCTTTATCGTGTTGGTTGCAAGGTTCTTATTTGTTTGTGTAGGTACGAGGGACTTGCTTGTGTCCTCCAACTGGATTGATACCTTGGTTCTCAAAAACTGAGGGGAATACTTACGCTACTTTGCTGCATCACCCTTTCCTCTTCAAGGGAAAAACCAACGCATGCTCAAGAGGTAGCAAGAAGGATTTCTGGTGCCGTTGCCGGGGAGGTGTGCACCAAGTAAAGTCAAGATTTGATTTCCCGTCAATGAGCCATTTCTGGCGCCGTTGCCGGGGAGGCTTACACCAAGACAAGTCAAGATTTGATCTCCCGACAACGAGCCATTTCTGGCACCGTTGCCGGGGAGCTGTGCACCAAGTCAAGTCAAGATTTGATTTCCCATAAATGTGCCATTTCTGGCGCCGTTGCCGGGGAGTCTACGCACAAGTCAAGACATACAAAGTACCCATCACAAACTCTTATCCCCCGCATTACATTATTTGCCATTTGCCTCTCGTTTTCCTCTCCCCCACTTCACCCTTACCGATTTATTCGCCCTCTCTTTCCGTTCGCCTCTTTTTTGCTTGCTTATTGTTGTCTGTTTGCCCTAATGGCTCTGCCTAAAAACGTTGATCCTTACTGTTGGGGATATTACTACTGGGCATAAACCGGCCAGGAGAGGCCGGGTTAACTTCATCAGTAGTTCATCGTACCTGTAGCCCATGAAGATAGACGGTGACTTGTATAAAGGCTCGTGTAGCCCGTAACCGCTTTAAGGCATGTAGACATAAACCGCATTAATATGTAACTTGTATTGTAAGGTAGAAAGAGCAGAGACCAGGCCGACACGCTTATGAGCCGCCTCGAGTTCTTCTAAACCGACAGCGCCAACCCATGTATATAAGGGACGACCGGCGGTTCGTGGACAAGACAACAACTCGAGACTCGAGCAAAGCGTGATTCGCTCCTCGGTCATCGAAACCCCATCAATTCCATCACAACTGGACGTAGGCTTTTACCTTCATCGTAAGGGGCCGAACTAGTATAAAACTCTCTTGCGTCCCTTGTCCGCTTCAACCCCTTCAAGCTAACCCATAGCGATGGCTCCACGACTAAGTCCTTTCATGAGGACATCTGCCATGACAAATCACGACAGTTGGCGCCCAGCGTGGGGCTATTGCACGATGGTTTCAAGTTCTTAGAGGGCAGCTTCGAAGGACTCAAGGGTTGTTAATTGTGGGGCCGGATGACCAAGAGTCGTCGCATCAAGCTCTACATCGACGATGCAGGATGGGGCCCCGAGGCCGGCTCAATCGAGTACGGGTACCGGGTACCCTTTGGTGGCATACATGTTTTCATTGGTAAGATCGGTGAAGCGGGCCTTGAGCCGGACATCTGCACCGACATCGTCGAAATGGCTCAGCGTGCGAGATCTGCCCGGATCAAGCCTGTCATGAAGCGTGCCTTTGTGGGAGTCATCCATGGAGGGGAATCTGAGGATAGATCGGAATCTGGTGGTGAAACCATCGTTTATTCCGGCGACGAGTCATCGACTGGAGAGACCGAGTCACTATATCAGTTACAAGATGGCCGGATTGGGGGCTGCTCCGATGGCGACAGTATTCCGAACCCCTGTGATCTGCCAAACTGGGTTGCGATCTTTATGGCCGGTACGCAACCAGCGCTTCACTCTTCGGGACAAAGCGGTGGTGATCTCCGGATCAAGAGCGGCAGCGGCGGTAGGCGGAGGCCCTATCGCGACCTTATTTCGTGTTCTATCCGATTTATTTGACGCATTGGCAACATTGATGGTGGAGGTTAACCCGGCGGATCAGGAAGCACACAATGCGAAAATTCCGAAGGTGAAAGATCAGATCACCCAGGCCAAGGCCGATTTGGCAGCTGGGGATGGCCATAGAGCGGGCCGCTTTGGATGCACAGGCTTACCGGCTTATGCTGGATCAGAGTGCGTCGAATGAAGTCCTGAAAAGGAGGCACCGATCTCGTTTGCCGCTGGTTTATGACGCTAGGAACCTCTTTAACACCCTAGGGCGGGGGGGACAAGTAATCACGGCAGTAAACCGGGCGGAGGCACCTGGGGCAGGGGTGCCGGTTCAGCCACGTTTGGTGGATCCGCCTCATCAGAACAACATTGTAGCGCCACATGTCCCAACACCACCGGGTCATTACTCTAACCTGATGGACAACATTGTTGCTGCCGCTTCACGACTGGCGGCCATCCCGATCGAAGGTGATTCTCCGGCGGCGGTCGAGACGCGTCGGGTTAAGGAGCTTCTTCAGACGGCCCTGGTTCAGCAGGAGGCTTATTCATATAGCCGCGATCGGATTCATTCCACTCCCCGTCCAAGCCGGAGTTACAGCAGGCATATGGATGAACCGGCAGTGTCAAACAATGCGCGGAACCGTGAACCGCCCCGTGGCGATAACCCGGTGGGTGGTGCCGGTGATGCTCAGGAGGTGGTGGACCGGGCTCGGGCACGCAGAGAGGCCGAGTTAGCGGCAGAACACGAGGCTCACCTGCTTACTCCGGTTCGTCCAACCACATCGATGGAGCCAGGAGTTACCTCTAGTTCTTTGGGGGTGCCGTGTCTCGTTCCAGCGTTGTGCAACGTGCGCCTGCCCAAGGATTTCAAAGGCCCGCGTAAGGTGCCGAATTGCACTGCCGATTTATCCCCTGAGACATGGGTCAAAAGCTATGAGATGGCCATGGAGATGCTGGATGTGGATGATGCGGCATGTGCGAAATACTTCACCATGATGCTTGAAGGGACGGCCCGCACTTGGCTAAAGAGCTTACCAGCTAATTCTATCAGGTCATGGGCCGAGTTGAGAGCCCGGTTTATCCAGAATTTCAAGGATACATGTAAGCAGCCTATGTCGATTGTGGACTTAGCTGCTTGTGTCCAGGAGGAAGGGGAGTCAACAACCCGTTGGGTGCGCCAAGTCTCGGAAATTTTGCATTCATCGGACCGCATCAATGCTGATACCACAGTTCTGACATTGGAAGGAAATTGCCGGTTTGAACCCCTAAAGTTGAAATTGGGACGGCTCAAACGCCATTGTAATGACATGGGAACCCTCATGGCTGCTCTGGTGAAGTATGCCGACTCTGATAGTACCAAGGATCCCGAGTCTGATGATGATAAGGCAGGGAAGGGAAAAAGGAGCTAACGCTAAGCAAAGAAAGACCACAACCCGGCGGGTCATGGAAACGGCGGCAAATGTAAAGCGGATCACAACTTGGACTTTGTGGCTAATACCAACACGCAGGACAAGGGCCAGCGGCGTAAGGGTAAACCGCGCCAGTGTGGTGGAGCACTAAGCCCTAACCCGGACCGCCTATCTTATCTGTTGAACCAGCCTTGCCCAAAACATGGGACGAAGGAGATTCCGTCCACGCACCTCTGGAAAGATTGCTACATCATGCAAGAATTCAAAAATTCTAATTGCTCCGGTATGATAATGGGCCGTGGCGGTTCGAACCCAGGTCTCATGGGCCGGGTTATGGTGGAGGAAATTCCGGTTCAGGCTTCCATGGTAATCAGGGTGGACATAACAATCAAGGTAATCAGGCAACCAAGGTGGTTACAATCATCGTGGCAATCAAGAAGAAGAATAGCAATCGGGTTACCAGAGCAACCCGGCGGTTAAATAGTGGGCGATATCATGTCTTCACCACTAGCTTAGACAAGCGTGACCAAAAGCTTCATAAGAGGGCGGTGAACTCCGTTGAACAATGGCGCTTCATTATTTGCGTTGGTCTGAGCAGCCAATCGTATGGAGTAGAGAAGATCATCCACCCCGGGTTGATAATCCGGGTCATCTGGCACTAGTGGTGGCACCTCAAGTGGGAGGTTATAAGTTCACTAAGGTACTCATGGATGGAGGGAGTAGTATTGATACGTCCATTTTGCATCATGCTTTTATATCAATATTTATCGCATTATGGGCTGTTATTTCACATTATGTCACAATACTTATGGTTATTCTCTTTTATTTTACAAGGTTTACATGAAGAGGGACAATGCCGGCAGCTGGAATTCTGGGCTGGAAAAGGAGCAAATATTGGAGACCTATTCTACACAACTCCAAAAGTCCTAAAACTCCACGGAGTATCTTAAAATAAATAAAGAAAAATCATCGCCAAAGACATGTGCTGGGGGGCCCACACCGCTCACGAGGGTGGGGGCCGCCCCCACCTAGGCGCACCCCTACCTCGTGGCCCCCGGTGGCTCTCCGATGCCCATCTTCTCCTATATGAAGTCTTTCACAAGAAAAAATAAGAAGCAACCTTTCGATCGAGACTCCACCGCCACGAGGCGGAACCTTGGCGGAACCAATCTAGGGCTCTGGCAGAGCTGTTTCGCCGGGGACACTTCCCTCCGGGAGGGGGAAATCATCGTCATCATCATCACCAACGCTCCTCTCATTGGGAGAGGGCAATCTCCATCAACATCTTCACCAGCACCTTCTCCTCTCAAAACCCTAGTTCATCTCTAGTATCCAATTCTTGTCTCCAAGTCCGAGATTGGTGCTAGTAGGTTGCTAGTAGTGTTGATTACTCCATGTAGTTGATGCTAGTTGGTTTATTTGGTGGAAGATCATATGTTCAGATCCTTTATGCATATTATTACCCCTCTGATTATGAACATGAATATGCTTTGTGAGTAGTTACGCTTTGTTCGAGGACAAGGGAGGAGTCTTGCTATTAGTAGTCATGTGAATTTGGTATTCGCTTGATATTTTGATGAGATGTATGTTGTCTAGCCTCTAGTGGTGTTATGTGAACGTCGACTACATAACACTTCACCATTATTTGGGCCTAGAGGAAGGCATTGGGAAGTAATAAGTAGATGATGGGTTGCTAGAGTGATGTAAGCTTAAACCCTAGTTTATGCGTTGCTTCATAAGGGGCTGATTTGGATCCATATGTTTCATGCTATGGTTAGGTCTACCTTAATACTTTTGTTGTAGTTGCCGATGCTTGCAATAGAGGTTAATCATAAGTGGGATGCTTGTTCAAGTAAGAACAACACCCAAGCACCCGTCCACCCACATATCAGATTATCAAAGTACCGAACGCGAATCATATGAACGTGATGAAGACTAGCTTGACGATATTCCCATGTGTCCTCGGGAGCGCTTTTCCTATTATAAGAGTTTGTCCAGGCTTGTCCTTTGCTACAAAAAGGATTGGTCCACCTTGCTGCACTTTATTTACTCTTGTTACTTGTTGCTCGTTACAATTTATCTTATTACAAAACTATCTGTTACCACTTATTTCAAAGATTTCTGCAGAGAATACCTTGCTGAAAACCGCTTATCATTTCCTTACGCTCCTCGTTGGGTTTGACACTCTTACTTATCGAAAGGACTACGATAGATCCCCTATACTTGTGGGTCATCAAGACTCTTTTCCGGCGCCGCTGTCGGAGTGTAAGCGCCTTTGGTAGGTGGAATTTGGTAAGGAAAAAATTATATAGTGTGCTGAAATTTACTGTCCCTTGTTACTATGGAAAGTAATTCTCTGAGGGGCTTGTTCGGGGTATCTTCACCCCGTCCAGTAGAGCAAAGAGTTGCTCCTCAACCTACTAAACCTATTGAAAATGAAACTCCTTTTGAATTTCCTTCGGGTATGATGGAAAAACTGCTAGCTAACCCTTTTACAGGAGATGGAACAAAGCATCCCGATGAGCACTTAATATATGTGGATGAAGTTTGTGGATTATTTAAGCTTGCGAGGTATACCCGATAGCGTTACTAAGAAGAAGGTCTTCCCTTTATCTTTGAAGGGAGACGCATTGACATGGTATAGTCTATGTGATAATACGAGATCATGGAACTATAAAAGATTGAAATTGGAATTTCATCAAAAGTATTACCCTATGCATCTTGTTCACCGTGATCGCAATTATATATATACTTTTTGGCCTCGCAAAGGAGACAGCATCGCTCAAGCTTGGGGGAGGCTTAAATCAATGTTATATTCATGCCCCAATCATGAGTTCCCAAGAGAAATAATTATTCAAAGTTTTTATGCTCGGCTTTCTGATAACAACCGCACCATGCTCGATACTTCTTGTCTTTGGCTCTTTTATGATGAAGACTATTGAATTCAGATGGAATTTATTGGATAGAATTAAATGCAACTCTGAAGATTGGGACCTCGGCGAAGGTAAGGAGTCAGGTATGATACTTAAGTTTGATTGTGTTAAATCTTTCATGGATACCGATATTTTCCGTAAGTTTGGCACTAAATATGGACTTGACTCTGAGATAGTAGCTTTTTTTCTGTGAATCTTTTGCAACTTATGTTGATCTCCCCAAGGAGAAGTGGTTTAAATATCATCCTCCCATAGAAGTAAAAGTAGCTGAACCTATTAAAGTTGAAGAAAAGGCTGTCACTTATAATGATCCTATTGTTCCCACTTCTTATGTTGAGAAACCACCTTTCCCTGTTAGAATAAAGGATCATGCTAAAGCTTCAACTGGAGTTCGTAAAAGCAATATTAGAACTTATACACCTCCTGAGCAAGTCAAAGTAGAACCTAATATTGCTATTGTTAAAGATCTCTTGTCTAATAATATTGATGGGCATGTTATTCAGTTCAATGGTGAAACTGCTAGAATTGCTAAATCTTGTGCTAAAGATAAACATACACCTGTGGTAGGCGTGCACATTATTTACTGTTAAAATAGGAGATCATTGTTATCATGGCTTATGTGATATGGGTGCTAGTGCTAGTGTTATACCTTATGATTTATATAAAGAAATTAAGCATGAAATTGCACCTGCTAAGTTAGAAGAAATTGATGTCACAATTAAACTTGCCAATAGAGATACTATTTCGCAAGTGGGAATTGTTAGATATGTTGAAGTTCTGTGTGGGAAAACCAAATATCCTGCTGATTTTCTTGCTCTTAGTTCTCCACAAGATAGCTTTTGTCCCATTATATTTGGTAGACCCTTCTTGAATACTGTTAATGCTAAGATAGATTGCGAAAAGAATGTTGTTACTATTGGCTTGGATGATATGATTCATGAGTTTAATTTCTCTAAATTTAGTAAACAACATCGTGAGGAAGAATTATCTAGTAAGGATGAAATCATTGGTCTTGCTTCTATTGCCGTACCTCCTAGTGATCCTTTAGAACACTATTTGCTAGACCATGAAAATGATATGTTCATGAATGAAAGAAGGGAAATAGATGAAGTATTCTTTAAACAGAACCTATTACGCAACACAATTTGCCTGTTGAAATCCTAGGGATCCCCTCCACCCAAGGTTGATCCCGTGTTTGAGCTTAAACCAAGGTTCTGATAATCTTGAATATGCTTATCTTGATGAGAAGAAAATATATCCTGTTATCATTAGCGCTTAACCTTTCAGAGCATGAAGAAGAAAGATTATTGAAAACTCAAGAAGCACCATGCCGCTTATTGGATATACTCTTGATGATCTTAAGGGCATTAGTCCCACTCTATGTCAACATTAAATAAATTTGGAAGCTGATGCCTAACCAGTTCGTGATCCTCAACGACGCTTGAATCCTAAAATGAAAGAAGTGGTAAGAAAAGAAATACTCAAGCTTCGGAGGCGGTATAATTTATCCGTTGCTAATAGTCGGTGGGTAAATCCTGTCCATTGTGTCCCTAAGAAGGGAGGTATTACTATTGTCCCTAATGATAAAGATGAATTGATCCATAAAGAATTATCACAGGTTATAGGATGGTAATTGATTTCCATAAAATTAAATAAAGCTACTAAGAAAGATCATTACCCCTTACCTTTTATTGATCAAATGCTAGAAAGATTATGCAAACATACACATTATTGCTTTCTAGATGGTTATTCTGGTTTCTCTCAAATACTGTGGTCGGCTAAAGATCAATCAAAGACTACTTTTACTTGTCCTTTTGGTACTTTTTGCTTATAGACGATGCCTTTTGGTTTATGTAATGCACTTGCTACCTTTCAATGATGCATGATGGCTATATTCTCTGATTTTTGTGAAAAAATTTGTGAGGTTTTCATGGACGATTTTTCCGTCTATGGTTCCTCTTTTGATGATTGCTTGAGCAATCTTGATCGAGTTTTGCAGAGATGTGAAGAAACTAATCTTGTCCTGAATTGGGAAAAGTGCCACTTTATGGTTAATGAAGGTATTGTCTTGGGGCACAAAGTTTCTGAAAGAGGTATTGAAGTTGACAAAGCCAAGGTTGATGCTATTGAAAAGATGCCATGTCCCAAGGACATCAAAGGTATAAGAAGTTTCCTTGGTCACGCCGGATTTTATAGGAGGTTCATTAAGGACTTCTCAGAAATTTCTCGGCCTCGACTAATTTATTACAAAAAGATGTACCATTTGTCTTTGATGATGATTGTGTAGAAGCATTTGAAATACTTAAGAAAGCATTAGTCTCTTGCACCTGTTGTTCGCCACACGATTGGAATTTACCCTTTGAAATTATGTGTGATGCTAGTGATTATGTCAGAGGTGCTGTTCTAGGGCAAAGAGTTGATAATAAATTAAATGTTATCCATTATGCTAGTAAGACTCTAGACAATGCTCAAAGAAATTATGCTACTACCGAAAAGGAACTTTTAGCGATTGTCTTTGCTTGTGATAAATTCAGACCCTATATTGTTGATTCTAAAGTAACTATTCACACTGATCATGTTGCTATTAAATATCTTATGGAAAAGAAAGATGCAAAACCTAGACTTATTAGATGGGTTCTCTTGCTGCAAGAATTTGATTTGCATATTGTTGATAGAAAAGGAGCTGAGAACCCCGCTATGTATAACTTATCTAGGTTAGAGAATGTTCTTGATGACTCACTACCTATTGATGATAGCTTTCCGATGAACAATTAAATGTCATAAGCACTTCTCATAGCACTCCATGGTATGCTGATTATGCTAATTATATTGTTGCTAAATTTATACCACCTAGCTTCACATACCAACAAAAGAAAAAGTTTTTCTATGATTTGCGACATTACTTTTGGGATGACCCACATTTTTATAAAGAAGGAGTAGATGGTGTTATTAGACGTTGTGTGCCTGAGCATGAACAGGAACAAATCCTACGCAAGTGTCACTCCGAGGCTTATGGAGGACACGACGCTGGAGATAGAACTGCACATAAGGTATTGCAATCCGGTTTTTATTGGCCCACTCTCTTCAAGGATGCCCGTAAGTTTGTTTTGTCTTCATGATGAATGTCAAAGAATTGGTAATATTAGGTAGACGTCAAGAAATGCCTATGAATTATTCACTTGTCATTGAACCATTTGATGTTTGGGGCTTTGATTATATGGGACCTTTTCCTACCTCTAATGGATATACACATATTTTGGTTGTTGTTGATTACGTTACTAAGTGGGTTGAAGCTTTTCCAACTAGTAGTGCTGATCATAACACTTCTACTAAAATGCTTAAGGAAGTTATTTTTCCGAGGTTTGGAGTCCCTAGATATTTAATGACTGATGGTGGCTCCCATTTTATTCATGGTGCTTTCCGTGAAATGCTTGCTAAATATGATGTTAATCATAGAATTGCATCTCCTTATCACCCGCACTCTAGTGGTCAAGTAGAATTGAGTAATAGAGAGCTCAAATTAATTTTGCAAAAGACTGTTAATAGGTCTAGAAATAATTGGTCCAAGAAACTTGATGATGCATTATGGGCCTATAGAACTGCATATAAGAATCCTATGGATATGTCTCCGTATAAAATGGTTTATGGAAAAGCATGTCACTTACCTCTCGAACTAGAACGTAAGGCATATTGGGCTATTAAAGAGCTCAACTATGATTTCAAACTTGCTGGTGAGAAGAGGTTATTTGATATTAGCTTACTTGATGAAGGAGAACCCAAGCTTATGAAAATGCCAAGTTGTTTAAATAAAAAGTTAAAAGATGGCATGGCAAAAGGATACAAAAGCGTGAGTTTAATGTAGGTGATTATGTATTGCTATACAACTCTCGCTTAAGATTTTTGCAGGAAAAATTCTCTCTAAATGGGAAGGTCCCCACGTTATCGAGGAGGTCTATCGTTAAGGTGCCATAAAAATCAATAACTTCAAGGCACAAATCCAAGGTGGTAAACGGTCAAAGGATCAAACATTATATCTCAGGTAATCCCATAAATGTTGAAACCAATATTATTGAAACCGTGAATCCTGAGGAATACATAAGGGACACTTTCCAAACCGCTTAGGACTCAAAAGGAATAGGTATGTGGTACGGTAAGTAAACCGACTCCAAAACAATTTCTAAGGCAATATTTCTCCAGATTACGGAATATTTAGAAAAATAGAAAAATAAGTGGCAGTCCCGGAAGGACACGAGGGCTCCACGAGGGTGGAGGGCGCGCCCTACCGCCCTGGGCACGCCCCCTACCTCGTGAGCACCCCGTGTGCCCTCCGGACTCCGTTTTCTTGCACGATACGTATTTTGGTCGGTAAAATTCATTATATATTCTCCCAAGGTTTTGACTCTCGTATCACGCAAATATCCTCTATTCTTGTTTCTAGCTGTCCTCTGCAGATTAGATCAACATGTCATCCTGTGATTCGAGAAGGAGAAAGCTATGTGGATGATTACCTAGCAAATCCTAAGGTCTATGGAGATGTGGAGCATGATGGTTGGACCACGGAGGAAGAAGAGGACTATGAACCCAAGGGGAAGGAAGAGACGAGCTCGAGATGAAGATGAAACCCCATTACCTCAACCTGGGGACATGCATGTGGAGCTCAAAACTCAAGTCTCCCACGATAGGGTAAAGAAACCAAAGTTCGAGTTTATCCTTTTCGCCTCTTGCAGGAGAATAAGCAGGACCTATGCAAAAAGATATTAACCTCGGAGGGGAGATTGATGATCTGAGGGATCAAAATGCCGTCCTCAAGCGCAAATTAAGGGAGAAGTCTATGCCATCAACTAAATCAACGAAACCTCCACCTTCTTCATCGACAACAAAGGAGACATAATCACCTGGGTATGGGCACTCCCCTTGGCAACTGCCAAGCTTGGGGAGGTGCCCCGGTATCGTATCACCATCACAACTCCTATCTTTACCGTTTTTCTTAGTTTGATCCTTTTAGTAGTATCTTGATTTAGTAGAATAAAGTCATGGCATGATCTAGTTTTGAGTTTTGCTTTATGATCTCTCTATGTAATCGAGTCCGTGAGCTATATAATAAAGTTTAGTGTTGAGTCAAGGGCTTGATTGTTTTGCCATGATCTTGGGTGAATAAAAGAAAAGAAAGAAGAAAAAGAATAAAAAGAAACAAAGAGTTCATATTGATCTTGTTGAGAGTAATGATTTCACATAGAAAGAGTATGATGATTAAAAGTTGTTGGGAGTTGGCAAATATAGCTTTGGTCATCGTTGCAATTAATAGGAAGTAATAAGGAAAGAGAGGTTTCACATATAGATATATTATCATTGACATCTTTTATGATTGGGAGCACTCATTAAAATATAACATGCTAAAGAGTTGATGTTGGACAAGGAAGACAATGTGATGAGTTATGTTTTCTTATATCCGAGATAAAGTATGTTGTCATGGATCCTCTAACATGTTGAGCTTGCGTTGCCCCCCGTCATGTTAGCCAAATTCTCAGCACCAAGTAGAGATACTACTTGTGCTTCCAAATACCCTTAAACCAGTTTAGCCATGAGAGTCCACCATATCTACCTATGGATTGAGTAAGATCCTTCAAGTAAGTTGTCATCGGTGCAAAGCAATAAAAATTGCTTTATGTATGATTGATTGGTGTGGGAGAAATAAGCTTTATACGATCTTGTGATATGGAAGAAGTAAAATCGACGGACTACATAATAAAGGTTCATATCACAAGGGGCAATATAAAGTGACGTTCTTTCGAATTGAGATTTTGTGCATCCAACCATAAAAGCGCATGGCAACCTCTGCTTCCCTCTGCGAAGGGCCTATATTTTATTATTATCCTCTACCTTATGCAAGAGTCACGGTGATCTTCACCTTTCCTTTTTCATTTTATCCTTTGGCAAGCCTAGCATGTTGGAAAGAACATGATATATATATATATATATATATATATCTAATTGGATGTAGGAGCATGAATTATTATTGTTGACATTACCCTTGAGGTAAAAGGTTGTGGGGAAAAACTATAAGCCCCTATCTTTCTCTCGTGTCCCATTAAAACTCAGTAACTACAAGTATTGCGTGAGTATTAGCAATTATGGAGGACTAAGTGATAGTTGAGTATGTGGACTTGCTTTTAAGCTACGACATAGACTCTTTCCGATGTTATGATAAATTGCAATTGCTTCAATGATCGAGGTTATAATTTTTTGGTGCTCAATAAGGCTTACGATTCATACTTACGCATTGTGAAAAGATCATCACTTGAACATAAGTAATCATATGACAAAATCTATATATGTTCTTGTTATGAGAAGAATCATGATGCCTTCATGTCCGTATTTTATTTTTATCGACGCCTCTACCTCTAAACATGAGGACATATTTATTGTTATCGGCTTTTCGCTTGAGGACAAGCGAGGTCTAATGTTGGGGGGGTTGATACGTCCATTTTGCATCATGCTTTTATATTGATATTTATCGCATTATGGGATGTTATTTCACATTATGTCACAATACTTATGGCTATTCTCTTTTATTTTACAAGGTTTACATGAAGAGGGAGAATGCCAGGTAATTTGGAATGCAATTTGGAAAAGGATCAAATTTTGGAGACTATTCTGCGCAACTAAAAAAGTCTTGAAACTCCACGGAATATCTTAAAATAAATAAAGAAAAATCATCGACAAAGATGAAGGCCAGGGGGCCCACACCCTGCTCATGAGGGTGGGGGGCACGCCCCCCCCTAGGGCGCGCCCCCCTACCTCGTGGGCCCCATGGTGGCTCTCCGACGCCCATCTTCTCCTATATGAAGTCTTTTGTCAAGAAAAAAAATAAGAAGCAACCTTTCAGACGAGACTCACGCGCCACGAGGCGGAACCTTGCGGAACCAATCTAGGGCTCTGGCAGAGCTGTTCTCGCGGGGACACTTCCCTCCGGGAGGAAATCATCATCATCATCATCACCAACGCTCCTCTCATCGGGAGAGGGCAATCTCCATCAACATTTTCACCAAAGACCATCTCCTCTGAAAACCCTAGTTCATCTCTTGCATCCATTTCTTGTCTCCAAGTCCGGGATTGGTGCTAGTAGGTTGCTAGTAGTGTTGATTACTCCATGTAGTTGATGCTAGTTGGTTTATTTGGTGGAAGATCATATGTTCAGATCCTTTATGCATATTATTACCCCTCTGATTATGAACATGAATATGCTTTGTGAGTAGTTACGTTTGTTCCTGAGGACAAGGGAGGAGTCTTGCTATTAGTAGTCATGTGAATTTGGTATTCGTTCGATATTTTGATGAGATGTATGTTGTCTAGCCTCTAGTGGTGTTATGTGAACATCGGCTACATAACACTTCACCATTATTTGGGCCTAGAGGAAGGCATTGGGAAGTAATAAGTAGATGATGGGTTGCTAGAGTGATGTAAGCTTAAACCCTAGTTTATGCGTTGCTTCATAAGGGGCTGATTTGGATCCATATGTTTCATGCTATGGTTAGGTTTACCTTAATACTTTTGTTGTAGTTGCGGATGCTTGCAATAGAGGTTAATCATAAGTGGGATGCTTGTTCAAGTAAGAACAGCACCCAAGCACCGGTCCACCCACATACTAGATTATCAAAGTACCGAACGTGAATCATATGAACGTGATGAAGACTAGCTTGACGATATTCCCATGTGTCCTCGGGAGCGCTTTTCCTATTATAAGAGTTTGTCCAGGCTTGTCCTTTGCTACAAAAAGGATTGGGCCACCTTGCTGCACTTTATTTACTCTTGTTACTTGTTGCTCGTTACAATTTATCTTATTACAAAACTATCTGCTACCACTTATTTCAGTACTTGCAGAGAATACCTTGCTGAAAACCGCTTATCATTTCCTTCTGCTCCTCGTTGGGTTCGACACTCTTACTTATCGAAAGGACTACGATAGATCCCCTATACTTGTGGGTCATCAAGTATCAATATCCTTTATTATGAAACTTTCCGTCGCATGGGGTTAACAGATAAAAATCTCAAACAGTCCAATACGGTGTTCCATGGTGTGGTGCCAGGTAAATCGGCATATCCTGTTGGCAAGATAGCGCTAGAGGTGGTTTTTGGAGATGAGCATGACTCGAGATAAGAAACTCTGACCTTTGAAGTGGTGAAAATCAGAAGTCCGTATCATGCCCTGTTTGGCTGGCCGGCTTATGCTAAGTTTATGGCTCGGCCTTGTTATGTTTACCTGCAGCTCAAGATGTCGTGTCACAAGGGAACTATAACCGTGCATGGGAGCTGCAAGATTGCTCTAGAGTGTGAAGAAGGTGATGCGGCTTATGCTGAGTCGGTTTGTGCGACAGAAGAATTGAAGTTTTATAAAGACAATGTTGATCCAGCAGATATGACTTCATTGAAGAAGCCAACTATAGAGCATGATCTGGCCATGAAGTTTAAATCGGCTGATGAGACTAAGCTTGTTGACTTCGTACTGCTGGCGATTCGTCCAAGCAGTTTAGCATCGGCGCTAACTTGGATCCGAATAGGAAAGCGGCTCATCAAGTTCATCCGGCCGAATCGGGACATCTTTGCATGGAAGCCTTCCGACATGCCAGCTTGTAACTCGAGAGAACTTGCTGAGCACACTCTTAATGTTGATCCCAAGTATAAACCGGTCAAGCAATTTCTTCGCCGGTTCAATGAAGAA
The DNA here is from genome assembly GCA_021605145.1 of Aegilops bicornis. Lineage (NCBI taxonomy): Eukaryota > Viridiplantae > Streptophyta > Magnoliopsida > Poales > Poaceae > Aegilops > Aegilops bicornis. The sequence continues at coordinate 555,558,926 of CM038671.1, read as the reverse complement.
AGACGCAAGGCTATTGGAGAAGAAGTGGCCAGGCTCTTGGCGGCTGGATTTATCGTTGAAGTATTCCAACCCGAGTGGTTGGCTAATCCGGTGCTTGTCCTTAAGAAGAATGGCACTTGGCGTATGTGTGTGGACTACACAGATCTCAACAAAGCTTGTCCAGATCCTTTGCCCTCCCCCGTATTGATCAAATTATTGATGCTATGGTGGGTTGCAAGCGTTTAAGCTTTTGGATGCATATTTTGGTTATCATCGATCAAAATGGCGATTAAGGACCAGGAGAAGACGGCCTTCATAACTCCCTTTGGAGCCTATACGCTATGTGTCCATGCCCTTTGGGCTCAAGAGTGCCCAGGCAACTTATCAACGGTGTGTGCAGAATTGCCTTCATAAACAGATCGGCCGCAATGTTCATGCCTATGTGGATGATACAGTGGTGAAATCAAGAAAGAAGGAGACATTGATTGATGCCTTGAAGGAAACTTTCGATAACCTACGGGTTTACAAAATGATGCTTAATCTGGCCAAGTGCGTCTTTGGTGTGCGTCTTGCGAGCAAGCTCTTGGGTTTTGGAGTCTAACAGGGCATTGAGGCTAATCCGGAAAAGATCAAAGCTATCACATCCTTGGCCAAACCAAGGTGTATCAATGATGTTCAACGTTTGGTAGGCCGGATTGCCGCGTTGAGCCGGTTTATCAGTCGCCTTGGCGAGAAGGCCATCCCTTTATATCAGATGCTGAAGAAAACGGATAACTTCGTCTGGAGTGACGCCGCCAATGAAGCGTTTGAGGACTTAAAGCGGCAACTGGCTAATCCGCCGGTTCTTGCTGCTCCGGTTGACAAAGAGCCATTGTTGCTATACGTGGCAGCTAACGCTCGGGCTGTTAGTGTGGCTATTGTGGTGGAGCGCAAAGAGACAGGAAAGGAATATCCAGTTCAGCGCCCGGTTTACTATATCAGTGAAGTACTTATCGAGTCCAAGCAGAGGTATCCGCATCAGCAAAAAATGGTGTATGGAGTTTTTATGGCAAGCCGGAAGCTTAAGCAGTATTTACAGGGTCATCCCATCACGGTGGTCAGTTCTGCTCCATTGGGGGACATCATCCAGAACAGAGAAGCAATTGGCTGGATTGCTAAATGGGCTATCGAGCTTGGGCCTCATGGGTTAAAACACATACCCCGGACGGCAATCAAATCTCAGGCACTTGTGGATTTCATCAATGATTGGACCGAATTACAAGCGCCAGAAGAGAAGCCGGATCATACTTATTGGACTATTCATTTTGATGGGTCCAGGCAATTGGAGGGCTCGAGTGAGTCGTATTAACTTCCCCACGAGGTGATAAGTTTTGTTATGTTCTCCATTTAATGTTCCCTTGCACTAACAATGCAGCTGAATACGAGGCCTTACTCCATGGTCTTCGGATGGCTAAGGAGATGAACTTAAGCCGAGTTAAGTGCTTCGGTGACTCGGATCTGGTGGCTCAACAGGTGTCCGACACTTGGGATTCAAAGGACCCACTCATGGCAGCATATCGTCGTGAGGTGGATATTGTTGCAGGTCACTTTAAAGGTTATCGTGTGGATCATGTGGACGGCGGAAGAATGAAGCGGCCCGACGCTTTAAGCCGCTTTGGGTTCCCAACGTAAACCGGTTCCGCCTAATGTCTTCTTGGATGTTACGCATAATCCATCCGTCAAGCTCCACCGGTGAAGAGGATTTGGCTATTCCTGATCCGGAAGCTTTCGATTGGTGGCGGCTCTTCATGTTATCCTCGATTGACGGTTCCATATCCTGGCGATATGAACCGGGCGAGTTACAGAGGATGAGACTTTGTCGAGCAGATAATCCGGTGGTCCAAGTCCATGACCATTATCAATGGAGAGTTGCATCATTGCGGTGTGACGGGGGTGTTTCAACGTTGTGTGTCTCCTGAAGAAGGCTGTGAAATTTTGCGTGAGATTCATGAAGGAGACTGTGGTCATCACGCCGGATCAAAATCTTTGGTGGCCAAGGCGTTTCGTCCTGGTTTTTATTGGTTGACAGCTCATGCTGATGCCGAGGACTTGGTCAAAAGATGTGATGGCTGTCAGAAATTCTCAAGGCGTGCTCATATACCGGCTCAAGAATTAAGGATGATCCCAATCACCTGGCCGTTTGCTACTTGGGGGCTGGATATGGTTGGGCCTTTCAAGAGGTCCAAGGACAAGAAGGCCCACCTTTTGGTGGCGGTTGATAAGTTCACGAAGTGGGTGGAGGCAGAGCCAGTTAGCAAGTGTGATGCAGCCACGACGGTTCAATTCATCAAAAAGGTGATCTTCCGGTTTGGTTTTCCACACAGCATTATAACAGACAATGGTACCAATCTGTCAAAGGGTGCCATGAAGGAGTTCTGTCAGCGTGAACACATCCGGCTTGACGTATCATCAGTGGCTCACCCACAGTCCAATGGTCAAGCGGAGAGGGCCAGTCAAGAGATCTTGAGAGGCATCAAACCCGACTTATGGTTCCTTTGTAACGACGCCGGGTTGTTGGGTTGAGGAGCTACCTTGATATTACGGAGCATCAATACCACGCCCAACAGATCGACGGGATACACACCGTTCTTCATGGTTTATGGGAGCGAAGTGGTTCTTCCTAGTGACATCCGTTATGACTCACCTCGTGTAGCGGCATATGTTGAAGCCGACAACGAGAAGGCACGGCAGAAGCTCTTGACCTATTAGATGAGGAACGCGACATAGCGGCAACCCGCTCGGCGATTTATCGAAAGATCTGCGTCGTTATCATAGCCATTGGGTTAGAACTAGAACCTTTCAAGAAGGAGATTTGGTGCTTGGCTCATCCAGGATCAGACGGATATGCACAAGCTATCCCCTTGGGAAGGACCCTTTGTGGTCGCGAAGAATCTACACAACGGGTCGTACTACCTAATCGATGTTCGAGAGTGCAAAGACTCACGTAAATTGGAGGAGGAGACCAACCGGCCGTGGAATATTGCTCATCTTCGGCCTTACTATAATTGAGCCATAGGCTCTGCTTATGTACATATTATGACAATGTATATATTATGATTAATATAATAAACCGGAACCTCAGCTAAAGCGGGGTATCTGTTGTTTTCTCACATCATGTGTGGTTACATGGATTTTCTGTTTATAAAGCGGCGTCCGGTTTACCCCTTGATTTAGCTTTTCAAAGCTTTGTATCACATCACTTGGGGGCTTGGTCATATCCGAACCATAGCTACACCTCTTGATCGGCGCAATGCCACGGCATCACTTGGGGGCTTGGTCGTATCCGAACCACCGTCACACCTCTTGATCGGCTTAACGCCAAAACTGGGGCCAAAGAGAGTGTTGTAATGCATAACAGACTCAAACATAGGCACCCATCGAGCACAGCTCAAAAGCGTTACTTAGGGATTCTTTGCTATCACAATGAACTTAGAATCTACACTTGTAATGGGCTATCAAGCCATGGCTTGGAAGCCTGGTGTATACACCTAAAACCCCGGGTTAACCTGCCTCTTTAAGTAAGTCATGCCAGCCAGGTAAACCTGGTATGACCCTTCGAACTTTGACAAGTTACTCTAAAATACAGACCCTGAACTTGTCAAGTTAAAATGATGATTGGTTATGGATTGTGGACCATCTTAAAAGGCTTTGCAAAAATGGTTTAACTCAGTGGCCTGGCAGCCCATGAAAAGCCTCGAATTTGGGGCCTGGCAGCCCGTGAAAAGCCTCGACTACAACGGTTTTATTTGCCTTTGGTTGAGTTTTGCTCTATTTTGTTAAGATTTATAATGTTTTTTAAACCGGCGTTATCAACTCGGTTAGACTGTCAATTACAAGTTGACAGTACACGATCAAATCATAATCCGGAGACTATCAGTCCTGTCTGGTTTTGAATCGAAGTCCTAGTATGGAATAAACCGGTGTTTATCATAACCCGAAACGGTTTTTATTACAAACCGGCATCATTTAACAGGAGTTACTTCTCCTCCAGAGTTGGGCTATGACCCTCACTACAACGTTGGTTAGCCAACCTTATGCCTAAAAGTCACAGGTATTAGATATATTTCCATGGTTGGTTATCTTTTACAACCTTGGTTACAAACCTTGGTCATATATATATTGGATATCATGACCCGCTCGGGGGTAAACCGCCAGGGTGTTTTGAGTTTTTTATCTTTAGACACAGCTTGAATAAATGGCTATGGATTATGAATATCATATCTTAAGCATGTCGGATTAAGCAAGCATCAGTTGCAGATAAAAGTGCACGAAAGCATACCAGCCCAAGTATTTTAACTAGCCTATTACAAGGCGTTTCAGTGCCCAAAAGGATAAGTGTTTTATCAAATACATGTTGCAGCATGTAGAAGATTAAACCGGCCTCCGGTTCATGATTGGTCACCAGCTTGGCCTGACGGTTGTGGATCATCTCGTGCCGGTTCAACTTCTTCTTCTCTACCGGTGGCGGTAATCACTTGATTGCCCGGTCGATCCCGATTAGGGCTTGGAATAAAGCTTCATCACTTATCAGCATCGACGGTTCAATGTCAGGGGCATAAGTGTGCTTACGGATTGGCGGGATAAGACTTTGCGCTTCTGGAATTGGTGCAGCAACCCTTTTTTTATTGTCATCATAACTCGCCTGATAGTATGAAAGATCCGCTTATTCAACCAGTTGACAAGCCAATGGGCGTACTTCCTGGTTTATGATACGGAGATCATCATTGCTAAATTCTGTTCCTCTTCCTTCAAACTGGGATAACCTTGGGCTGCTTCCATCGGATCAAAGTCAGGCACCCACGCTTTTGCCCGGGTCAGTGCGGCCAAAGCGCCCGTTCTAGTGGCAGACTTTTTTAGCTCGTCTACCCAGGCAGGAAGCATAGATAACCTTTCTATGGTATCCTTGATCAAAGTAGGAGGAGGATTGTTGTGTGAAGTGGTGTAGATGATCCGTTGGGCACCGGTATACAACTGCTCTATCAATGTATAGGCCGCTTTCAACTTCTTCTGTACGTCAGAGCCAAGATGGCTAATACGAGTTCCTGCATCATTACAAGAATTAGTAAACCAGCAATGCAGGAAAGGATATGTTGAAAGCATGAAGTCAAGTATGTTTACCAAATACAGCAGTCATGGCATGAATCTGCCGCTTTACGCTAGTCAGTTCATCAACCACCAGTTTACGAGCTGCTTCCGCATCTCGGCCTTTTTATCAAAGAGGATTTTTAGTCTCCCAACCCGCCCGCTCTTTCTTGAAGCCTTCTTTCAATTTCTCCATAGCGCCTAGAGCACTGGTCAATTCTTCCTTCGCGTTGGAAGTTTCAGCTTGTTGGGACTTGAGGTTCTCTTGCAGATCAGCGGTTTGGCTGTCTTTCTTCCTCAGTTCAGCCTATAAAGAGACAGATATATAATGACTCGACAGCGCATATTTGAAGTACCAAGCATATAAAAAGTTATACCCTTAATACTTGGGGGCTAATGCATATTTGCTCTTTATCAGAAATTTCTACAAAATCCCAAGCACAATACAGGTATTAAGCTTGGCACTTGGGGGCTAATGTGTATTTGCTCATAAATTGCTGATATGGGAATTCCTCTACAAAGTCCCGGTTCATCTTTCTAAAGTTGAACCGGCCCTTGGGGGCTACAACAGTGAAGTTGAAGATGCACTGTCACAAACATCAAATTGTTACTAAGTCTCGGTTTAGATTGGTGTCTTAAACCGTCACTTAGGGGCTACTGGAAGCTATTGAACTACAATGGAATATCATATACGAGAAAAACACTTATGAAGTTATCTCATATCGCTCATTCATCATATTTACCAAACCGGCTTCATAGTCACGACTGGTGTCTGCAGACAGTTCAGAAACCAGTGAAGATCTTGAACATTCGAGGATGAGCATAATTTGACAAATTGGCGTTCCATTTGCCTTTGCCAATTCTGGAAGAATTCATCCTTGGCACTATGCTTTGACAAAGCGACAGGATTGCCCAGTGGTATGGCGGTGCGATAATCATAACGTCATCATCTTTTTCCTCGAAGTGCTTGCTTTGGAGTTGGCGGTTTGTCAAATTATCTTTTCTTTGGATTGGACTGGTTTGTCGATCCGGATAGGGCTGGTTGGCGGTCGGCATGGCAACTGTGGTGTCAACTTCTACTTGCTCAAAGAACAAAGTCATGATCTTGAGGCGGTGGGTCATTTAGTTTGGCATCAGTGTTGTTCTCTTCAAGATCTGGAGTTTTCTCCGGATCAACAGCCACGTCTTCATCAGCCGGTTTATTCAACCGAGCCTTCTTGCTTGGTCTGGGCTTAGCACTGGGAAAAGAAAAACATGAAGGTCAGTATAGCGTATAAAAATCATGTCAAGGATAAAGCAAGTGTATAGCTCACCCAAGAACCGTTTTGAGGGGTGGAAGTTTGGTGGCTGACGACTCGCCAGAAGATGAGTGAGAAGTACCCTGATAATTTGAATCGAGATGGATTAAGAGGTTGTGAAAACAACCCGCTTTGGGGCGTGAAGTGTCAAGGGTACAAGAGACCTCGATCGGCGTTTCCGAACCGGAGTGTTGATGAACCGGCGGAGGTAACTACCTGGCCGCTATGCCGAGTTGTGCGGCGAGCCTCGTGCTGTTGTGTCTTCACAAGAAAGTTTGGATCCAAGTAAGCACGAGGATGAGAAATTTTAACTTTCCGGTTTGCTCGACGGATTTTTAGTGTTGGCAAAGGATTTGAATCGGAGGAAAGAATGATTACCTCTACAACATCGGCTTGGCTGCCTTCAGCGTCGACCTGACAATAATCATCATCAATAAGGCGTACAAAAAATGAACCAAGAGAGTCAAGTTCTACCTGTCAATCCGGGTTGCCCACATCATCATCAGCTGGTGGATCGGAGGATGCAGTAGTCCTTTTCTTGGCAGGTTTTTTAATGACCTTCGTCTTTGGACGAACTGGCTTGACCGGTTTATCTTGCGGCTTCGCCGGTTTGTCTTGTGGTGGTTTCTTGTTCTAGAATGGATCATCACCCTGTCAAGAAACAATAACACTTTCAGAAAATATTTGGACAGAAGCAACTTTAGGTAAAAAGATTATATGATTCTTACAGCGGGCGGTTTGTTGAAAGTGCGAAAGGAGTAGTCGGTTTGGTAGCGAGCGACCTCCGGTTCATTCAGCATCTTCTTTACAGCCTCAGTAACTTCCGCATCTGTAAGCTGAATGTCAATGTGTTGCTGAGCATCCTTTAAACTCCTTGTGTATTCACACATCAAACTGGAGCGCTGGCTTAAGGGCAGAATACTCCAGCTTATCCAGCAGCGAGCAAAATCCACTCCTGTCAAACCATTTGCCATGAAGGCTCTATGCTTTGATAGGCGAGGGCATACTTGGACCTTTCTTTTGCGGTCGACCTCGAGGGAAAGGATGTGTGTTGCTCTCGAGCGTTGTATGTAACCCGGCGGGGGGTTTTCATCGGTGGAGATGTATCCTGCGGTAAAACCAGGTCTGGTTCAACTCCTTGGGGTATTTGTGAAGCTTAGGGTGAGGAAAAGTGACTTCTTTCCTTTTACGAACCACCATTCCGCCTAATTCAGTGTTGGGTCCATCTGTGAATTCTCGTGCGGCGGTTTAAGTGAAAGAAATCCTAAGCAGTTCTCAGAGGTTCCTCTTGTAGGTAAACCTCACAAAAAACTTGGAAGTGGCAGATATTGGTCACAGAATTTGGACCGATGTCTTGAGGGCACAGTTGAAAGTTGGCCAGTACATCCCGAAAAAAATTGAACTGGGAGGACTGAAACCCCGGCCTAGGTGATCAACAAACACAACTACCTCTCCATCCTTGGGTGCAGGAGGATTTTCCGGGCCAGGGACCCTCCAGTGGATGACATCTTTCTTCGCTAAAATGCCCGTTTTAACGCAGTTGTTTAAATGTTCTTCAGTCACTCGAGAAGGGGCCCAATTGCATTCATAAACTTGCTTGGCCATGGCAATGAAAATCTGAAACATTATTGCTGCCGGTTTAAGATTTACAAGTGGACAACTATCTCTGATGATATAAAGGTGCAAGCATATTATTAAACCGAGCATTGGTTGTTTGTAAACCGGAGTTTACTGATGGAGACAGTATAATGGTGAAGTACAATTGGCGGTTCAACAGGGGACTAATGGTATCTACTAGGTTGTCATTTCTTCTAAGGAGTTAAACAGCCTAATCTAATATTGAAGATACAAAAATTCCAAAAGATGCATAAGTGAAGGAAAAACAGGTTTCACAAGTTGGCGTTATAACTTTGGATCTACCGCATGTCAGAAAATGGGAATATATTCAGACCTAAATATTAGTACCGAGGCAGTTGATGAAGGTTCAGATGGGATATACAACTTGAACGGGACGCATGGATGGAGAGAAAGGTTACGGCTATCATTATACAGAGTAAATATCAAAGTTTGAATCAAAGAGCTACTACAAAAACAATGAACACCGACGAACACCAATGAACATCGACGAACACTGAAACCCTAGAGACAAATCTATGGGGGAGGAACAGAGAACTTACCGATGCTGATGAAAAAGCGGGGAGGCGTCGCGGTTCTCTGGTACGTTCAAGGTGATGCAGCAGCCGGAGTTGAGGCAGAAGCGACAGTCGACGGTGGCGGCGGAGCTCCAGAGGTTGGGCAGCGCAAGGAAGAAGAAGAGATGAAGAGGTACAGGGGGAAAATGGAAAGACCCCCTGGCCCTATTTATAAAGGCAAAAGATAAGTGTCAGGCGTGAAAATCGAGGAATCTGAAATTTGGATATGAGGCGGAGCTGTCGCCTCGATTGTCGGAGGCTCATTAAGGAGGATGGGTAATATATCATTTTAAATAACAGATGATGTCATGGCGGTTTACCACAGTTCTGGAAAGTGACGTCACGACGGTTTACAAATTATGTGAAGATATTGAAGAAGAAATTTTCTTAAGTGCTGAGGATTGACATGAACCAGTTCAAATCAACATGGGGCCTAATGTTGGGGATATTACTACTGGGCGTAAACCGGCCAGGAGAGGCCGGATTAACTTCATCAGTAGTTCATCGTACCTGAAGCCCATGAAGACAGACGGTGACTTGTATAAAGGCCCAGGGCCCAGAACCGGTTTAAGGCCTGTAGACATAAACCGGCATTAATATGTAACTTGTATTGTAAGGTAGAAAGAGCAGACACCGAGCCGGACACGTTTATGAGCCGGCCTCGAGATTCTCTAAACCGACGGGCATCAACCCATGTATATAAGGGGACGACCCGGCGGCGGTTCAGGGACAAGACAACAACTCGAGACTCAGGAAAAGCGTATTCGCTCCCTAGTCATCGAAACCCCATCAATTCCATCACAACTACACGTAGGCTTTTACCTTCATCGTAAGGGGCCGAACTAGTATAAAACTCTCTTGCGTCCCTTGTCCGCTTTAACCCCTTCAAGCTAACCCGTAGCGATGGCTCCACGACTAAGTCCTTTCATGAGGACATCTGCCGTGAAAAAACCACGAAACTTACCTTAAAAGGTTGGAAGAGATTGAAAACAACGTCAGAAGCTTTATGTCTTTCCAATTTGAGCATAATAATTTCTTTAGAAACGAGCTTAAAGAACAAAAAAGATTTATGGGGTTCATGAATAAAGAGCTTGATGATATGTCTAAGGAATTTTATGGCTTGAGATCTCAGTTTGCTCGTCTTGAAAAATTAATAGCCCAAATTTCGGATAAGCAGGCCACCTTAGTCAATAAGATGGCCGCTAAACCGGAAGATTTGGAGGGTAGTAAAGATGAAGATCTAAAAGTAATTGATGTGTCCCCTATTAAATCTCTGTTTTGCAGTATGAATCTTGATAATGATGGGACTCGAGATGAGTCAACTTTAGTTAAAAAGGCGCCCCAATGATTCAGTAGTTTTTAGATCTTGATGCAAAATTTGGTAAAAGTGGGATGGAAGAGGTCAAAACTTTAGATAGCAATGAACCCACTATTTTGGATTTCAAGGAATTTAATTATGATAATTGTTCTTTAATAGATTGTATTTCCTTGTTGCAATCCGTGCTAAATTCTCCGCATGCTTATAGTCAAAATAAGGCTTTTACTAAACATATTGTTGATACTTTAATGCAATCTTATGAAGAAAAGCTTGAATTGGAAGTTTCTATCTCTAGAAAACTTTATGATGAGTGGGAACCTACTATTAAAATTAAAATTAAAGATCATGCATGTTATGCTTTGTGTGATTTGGGTGCTAGTGTTTCCACGATTCCAAAAACTTTGTGTGATATGTTAGGTTTCCGTGAATTTGATGATTGTTCTTTAAACTTGCACCTTGCGGATTACACCATTAAGAAACCTACGGGAAGAATTAATGATGTTCTTATTGTTGCAAATAGGAATTGTGTGCCCGTAGATTTCATTGTTCTTGATATAGATTGCAATCCTTCATGTCCTATTATTCTTGGTAGACCTTTCCTTAGAACAATTGGTGCAATTATTGATATGAAGGAAGGAAATATTAAATTCCAATTTCCGTTAAGGAAATGCATGGAATACTTTCCTATAAAGAAAATAAAATTACCTTATGAATCTATTATGAGAGCTACTTATGGATTGCATGCCAAAGATGGCGAGACCTAGATCTATCCTTGCCTTTATGCCTAGCTAGGGGCGTTAAACGATAGCGCTCGTTGGGAGGCAACCCAATTTCATTTTAGTTTTTTGCTTTTTGGTTATGTTAAGTAATAAATAATCCATATGGCTTCTGTTTAGATGTGTTTTTGTGTTTTAACTAGTGTTTGTGCCAAGTAGAACCTTTGGGAAGACTTGGGGAAAGTCTTTGCGATCTTGCTGTAAAAAACAGAAACTTTAGCGCTCACGAGGTTAGCTACAACTTTTTACTGGAGAGTTCTATTTAGTTGATTCTTTTTGAAGATGACTAATAGATAAATTCCTCACGTCCATCAATTTATTTTAGAATTTTTGGAGTTCCAAAAGTTTGCGTTAGTTACAGATTACTACAAACTGTTCTGTTTTTGACAGATTCTGTTTTTGTGTGTTGTTTGCTTATTTTGATGAATCTATGGCTAGTAATGGAGTTTATGAACCATAGAAAAGTTGTAATACAGTAGGTTTAACACCAATATAAATAAAGAATGATTTCATTACAGTACCTTGAAGTGGTGTTTTGTTTTCTTTCACTAACGGAGCTCACGAGATTTTCTGTTAAGTTTTGTGTTGTGAAGTTTTCAAGTTTTGGGTAAAGATTTGATGGATTATGGAACAAGGAGTGGCAAGAGCCTAAGCTTGGGGATTCCTAAGGCACCCCAAGGTAAAATCCAAGGACAACCAGAAGCCTAAGCTTGGGGATGCCCCGGAAGGCATCCCCTCTTTTGTCTTCGTCCATTGGTAACTTTACTTGGAGCTATATTTTTATTCACCACATGATATGTGTTTTGCTTGGAGCGTCTTGTATGATATGAGTCTTTGATCGTTAGTTCTCCACAATCATCCTTGCTGTACACACCTTTTGAGAGAGACACACATTATTCGGAATTTATTAGAATACTCTATGTGCTTCACTTATATCTTTTGAGCTAAACAATTTTGCTCTATGTGCTTCACTTATATCATTTAGAGCACGGTGGTGGTTATATTTTATATAATTCACTTATATTATTTTTAGAGTCCTTTAGAAAAGCATGGTAATTTTCTTTGGTTATAAAATTAGTCCTAATATGATTGGCATCGAAGATAAAAACTTTTAAGTGCATTGAATACTAAGAGAAGTTTGATACTTGATAGTTGTTTTGAGATATAAATGTGGTAATATTAAAGTTGTGCTAGTTGAGTAGTTGTGAATTTGAGAAATACTTGTGTTGAAGTTTGAAAGTCCCGTAGCATGCATGTATGGTAAACGTTATGTAACATATTTGAAACATGAGGTGTTCTTTGATTGTCATCCTTATGAGTGGCGGTCGGGGACGAGCGATGGTCTTTTCCTACCAATCTATCCCCCTAGGAGCATGCGTATAGTGCTTGGTTTTTGATGACTTGTAGATTTTTGCAATAAGTATGTGAGTCCTTTATGACTGATGTTGAGTCCATGGATTATACGCACTCTCAACCTTCCATCATTGCTAGCCTCTTGATTGCCGTGCATTGCCCTTTCTCACCTTGAGAGTTGGTGCAAACTTGTGGTGCATCCAAACCCCGTGATATGATATGCTCTATCACACATAAACCTCCCTATATCTTCCTCGAAACAGCAACCATACCTACCTATTATGGCATTTCCATAGCCATTCCGAGATATATTGCCATGCAACTTTCCACCATTCCGTTTATTATGACACGCAACATCATTGTCATATTGCTTTGCATGATCATGTAGTTGACATCGTATTTGTGGCAAAGCCACCTTTATAATTCTTTCATACATGTCACTCTTGATTCATTGCATATCCCGGTACACCGCCGGAGGCATTCATATAGAGTCATATTTTGTTCTAAGTATCGAGCTGTAATCATTGAGTTGTAAATAAATAGAAGTGTGATGATCATCATTAATAGAGCATTGTCCCAAATAAAAAAAGAGAAAGGCCAAAATAATAATAAAAAGGGACAATGCTACTAATCCTTTTTTCCACACTTGTGCTTCAAAGTAGCACCATGATCTTTATGATAGAGAGTCTCTTGTTTTGTCACTTTCATATACTAGTAGGAATTTTTCATTATAGAACTTGGCTTGTATATTCCAACAATGGGCTTCCTCAAATGCCCTAGGTCTTCGTGAGCAAGCAAGTTGGGCCTTTACACCCACTTAGTTTATTTTGTTGAACTTTCATACATTTATAGCTCTAGTGCATCCGCTGCATGGCAATCCCTACTCCTTGCATTGACATCAATTGATGGGCATCTCCCTAGCCCGCTGATTAGCCGCTGGCGTCAATGTGAGACTTTCTCTTTTTTGTCTTCTCCACACAAACCCCATCATCATTATTCTATTCCACCCATAGTGCTATATCCATGGCTCACGATCATGTATTGCGTGAAAGTTGAAAAAAGTTTGAGATTACTAAAGTATGAAACAATTGCTTGGCTTGTCATCGGGGTTGTGCAAGATGAGAGCATTCTTGTGTGACGAACATGAAGCATGGCCAAACTATATGATTTTGTAGGGATGTGCTTTATATGGCTATGTTATTTTGAGAAGACATAATTGCTTGGTTAGTATGCTTGAAGTATTATTATTTTTATGTCAATATTAAACTTTTATCTTGAATCTTTCGGATCTGAACATTCATGCCACAATAAAGAAAATTACATTGAAGAATATGCTAAGTAGCATTCCACATCAAAAATTTGTTTTTATCATTTACCTACTCGAGGACGAGCAGGAATTAAGCTTGGGGATGCTTGATACGTCTCCAATGTATCTATAATTTTTTATTGCTCCATGCTATTATATATTCTGTTTTGGATGTTTAATGGGCTTATTTATACACTTTTATATTATTTTTGGGACTAACCTATTAACCCAAGGCCCAGTGCAAATTGTTTTTTTTTTGCCTATTTCAGTGATTCGCAGAAAAAGAATATCAAACGGAGTCCAAACGGAATGAAACCTTCAGGAGCGTGATTTTTGGAACAAACGTCATCCAGAGGACTTGGAGTGGACGTCAAGCAATCAACAAGGAGGCCACGGGGCAGGGGGCGCGCCTACCCCCCTGGGCGCGCCCTCCACCCTCGTGGGCCCCTCGTGGCTCCACCAACCTACTTCTTCCTCCAATATATACCTACGTACCCCGAAACCATCGAGGAGCACCACGAAAACTAATTCCACTGCCGTAACCTTCTGTACCGTGAGATCCCATCTTGGGGCCTTTTCCGGCGCTCCGCCGGAGGGGGCAACGATCATGGAGGGCTTCTACATCAACACCATAGCCTCTCCGATGATGTGTGAGTAGTTTACCACAGACCTTCGGGTCCATAGTTATTAGCTAGATGGCTTCTTCTCTCTCTTTGGATCTCAATACAAAGTTCTCCTCAATATTCTTGGAGATCTATTCGATGTAACTCTTTTTGCGGTGTGTTTGACGAGATCCAATGAATTGTGGGTTTATGATCAAGATTATCTATGAACAATATTTGAAACTTCTCTGAATTCTTTTATGTATGATTGGTTATCTTTGCAAGTCTCTTTGAATTATCAGTTTGATTTGGCCTACTAGATTGATCTTTCTTGCAATGGGAGAAGTGCTTAGCTTTGGGTTCAATCATGCGATGCTCGATCCCGATGGATGAGGGGAAACGACATGTATTGTATTGTTGCCATCGAGGATAAAAAGATGGGGTTTATATCATATTGCTTGAGTTTATTCCTCTACATCATGTCATCTTACCTAATGTGTTACTCTGTTCTTATGAACTTAATACTCTAGATGCATGTTGGATAGCGGTCGATGTGTGGAATAATAGTAGTAGATGCAGGCAGGATTCGGTCTACTTGTCACGGACGTGATGCCTATATACATGATCATGCCTAGATATTCTCATAATTATGCACTTTTTTATCAATTGCTTGACAGTAATTTGTTCACCCACCGTAATACTTATGCTATCTTGAGAGAAGCCACTAGTGAAACCTATGGCCCCTGGGTCTATTTTCCATCATATAAGTTTCCAATCTATTTTTACTTTGCAATCTTTACTTTCAATCTTTATCATAAAAATACCAAAAATATTATCATCTCTATCAGATCTCACTTTTGCAAGTGGTCGTGAAGGGATTGACAACCCCTTTATCGCGTTGGTTGCAAGGTTCTTATTTGTTTGTGTAGGTACGAGGGACTTGCGTGTGGCCTCCTACTGGATTGATACCTTGGTTCTCAAAAACTGAGGGAAATACTTACGCTACTTTGCTGCATCACCCTTTCCTCTTCAAGGGAAAAACCAACACATGCTCAAGAGGTAGCAGTCACCCTATGTTATAACCGTTGCATGATGAATGTCATCCGACGTAATTGTCCATCATTGATCCATTGCCTACGAGCTTTTCACATATTGATCTTTGCTTCATTAATTTTCCGTTGCCACTCTTCCAATTGCTACAAAACTGCTATTGTTACTTTTGCCACCGTTACCGCTATTTCCATACTACTTTGCTACTAAATACTTTGCTGAGGATATTAAGTCTTTCAGGTGTGGTTGAATTGACAACTCAGCTGCTAATACTCAAGAATATTCTTTGGCTCCCCTTGTGTCGAATCAATAAATTTGGCTTGAATACTCTACCCTCGAAAACTGGTGCGATCCCCTATACTTGTGGGTTATGAAGACCTTTTTCTGGCGCCGTTGCCGGGGACCATAGCTCTATTCTCTGAGTCACTTGGGATTTATATCTGTTGATCACTATGAGGAATCTGAAAGATAAAAGAACCAAGATTTTTCCCTCAACTTCTGAGGGAGGTAAGGAACTGCCATCTAGCTCTGCACTTGATTCTCCTTCTGTTTTGAGTAAACTTGCGACAGCTACACCTGCTATTGGTTCTGATATGTCCCATGTTATTGGTGATGCCACTTCTACTATGAATGATGCTTATGATACTAATTCTGTGCTTGATGATATTGTACCACTAGGTGAATTTCTTGATGAACAACTTGCTAGGGTTATAGAGAATGAAATTACTAAAACTGATGATATTATTGAAGATTATTATTATGATTCTCCCCCTAGATATGAATTGCCTATTGTTCATGAGGGTTATGTTATGGATGAAGAAACTGCTAGAGACTTCTTTGCTTGTAATGATAGAGAGGATCTTAAGAAATTGTTAGTTAAGCTGAAAGAAAAATCCTTGAATGCTAGAATGAAATATGATCCCGCTTTTGCTACTTCACCTATCTTTGTTACTGATAAGGATTATGAATTCTCTGTTGATCCTGAGTTAATTACTTTGGTTGAATCTGATCCTTTTCATGGTTATG
This sequence comes from Aegilops bicornis, assembly GCA_021605145.1. Lineage (NCBI taxonomy): Eukaryota > Viridiplantae > Streptophyta > Magnoliopsida > Poales > Poaceae > Aegilops > Aegilops bicornis. The sequence continues at coordinate 555,542,905 of CM038671.1, read as the reverse complement.
AATCTGAAACTATTGTGGCACATCTTACTAAATTAAATGATATAGCCACCATATTTGCTCATGGGGAAAAATTCGCTATTAATATATTCTTAAATTGTTTCCTTTCTCATTAAAGGGTGATGCTAAGATATGGTTTACTTTTCTTGCTCCTGGTTGTGTGCGTAGTCCCCATGATATGATATATTACTTCTCTGCAAAACATTTCCCCGCTCATAAGAAACAAGCTGCTTTAAGGGAAATATATAATTTTGTGCAAATTGAAGAAGAGAGTCTCCCACAAGCTTGGAGAAGGCTTCTCCAATTACTTAATGCTTTGCCTGATCATCCTCTCATGAAAAATGAAATACTATATATCTTTTATAATGGACTAACCGATGCTTCCAGAGACCACCTGGATAGTTGTGTTGGTTGTGTTTTCTACGGAGAGAGTTTACCTCTACTACCTGTGTCGGGTTATCAAGACCATGTATTTCTTCAATAGGTGGCAGATTTTTAACATCTTCAGCTTTAATACCTTTTTCTTTCATAGATTTCTTTGCCTCTTGCATATCTTTAGGACTGAGAAATAGAATACCCCTTTTCTTCTGAGTTGGTTCAGGAAGTGTCCAATCATTTCATTACTCAATATATTATTGTTAAACAAGAAAATTTCAATGCTTATTGTCGTGGAATTGTCACGGCAGATGTCCTCTTGCAAGGACTTAGTCGTGGAGCCATCGCAACTAGGAAGCTTAAAGGGTTTAATCGTGACAAAGGGCACGAGAGGTTTTATACTAGTTCGGCCCCTTGCGGTGAAGGAAAGCCTACGCCTAGTTGGGTTGGTATTGCTTGATGTTTCAATGACCAGGGAGCGAGATACGCTGTGCCCGGCTCTCGATGAGTTGTTTCTTGCCCCTAAGCCGCCGGCAGGTCGTCCCCTTATATACACGGGTTGACGCCCTGCGGCTTACAGAGTCCCAGCCGGCTTATAAATAGTGTCCGGCTCGGTGACTAGTTAAATATACCTTATGATACAAGTCATGCCATAGTGGCGGTTTGTTACAACGGTCCTTAAGTCGCCTGTGGGCCTTAAGCCCTTTATTGAACCGCCGTCTTCATGCTTGATTACAGGCTTCTTTCTGGCGAGTCTTCTTTGCGTAACCCGGCCCCTCCTGGGCGGCTTACACAAATAGTTATATCCCCAACATTAGGCCCCAGATTGATTTGAACCTGTTCATGTCAATCTTAAAATACCTTAAGAAGTAAATCTTCAGTCTTCTGGCTGTGCGAAGGTTTTCTTCAACCCGCCATGACATCATCTTTTGGATTCGTGTTAACCCGCCATGACATCATCCTTACTTAAATTCATTCTTTACTTCATAGTATCCTCCAACGGATCTTTGCCTTTACTGACTGTTCCGAAAACCGAGGCGTCGGGGCTGCTGGATAATAACTTTTATCTCCTCGTTTCTCGCATCGTCTCAGCTATCCTTTCCTTATAAATAGGCGCCACCTAGGTCTTCCCATTCTCCTCCTTCCACCATCCTCTTCCTCTCGCTGCTTCTCTGTCGCTCGAGCTCCGCCGCCTTGTAAGCCGTCGCGAGATCTCTTCGTCTTCACCAACTCCGCCGCTGCATAAACTTGGTTTGACCAAAAAACGCATAGCGACCCTCCGCCGCAATCCAAAGATATGTAAGTCTCCTCTTCCCTGCTTCATAGATCCACACTAGGACCTTCGAGTTCTTCGCGTTCTTCGCTGTTCGTCAGGATCCTTCCATAGATTTCATCACCTCCGCTCTTCTTGATCTTGAAGATGGTAAAACTCGATGCGGTAGATATTCCGCACCTATTTTTAATGCAAATAGATCCCTTTATGTCACACGGAGGCCCCATTCAAGCCTCTTTGAGCTTCATCTGCGCTACCAGTTCTAGGTCTAGAATTTTTCTTTTTAGAGCAGCTGTTTGATCCGAAATGATAACGGCAACTTGTGAAACTTGTTTGTTCCACCGGGAAGTGAAAAACTGCCTCTCATCGAATATGTTTAATCGCTCATTGACACCTGTAGCGGCTTAATATTTCTCGCATTGTCATCCATATATCATTAGGCCCCTTCTTAAGCCGCCATCTTGACTAGTTTTAAATATTTTCCTCCGGGTTAAATTTGAGCCGGATCCTCTTATTTTGTCATAGGCCTCAATTTTTGTCATGGCACGTAAAGCGGCCAAGGCTCCTGTGGACCTGTAATTGGGTCCCATCCACACCACGAGGAGTAAACTGTCTGAATTTGTGATGTCTCGCCATCCGCCTAAGAAGGAGGTCATGTCTTATCGTGCCTGACCTGTCCTCAAGAAAGGCCTCAACCCAAAGAAGGGAGGTAGTAGTTTTACGGATCATATGAGCTGGGATTTGCCCTCCCGGCTCAAAATTATTCAGGGAGGTTTTGAATTTCTTTGACCTTAGGCCTCAAGATATTGGACCCAATTTCGTGTCAAATATCTGCAATTTCCAAGTCTACTGCGAGGTGTACCTGGGAGAGGAGCCAAATCTGCTTTTCTAGTTGAACCGGCAGAATGAACGTGCCAACGGTCCCAGTCTTGAACTTGGCGGTATCTCAATTCAGCCATGGAGAGATCGCCTTTTTCCCTTATGCTAAATCACGAGTCATTCGAAAGATTGGAATCGACGTGGTTCTATTGCCGTGACACTTCCCGGCTAACGAGAGCCCTCTGCCTCGCTTCCGCACTCGCGCTTTGAATCCAACCATCCGCTAGCGGACAAGCTAATCGCTATTGAGCCGCCCGCCTCAATCCCACCATCAAAAATATCAAAGCTCTTTTGGGAAATATCCTAAACGGCATTGATCTGGTCCGAGTTTGGGTCGCTTGGCGAGTACTTCCGTTAAGCCGTCATCCCGGCTTAATGTGTACTTATTCAGGCGAAAAGGATGATCCACTGCGTCATAGCTCTAACGACTTACTAGATGATGTGGTGGAAGCTACGACCCAGTCGCTGCTGAAGGAGGGCACAGTAACTAGTAACGCCTTCGGCTTACTTCCCTTCTGCAAGAAGAACCCGGCCCCTGTAGTGAGTCATCAACCTTAACAAATATTCCTAGCCTTGTCACACCTTACTTGTACTCATAATTTCTTATCTTTTTTCACAGGCCGATGACAACTTTTGGAAGGTCCAGTATGACCATGAGGCTTCTAAACAAGCCAGGACAGCCAAAAAAACCGAAAGGAAAGCCGCCAAAATGGGAACTTCAAAGAAGAAGAAACCCAACGCTTCCGATTTACTCAAATTGGATGAAACTTCTTCGGATGATGAAGAGGTAATCCCTGATTCTCTTAACTCCTTTCTCATTATTTTATTGACATTTCATCCTTTCAGGAGGATATGGGGAACAGCCAAGCGGTTGGCGAAGAGGTAACTATAATTTCCTTTGACTCAGAGCCGGTGCCCAAGCAAAAAATCCGAAGGGTGACCCGGAAAGTAAGATTTTCACATCCTATAGCCTATCAAGATCCTCAATTTATTTTGAAGCAATAACAGCTTGAAAGCCGGAGGCAGACCCGGACCAACAAGGATGCAGAACTCTCCTCCGGCTTACCTGACGTAACTAGGAAGCGTCGGACTGAGGTTATCTCCGATTTACGTTCTGTTTTACCTTTGGCGGGTTTAATTCGCCAACCTCTCAATTCATCTGACTCTAACTATCAGGATACCTCTCCTTCGTCCGGCGAGTCTATGCAATCAAACATGCCGCTTTCAAAACTGCTCCGTGTAACTTTAGTTACTCTAGGCTTTGACCTTACTCATGCTTTAGTATTCATCCTTCTACCTTTGTTAACAAAGATGCAAGTGAAGCCCAGCAAGAGGGCAAAGAAGAATAAGCCGTCCCAAGACCCGATTGTAATCGAACCGACGCAAGCGATATGTCTGCTTAGACAGCTCCACCCATCAGCCGCTCGAATCAAGCTTCCGACATTCCGCTTTGCCAAAGATACTCTCAACAGTTCGATAACCGGAAGCTCTAGCCGGTCAAGACGACCGACCCGAAGTTGAAATTTTGATAAGACAGTTTGTTGAACCGGGGCGGCCTACTGTCCTTGCCAAATGTACTGCCAAGGAAGAACTTGTCTAACGCCGAAAGGCCAAGCAGCACATTACTGATTATACTCATTTAAGCATTGGTGATATAGTCTCGGGCTATCTGAATCAAGTGCATAATAGTCGTGACCTGGAAATTGACATGGTGAAACAAATACAACACAAATATGAGGTATAACTTATGCTATTTTCTTGAATCTTACTTACTGTACCAGCCCCCAAGTCTATTGCTTATGAATAAATATGCTATAGACTTAAAAATCTGCTTTACTATTGGTTTGTCCGTTTAAAGAGAATATATTTAACCCAGTTATAGCATGATAGTTTGAATTTGTGATACACATTAGGCCCCAAGTGTCAAGTATATTTACTTGTAAAGTGCTTGAGACTTAATATGCATGACCCGACATGGTAGGTTAAAAATTCTTCAGCATACATTAGCCCCCAAGTGTCAAGTATCTTTACTTGTAAAGTGCTTGGGACTTAATATTATCTTACCATGATTCTTACCGTAACTCGGTATCAATGTAGGTCACCATAAGTCAATTTGAGTCGGAGATTGCTGACATGAAGAGCCGTCTGACAACTCAAGAGCTTGAAACTCAAAAATCCAACTCCAAATTTGAATTCAGCGTCTCTGAACAAGAGAAGTTGAAGAAGAATTTTGAGTCAGAGAAGAAAATCTGGGCTGATGAGAAGGCTTCACTGGTGACCCTGGCTGAGACGGCATAGGCTTCACTTGCAGAAGCAACAACCGAGCTGTCTGACTTAAAGCGTCATATATCTCAAATGGTCTCAGCCATCTTCGGTAAGTTATTGTTCATAACCCCAAACATTGCAATCCTTCCTTTGATTATTGCCGTTATCGTTATCTCCGCTCACCTTTATGTTTGTGAACACACAGCCCTGTGAGCACCAACCTCCAAGTAATACGTCGGGTCAAACTTAAGGCGGTTTACACTCTAGTGGAGCAGCTATACACCGGGTCACAATGTGCTTTGGCTGTTGTAGCCTTATCAAATACCACTCCCCACCTTCTGCAAGACGTGCTGAAGTGTCTCGTTGTGCTACCTCAGCGGATTCAGGATTTAAGGCGGGCATCTTCAAGAGCCGGGGTCAGAGCTGCATTGAGCCGGGCAAAAGCATGGATTCCGTAACTAGACCCGGCCGACCTTGCTCTTGGATATCCGAGTGCGAAGGAGGATGGTACCGTATTTGATGATCATGATTTCACCGTCATAGGCCAAAGTCATACGTCCCATGGCTACCCTTATTGGGAACGACATCGACCTCTCCAAGTACTCTCCGGCTATGACGGTGAGAACCGGAGAATTCCAAACACTCCATATGATCAAGTCACCGATCCCTCCAACGCTGTAAGCATACTTTTGCCCCTGAAGTGGACCCACCCGGTTTAATAGATGATGAAGCTGAGTTTGAAGCCTTGAGTGGCATTGACTAGGCCTCGTCAACCTTCTAGGACAAAGCAACCAACGGAGAGGCGGAGAAGGATAACCCGGAACCATCAAGCCCACCAAAGGAGTGAACCGCCAGGCATTATGACTTTGCAAAAATAATGCTTCATTATTTAGACTCGGGAGTCTTGTAATAGGGCTCGAAAAACCTCTTAACTTTGTCATGCTCTTCATGCATGTTTGTGGCGCTTAATACTTTCGTAAGCCGCCATCGTTATATACTTCCAGCTTATGTTGATCTTTCCTTGATGTCAAAATTCTTCTTGCTTTATCCTCGTGTATAAAACAAAATAGAATTCCTTTGGCAACTTATCGCATCCGGGGTCACATAAAGTATTGATAACGGAGTATGAACCAAAACATCATATAAAGGCCGGTTTATGATTATGATCACAATAGCATACCTGCGATCTTATTTGGTATATATCACGGTTTATGTGACACAAATCGAGAGTTAATTTAACTCGACAATTGGCACACATAATGTTTACTCGCCCTTAATAACATTTATACTTACAGAGTATAATGAATAGTAAACTTAATTTCAAAGGCCTCCGATTGAATACGATCAAAGGAACTGCTCCAAAGGGGTTAAGCTAAGATTCAATACGATCATATAGCCCTCGGTGGCTTTGGCGATGCCGATCAAGTGGGTATCGGCTACTATGTTCTCTTTGGTTCGAATCGACCTATGTTTGAACAGAAGCCCCCAAGTGACCATGAGAGTTGTTTAATGACGCTGATTCAATACGATCCATGTCGACCCAAAGGGGTTAAGCTATGATTCAAATATGATCAAGAAGCCCCCAAGTGGGTTTGGCAAGATGTCACCAATTGGGTATCGACAGCTATGTTCTCTTTGGTTGGAATACGACCTATGTTTGAACAGAAGCCCCCAAGTGACCATGGCTTAGATTCAGATATGATCATAAGCGGACCAAAGGGAAAGCTGGATTCAGATATGATCCGCTCCCTGTTGGTTGTTTCCACCACCTGGTAAAAAAGATATATAAACCTTTGAAGGTGGAAAGAAAAAGAGGTCCTGCTTTATTGCTTTATATAATATATACATTGCTAAAAAAGAAAAAATATATATATATATCCTGAGAGCCGGTGGCTCAAGTATAGTAAGGCCGAAGATGAGCTATGTTCCACGGCCGGCGGGTCTCTTCCTCCGACTTACGTGAGTCTTTGTGCTCCCGAACATCGATAAGGTAGTATGACCCGTTGTTCAGATTTTTGCTGACAACAAAGGGTCCTTCCCAAGGAGGGATAGCTTGTGCATATCGACCGATCCTGGATGAGCCGAGCACTAAGTCGCCTTCTGAAAGGCTCGCTTCTAACCCGGCAAATTTGTGATAGCGGGCGCTTGAGTCTTGTTGGTAAATCGCCGAGCGGGCTATTGCCAAGTCTCGCTCCTCATCCAACAAGTCAAGTGCATCCTGACGAGCCTTTTCATTATCAGCCTCAATGTAAGCCGCCACTCGGGGTGAGTCGTGTCGGATGTCACTTGGCAGAACTGCCTGCTCGCCTGCATACACCATGAAGATAGGTGTATAACCTGAGATCTGTTAGGCGTTGTGTTGATACTCCATAGCACGTAGGGTAGCTCCTCCACCCAACAACCCGGAGTTCGCTGTAAGGGGACCAAGAGCCGGGTTTGATACCCTTCAAGATCTCTTGATTAGCTCTCTACGCTTGACCATTAGATTGAGGATGAGCAACGGCAAAACATCAAGCCGGATATTTTCTCGCTGATGTAACTCTTCCATGGCACCCTTGGAGAGATTAGTACCATTATCGATTATGATGCTATGTGGAAAGCCAAAACGAAGATCACCTTTTTTCATGAACTGAACGCCCGTGCGGCTGCATCACACTCATCGATCGGCTCGCCTCGACCCACTTGGTGAATTTATCCACTGCCACCAAAAGGTGTGTTTTCTTATCCTTAGACCTTTTGAAAGATCCAACCATGTCAAGCCCCCAGACTGCAAACGGCCAAGTAATTGGAATCATCCTCAATTCTTGAGCCGGCACATGAGCTCGTCGTGAGAATTTTTTACATCCGTCACATCTGCTGACCAGATCCTCCGCATCAGCATGAGCCGTCAGCCAATAGAAACCATGACGGAAAGCCTTGGCCACGAGCCGGCATGATGACCACAATCTCCTTCATGGATCTCACGAAGTATCTCCTGACCCTCCGCAGGCGACACACAACGTTGAAACGCCTCAAGAACGCCATGCGGTGATGCAATTCGCCATGAACAATTGTCATAGATTTGACGGCTCGATGATTTGTCTTGCCAAGGTCTCATCCTCAGGCAACTCTCCCCGGGTCATATAGGCCAAATATGGGACAGTCCAATCCGGGATAGCGTGAAGAGCTCCCACCAGTTGTGCCTCCGGGTCTGGCACTGCTAGTTCTTCCTCTGTAGGCACTTTGACAGAAGGATTATGCAAAACATCAAGAAAGGTGTTAGGCGGCACCAGCTTACGCTGAGACCCCAGCCGGCTTAAAGCATCAGCCGCCTCATTCTTCCTTTGATCAATGTGCTCCACTTGATAACCTTTGAAGTGTCATCAACTTCATGACGATAAGCCGCCATCAGGGGATCCTTGGAGTCCCATGTGCCTGACACCTATTGAGTGACGAGGTCTGAGTCGCCCAAGCACCTTACCCGGCTCAAATTCATCTCTTTGGCCATCCGGTGGCCTTGTAGTAAACCCTCTTATTCTGCTGCTTTGTTAGTACAGGTAAACATAAGCCGTAGCAAATAACAAATTTTGTCACCTGGGGGGTATGTTAAAACGACTCCAGCCCCCGAGCCTTCCAACTGCCTGGACCCATCGAAGTGAATAGTCCAATATGTGTTATCTGGCTTCTCCTCGTGTGCCTCAGTAACTTTCTGTCCAATCATTGATAAAGTCCACCAAGGCTTGAGACTTAATAGCAGACGTGGCATGTACTTCAAACCATGAGGCACAAGCTCAATGTCCCACTTGGCGACTCACCCCTGGGGCTTCCCTGCTCGGATGATGTCTCCCAAAGGCGTAACTTACTACAGTTATAGGATGACCTTGGAGCATCAAGCCCGACTTCCCGCCATATAAACACTCCATAAACAAGTTTCGCCAATGTGGATACCTTTGCTTGGACTCAATGAGCACCTCACTGATGTAGTAAACCGGCCGTTGAACCGGATGCTCCTTGCCAGCCTCCTTGCGCTCCACCACGATGCCACACTGACGGCTCGGGCGTTAGCAGCCACATATAACAGCAATGGCTCTCTATCAGTGGGAGCCGCAAGGACCGCGGCTCGCATAACCTGTCTCTTTAAATCCTCAAAGGCAGCGTCAGCAGCGTCACTCCAGACGAAAGCATCCGTTTTCTTCATCATCTGATATAGCGGCAGGGCCTTCTCGCCTAACCGGCTTATGAACCGGCTTAGAGCGGCAACACGACCGCCTTGATCGTTGAACATCGTTGATGCACGCCCGGTTTGGCCAAGGAGGTGATCGCCTTGATCTTCTCGGGTTAGCTTCAATGCCTCTGTTTGAGACCAGAAACCCGAAGCTTGCTGCGGTACACCAAACACACACTTGTCGGGTTAAGCATCATCTTATAAACCGGAGATTATAAAAGGTCTCCTTTAAATCAGATATCAAGGTTTCCTTCTCCTAGACTTCACCACGATGTCATCCACATAAGCGTGAACATTGCGCCCAATTTGATTTGTGGAGACAATTTTGTACACATCTCGATAAGTCGCCTGGGCACTCTTGAGCCCAAATGGCATAGATACATAGCGAAGGCTCCAAGCGGAGTGATGAAAGCCGTCTTCTCCTGGTCCTTAACTGCCATTTTGATGCGATGATAGCCAGAGTAAGCATCCAAAAAGCTCAACGCTGCAACCCACCGTAGCATTGATGATTTGATCAATACGGGGGAGGGCGAAGGGATCAGCCGGACAAGCCTTATTTAAGTCCGTGTAATCCATACACATCCGCCAAGTGCCATTCTTCTTGAGTACCAGCACCGGGTTAGCCAACCACTCCGGGTGAAAGACTTCCACAATGAACCCAGCCGCTAAGAGCGGCGACCTCTTCCCTAATAGCTTTCGTCTTTCCTCATTGAACCGTCGAAGAAATTGCACGACCGGCTTATACTTTGGATCAATATTAAGAGTGTGCTCAGCGAGTTCCCTCGGAACACCCGGCATGTCAGAAGGTTTCCATGCAAAGATGTCCCAGTTCTCACGGATGAACTCGATGAGCGCGCTTTCCTATTTAGGATCCAAGTTAGCACTGATGCTAAACTGCTTGGAAGAGTCGCCTGGAGTGAAGTCAACAAGCTTTGTTTCAGCGGCCGATTTAAACTTCAATGTCAGGTCATGCTTTCTAGCTGGCTTCTTTAAAGAGGTCATATCTGCCGGGTCAACATTATTCTGATAAAACTTCAGCTCCTCTGCCGCACAAACAGACTCAGCATAAGCCGCATCGCCTTCCTCACATTCCAAGGCTACCTTTTCGACTCCCATGCACAAAGGATGGTGCCCTTGTGACCCGGCATCTTGAGCTGCGTGAGATAAACATAACATGGTCGGCGCCATGAACTTGGCATAAGCCGTCATTCAAACAGAGCATGATACGGGCTCTTGATTTTGGCTACCTCAAAAGTCAATTTCTCAGCTCTGGAATCATATTCATCTCCAAAGGCCACTTCCAGCTCAATCTTGCCAACTGGGTACGCCGACTTACGAGGCACCACTCCATGAAAGACAGTTTTGGCCGTCCTCAAGTCTTTATCAGTCAACCTCATGCGGCGAAAGGTCTCATAATAGAGAATATTGATGATGCTTCCTCCGTCCATGAGTACCTTAGTGAATTTATATCCACCAACCTGAGGTGCTACCACCAAGGCCAAGCCCGACCCGGATTATCAACCCGGAGGGGTGATCTTCTGCCCATATAATGGTCTGCTCGACCACCTCAAATAACGGGAACCGTCGGCTCAACAGTAATTCACGGCCCTCTCTTATGAACCTTTCCGGTCACGTTTGCCCAAATTAGTGGTAAACACATGGTCTTGCCCACCATTCCATTTGCTTTGGGTGGCTTTGATAACGGCCGCTTCTTCTTGTCCCCCTTGACTGCTTGTTGATTGTAGCCGCCTTTGACTTCCCCGAAGCCGAACTTGAACCGCCGCCCGGGCCATGAAAGCCGACGGCCCCTGAACCGCCGCCCGATCCATGATTGCCATACAACATGTTGGAATTCTTGAAAGCCTTCATGATTGCGCAATCTTTCCATAAGTGGGTGGCGGGTCGTTCCCGAGTACCGATGTGCAGGACAAGGCTCATTGAGAAGCTGCTCAAGAGATGGACCTGACCCGCGGATCGAGGCGGTTTTCCACGTCTCGATTGTTACCACCATGCATTGGCATTGGCCACAAACTCCGGGTTACCCTCCGCCTTACGCTTTGTTGCCTCCTTGATTTGCCGGGTTATGCCGTGACCCTTTCCATTGTCGTTCTTCTTTCCCTTCCTGTCTTTTCCTCATCGACGGGATCCTTGGTACTATCAGAATCGGCGTATTTGACTAAAGCCACCATCAAGCGTACCCATATCGCTGTTGCAATCACGCTTAGGCGCCACGCTTTCTGCCTCGAGGCTCAAACGGCAATTCTTCTACAACATGAGGATCTGCAGGAGCCGACATCCATCTTATCGGATTTAATGTATTATTTCCTTGACCCGGCGCACCCAATAAGTTGTGGATTCACCCTCCTCCTGCTTACAATTGGTCAAGTCCACAATTGACATAGATTTCTTGCAAGTGTCCTTGAAGTTCTGGATAAACCAGGCCTTTAGCTCTGCCCATGAGCTAATGGAATTGGGTGGCAAACCCTTTAACCAAGACCGGGCTGTTCCGTCAAACATCATGGTGAAGTACTTAGCCATTGCTGCGTTGCTGACCTCCAGTAGCTCCATGGCCATCTCGTAACTTTCGATCCATGCTCCGGGCTGTAAGTCGGCCGTGTAATTCGGCACCTTTCGAGGTCCCTTGAAGTCCTTGGGTAGACGTACATCCCGCAGAGTCGGAACCAAACAAGGAACACCACCGGTTCTGGTTGCCACTCCCGCTCCAATGTAAGTCGCCGGATACTCGGGAGATCTTGATATGCCGCTTCTGCCGAGCCGAAAACCGCCGCTTCGTCCTCTGACGAATTCGGTCTTGCACGGGTTATAGCCACCCTACCGGCTGAATTACGACGCTGGCATTGCTTGACAAAGCTTCGACTCCATGTGCTGTTGTAACCCGGACTCCGGTTTTGACGAGGCGGTGCTAGCCAAGGCGGAGGAGTTGAATGAATCCTCATTTGTAGAATAGGTCTCTTGTTGCGCCAGGGCCGTCTGAATGAGATCTCGACCCTCCGGGTCTCCACATTGTCGGACCATCACCGCCCACTTTGGGAGAGCCGTAAACGCATAATGCTGCTATCAAGTTCTCCATGGGGTTGGAGAAGTGACCCGGTGGTATTGGTACATAACGGGGCGGGGCCATACTCCCATGCGGAGGTGCCATCTCTTGAAGCTGAGCCGGCCCCCCGCGCCGGCTGGTGTGAACTGATTTGCTCCGGGCGGGTTGCTAGGGCCGGCACCGGGTGTAGCGAAAAGGTTCCGAGGGTCATAAACCGGAGGCAACCGGGACTGGGTTTTCTGATGTCTCCTCCTCATCACCTCATTGGATGCGTTCAGGCTCATAATTTGGAAAGCCTCGATTTGGAGTTGTGCGCCAAGGCGTCCAAAGCCGCCCACTTTGTAGCTAACCTGGTGTCCTCAGCTGCCAAGGCCACCTTGGCCCGGGCTATCTCCTCATGCACCCTCGCCACCTTCGCGTTATGCTCATCTTGATTTACAGGAATAACCGTGGCGGTTAACAGGGCCGTCGGCTTATCCATAAGATCCATCAAGACCTCGAGCAGGCTGGCGCACAGGGGCCTCCCGCCTCACGCTGCTCCTCGACCGGACGTTATTGCTGTTGTAGCCGTTGAGTTTTGACCAGGTTGAGTACCAGCCATGAAGACTCCTGCCCAGCTTGGCAGCTCATAGAAGTCCGGAGTACTAGAGCCGTCAGAACAGCCCCCAAGCATGCCCTCTTGGACTTGATATAAAGAATCTGTTGAACCGGCGGACGAATCATCATCCGAGGGGCTACGTCTCACCACCATCTTTAGATCCTTCAGGAAGTTCTTCTCCGTGGACGCAGCCCACTAAGGCACGCTTCACGACAGGTTGAGCTCGGGCGGGTCTCGCACGCTGAGCCGCCTCGACGAGGTCGGTGCAGTTGTCCGGCTCAGGGCCCGGCTCACTAATCCGGCAGATGAAGACGTGGATTCCGCAAAAGGGGAACCGGTAACTTTACTCAATTGAGTCGGCGTCGGGGGCCCAGCCTTCGTTGTCGATGTAGATCTTGCCGCGACGACTCTTGGTCATCCGGCCCACTGCGTATCCCTTGAGCCCTTCAAAGCTGCCCTTTAAGAACTCAAATCCTCTGTGCGCTGGCCCCATGGTGGGCGCCAACTGTCGTGGAATTGTCACGGCAGATGTCCTCTTGCAAGGACTTAGTCGTGGAGCCATCGCAACTAGGAAGCTTAAAGGGGTTAATCGGGACAAGGGGCACGAGAGGTTTTATACTAGTTCGGCCCCTTGCGGTGAAGGAAAGCCTACGTCTAGTTGGGTTGGTATTGCTTGATGTTTCGATGACCAGGGAGCGAGATACGCTATGCCTTGCTCTCGATCAGTTGTTTCTTGCCCCTGAGCCGCCAGCAGATTGTCCCCTTATATACACGGGTTGACGCCCTGCGGCTTACAGAGTCCCGGCCGGCTTATAAACAGTGTCCGGCTCGGTGACTAGTTATCTACCCTATGATACAAGTCATGCCATTGTGGCGGTTTGTTACAACGGGCCTTAAGTCGCCTGTGGGCCTTAAGCCCTTTATTGAACCGCCGTCTTCATGCTTGATTACAGGCTTCTTTCTGGCGAGTCTTCTTTGCGTAACCCGGTCCCTCCTGGGCGGCTTACACAAATAGTTATATCCCCAACACTAATGCTAGTAGACAATTGAGACATAATTACATGCTTGATCACTTGAGTAATTATATGAATAGTACTGTTAACGATCTTAAGCTTATTAGTAAACATGCTTCCATGGTTACAACTCAAGTAGAACAAGTACTTAAAGCTCAAAATGATTTGCTTAATGATTTTAATAATAAGAAAAATGATAATGCTTTTAGGGTTATGACTAGAGGTGGTAAAATGACCCAGGAACCTTTGTATCCTGAGGGCCATCCTAAGAGAGTTGAGCAGGATTCTCAGAAAACTAATACTAATACACCTAGTCCTCGTGATGAAAAGAAAAAGGAAACTGATAGGACTTTGCATGCTAGTGAACCTGCTATGGTCACACCTGAGAATCCCAATGATATTTCTATTTCTGATCCTGAGACACAATCTGGTGATGAACATGAACCTAGTGACAATGTTAATGATGATGTTCATGTTGATGCTCAACCTAGTAATGATAATGATGTAGAGATTGAACCTGTTGTTGATCTTGATAGCCCACAATCAAAGAATCAACGTTATGATTGTTGGGGAACGCAGTAATTTCAAAAAAAACCTACGATCACGCAAGATCTATCTAGGAGATGCATAGCAATGAGCGGGAGAGTGTGTCCACGTACCCTCGTGACCCGAAAGCGGAAGCGTTAGTAACGCTGATTGATGTAGTCGAACTTCTTCGCGATCCAACCGATCCAAGTACTGAACTTACAGCACCTCCGCGTTCAGCACATGTTCAGCTCGATGACGTCCCTTGTACTCTTGATCCAGTTGAGGCTAAGGGAGAGTTCTGCCAGCACGATGGCATGGCGACGGTGATGATGATGTTACCGGCACAGGGCTTCGCCTAAGCACTACGGCGATATGATCGAGGTGTGTAACTGTGGAGGGGGCACCGCACACGGCTAAAAGATCAACTTGTGTGTTCTAGGGTGCCCCCTGCCCCCGTATATAAAGGAGGGAGAGGGAGAGGCAGTCGGCCCTAGGTGGCGCTCCAAGGTGTGGAGTCGTACTAGGACTCCCTAGTCCTAGTAGGACTCCACCTCCCACACGGAGTAGGAAAGGGGGAAGGGAGAAGGAGAAGGAAAGGGGGGTGGCCCCCTTCTCCTAGTCCTAATCGGCCTCCTAGCCAAGGGGGGTGCACTAGCCCCTTGTGGGCTGGTGTGCTTCCCTCTTATGGCCCATAAGGCCCATAACTTCTCCCCGGGGGTTCCGGTAACCTCCCGGTACTCCGGAAAATACCCGAACTTCTCCGGAACCATTCTGATGTCCGAATATAGCGTTCCAATATATCAATCTTTATGTTTCGACCATTTCGAGACTCCTTGTCATGTCTGTGATCTCATCCGGGACTCCGAACAAACTTTGGTTCATCAAATCACATAACTCACAATACAAATCATCATCGAACGTTAAGCGTGCGGACCCTACGGGTTCGAGAACTATGTAGACATGACCGAGACACATTTCCACTCAATAACCAATAGCGGAACCTAGATGCTCATATTGTCTCCTACATATTCTACGAAGATCTTTATCAGTCAAACTGCATAACAACATACGTTGTTCCCTTTGTCATCGGTATGTTACTTGCCCGAGATTCGATCATCGGTATCATCATACCTAGTTCAATCTCGTTACCGGCAAGTCTCTTTACTCGTTCCGTAATGTATCATCATGCAACTAACTATTTAGTCACATTGCTTGCAAGGCTTATAGTGATGTGCATTACCGAGAGGGCCTAGAGATATCTCTCCAAAACTCGGAGTGACAAATCTTAATCTCGATCTATGCTAACCCAACAAATATCTTCGGAGACACCTGTAGAGCATCTTTATAATCACCCATTTACGTTGTGACGTTTGATAGCAGACAAAGTGTTCCTCCGGTATTCGGGAGTTGCATAATCTCATAGTCTGAGGAACATGTATAAGTCATGAAGAAAGCAGTAGGAATGAAATGGTAACGATCATAATGCTAAGCTAATGAATGGGTCTTGTCCATCACATCATTCTCCTAATGATGTGATCCCGTTCACCAAATGACAACACATGTCTATGGTTAGGAAACATAACCATCTTTGATAAACGAGCTAGTCAAGTAGAGGCATACTAGGGACACTTATGTTTTGTCTATGTATTCACACATGTACTAAGTTTCCGGTTAATACAATTCTAACATTAATAATAAACATTTATCATGCAATAAGGAAATAAATAATAACTTTATTATTGCCTCTAGGGCATATTTGTTCTAGTGGTCTAATTAGTTTTTGTTCTAGTGCTTTATTCAATGCAAATTTTTGCTGCCGTGGCGACCATGTTCTTGAGCTTGCATGTCAAATTTTTATGCTCCAAAGTTGTTTTGATGCATGATATAGCTTCTAGGCACTTGTAGGAGTAGTTACTATCAATTTGGTTGAGTTTGGTTCACCTTTATTTTGAGTCACTAAAAATTTCAGAAATTTCCACAGGAAGAAAATGTTGAGGAGAATGTTGAGTGGCTTTCATATGCATTACTGTTGATCTAACAAAGAGCCCATATTACCTTGTCTTCTCCTTTGAATAAATGTTTGCAGATTCCAGCTTAGTCCAATGCACGTGCACTATTATTATTATCCACACCGCCTTTCCGGTCGTGCAAGTGAAAGTCAATAATGACGATATATGATGAAATGATTGAGATGAGGAAAAGCTGGTATGAACTCGACCTATCTTGTTTTTGTAAATATGATTAGTTCATCATTCCTGATTCATCCTATTATGAATGAAACATGATTGCAATGACAATTAGAGATTATAGTTACTCATGCCATGCTTAATTAGCTAGCAGTTTATAATGGTTTACCTTGCATGCTAACATGAAAATAAAAATGATTGTGATGTGAAATACGATAGGATGGTATCCTCCTTTGAATGATTCGAGTGGCTTGACTTGGCACATGTTCACGTATGTAGTTGAAACAAAATCAACATAGCCTCTACGATATTTATGTTCATGGTGATTTATATCCTACTCATGCTTGCATTCAATGTTGGTTAATCTCAATGCATGTTTATGACTATTGTCACTCTCTAGTTGGTCGCTTCCCAGTATCTTCTAGCCTTCACTTGTACTAAGCGGGAATACTGCTTGTGCATCCACTTCCATAAACCCCAAAGTTGTTCCATATGAGTCCACCATACCTTCCTATATGCGGTATTTACCTGCCGTTCCAAGTAAATTTGCAAGTGCCAACCTCTAAACCTTCCAATGATAATCTTTTTTGTATGCTTGAATAGCTCATGTACCAACTAGGGTTGTCAATATCTTCCATGCTAGGTTGGTTATTCTCACGATGAGTGGACTCCGCTCATCATTCACAAGAAAATGGCTGGTAACCGGGATGCCCAGTCCCATGCTCAAAGCAAACCAAATCAAAATAATTGCAAAAAAAACTCCCACAGGACTGTTGTTAGTTGGATGGTACCCGTTGTTTCGGACCAGCCGTGGAGTGTGCTTCTTGGTGGTGGGGGAGTATAAACTTTACCATTCTGTTTGGGAACCGCCTATAATGTATGTAGCATGGAAGATACCGAGATCTCTTAGTTGTTATGTTGACAATGAAAGCATGCTGCTCAAAATATTATTCAATCTCTATTTCAAAACTCGAGCTCTGGCACCTCTGCAAATCCCTGCTTCCCTTTGTGAAGGGCCTATCTATTTACATTTATTGCTGAGTCACCATCCTCTTATAAAAAGCACCAGTTAGAGAGCACCACTGTCATGTGTATGCATTGTTATTAATTTATATTGAGTATGACTGTGACTGGATCTCTTTTACCATGAATTACAATGTCTAGTCAGTCCTAGATCTTCAGGGGTGCTCTGCATTTATGTTTTGCGGTCTCAGAAAGGGCTAACGAGATACCATCTTGTTATATCATATAATGATTGTTTTGAAGAAGTGTTGTCATCCAGGATTTATTATTATTGCTCGCTAGTTGATTATGCCATTGATATGAGTAAATGTGAGACCTAAACGTTATTGTTGTGAATATGGTTAGTTCATAATCTTTGCTGAAAACCTAAATGTTGGCTTTACATATTTGCAACAACAAGATCAAACAGAGTTTGTAAAAGTTTTTCTTTATCACTTTCAGTTTATCAACTGAATTGCTTGAGGACAAGCATGAAGGAAATATGCCCTAGAGGCAATAATAAAGTTGTTATTTTCACTTCCTTATATCATGATAAATGTTTATTATTCATGCTAGAATTGTATTAACCGGGAACTTAGTACATGTGTGAATACATAGACAAACAGATTGTCCCTAGTATGCCTCTACTTGACTAGCTCGTTAATCAAAGATGGTTACGTTTCCTAGCCATAGACATGTGTTGTCATTTGATGAACGGGATCACATCATTAGAGAATGATGTGATGGACAAGACCCATCCGTTAGCTTAGCACTATGATCGTTTAGTTTATTGCTATTCCTTTCTTCATGACTTATACATGTTCCTCTGACTATGAGATTATGCAACTCCCGAATACCGGAGGAACACTTAGTGTGCTATCAAATGTCACAACGTAACTGGGTGATTATAAAGATGCTCTACAGGTGTCTCCGATGGAGTTTGCTGAGTTGGCATAGATCGAGATACGGATTTGTCACTCCGTGTATCGCAGAGATACCTCTGGGCCCTCTCGGTAATGATCATCACTATAAGCCTTGCAAGCAATGTGACTAATGAGTTAGTTGCGGGATGATGCATTATGGAACGAGTAAAGAGACTTGCCGGTAACGAGATTGAACTAGGTATGAGGATATCGACGATCGAATCTCGGGCAAGTAACATACCGATGACAAAGGGAACAACGTATGTTGTTATGCGGTTTGACCGATAAAGATCTTCGTAGAATATGTAGGAGCCAATATGAGCATCCAGGTTCCGCTATTGGTTATTGACCGGAGATGTGTCTTGGTCATGTCTACATAGTTCTCGAACTCCGTAGGGTCCGCACGCTTAACGTTCGATGACGATTTGTATTATGAGTTATGTGATTTGATGACCTAAGTTTGTTCGGAGTCCCGAATGAGATCATGGACATGACAAGGAGTCTCGAAATGGTCGAGAGGTAAAGATTCATACATTGGAAGGCTATATTCGGGCATTAGAAAGGTTCCGAGTGATTCGGGTATTTTTCGGAGTACCAGGGAGTTACGGGAATTCACCAGGAGAAGTAATGGGCCTTATTGGGCTTTAGTGGAGAGAGGGGAGAAGGGCCAAGAGGTGGCGCGCGCCTTCCCCCTGCCCAAACCGAATTGGACAAGGGGTGGGGGCACAGCCGCCCTTCCTTCTCCCTCTCCCTCTCTTTCCTTCTCTCCTACTCCGAATAGGAAAGACGAGGGGAATCCTACTTGGACTGGGGAGTCCTAGTAGGATTCCCCACACCTGGCACGCCCCCCTTGGGCCGGCCACCTCCTCCCTCCCTCCTTTATATATGGGGGAGGGGAGCACCCCAAAGGCACACAAGATTTGTCCCAGCCGTGTGCGGTGCCCCCCTCCACAGTTACACACCTCGGTCATATCGTCGTAGTGTTTAGGCGAAGCCCTGCGCCGGTAACTTCATCATCACCATCGACATGCCGTCATGCTGACGGAACTCTCCCTCGGCCTCAACTGGATCAAGAGTACGAGGGACGTCATTGAGCGGAACATGTGCTGAACGCGGAGGTGCCGTATGTTCGATACTTGGATCGGTTGGATCGCGAAGACGTTCGACTACATCAACTGCGTTACTTAACGCTTCCGCTTTTGGTCTACGAGGGTACGTGGAAACACTCTCCCCGCTCATTGCTATGCATCACCTAGATAGATCTTGCGTGATCGTAGGAAAATTTTGAAATACTACATTCCCCAACAGTGGCATCCGAGCTAGGTCTATGCGTAGATGTTATATGCACGAGTAGAACATAAAGAGTTGTGGGCGATAATAGTCATACTGCTTACCAGCATGTATAGGATCAAAAGTATGTCTAGAGGGGGGTGATTAGACTACTTGACCAAATAAAAACTTATCATTTTCCCAATTTTAGTCTTTGGCAGATTTTAGCTATCTTAGCACAAGTCAAGCAATCTTAACACAATTCAAGCAAGCATGCAAAGAGTATATGAGCAGCGGAAAGAAAGTAAAGCATGGAACTTGCAAGAATGTAAAGGGAAGGGTTTGGAGAATTCAAACGCAATTGGAGACACGGATGTTTTTGTCGTGGTTCCGATAGGGTGGTGCTATCGCACATCCACGTTGATGGAGACTTCAACCCACGAAGGGTAATGGTTGCGCGAGTCCACGGAGGGCTCCACCCACGAAGGGTCCACGAAGAAGCAACCTTGTCTATCCCACCATGGTCGTCGCCCACGAAGGACTTGCCTCACTAGCGGTAGATCTTCACGAAGTAGGTGATCTCCTTGCCCTTACAAACTCCTTAGTTCAACTCCACAATCTTGTCGGAGGCTCCCAAGTGACACCTAGCCAATCTAGGAGACACCACTCTCCAAGAAGTAATGGTGTGTTGATGATGAACTCCTTGCTCTTGTGCTTCAAATGATAGTCTCCCCAACACTCAACTCTCTCTCACGGGATTTGGATTTGGTGGAAAGAAGATTTGAGTGGAAAGCAACTTGGGGAAGGCTAGAGATCAAGATTCATATGGTAGGAATGGAATATCTTGGCCTCAACACATGAGTAGGTGGTTCCTTCTCAGAAACAGCAAGTTGGAAGTGTAGGTTTGTTCTGATGGCTCTCTCCACGAATGAAGAGGAGGTGGAGGGGTATATATAGCCTCCACACAAAATCTAACCGTTACACACAACTTGCCAAACTCGGTGGGACCGAATTGATAAACTCGGTCGGACCGATTCAGCAAATCTAGTGACCGTTAGGATTTTCGGTGGGACCGACATGCAACTCGGTAGGACCGATGTGGTTAGCGTTAGGGCATAACGTAATCTCGGTGAGACTGATTACACAAACTCGGTGAGACCGATTTTGGTATAAGCTAACCAGGGAGTTGGTCAGGTAAACTCGGTGGGACCGATTCGCTCATTTCGGTGAGACCGAAATGTTATGAAAAGGAAACAGGGAGTTTACATTGCAATCTCGGTGGGACCGATCGCTCATCTCGGTGGTACCAAAGCGTTCTGAAGGGAAACAGAGAGATTACAATCCCATCTCGGTGAGACCGAGATCCCTATCGGTGAGACCGATTTGCCTAGGGTTTGTGGCAGTGGCTATGACATCCCGAACTCGGTGGCGCCGGGTAGAAAGAATCGGTAGGGCCGAGTTTGACTTTTGGTTTAGGTCATATGTGGATATGAGAAAGTAGTTGAGGGTTTTGGAGCATATCACTAAGCAATGAGAGCAAGAAACTCATTAAGCAACACCTCATCCCTCCTTGATAGTATTGGCTTTTCCTATAGACTCAATGTGATCTTGGATCACTAAAATATAAAATGTAGAGTCTTGAGCTTTTGAGCTTGAGCCAATCCTTTTATCCTTAGCATTTTGAGGGATCCACTTTTCTCATCCATGCCATGCCATCCATTGAGCTTTTCCTAAAATATTCATCTTGGAATGATGTTAGCTCAATGAGCTATATGTTGTTAGGAATTACCAAAACCACCTAGGGATAGTTGCACTTTCAGCATGTCA
Organism: Aegilops bicornis; assembly: GCA_021605145.1. Lineage (NCBI taxonomy): Eukaryota > Viridiplantae > Streptophyta > Magnoliopsida > Poales > Poaceae > Aegilops > Aegilops bicornis. The sequence continues at coordinate 555,521,508 of CM038671.1, read as the reverse complement.
TACTTTGATTCGGCGGTATCGTTGGATGAAGCGGCCCAGACCGACATTACATGACCGCGTTCATGAGACTTGTTCTACCGCCGTGCTTTTCACATAGGTGGCTAGTGGGTGTCTGTTTCTCCAACTTTAGTTGAATCAAGTGTGACTACGCCCGGTCCTTGTTGAAGGTTAAAACAGCACACTTGACGAAAAATCGTTGTGGTTTTGATGCGTAGGTAAGAACGGTTCTTGCTAGAAGCCTGTAGCAGCCACATAAAACTTGCAAAAACAAAGTAGAGGACGTCTAACTTGTTTTTGCAGGGCTTGCTGTGATGTGATATGGTCAAGACGTGATGATATATAATTTGTTGTATGAGATGATCATGTTTTGTAACAGTTATCGGCAACCGGCAGGAGCCATATGGTTGTCGCTTTATTGTATGAAATGCAACCGCCATGTAATTGCTTTACTTTATCACTAAGCGGTAGTGATAGTCATAGAAGCAATAGTTGGCGAGAAGACAACGCTGCTTCGATGGAGATCAAGGTGTCAAGCCGGTGTGATGGTGATCATGACGGTGCTTTGGAGATGGAGATCAAAGGCACAAGATGATGATGGCCATATCATATCACTTATTTTGATTGCATGTGATGTTTATCCTTTATGCATCTTATTTTGCTTAGTTCGGCGGTAGCATTATAAGATGATCTCTCACTAAATTTCAAGGTATAAGTGTTCTCCCTGAGTATGCACCGTTGCGACAGTTCTTCGTGCTGAGACACCACGTGATGATCGGGTGTGATAAGCTCTACGTTCACATACAACGGGTGCAAGACGCAGAATACTCGGGTTAAACTTAATGAGCCTAGCATATGCAGATATGGCCTCGGAACACTGAGACCGAAAGGTCGAGCGTTAATCATATAGTAGATATGATCAACATAATGATGTTCACCATTGAAAACTACTCCATCTCACGTGATGATCGGACATGGTTTAGGTTATATGGATCACGGGATCATTTAGATGACTAGAGGGATGTCTATCTAAGTGGGAGTTCTTAAGTAATATGATTAAATTGAACTTTAATTTATCATGAACTTAGTCCTGATAGTATTTGCATAACTATGTTGTAGATCAATAGCTTGCGATGTAGCTCCCCATTTATTTTCGATATGTTCCTAGAGAAAAATAAGTTGAAAGATGATAGTACCAATGATGCAGACTTGGTCCGTGATCAGAGGATTATCCTCATTGCTGCACAGAAGAATTATGTCCTTGATTTACCGCAAGGTAACAGACCTATTGCAGGAGCATATACAGACGTTATGAACGTTTGACAAAGCTCGGTATGATGACTACTTGATAGTTTAGTGCACCATGCTTTACGGCTTAGAACCGGGATTTCAAAAACGTTTTGAACACCACGGAGCATATGAGATGTTCCAAGAGCTGGAATTCGTATTTCAGACTCATGCCCGAGTCGAGAGGTGTGAGACCTCTGACAAAGTACTTAGCCTACAAGATGGACGAGAATAGCTCAACTAGTGAGCAGGTGCTCAGAATGTCTGAGTACTACAATAACTTGAATCAAGTGGGAGTTAATCTTCCAGATAAGATAGTGATTGACAGAGTTCTCTAGTCACTATCACCAAGTTACTAGAACTCTGTGATGAACTATAATATGCAAGGGATAAAGGAAACGATTCCCAAGCTCTTCGCGATGCTGAAATCGGGGAAGGTAGAAATCAATAAAAAGCATCAAGTGTTGATGGTTGACAAGATCGCTAGTTTCAAGTAAAAGGGCAAGGGAAAGAAAGGGAACTTCAAGATTGAATGGCAAGCAAGTTGCCACTCCCATAAATAAGCCCAAAGCTAGACCCAAGCCTGAAACCGAAAGTGCTTCTCATCGCAAAGGAAATGGTCATCGAAGTGGAACTGCCCTAGATATCGGGCGGATAAGAAGGATGGCAAAGTTAACAAAGGTATATTGGATATACATGTTATTGATTTGTACTTTACTAGTGTTTATAGCAACCCCTCGGTATTTGATACTGGTTCAGTTGCTAACAGTGGTAACTCGAAATGGGAGTTGAAAAATAAACAGAGACTAGTTAAGGGCGAGGTGATGATGTGTGTTGGAAGTGATTCCAAGGTTGATAAGATCACCATCGCACACTCCCTTTACCTTCGGGATTAGTGTTGAACCTAAAATAAATATTATTTGGTGTTTGCATTGAGCATGAATATGATTGGATCATGTTTATTGCAATAGGGTTATTCATTTAAGTCAAAGAATAATTTTTGTTCTATTTACGTGAATAAAACCTTCTATGGTCATACAGTCAATATAAATGGTTTATTGAATCTCGGTCGTAGTGATACACATATTCATAATATTGAAGCCAAAAGATGCAAAGTTAATAATGATAGTGCAACTTACTTGTGGCACTGCCGTTTAGGTCATATTGGTGTAAAGCGCATGAAGAAACTCCATGCTGATGGGTTTTTGGAATCACTTGATTATGAATCACTTCATGCTTGCGAATCATGCCTCATGGGCAAGATGACTAAGACTCCGTTCTCGGAACAATGGAGCGAGCAAGCTGACTTATTGGAAATAATACATACCGATGTATGCGATCGATGAGTGTTGAGGCTCACGGCGGGTATCATTATTTTCTGACCTTCACAGATGATTTGAGCAGATATGGGTATATCTACTTGATGAAACATAAGTCTAAAACATTTGAAAAGTTCAAAGAATTTCAGAGTGAAGTGAAAAATCATCGTAACAAGAAAATAAAGTTTATACGATCTGATCGCGGAGACGAATATTTGAGTTACGAGTTTGGTCTTCATTTGAAACAATGTGGAATAGTTTCGCAACTCAAGCCACCTGAAACACCACAGCGTAATGGTGTGTCCGAACGTTATAACTGTACTTTATTAGATATGGTGCGATCCATGATGTCTCTTACCGATTTACCACTATCGTTTTGGGGTTATGCATTAGAGACAGCTGCATTCACGTTAAATAAGGCACCATCTAAATCCTTTGAGACGACCCCATATGAACTGTGGTTTGGCAAGAAACCTAAGCTCTCGTTTCTTCAAGTTTGGGGTTGCGATGCTTATGTGAAAAAGCTTCAACCTGATAAGCTCGAACCCAAATCGGAGAAGTGCGTCTTCATAGGATACCCAAAAGAAATTGTTGGGTACACCTTCTATCACAGATCTGAAGGCAAGATTTTTGTTGCTAAGAATGGATCCTTTCTAGAGAAGGAGTTTCTCTCAAAAGAAGTGAGTGGGAGGAAAGTAGAACTTGATGAGGTAACTGTACCTGCTCCCTAATTGGAAAGTAGTTCATCACAGAAATCAATTCCAATGATTCCTACACCAATTAGTGAGGAAGCTAATGATGATGATCATGAAACTTCAGATCAAGTTACTACCGAACCTCATAGGTCAACCAGAGTAAGATCCGCACCAGGTGGTAATGCGGTAATCCTATTACGGAGGTCATGTTACTTGACCATGACGAACCTACGAACTATGAGGAAGCCGATGATGAGCCCAGATTCCATAAAATGGCTAGAGGCCATGAAATTTGAGATAGGATCCATGTATGAGAACAAAGTATGGACTTTGGTTGACTTGCGTGATGATCGGCAAGCCATAGAGAATAAAATGGATCTTCAAGAGGAAGACGGACGTTGATAGTAGTGTTACTATCTACAAAGGTCGGATTGTCGCAAAAATGTTTTCGACAAGTTGAAGGTGTTGACCACAATGAGATTTTCTCACTTGTATCGATGCTTAAAAGTCTGTCCGAATCATGTTAGCAATTGCTGCATTGTATGAAATTTGGCAAATGGATGTCAAACATGCATTCCTTAATGGATTTCTTAAAGAAGAGTTGTATATGATGCAACCAGAAGGTTTTGTCGATTCTAAAGGTGCTAACAAAGTGTGCAAAGCTCCAACGATCCATCTATGGACTGGTGCAAGCATCTCGGAGTTGGAATATACGCTTTGATAAAGTGATCAAAGCATATGGTTTTATACATACTTATGGTGAAGCCTGTATTTACAAGAAAGTGAGTGGGAGCACTATAACCTTTCTGATAAGTATATGTGAATGACATATTGTTGATCGGAAATGATGTAGAATTTTTCTGGAAAGCATAAATGAGTGTTTGAAAGGAGTTTTTCAAAGAAAGACCTTGATGAAGCTGCTTACATATTGAGCATCAAGATTTATAGAGATAGATCAAGACGCTTGCACTACAAAAAAAAAGACACATCCGTGAAATTTTGGGCCGAACGAATTTTTTTCTGTCATACATATGACACTTCTATGACGATAATTGTGACAGAACCCGGTATCATCATAGATGTGGTGGGCTCCTACTTCTATGACAAAAAATCATGACAGAAAATGGGCTTTTGTCTTGGGCGGGCCGGAGAAGCAGCTGCATGACATTCTTTGGGCCGTCCATGATGGGAAAAACCATGGTAGAAGCGAGGGGTAGGAAAATTTCAGGGAGTTGCCGGTTACGGTGGGAGGTCGGGGGCCGAGCGATGCGCGTTTCTCTCGTACATGTACGCGCGTGTGTGCGAGGCGTTGGCTCTAACTAAACCCGAGCGAGGCATTGGGCTCTAACTGAACCCGAGCGACAGACTGCAGTTACGCTACATCGAACTCCGAGCGATCGATCGATGGCTGTTAACTGAACCCGATGGAGTGATTCTTCGCCATCGCTGCTAACTGGAAGCCGATCGATGTTGCCTCCGGGATGAGCGATGGCGTGCGGGGGGTTGGATGAGCGATGAGCGGTGGCGTTGTCTCTGGATGAACAAGAACCCGTGGTGTGGAGGGCTTGATGAACAGTAGACGGTGGAGGGGTGGCCGTGGAGGGGTGGTTGAACAGGACCCCGTGGTGTGGAGGGCTGGATGAACAGTAGACGGTGGAGGGGTGCCCGTGGAGGGGTGGTTGAACAGTAGCCGGTGGAGTAGCGCGCGGTGGAGACTGGATGAACAGGAGCCCGTGGAGGCTGGAGGAGGTCGACGGTAGCCCGTGGAGGCTGGAGGAGGTCGACGGTGGAGATGAACCGTATCCCGTGGAGTCCCGTTTTGCGGTACGCCAAACCCTCCCGATGAACAGGACCCCGTTTACCGTAGTAGGAGGTCCGCTTCCTCCGTTTTGCGATACGCCACACCTCCCGATCAACAGGACCCCTGTTTACCGTAGGAGGTCCGCTTCCTCCGCTTTTGATGCACGCCACACCCCTCCGATCAACAGGACCCCATTCGAACGTGGCGGTCGAACACAAGGCCGCTTTCCTCCGCTCGCGGTACACCAGCCTCGTTTCCATCACCTGTTCCGTCCAAGCGGTTGGCTTCGCGACGCTGCGTTCGTTGCCTCCCGGCGAACACGACGCATTCCGTTGCCTACCCATGAACACGACGCATTCCGCTGCCTCCCCATGAACACGACGCATTCCGCTGCCTCCCCATGAACACGAGCCCTCGCCAGACGTATCGCGCCGACTAGGCGTTCGAGACCCCGCCCATATGTACACATACGCGTGGCCGTATTTTCTTTCTTGCACCCTGGCCGTTGTAATGCGACGTGTACATGCTACGTCGCGGCGCCTCTACTACGACTGCGTCGCGGCGCCTCTACATCGACCAAGTATGTGCATACACGTTGGCGACCGGGGATGATAACGCCACGTGCGCTTCGACCAGGTGGGTCCCGGCCGGGCACTTCCTTGCTGGTGAAGATGTAAGCCGGTGGGTCCCAGCAATGTGGGGCTTAATCGCTTTTGTTTTTTTGCCCGGACGGACTTCCTTGCGCATGAAGGTGTAGCCGCTGGTCCCAGCAATGTGGGGGCAAATCGCTTTTTTTGCCCGGACGCACTTCCTTGCGTGCGAAGGTGTATTCTGGTCCCCGGTCGAGAAGCGAATCGTTTTTGCGGACGCACTTCCTGCGTATGAAGGTGTAGCTGGTGGGTCCCAGCAATCGGGGCGAATCATTTTTTTCCGACGCACTTCCTTGCGCGAAGATGTAGCCGGTGGGTCCCAGCGGTCGGCTTAATCTTTTTTTTTTTCCGGACGCACTTCCTTGCGTGCGAAGATGTAGCTCGTGGGTCCCAGCAATGTGGGGCTTAATCATTTTTTGTGAAATACGGTGACCCGTCCGGTGGGTCCCGGCCGTGGAGGAATAATTATTTTCGCGCGTAATAAGGAGGCACTTCCTTGTGGTCGACGTGGACCCGGCTGTCGGCCTCTCCACGTATAGTCCACGTCCCGATGGAAGTCGTTCCTTGACCACGTTGACCACGCCGGCGGCCGAGAGCACCACGACGGTGGACGGCGGCGAGGCCTAGGAAAGGGGACGACACGGAGTCGGGAAGACGCGGCATGGATGCACACACGGAGAGGAGTACGAGGGTTCTTGGTTAATTTCTTATGCCGCCGCATGAGAATAACAGGGGTGTGGGTGTGTGGAGGGATGGCACGGCCAGCGGTGGGAGTAGTAGGGCGGTGAGGCCTCCGGCAACCTGACAGCCGCCACGGGAGGCGAGGCGAAGCGGCATGACGGCGCTTTGGGCGGCCGGAGCAAGAAGACCAGAGGTTGAAGAAGCACGACGGCCGTTGGATGGACATCGCACGGTCCAGCTATGACTAGAATCGTTTATATTGACTAAGTTGACAAAGCCCTTAGTACGCCAACTTAGTGGGCCCACAGTCGACTTTAAACGGTGCACCCAGGATGTCGTGGGAGGAATCATTTTTTGGGCGGGTGAAGCTAGAATATCCGAGATTGAAGAAGAAGCCACGGCATCCATTGGATGGACATCCAACGCCACCTTTGCTAGAACCGTGTGTTGACTATAAGTTGACAAAGCCTTGCATACGCGTCAACTCTGTTTTTTAGGGACGCGTCAACTTAGTAAGGCCAAGTGTGTGGCAGAGAACTTATAGCCCATTTGAGATTTGTAAGAATGTGTAGCCCATTTTTGAAATCGAATGGAATTTACTACAGCCCATTTACAGTTTGTTAAAAGTTTAGCCCATTTCAACCAACCGTTCAAAACAGAATTCAATAAAATTTCCCACATTTTGATGGGATCCGAATATTTTTATCCCGAAATTTCTAGTAAGATTAAATACAATTTCAATATAAATTTATATTACGTAAAATCCAATGAAACATTGCTTCCGCAACAATTAATGAAATTAAAATTTTCAATATTCGAAAATAATATTTTATAAAGTAATCACTGTTTGGTGCATTTTTTATAGTTACTACCCACTTTTTATAATTACATCCCATTTATTATTTCTTAAAGCCCATTTTCTTGTTAAGCCTAATGCATCCTTCCTAGGAAAGATTTGCAGCCAGTGAGCGGAGAATAACAACTTGACCTTGCTCGGGTATTCCTAAAAAAGGTACACAATTTGGGCTAGCCATTTTCAGCTTGAAAAAATTAATATCTGGGATGGATATTCGCTCAGGCTAGACGGGCCACAGCCCGCCAGTTAATACCTGCAGCGATGTTTTCGTTTGTTGACAGGAGGAGAAAAAATAATATCGAGGTAAATATCGAAAAACTTCTGCAGTGCTCACACCTCAAAAACACAAATATCGCCGAGCTGCTTGGTCCCGGTATCGGCCTCTTCTTGTGCAATTCTTTCGTTTATTGACTACTCCCTCCTTTCCGGTTTATAATGCTCAATTCAAAAATCTCACCAATCAAGGTAGATGGCGAGTGGTGGAATACTTTTTTGTAGTTTTGCAAAAGCACCTAATTAATGCTCTTGTTATCCTCAAAAAATTATGTTTATCAATGCATTAATTGCAATGCATGCATGCATAAAGTACATACATTGGTCAATTTTCTCTTAATACTTTCAGGCAATGATTTAATGCACCTTGGAATCTAAACATGTGATGGAAAACAACCAAATTGAGCCTTATAAAATGGAAAAACTAAAATTTTGAGATAATCCCTATAATCCGGAAAGGAGGGAGTACATAGGTTGACAATGGTGTGGGACCGTGATGTCGTGAAACGAGGAGGAAGCAAAATATATTATATTTATATATATATATATATATATATATATATATATATATATATATATATACAATAAGGAGGCACTTGCGTACGTGAGGCTATGGACCTGGTGGGTCCCCATTGTCATCCTCTCCAAGTAAAGTCATCTCTCGCCCGCGTGCTGCTTTCCGCCGAAATAGTCGGCGCTGCCGCCCCGCTTCCCGGTCAAAAGCGATTGCTCCGCCTTCAAGCGACACAAGTGTCGTCCGTCGAATCCATCCACCGCATTACATTAATGATACGCGGTTGTCGAGGCGGCTACTCGGCGCCACACGTCTGTCCCTCCTCCGCCCACCATTGTTATATAACCGCCGCGCCGCCATAGCCGCAGATCATCCGCATTCGTTCCTTTCTCTGTCCACATCACTACTGCCCACCATGGCTTCCTCGGCCCAAAGACTCTTCGGGACGGGCGGACGACGGACCACAAGGAGATGGCAGCCATTGCTGCCGACCGCCGGCCGGGCAGTACCGGAGGACGCACGACATCCTAATGGAGAACATGGTAGTCGACGATCGGCGCGCCAACCCCTCCTCGCGCCATCCTCGCCGGTGCATTGCACCATGACCATCGGCGAGGCCCGTGCCCAATATATGGATAGGGTGAGGCCCATGCGTGAGCAGCAGTTTCGGGAGGCGCAGGCCGACGCCGCCTACAACCACCATCTCCTCCAGGAGCACCTGCAGGCGGAGGAGCAGATCGCCGAGGCCGGGCGGAGGCGAGCAGAGGCGCCGCCGACTCATACCCTCCGCCCGCAAGGGCCGCCGAAAGACCGGCAGTACCGCATGCGGAGTGGCGGAGGCTGGCCGCCTACAAAGAGGCTAGCAAAGAGGGCGGCGAAGCGGGCGAGGCGCTGTTTGGCGCAGACCGAGGACAAGGCGAAGGACAATGCCGGCTCCGACGAAGTCTCGCTCCACTGGCGCCGACGACGCTTGCTTCCACCGAGGCCCCGTCGCCAACAACGAGGCAGAGGACACCGCCGGCTCGCCCGAGGCCTTGGGTGCCAACAACGCGCAGAGGACACCACCGGCTCCGCTGAGGCCCCGCCCCGGCAACAACGAGGCCGAGGACATCGCCGCTCAGCCGAGGCCCCACCGCCGCAACATGGGGGAGGATTTCACCGCTCCGCCGAGGTGCCGCCCCGCCGCAACGAGAAAGAGGACATCGCCGGCCCGGCCGAGGCCCCGCCCGCCGCTAACGCAGGTCGCGCCATACGTAAAACGAGGAAGAGTAGAACACGGTAGGTCGCCGCCGCCGGGTCCAAGTAAGTCCACCGCTGCTACCCTCGGTTGAAGCCAAGCTAGGCGGGTTGACCATTGACGCCGGTTAGCTTCTTGGCGGCGACATGGAGTCGGAAAGCTCGCTACCGAGAAGAACGCCGTTTACTTTGAATCGCCGGTGGCTGGTCGATCGACACGCGTGGGCCCAATAGGCCCACATGTCGCTTACGAATCGCACTCGCAGCTAAGTCACCGAAGCTTCGCTCGGCTCGGCGGGACATGTGGGTAGCTTCGGTTAATAATTATACCTCCAGCGCACCCTTTTAGTTTTTTTAGAAAAGGAGGATGACCTGGCCTCTGCATGCAGGAGATGCATGCGGCCACAAACACCTTTTAGTTGAAGAATGTACGAAATGTAATGAAATCCGGCATGTTTATATGAAATCCGACCGTGTATGAATGAATTTATTTCAATTAGTTCAATTCACGTATCATCGGCATTGGATGAACATGCAAAACAATACGTACTAGCATTATTCCTGTGGTGATCACCACGCTTGCAGTAGTTTCACATGTACTCCTCCGGTCCTTTCTAGTACGCATACAAGTTTTGTCTGCGGTCAAAGTATCTCTACTTTGACCAATCTTATACAAAAAGTATGCACTTTCACAATGTGCGAAGTAAAAGGAATGAAGGAGTAAAAGAGTTTGAGCAGCTTTTAGCGTTTTCAGACATAGCAATCAAACACACAGGCACGGCAATTCATAGAGAACATTCAAAACAATCGATGATTATGCATCTCGGCGACTCACATGTCGGAGGCAATATTTACTTCACAATCGAAGAATAAAAGAAAAATTGATCGCTGGCTAGCGACAAAAGGGCATCCCATCCGAAAATATCAAACGCATATCTTGCTAAAATCAATGAGCAAAATTTGACAAGGTTGTCCCATTCCAAAATATCAAATGCCTACAATTGTGGAATGGGCAGGGTTTGCCATCAGTTTGGACATTGACATGGCACCTCGTGCTAAATAAACCATTGTTCTTTTTGTGCAGTTCCACCAAAATCAACCAAATTCGTGTGTAGCTTGTATGATTTCGCCCTTATATGTTGCAACGCCTTGAACTTATAGGCACCTCCTTTCTTCAGGTGGAAATGAATGATTCGATGTATTCATGAACATTTTGTGCGAGTTCTGCTGAAATCAAAATTTGAGCACCCTGTTTGCACAAATACAAAAAAGTTATTAGTATAAAGCAAACTATACTATGAATTGACAGTTTCAACAGGCACATACATGGTCCATGTAGAGCACACTTTTAGAAAAATGGAACTCACCAGAAAGAATCCTAGAAACATTGTACTCGCGCATCATAGCAAAAAAATGGAGATTTGTCAGTCCTTCGGAGTTGAAGTTAGTTTGGTCTTGTGGGGAGTAATGTAACCATCCTTCAACTGCTCCTTCTGATGAGAAGATGAGATGTGCTTCTTCATCCCGGCATAATCTGAACTAGTCACTTCCACGTACTCCATATTCTTCTTGAGAGGAAGATGATCCCTGTTTGCTCGAAAAAAGGAAAGGAAACATTTAAAACAAAGACGGATGAAGCACTTCTCAAGGAAAATATCACTTTTTCATGACAAAGATCTAAACAAAGAGCACAACACCAATAGAGATGACAAAGCTCAATCATATGGATGAAATCGTTGGGTGAGAACCAACATTTGTCGAGGTTGATTGTGTAGAGCATACAGATGAAGAACTTCTCCGGAACCATCTGTTGCTATCTACCGGGGTGGCCATGCTTACTATATACTCCTCGATTAGTTTAATGTTTCCAACATCTTCTTGTGCAGTTCCACTAAAATATATGGTATCTTCAAAGAAGATCCCTGTTTGCACAAGTAGAGATAATTACGTATGGCATCAAATCAGTGGCAAAACAATTGCTTGTTCCAGCCATAGCAATAAACTAAGATGCAAAACTATATCATTACTTGTGTCATCACAGTTCCAGTGCTTCATTATAGCACCGGGAGTTGATTTTTTTTTCTTCCGCTTGTTCTTCCCCTTCATCACTTGGTTCAATAACAGACAAGCTTCGCCTTCAATGTAAGATTTGGCATGTCAACTAGGGAGCACAAGTATAGTACTAAACTTAATTTTACGATGAAAGTAGCAAAATACAGGCCAGCCAGTTGTGAAATATCCTTATCTTACCTCAATGGGATATTACGGTGCATACTCTGATTGGAACTATTGTCTCCATTTGTGCAGTTCACTAAAATCAAGCAACATTATCGTACAAGTAGCACAACATATGAAAGCACACTGCAGAATCATGTGAACGAAGGCTAGTACTGACCTCTCATGATGCGGAATTCAAATAACTCACAAGAAGAAGATCTGAACCAAATTCGCCATAACGGATAGGAAGTAAGATCTCCTCTTGTGCAGTTCCACTAAGATCAAGCAATCAAGCAACATTGTCGGTGTGACATTTTGGTTGAACTGCACAAAACACTCTTAAAACAAAAGTGTTTTATGCAGTGCAACAAAAGGTCACAATGGCAACAATTGAAGTAGATAACCCTATTTACACAGAGGTGCAAAGGAAACAATTAGTGGTCAATACGGTGGATGACCACGAAGCCAACAAAAAGAAGCATCTACCTTATCTAAATGGGAAAGAAAGCAAGGCGGTAGCATTTCTCAAGCGGTGGCATTGATTAATATTAACATAGAGATTATATTAACAAAGAAAATTCGTTAAACATGTAATTTGCTTTTAAGCGTGGCATTACATCAATTTTCCAAGTGGCATTATTAGAGGGTGTTTGTTTACGAGGACATTTTGGTGTAGGGACTAAAAAAGCTCTGTGTCAGTCACATCTAAACCAAACAGGAGGGACTTTTCGGGACTAAAAGTGGGCATTTGGGACTAAAGAAAGAAGACCCCGAGGGAGTCTTTTTGGGACTTCTCCAACAGTTACCCCTGCCACGCATCGCACCTTGTTTCTATTAGTTCATTACTAGGGGTAACATGGTCTTTTATCATGTCATTTAATAACCTCTAGTCCATGTTTAGTCCACGGAACCAAGCGGTAGGGACTAGGAGTTTTTAACCAAATAGGGCCTTAGATTAACAACGACTAATGAGTTGCAGGGGACGGTGGGCCTTTCAGCACCATGTGCATCTACCGATGCATCTTGTGGTCATGCACCTGATCTGTAAACAAAGAACAAACAACCAAGGAGCATATTTGTGCGTGGTCCAGCTTTGTTATCTTTAGACACCTTTCCCTATGCGAAGCCTTGACAAATCTAGTCCTGCTCAAACTCTATGACCTTGTCCCTTCCTTTCCTTTTTGAACTAGTACTTTCGCCCTTCCTTTCCTCTTTGAACCACGTCCTAGATTTATGCGATACAACTTTCGCCACTACTTTCCCCATTCCTTTCCTCTTTGAACCACGTCCTAGATTCATGCTATACAACTTTCCCCTTCATTTCCTCTTTGAACCACGTCCCAGATTCATGCTATATACAACTTGTCCCACTACTTTACCCCACTCCTTTCCTCTTTGAACCACGTCCTAGATTAATGGTATACATGCAGCTAGAGGAATGCATGTGGAGTAAGTAAAATATACATTAAGGTTCTTGGGCGATGGTTAAATTGGCAACAGAGACGCTGCGAAGAAGAAGGGGTCGGAGGCTCTCGGGCGCCCTTGGGTGGAAAGTGAACAACACCGCTGCGGTAGTGGATTCCCTCCCTACGCGATGGCGACAGCGTTAAGCCTCCTTCCCTTCACAGTGGGCCGGATCCTGCCGGCTCTTTGAGCAGCAGTGAGGGGAGAGAGAGGCCAACGAAGTCTTGTTTAGATCTGGAGAGGCGAGAGAGTGTGAAGAGAGCAACTACAAGCTACCGAGGCTCCAGCCGGGAGAGGGCGAGAGAGTGTGAAGAGAGCAACTACAAGAGCTGAGGCTCCAGTGGTGTATATATATCTTTGGAGAGAGAGTGTGAAGCGTGCAAACCCTAGAAAACATTTTGACCGGTCAAAGAATCCTCTGGCAAAAATTATGCTCAAGTGTAGTTATCGAACCCGAGACCTCAAGTTTGATGAGCTTAACAGGCTAACCAGGCTACACAACCCTCCCATTATGTTCAACGAGAGGAAAATAACCTTTTATACATTCATGCATTCGTGTGGACAGCATGCCGTGGTTTTTTTTTGTGTGTGTAGGAGTCATTAGGATTTCAATCATAATCGTGTCATGTGGCTTTGGTGGTAAGACTATCCACAGTGGTGCAGAAATAATCCAGCCTTAGTCACCTTACCTCTCTCCACGTAGTACGTTGGGTCCCACCAGTCAGAGGGTGAAAGAAACAAATTAATAAGAAAAATTAAAAGCACCAGCGTGTATCTTACTACCTCACACATCTCGCCATCGCCGGGAACACTGTCCCAATTGATCCCTCTGTTACGCTCACGTACTATTTTAAGTGAATCCTTATTATAACATGCACACAAATTTTGGGCACTTGTATTCGACTTAAGTCAGTGTGCCACCGTATCTCATATACTTACTACTCCCTCCGTCTAGGTGTAATAAATCACGTTAGAAGGTGCAACGGGACCAAGGTGCGTGCGTGTGCATGTGTGTGTTTAAAGACATGTGTGTGTTAGAGAGTGCGATAGATCGACCTACTCCCTCTGAGAGATATGGTGTGTAGTGTATGATTTTAGCATGCGAGAGTCGTTGCATCCTCTCGTTTTTCGGGCGTGTCCCGTGAGGGACATGCGACAGCTGCCACGCCCGCTCCCCGACCAGCCTAGCCCACCCAAAGCCCTCCATCGCCCAAGGCTTCTCACTTGCAAAGCGGTCGGCGCCGCTCAAAGAATCCGCATTCATGCCCGGGCAGAGCGGACGCGACCTCTCACCGGCGCAAGAGTGATGGTTGCTTCCGTCCGTCCCAACTTCTTTGTTGGGTCTATGTGATTTGACGGCTCATTGGTCCTTATTAATGAGGTGGTATGACTCTTTGGATGTCCCACGGCTTTACGTGAGAGGAGGTAGTAGATTACAATTTTCTCCATTCTTACAGCGGAGGAGTGCAAGAGCAGTGAAAACACGCGAGCTCGGTGATTACATGGCCCACCTCACACTATCACCGTCACGACACCTAACTATTTACATAGTACTCCCTCCATTCCTAAATATTACTAGATGAGTCCCAGCGTTGCCCAGGAACAGCTGATATATCTCTCTGCGCAAAATTATCGATTTCATAGAACTAAAAAAAATTCTATAACCGCATGACAAATGTGGTAGCCAAACTAAACAAACTCCCATCATCATTTAGATCATCCCACGTAAGGAAACAAAGATCACCCAACTCCTACTGCATAATGGGATTATATTTTTCTTGTTGACATGTTAATGGGACTTAAAAGCTCACTTACATGCATGCTACCGGTGCATGCTTGCATGCAGACATGTTGATGTGATTTAAAACCCACTCACATGCATGTGCCACGGTATTTCAAGATGCTTTCATGTGGCTTAGTGCGGAGGCCTCTCAACGTCTAGATCGCATTGACTATTATGACTGATTTACTTCATCTAATCGACTACGTCAATTTTGATGATGTGGCTCAAGGAGAGGATAGAGAATTCCTAGTAGTGGGGGGCCAGCCATTACTAGTCGATCAGCCTTTGTAGAGATTCCACTAGGTGAACTACATACGGAACAAAATGAATGGATCTACACTTAAAATGCATCTATATACATCCGCATGTGGTTAATGGTGAAATCTCTACAAAGACTTATATTTAGGAACGGAGGAAGTACTAGTATAGTACTAGTACGTACTGTAATTTATCAGCAAGATAAATTTGTACAATGCTATGAAGCTTCCAGCTCCTGTTACATGTATCTTGCGTCCAAGGTTGCCCGTTGCAACATTTCATCAAATACAAAGGAGACTAACATGCATGCTATTGCATCTCAATGATTAATGAGATCATAGCAAATATGTACTCCCTCCGTTCCAAAATAAGTGTCTCAACTTTGTGCAAACTTTAGTACAAAGTTGTACTACTACTAAAGTTGACACTTATTTTGGAACAGAGGCAACTAAAGAAAAAACGATCCATGCAGTCGCTAGCCCTTGAACCGTGAACCCGACCAGTGCTTCAATTTCTTGGCAACGTCGAGCTTCCTAATAAATGAAGTTTGCAACCTTTTGACCATCGGATCATTTTGTGCGGTTTCACCAAAATCGAGATGAGCATCCCCTGTGGCAAAGAAATTGAAGAAGCGTGATTAGAATAAGATTACTAGGACTAGTTGATGAGACATAAACTCATCACAAATGTGATGACGTAGAAGCCCGGTAGAAATTATCGGTATGTGCGGGGCAAAGAAGTAGAGAAATATCCACGAGGAGTGATGTGGGCAGCTGGAGCGGTGGTGTAAGCGGTCAGTAAAGGAGTTGTACACGAGGGACGAGCTCAACCTTGAGGAGGGCGGTGGAGGCGGCAACCGCCCACGTCATGGCGGTGAGCAAGGGACAAAGGCAACCTCACCAGCTTTGTGAGAGAGAGAACGGCGGGACCCCGATCGACGTGCCGACAAGGTTTTCGCCCGGCGACGGCCACCGCATCTACACTAAGCATCCACCCCTTCCCCAAGCGGGCGTGATCCGCCGGGATGTTAGAGATGTGGCCACAGTCATTTTGTGCGAGAGAGTGTGAAGAGAGCAACCCTCAAAGAAGCAACCATGTAGGCTGGCCCGTCCGACTATGTATATAGTGGAGCGGTTTCCTTTTCTCTCCATATGAACCTATCATGTTGCGTACGTGCCCTTTGAAGAAAAACAAAATTATTTATAAATGACGCGGCACCTACTACTCGTTCTCCTATAACCTTGCGCTTGGCATCTCCAAAATATTAACCTTGCGATTGGCTCTTCGCCTCTTCAGGAAGTCGAGCAATAATGGTAGTGCAGTATACATCGTTCTGGCTCTATGAGACCAAATGAATTGTTGCACGTCCACCACGTGGGCGAGGGTCGAGGGGCGAGGGAGAGTGCTACTACATACGGAGAAAAATGAGTGAATGTACACTCTAAAATACGTCTATATACATCAGTGTTTGGAGTATGTACTAGTAGTTCATATTGAAATCTAGTAAGGACATATATATTCCAAACAATATGATATAATCTCTATAACCAAGGTAGTAGGGACGAGGACTAAGCGGAGGGAGTAGTAATTTTTCTCCTCGTCCTGCGAGCCACCTGGCGCATGGGCGAGGGAGGAGCAAGCTTCACCTCATCCTGCGAGCCACCGCGCCCGTGGGCGGGAGGCAGCGTACTAAGCAAGCTTCTCCTCGCTCATGAGTTGACGGGACACATCAAAAGTACTCCAATGTATAGAGCCTTGCCTCTAAGGTAGGCCCCACATGGTTTGCCTCTTTTTTTAATTTAACATAACGCGTCAAGTCACAATTTGTTTGTTCACCCGTGGTAGACAATCCTCCCTCCACCAAGTGGACAACCAGTACACGTGCCAAATTACCACGTGGGCTGCCTTTTTCATACAGAAATGAGCTCCACCATGTACCCAGCGGGTGTGGTTGGGAAAGAGGCAGAATGCGTGCGCCAGTGCATGCACCTCTTCTCTCTTAGGCACGTCCCCACCTACGTGGGTGTGTGTGAGAGATACAAACCGCGTTCGTGAGTGTTTTTGTTTTGTGGTGGGGATGGGGGTGGGGTGGGGATTGATTTCGTGAATTATTTGTGGGAATATGTGTCGAAGACATCTCAAACAAAATTTTGCATGCAAAGTGTGTGAAATGGAGGCCTATCCATATCATACATAGAGTGTCGGGCAATACACGAGAAGAGAGGGAGGTGTCATAGCTATCGATAGAGTCTAAGAGAGTATCTAGTGGGTGGGTGCGAGATCGATGTAGAGAGCCATAGATATTGTGTGTGTGTGTGTGTGTGTGTGTGTGTGTGTGTGTGTGTGTGTGTGTGTGCAAGTCAAAGATATAGGGCGACTCGCCTACCGGCACTTGAGAGGGCACAGGTAATGTTTGTGTGTGGCGGGGAGACATGACTAGAGCGCTTGATGTATTGGTGTGTGTGGGGGGTAGGGGGTAGGCAGAGGCCTAACTATAGAGGTAGAACGACTCGTATATGTGTTGAGAAGGAGAGACCCAGTTATGTCTTGTGGGAGATCGGTCGACATCCATACATAACTGAAGGACGGGAAATATGATGGGACGGAGAGAGAGAGAGAGAGAGAGAGAGAGAGGGAGGGAGAGGGAGGAGGGTAGAGAGTCTTTGGATGGGTGATGGAGTTGCTTCTGGAGATGTTGGGAGAGGCCTACTAGACAAACCGAGGGTGGAACTGCAATGTTATCAATAAGAGTGGGGATGTGTTTACGTGTGTGCATGTGCGTGATAGATCTGTGGAGACGCATCCATGGATGATGAAGGGGAACCATGTGTTTGGTAAGCAAACCTAACTAGATCGATAGATCAATTGTTGTTTGTCGGAGGAAGGGAGGGACACAACTAATGAGGTAGATCAATCGATGTGTGGGTAAAAACGAGTTATAAGGACCTAGGCGGCTATATGTATAGCGAGAGATCGATCGGTGTACGCCCATTTGTTAGATGCAAATAAGGCCCAATGAGACGGATAGACAGAGAGAATGGAGCTAGGAGGTGGTGCGAGAGGCCCAACTACTAGCTAGATAGGAGGAGGTGTGCGGTTGTGAGATCGATGAAAAGAGGCGAGAGTTTACACGTGTGTCTCACCGATAGGAGAGACACGAGGCAAGGACACATAAAGGAGGAGATTGAAGCTGTGTGTGTGTATGCTGTAGGCAAGCATCAGCCGGAGAGGTTTATCGATCGATGTGTGTCGGAAAGGAGTTGTGGAGACTCTGGGAGAACGACCTAAAGAAAAAAATGAATGTGCCCGGTGGATAGAATGCCAAGGGAGGGGGAGGGCGAGGAGGGCGTGTGCATGCACGAGAGAAAGTTGGTGGTAGCTACAAAGGTTAGAGGATTGTGTGGGTGTAAGAGACTAACAAAGATCATAATTTGATATGAAAGCGGATTCATATATTTGAATAGGAGATCATAGTGTTTTAAACATTGCATGCATGAATATAGCGGTGATACACGTGTTGTGCACATGTTATACCATAATGTGATAATGCATGGCGTTTGCAACTCACAGCTAAATGCCGAACAATCTAACCATAGTATACATCAAACAATCTCACATTTTATTTGAATTTGTGATAATGTGCGGCGTTTGCAGCTTACAACTAAATATCAAGCAATCTAAACAATACTATACATCAAACATTCTCACATTTTATTTGAATTTGTGGTAATGTGTGTTGTTTGCAACTCACATCTAAATACTTGTAGGCGTAGGGGGTGGGGCACCATACATAATGTGACAAACACATTATACATATGAGACATGCTTTAGATTATGAAGATCTAGCTAGAGCTAGAAATGTAATGTGATTTGAAATTAAAATAAAGTGGATTCAAAATATCTAGTTCGAGTTCATATAGTACACATAGTTCATATGTAACTCGAGACTAATCATGTGGTGTCTTTGTGAAGATAATACACAAGCGGTGGTTTAACTTGACAATAATGATGATTGTAGATCTTATTAAAACAGAGAAACGAATTCAAATGCTTTGACTTCACAACAATCATTATCTGTAGATCTTATTCAAATTTAGTTCATATTGAAGCGATAGTATATACGTTTGGAATGCACTAAAGCGTTCATTTGAGTAGTAGGTTGCATGCATTATACACGTGGCGAAATATTTTAATTGAACATAACATGAATTCAAAGTTACGAATGACATTTGTAGTGCGCATTGATTTGGTACAAAGACACGTTAGGGCTTGTCCGAAATTTCAACCAGCGCCTTTGTTAGCGAAATATTTAAGATATATCTTTGTCTCGTTGTGCTCGACAACTCCCTCCATCTCAACCCGCGCCTTGCTATTCCGAAATTACAACGCGCTTGAAAAATCTCACCTCTGTGAAATCCCGACACGCTTGAAATGCCCGTGGTACCCCGAACCGAAAGAACCGCCTCAAATTGGTGGGGTACTTTAACTTACCCCACATTTCGGACAAGCGTCTCTAAGCCATGGTTCCCCACCGCCATCCCATCCGCCCCACCCATTCAGACACCGAGGCCGCGAAAACCCGCGAAGAAACCCCACACCCTGCTCCGTCTGCCATCCAGCCGGAGCATCTTCCCCGACGATGTCGTCCACAACAACACCTCGACGTCCCTCATCCACCGTACCGGATGAGGATCCGTCGTCGATCTCATCGTCCCGCCGGTTCAGCCACCCCGTCCTCCACCTCCAAGGAGCTGCCCCGACGTTCCCCTCGTCTTTCACGCCACCTCCATTCCCACACCGCCATCTTCACCTGCACCACCGGAAGAGCATCATCATCACGGTTTCCTTGGATGAAGTCGCGCCTAATCGGGCGCCACCAAAGAGGTTGTACACTAATCGCGCATTTTCTTCTTGATTCGATCTCACGGTGCTGCTGGCGCCGTCCCGAGCCGACACGCGCTGCTCCATCCACGGCGTCGCGCGGCCACTTCATCCACGGCGTCGCTCCCTCGGCGGCGACGTCCACATCAGTAGGAGCTGCCGCCTTTGCTTTAGCTCTCGCTTCGTTACTCTTTGCTCGCTCTTGCTCTCGGTCCCTGCTGATACGCTCTTGCTATTGCTCTTGCTCGCCTTGCTCTCGCTCTTGCTCTTGCTATGGCGATCTGCTCGATTGGCTACACTTGATCGATTGAATCGACTTTTGGGTCGATCGATTTTCAAGGGTGGGCTCGTAGGCGAAGGAAGAACCAGCCGCGGCGGAGAGGGAGCTCACGGAGAGGTACCCCACTATCTATCTTAGGGTTCAGGATGGGGGCGGTGGTCGCCGGCGGTGGCGGGGCGTTGGCGGGGCGGTGGCGTGGGCATTGCCGGAGAAAAAGCTCGGCACGTGGGGGCCTAGAGGGATGGCTGGGGCAGCGGCGGACCGGCGGTGGGGAGTGTTTTGGGCGGCGGGCGGCGACCGCCCGTCATGGCGGGCGGGGATGCTGTTTGGCCGGTGGTGGCTGGCGGCTCAGTGGGGTGGAGGTTTAAGATGAACCGCATGAGCTCGATTTCGTATCCAACGGCCGCAAAATCGTGACGAGAGATGAAAAAAGTCGATCGACCAACGTGTAGCTTCACCTTGCTAGTGTGTTCGGGCTGACAGCAAAATTCAGTTTGACCGGTTAGGTTCGGTTTCGGCAGTTAAGTTCGATTTAAGCCGGTTAAGTTCAGTTTCGGTTAAGTTCAGAGATGAGCGGCTGATGTATTTTACATCTAGCACTTTGTTGTTATGTATTTTACGTCATGTGTTGGAGATAATGTTGTTCGTTGTCTCTCTTGTCCTGCTTCAGCCTCGGCGTCGTACAACTCACCGGAGCTGCTCCAACGACGAAACCCTCCATCACAGCCGGAAGCGATACCTCGGGCTCCATCTCCAGACGCCTAAGATCTTCTTCCCCTCCTCCGACAGCAAAATCAGCCGGAGCATCCTCACCGGCCAACCCAATCACGTTGAGATCGACATGGCTTCGCCAAAGAGGTTGTACACTTGTTGCATCTCTTTTTTACTCTACATGTTATATATATTGTCCACTTTGAGCACCACTGGATTTGTTCCTTTAGTGTCTCCTTGAAAGAAAAAATGTAGGAATTTTAATTTTCACTTGTCCTCCTTTTCAAATTCCTATTCATGAAGCACAAGACTAAGAAATAGTAGCATAATAGCATTATAACCGTACATTTTCTTGTGGTTTGACTTAATCTCACCATGCTTCTTTGCATCCTGTGATCTTCCAATTGTTGTGAATCAAACACCCAGTTGGCGTAAATCTGTGTTTTTAAATTCACTATTTTGCACGTGCATTCCTATCCTATTCTGTCTATTTCCTATCCTGCATTGTTGGAATCCTCCAATTCAAACGAGCCCTTATAGAATTACTTCTCTTCTGAGATAGTTGTCAAAGAAAACCTTGCGTGGTTTGTCCTGGCCTCGCTGCACCGTCGTCCACCCCAGCTCAGCTGCAACAACGACGAAGGGTCCAATGGCGAGGATCCGACCTCGAGCTGTCTTCGCCGCCTCTGATCTTCTTCCCGCTTGGCAGCATCATGAAAACTGCATTACCATCATCAACCGAGCAGATGACCTCAAGGACTACACGGGTCCGCAAGAGAGGTCGCACTCTTCGTGGTTCCGCCACGTTATGCATCGCTTAATATTACATGCTACTTTATCGTCCCTGTTCACCGATTAGACTACGAGTCGACTCCAAACTAATGGTCAAACTTGAGTTTTTAAATGGTTGTGGGGCACATATCGGGGCCGCTATCAATAGTATCTATCTACTATCTGGTTAATCTCCGGTGTCTACTATGAGTTTCATGTTGGGTGGGAAACAAACAGTAAAGAAGCCATATCTGTATTTATTAATGAAGCCATTATCCGCACTTTGCTATTATTGGTTTTGGGTCTATCCATAGGTTGCTACCATCACTCGGATTTCGCATGCACTCCTTACATAATCTCACTATGTTTTATTCCTATGCATAGCGGTTATTGTAAACACTGGAACTGAACATGTAGAGCAAAAGAGACGAGCCTTGCGTGGCAATATAATTTCATGCAGACATCGCTCCATGGTAGGCGCAAAGGCAGCCACCCTCCACGCATTTCGGATTGTAACCGAGAGGAAGATATCTGTTCTGAGGGGGATTCAGAAGGAGAAGATAACTCCTATTTACCCCCTGAGGTCTTCGCTCTAACTTGGCATTCTGATGTTGGTTATATCATGCATATGGTGTCTTGCATTGCTTACTTTATACATCAAATATGTCATCTGCTAAGTTTAGACATCCTTTGTGTGAATGCCATCTGTTTAGTTTATTCATCGTTTATGTGAATTATGCAACGCCACCTTGTTTAGCTGTGCATCATATATGTGACTTTGCAGTGCCATCCCGCTTAGCCGATCATCTTATATGTAAATTATATCAGGCCATCCTTTTTTTCCGTTACATATTACATTTGTCAACAATGTTAGTACATTCAATCGCTTCGTGGTGCATCAGCCATTTGACACGGTGATGGCAAATTCTGGAGTTAAAACAAGGTCAGAGCAGAATATGCTATCTGACGAAGCGCATATCTCGCTGGTTACGGTTTGCTCCTCAGTGGTGGTTTCAGCTACATTTGACCAGTCCTATCCCCCCCCCCCCCCCGAGGTGTATGCTCTAACTTGGCAGGGTTATGTTGCTCATATCGTGCGTATGGTGTCTCGCATTGCTATGCCATTTGATTAGTTTAGACATGCTTTGTGTGAATGCCAATTGTTCAAAGGTGTCTAATTACCATATATGTGAATTATGCATTGCCATCTTGTTGCAAGACATTATATATGTGAATTATACAATGCTATCTTGTTGCAAAGGCATTATATATGTGAATTATGCAATGCCATGCTGTTTAGCCAATCATCATATATGTGAATTATATCATGCTATCATTTTTTTGTATAACGTGTTCCATTTGTCGACAACATTTGTATATTCAACTACTCTTCCTGTGCATCAGCCATTTGAAGCGGTGATGGAAGTATCTGGAGTGAAAACAAGGTATTCAGAAGCGGAACAATGCTACCTGTCAAGCAGAGACATCTTGCCGGCTACAAAGAGCTCCTCGAGAGGAGGATTCAGACCGATGACCAGTCCTATTTCCCCGAGGTCTATGCTCAAACTTGGCAGGGTTATATTACCCATGTCATGCATGTTGTCTTGCATTGCTTAGTTTTTACATCATATATAGATTGCCATCTGCTTACTTGCTTACTATATAAATCATATATTTGAATTATATCATGCCATCATGTTTACATAGTACATACACATCATCTATCCGATTATGGCATGGCAACCCATTTAATAAAGATTTCATATAGTTATATCATCTCATCCTGTTTAGTGTTTACTGATCATCATATTTAGAATTATGGCATTCTATCCATGAATGTATGTGAATTATGGCATGCCAACCTATTTAATAAACACATTATATAGTTATGTCATGTCATCCTGCTTTACATAGTCTCATATTTTGAACTATGTCTTTCCATCTTTTAGTTAGCCATCATAATGCGAAATTGTGTCATGCTATCCTGTTTAGTTAGCCATCATATATGTGAAATTGTGTCATGCTATCCTGTTTGGTTAGACAACACAAATATGAATTATTTCATGCCCTCTTTTATTCCCCACTATCCATTGCACCTGTCTATCATACAATGTCTATACTTTCAATTACTTTTCTTGTTTATCGGCCATTTGAATTGGAGAGCGTGATGGCCGTATCTAAGGGAGTAACAACACGGTCTTCAGAAAAGATAGTGCTACCGATTGATGTAGATAGAACCACGGTTGTACTTGCCCAAGGACCAGATCCACCACACATAACCTGCAGACTCTCGCAGATTGTACCCCTACCGGTTGGACAGAGAACCGGCTACACCCCTTCTAACCCCAACCCCGGCAGATAGTAACCCAGTTCCGATTGACACAAAGACCGTCTCCACCACAGAGCACCCAAACATGAGCGGTTAGTAAGGGAACTACGAGTGCCCAAAGCACGAGGACCACCACTCCGAATCCCAACTCAACACTTAAAGGAGAAGAAGATTTGTTCTCGGTCAGGTTCTGTAGCTATGGTTCATACTCCTTTGCTCTTGCATTCTTGTATTTACTCATACCAACTATTTTCAAATTTGAAGGATGGAATTGAAACTCCAATGGGGCAACAGTATGTTTTAAACCGGTTTCCTTAATCGGTTTGTTGTAACCTGCTCTATGTTGATTTCGGTTTCAATTGAATAAACAGTTATGTTCTCATGTCATGCACATTCCAAGTGTTGTTATTGCTCTATAGTTACCCACACTTATATTACATCTATTCTCGCTTTTCTTGAACAAATATTATTTGAACTGTGTCTCTATCTTGATTTGGCAACAAAACTAGAATGATATAGACCATAAAGTGACCATGGTACATAGATATATGTTTGTTTCATGCTGTTATCCTGTCCACTTTACTACCGAACTCATTTACCAAAATGAGTTTCATATACAACATGGTAAACATGTGATGTGTCCGCTTGTTTCTCTTTTAGAATGCCGACAAATATTGGAGAACAAAGATGCTGCGTTATCCAATGGTAAAGGAAGTAATGCAGATAAGGTTCAAGATAGTGAGACATCCTGTTGGTCTCCAAGAAAGCTGATAAAACTATCTTGGCGACAATGAGGGAACCCAAAAGTCTGTCTTGATGTAGTGTTCGAAAGCATCTGGCCACTATCAGCACAAGCTCTTGAACTTCGCTTTGCACGAATCGGTTCGTCTTCTTGAGTCTCAACTTCAAGTTGAAAGACATCGTCGAGATGTCTGCGACAGGAAAATTTGAAGGACTGAGGAAGTCCCTCTGAATTCAGATGCATATTTTACGGTGCAACGACAAGTTACTGGAGGATTTATCGCCAAACAAGAGAAAGTTAATAAGCTTGCTAAGCATCTTGCCAGCATTATGGGTACCTGTGATATTGTTTCTTGAGATCTTACGAAGTGGTTTCCGGTTCTGGATTTGTTTTGCTGCGGCGTTTATTTGCCTTTGATAGCCAACTTTGACAACCAAAGTGTATATGATATCTCGCTTTGTTCCCTATATTTGCACCGGTGGCGAACTTTGATGCCCGATGGATGTAATATGTGTAACAGCCGTGATAGCCTAGCATAAGTTGCTTGCTTATTTATTTCCTTGTTGTCTTGTTTATTTGTTTGCTTGTAGTCGCAGTAGTTCTTTTTAAAACTAGGCCACAATAACCATGGGCTAATATTTACTATAGTGACCTTTGGGCCTCCTACGGGCCGTAGAAGCGATGGGCCTTCTATGGGTCAGAGAAGCAGATGAACCTTCTACGGGCCGTCAGAAAACAATGGGCCTTCTACGGGCCGTAGAAACAATGGGCCTTCTACGGGCCATAGAAACAATGGGCCTTCTATGGGCCATATCATCAATGGGCCTTATACGGGCCGTATGACCATAACGGGCCATCGTTAATAGGCCGTATTTGATGGCGCTATGAAAACGGCCCAACGTATTAACGGACCACAAACGGGCCGATGTAACCACGGGCTGAATTTGGCCCACAAGCAGAAAATGACAGTAACGGGCCGTAAGTAAACGAATGCTGGAAATGAGCCCAAGAATAAATGGGCTCTGAGAATGCCGAAAGATAACATTCTTTGAAAGCTTATTGGCCCGAATAACTTGGGCCCTTAATGGGTATAAAGTGATATCTCGTTCATTACGGGCGATTTCACCACGCCGTTAATGGGTGTAAAGTGATACATTGTTCATTGCGGGCGGTTTCACCACGAGCCGTTAATAGGCCAAGAGTTACATAGGGCCTCATATGGGCCGAAGACGTCATGGGCCATACATGGGCGGAAGCAGGCAATTTGGAATCATATTGGATGGCGGATGACGCCATCGGGCCTAATTCGGATAGGGCGAATGGGCCTTGGGGTTAGCGAGGCTGTAAATGGGCTATATGCAAACAGGCCGTTAACGAAGCTTTCCATGGGCCGACCGCCACCTTTGACCAAGTCAAATGGGCGGCCTTTTCACCGAGAATGGGCCTCTGTTGGTAGTGCCACGTGTTGACATATCATAGGCACCTTATACATCCAATGAGTGGATGACATCTGTCCCAGCGATGAGTCGACACGTGTTTCCTCTAATAGCGATGATTTTACATGTGGAAAATTCCCATTGGTCGGGTTGTTAACGGGTTATCGGATCCAAAACCCGACCCGATAGCTTAACGGTGTTCCGTTACGGTGGATGCCACGTGTTGGTCACCCTTGACGAAAGCACTTGTGACGCTACGATTTATCATCATGGAAGTGTACACTTCGTGATGATAATTTTGGTAATGTCATGGAACACTTCTACGACAAAGACACGGAATGACTATCTTGATTACATCATAAATTTGTCATGGATGTACATGCATGACAAAAACGCGACCTCTTGTGACAAACACGTATCATCACGGAAGTGTATTCTTTTGTAGTGTTGATAATTTTTTTCAATGAGTACATACCTTGACAAGATTTTGAAGTAGTTCAAAATGGAACAGTCAAAGAAGGAGTTCTTTCCTGTGTCGAAAGGTGTGAAGTTGAGTAAAGGCTCAAAATCCGACCACGGCAGAAAATAGAAAGAGAATGAAAAGTCATTCCCTATGCCTCAGTCATAGGTTCTATGAAGTATGATATGTTGTGTACCAGACCTATTGTGTACCTCACCATGAGTTTGGCAAGAGGGTACAATAGTGATCCGAGTGGATCATCGAATGGGTCAAAATTATCCTTAGTGGAATAAGGATATGTTTCTCGGTTATGGAGGTGACAAAAAGTTCATCGTAAAGGGTTACGTTGATGCAAGTTTTGACACCGATCCGGATGACTCTAAATCTCAATCTAGATACATATTGAAAGTGGGAGCAAATAGCTAGAGTCGCTCCATGCAGAGCATTGTAGACATAGAAATTTGCAAAATACATACGAATCTGAATGTGGCAGATCCGTTGACTAAACTTCTCTCACAAGCAAAACATGATAACACCTTAGTACTCTTTGGGTGTTAATCACATAGCGATGTGAACTAGATTATTTACTCTAGTAAACCCTTTGGGTATTGGTCACATGGCGATGTGAACTATAGAGTGTTAAATCACATGACGATGTGAACTATTGGTGTTAAATCACATGGCGATGTGAACTAGATTATTGACTCTAGTGCAAGTGCGAGACTGAAGGAAATATGCCCTAGAGGCAATAATAAATTTCTTATTTATATTTCCTTATATCATGATAAATGTTTATTATTCATGCTAGAATTGTATTAACCGGAAACTTAGTACATGTGTGAATACAAAGACAAACAGAGTGTCCCTAGTATGCCTCTACTTGACTAGCTCGTTAATCAAAGATGGTTACGTTTCCTAGCCATAGACATGTGTTGTCATTTGATGAATGGGATCACATCATTAGAGAATGATGTGATGGACAAGACCCCTCCGTTAGCTTAGCACTATGATCGTTTAGTTTATTGCTATTGCTTTCTTCATGACTTATAGATGTTCCTCTGACTATGAGATTATGCAACTCCCGAATAACGGAGGAACACTTAGTGTGCTATCAAACGTCACAACGTAACTGGGTGATTATAAAGATGCTCTACAGGTGTCTCCGATGGTGTTTGTTGAGTTGGCATAGATCGAGATTAGGATTTGTCACTCCGTGTATCGCAGAGGTACCTCTAGGCCCTCTCGGTAATGATCATCACTATAAGCCTTGCAAGCAATGTGACTAATGAGTTAGTTGCGGGATGATGCATTACAGAACGAGTAAAGAGACTTGCCGGTAACTAGATTGAACTAGGTATGAGTATACCGACGATCGAATCTCGGGCAAGTAACATACCGATGACAAAGGGAACAACGTATGTTGTTATGCGATTTGACCGATAAAGATCTTCGCAGAATATGTAGGAGCCAATATGAGCATCCAGGTTCTGCTATTGGTTATTGGCCGAAGATGTGTCTCGGTCATGTCTACATAGTTCTCGAACCCGTAGGGTCCGCACGCTTAACGTTCGATGACGCTTTGTATTATGAGTTATGTGATTTGATGATCGAAGTTTGTTCGGAGTCCCGGATGAGATCACGCACATGACGAGGAGTCTCGAAATGGTCAAGAGGTAAAGATTCATATATTGGAAGGCTATATTCGGACATCGGAAAGGTTCCTAGTGATTCGGGTATTTTTTGGAGTACCGGGGAGTTACG
The DNA here is from genome assembly GCA_021605145.1 of Aegilops bicornis. Classification (NCBI taxonomy): domain Eukaryota; kingdom Viridiplantae; phylum Streptophyta; class Magnoliopsida; order Poales; family Poaceae; genus Aegilops; species Aegilops bicornis. Next base: position 555,493,106 of record CM038671.1, on the reverse strand, counting down.
GGAATTCACCGGGAGAAGTAATGGGCCTTATTAGGATTTGGTGGAGAGAGGGGAGAAGGGCCAAGAGGTGGCGCACGCCTCCCCCCTGCCCAAACCGAATTGGACAAGGGGTGGGGGCGCAGCCCCCCCTTCCTTCTCCCTCCCCCTCTCTTTCCTTCTCTCCTACTCCGAATAGGAAAGAGGAGGGGAATCGTACTTGGACTGGGGAGTCCTAGTAGGATTCCACACACCTGTCGCGCCCCCCTTGGGCTGGCCACCTCCTCCCTCCCTCCTTTATATCACGGGGAGGAGCACCCTAAAGGCACCCAAGATTTGTCCTAGCTGCAGTGCGGTGCGCTCCTCCACAGTTACACACCTCGGTCATATCGTCGTAGTGCTTAGGCGAAGCCCTGCGCCGGTAACTTCATCATCACCGTCGCCATGCCGTCGTGCTGACGGAACTCTCCCTCGGCCTCAACTGGATCAAGAGTACGAGGGACGTCATCAAGCTGAACATGTGTTGAATGCGGAGGTGTCGTACGTTCGGTACTTGGATCGATTGGATCGCGAAAACGTTCGACTACATCAACCGCGCTACTTAACGCTTTCGCTTTCGGTCTACGAGGGTACGTGGACACACTCTACCCGCTCGTTGCTATGAATCACCTAGATAGATCTAGCATGATTGTAGGAAATTTTTTAAATACTACGTTCCCCAACAAAGCAAAGGTTTAAGCTTGGGGGAGTTGATACGTCTCCAACATATCTAATTTTCCAAAACTCTTTTGCCCTTGTTTTGGACTCTAACTTGCATGATTTTAATGGAACTAACCAGGACTGACGTTGTTTTCAGCAAAATTGCCATGGTGTTATTTTTGTGCAAACTAAGAAGTTCTCAGAATGACCTGAAAATCAACGGAGGTTATTTTTGGAAGTAATAAAAAATATTGGCGAAAGAATCAGTAGCAGGGGGGCCACACCCTAGCCACAAGGATGGGGGGTGCGCCCACCCCCCCCTGGGACGCGCCCTCCGACCTTGTGGGCCCCTGGACCTCCACCGACCTCAACTCCAACTCCATATATTCACTTTCGGGAGAGAGAAAAATCAGAGAGAAGGATTCATCGCGTTTTACAATACGGAGCCGCCACCAAGCCCTGTTCTTCCTCAGGAGGGCAGATTTGGAGTCCGTTCAGGGCTCCGGAGAGGGGAATCCGTCGCCATCATCATCATCAATCATCCTCCAACACCAATTTCATGATGCTCACCGCCGTGTGTGAGTAATTCCATCATAGGCTTGCTGGACCGTGATGGGTTGGATGAGATTTACCATGTAATCGAGTTAGTTTTGTTAGGGTTTGATCCCTAGTATCCACTATGTTCTAAGATTGATGTTGCTATGACTTTGCTATGCTTAATGCTTGTCACTAGAGCCCGAGTGCCATGAACTCAGATCTGAATCCTTTATGTTTTCATGAATATATTTGTATTCTTGATCCGATATTGCAAGTTATAGTCACCTACTATGTGTTATGATTCGGCAACCCTGGAGTGACAATAGTCGAGACCACTCCCAGTGACGACCGTAGTTTGAGAAGTTCATGCGTTCACTAAGTGCTAATGCTTTGGTCTAGTACTCTATTAAAAGGAGGCCTTAATATCCCTTAGTTTCCAATAGGACCCCGCTGCCACGGGAGGGTAGGACAAAAGATGTCATGCAAGTTCTTTTCCATAAGCATGTATGACTATATTCGGAATACATGCCTACATTATATTGATGAACTGGAGCTAGTTCTGTGTTCCCCTATGTTATAACCGTTGCATGATGAATGTCATCCGACATATTTATCCATCATTGATCCATTGCCTACGAACTTTTCACATATTAATCTTTGCTTCATTTCTTTTCCGTTGCCACTGTTACAATTGCTACGAAACTGCTACTGTTACTTTTGCCACCGTTAGCGCTACTTCCATACTACTTTACTACTAAATACTTTGCTGCAGATATTAAGTCTTTCAGGTGTGGTTGAATTGACAACTCAGCTGCTAATATTCAAGAATATTCTTTGGCTCCCCTTGTGTTGAATAAATAAATTTGGCTTGAATACTCTACCCTCGAAAACTGTTGGGATCCCCTATACTTGTGGGTTATCAGTTTCTAAGAATAAGATGTTTATGAAAGACTCTTTTTCCTAAAACTTTTAAAAAAAATTCAATCATTAATGGCAAATAGATTGATTTACCCCTCCTTCTGCCATGAACATTCAGTTTCCAAAATTGTTTGCATATGTGGAAAGCATGAGACTTCACATTTTAGACAATTCTCTAGCAAAGGTATTTTTGTGTGTCTTTTGTTTCAAAATTGGACATGAGTTTTGCCATTTGATGGCTTAGATAGATGATTTGTATGATCTATTGTTCCATTCAAATGGCACGAGTGGTTGCACCATGTAGGCAACTAGGCATTCGACCAGAAACAAAGCTGGGATAATTTATTGAGATTTTGATTGCCTTGGAGCTTCTGCTTAACTTGATCTCAGGCTGCATAACCCACAAGTGGAAAAGCATGTTATACAACATCTCATTTTCAACTAAGCTTAGTCGATGATAACAATGAGGCACAACCCTTTATGGCTTTTCAATGACTATAGCAAAATGCAATGTCTTTCTAAGAATTGAAAATAAAGTCGTTTACTTGCTTATTATCTTGTCTGGGGTACAGACATGTAATAGGAAAGCAAGGAACTATTACGCTTAATCCGAAGTCATCAACTTTTGACCCAAAGGAGAAAGTATGGAAAAGGTTCCCACCAGAAGGCTCAAAATACACCCATCCACGGAGTTCTTGTGATCTTAGATGGAAAGATGACTGCCTCCAAGTATTCTGGTTGGTCATCACTTGATTATCTAGATTAAGGTGTATCTATCATCGATTTACAATTCACGTGCAATTTTTCTCATGAAATGAATTGCAAGACATTGTGCAAGTTGTTCAAGGTTGATGCGCAGATTGTATGCTATTCCTTTGTGGGGACCAGGCTCTCCGAGGGCCCTCATCCCCTGGTAAGAGTGGAAACTTCTTTTATCTCACGAGCAATTATCATTACATGAGAAAGACGATGAAGAAATAGGGAATAAAGGTTTGTGCTTTGTTGTTGTCTCATTCTAAATTTTTTTGAACTTCAAAGACACTATAAAGTTTATACATAATGCACGGAACACTTTTTGTCGTGTAGATATTACTGAAGATGTTATTTCACGATCTTTGCTCATCTAGAGCAACATATCTCCTTTGCCCAATGATTATTGTCCAAAACCTATCATGTTATTTTCTATCTACAGGTACTATGTTGCCTATTCAGGGACCTCACCTTCATTAGACTAGCAAGGGGTAGATGTTAGAAAGGAGAGATGAGGTGAGTTTCTAAAGTTCACCATCCAATCCAGGCATCGAAGTTGAGCATTATCATGTTAAATTACTTTTCTGATAAGTAAACCGTTAGTATCTTACTGAATAATTATGAACTAGCTACATTTTTTGATGCAGTAATCTTTGTGCCCAGGCTCTGATCTATGTGCCCTTTGTGGTCGGCTTGAAGACACTGACCATATACTAAGAATACTAGGCCTGTAAGGGTTCCTTTTTTCTGGATTTTTTGAACTTTTTTTACTGCCCTTGTAAACATGACGCGTGTGCTGTTTGGTTTATTGACTGCCCTCTACCGCTTTGACTATTTGTATTGTGCGCACGTGTGCTTCATGGGCTTTGACCATCTAAAATATCTTGAGCTCTAGCCCACCCGTCACCGCTAACCTCTCAACTCCCGCTTTCTCGCCATGATTCTGGAAAACTCTCGTGTGGACAGCTCAACCCCAACGCTAGCCAATCTGTCATCCAAGCACCATGCCACGCAGCAATACCGGCGTGCCTATAAAAAGGGCCCCTTCACACCTCGCCCATATGTCCCATGGCCGATGAATCCCAAAGACAAAGCCCACACCAGCCCTTTGCCTCGTCGGAGACCAAACCACCGGCCTTCATATCCCTTCGGCCGTCGGCCCCGTCTCCATCCGTGCGGTAAAGCTGGTGCCACATAAATATTTTGGATGGCGGCGGCAAAGAGAACACCGCCAGCCCAAATCGCATGATGCGGTGGCTCGCCACGGATGCACAACCGATCGGCGCCCTCGCATCCACCGGTACATCTTTGCACGCGCCCCGCCCTTACTACCCGGCGGACCTCCACATGCCGGAGTATGATGGCGACAACGACGGACTACTTCAACACCCACCAATTGTTCGACCCTAATGTCAAGGCGGTACGCAAGGTAAATTTATTTCAGTTCAGTCTAGACATTGCTTTGCTATACTCCTTATTTTGTGTTCTTTTAAAAGATTGGATTTTACCACAAACAATCTTCTAGGACATGTACTACAAATGGGTGCCAACTTCCCCTTTTGCTATTTATTGGTGCCCTTCGTTCTTCTTTTTGGTCATGTTTATGTTTTTTGTTTCAATTGTGGCCCACCATAATCTGTGATGTACAGTAATGTTGTATATTTGTATTGCCTAAAAGATTTAGCTTTTGTGATGCATGCATGATGAAACAATATTGTCCGCTGCCTAAGGCCCCCCTTCATATCTCTTGTTGCTGGAGCTTTACCATGTGGAGCTGCCTAAGTTATCCGTGTCCGGAATTAAATCCTTGTTCTCTGAAACGATATTGTCCACTGCCTCACGGATATGAACATGAGGGCTTTTCTTAGATAGACTGAACTTCAATTGATTTGGAATTGATATAGTAGATCTGCAAGTTTTATTTAACCTCTTACCGATGTATATATTTGTGTGGCATTTTAATTTGCTGAATACTTTACTTTGTTGGATTTTGAGATGTTCAATACTGAAGTAATCTTGATTATAGGCAAATCATTACGGCGGGTGTAATTTTGCTCTTTCTTTCTCTGGATAGTTATGTTTTGTTCCTTCCTATGCTTTGCCAAAAACCATTGTTATCCTGCAGGGAGGAATGTATCGTCAATGATGCTACTTGTTGATATCATGAGATGAAGAAAAGATTGCATCGCTGATAACTTCTTTTTTCTGAATGGTAGAACTATAGATATAACATACTCGGTGTAAAACTTATTGATGACCCTTTGTCCTTCTTGATGCCTTCATAAGTGAGTCCGAACCCTGAGATTGTATGTGCTAACTCTTGTGTAGCAGAGTATGGTCTCATGGCCATCAACTTGAGTCAATATGTGCAAATTCAGTTATAAATATTGCATTCATTATCTAAAATGAAAGAGAATTTCCCACCAAAAGATTAGTCCAACGACCCAAAGATATTGGGTGAGCATGACTACAATCTTCAGACATGCAATTTCTCAATGAAGCTCTAAGTTTTGGTCTCCGCAACGCATCCTTGAGCATTGTGCAGGAGCAGCTTCTCCATCCGCCTCATGTTTTTGTCTTCAGCAGGGTTCAATGAAGTTTGTAGTATATTTTTAGGCTGTGTATATGGTGCTCGAATTTTCTCTTGTTTGCACTTACTTTTAGGAACTTCAGTTTTTAGCAAAAGTACCACCAAAGATGCATATCAGCACACTAAGAGAGCGCATTTTAATCATATGTTCCTCTTGTTTCTTCTTGATGCTATTTTATTCAGTAATTATTTTATCCAAATATAAGATGATGGGGACATAAAACATACAGAGACAGATACAAGTTCATATTATTCATACTACAAGTTGAATTGCTACAAACAGTAGAGAGAGAGAGTGGGACGGCCTGCTTCGGCTCCGCCAAGTGAGGAGTTCCACTGGTTGATATGCATGTATAGGTTTTAACTGGCTGGGGTCATGAAATTACGAACTTAAGCTGAAATCGAAGATCTGTGATTCTTCTTCATCCAAAGAAGAAGCGTCTTTTTGTCATCCATGTCTACATGGATGCATGCATCTAAAAGGAAACATAATCTCTATGTTACTGTTACATCAGGAGCATGCATTTTATCCAAGTTTTGCACTTACGAAAAATGTTGATTTTAAATCAAGGGATGTAATTGTAAATGTTGAACTCAAGTAGAAAACAGATATATTGAACTTAATTTTAACTGATGCTTCTCTTCTTAGTTTTGCCTTTCCTTTCTAACTGATGCTTCTCTTCTTTGTTTTGCCTTTCCTTTTACGGTGTAGTTGCCCTATTCAGGGAGTAGGTTTTTTTTTCATGAAAGTTATGTCCTTTCCCTGTTAATTGTACATCATTTCTTTCTTATCAACAACACGGAGATCATCTACACGGCCAACAGATGCACATGAGCTAGCCGTCGCATTGTACCACCTCATCGCCGAGGCCAACCCTGCTGGCAGGTCTAGGTTCTTGACTCTAGGCGCACTCTCTGTAAAGCAAATCCGACTACGATGTAGTGATAGTATCTGGACACCGTTGCATCGATGTTTAAATTTATGCAAGACAATTACTCTATAAAATATAAATAAATAGTTGGGAAGTTTCTCCTTTCTAGCGATGCGTCCATAGTTGCCACAGAGACAAATCCAACTGGAGGATCAACGTCTTAGGTGTAAGAAAGAAAAGAACAAGAGCTTTACAATATTGTACGCAGTAGCCACTATCATCACCTATTATATACCACTTATGCATGTACCAATTGAATATTCCCTTTCCTTGTATGGACTACTCTGCAACTAATTAAGTCTTGAGACGACTTACCAAACATTACCAAAAACCAAATAGCATATCAATACATGTGGCGCGGTGTGCCGCCGTGCACTACCCGCTAGTCCTTTTTAGGTGCGACCCAGATTCTGTTTTCTGGTGTTGCGTTCGCTCCATTATGAACGTTCAGTGGGATCCTCTCTCTTTTCATGAGCCAAGGGTCCTAGCTGGGAGATTCTTTGGGCAAGTTAAGCGTATCTTTTGGTCTGGGTTTTCGGCATGTGTTAGGTGATGTGGACCACTAGGAACAAATTTACGATTAAGCACATTTTTTCCTAACAAACCTGCTGACCCGTTATTCAAACTTGTTCCTCTCCTATAGTTGTGAAAATCATTGATTAAGGAGCAAGACAAGGAGGCCACGGAGCTGCTGACCACTCATGTGAGGGCGCTCGCGATCTCTGTCTGCCGCACGGATCATGCTTCGGTCTCATATGCTTGGTGGCTTTTATCTTTGCCGTAGGTAGGGGCCTACGGGACGAGACTTGCCTGCTCCCCCGGCGTGTGCCCATATGTGCTCCCGCGTACGTGGCTTGTTTTAATTGGAACAAAATAAGACCCGGCCCCACCCCCTTAAAATCAGGGGGGAGATGATTAGATTAGAAAAAGAAAAGAAAAAATGACAGTCGTAGGATGAAGTGGGAGCACGGATGGGAGCATGGGAAGGGAGCAGGCAAGCAGGATCCGGGCCTACGTGCCTATTTGCTTGTGATGTTGCTGCGTCAGCATGTCTAAACTTTGTTTCTGTTTATTTGGTCTGGTGACCGGTTGATTACTTTGGATGCTTTCGTGAACTCTATTTGGTGCCGTTTAACTTTATTTATAAACAGTGGCGGAGCTAGCGGAGAATCAAAGAGGGGGCCAAAGAGAAAATATACATCTTTAGGTGAGCCAAATGACTGCAATCAATTTAATTTAAGGATCTCATTTTTTTTCCTTGAGAAAAATACGCACAGTGAGGCGCGGCCCCTCGGCGTGCATGTAGCTCATACTGTTTATAAAGTCAGACAAAAGTCTTTTGTCAAAAAAATATACATAAAATATCACTCACAGTGGATTACTTAAATGCCACCCTAGTGGCGACCATTAGCTAGCTAAATTTGGGTCCTAGTACTATGTACGTGTAGGGTCCTTGGAGACATGGGCGTCGCCTAGCTAGAACCTTATCTGTTGATCCATGAATTGATTGATAATGTTAGAAAGGATAGAGAGGGAATGATGGAATCGATGGAATCGATGGATGTTGTATTGAGCCTCACGGGCGAGCATATATAAAAGTACAGACTTGGAAGGCAAGAAGTCTCTCTTAGACATAAGATAGGAGATGGATTACAAATTTTAGACTACCAAATACTTCTTCGGTTTCAAAATAAGTGGCTCAACTTTGTATTAGTTTTTTTTAGAAATGGAGGAGGACCCCCGGCCTCTGCATCTGGACGATGCATACAACCACTTTATTAATTATTCACATAAGACCTTACAAAGTCGCCTGTGATGAAGTCGAAGCCACCGTCTAGGGCAACAAAAGGGTCGCTTCTCCTATCCAAATGATGAAGGGATCTTGATAGTCCGGGCCTAATACCAAATAGACCTCATGACCATACCTAACATCTAAGACACGAGGTCCCAACTTGGGGCCTTTGCGGGTATGGGCACCCACAGGTCCGTGAACTCCTCAACCAGGGCGTCTGCCGGGGTATGAGGCCGCCGCGACCACCTGCCACCAATCCATCTTGAGCTGTCGCTGCATGAACCTTGCCCAGTCTAAGCTGCCGCCGGCGTCACCACGACGCCCGATGCAGGCGTCGACCTCCTGGCAGAGTCCACCATCGCTGTGCACGCCCTAATCTCCAAAGCCCCGTGCCATCGAGATCCGACACCATCAATGTGTGTGATGAAGCACCGCTCTTCCGCTTGTCATCTCCACCCATCAATTGCTCCAAACCGATGCCCCCATGAGGGAAAGCGCTACTAAGAACGCCATCATCATCCGATCCAGGAAACCCAGATCTAGGGTTTCCCCCGGAGCAGCCCGAGTGTCACATCCCTAGTTCTGGTATGCTCAAGGCTAGCTAGACATGTGTGCATCATATTTAAATTTCATTTAAGTTTGAAATGAGGATTTGTGAAACCTCAGAACCACTTTTTTTGAAATGACCCAAGTAAAAATTTCTCCAAAAAGGTTCAAGAAAATGCTCATGTTGCCCTCTAAAAATATTGGACAGAGATAAAAATCAAACCAATATTTTTAAGAGCTCATAAGTATTTATTTTGGGCATTTGGATTAATCCAGTAATTATTTTGCCTTGGATATATACATGTTATATATATAATATATGTCCAAAAATTATGCTATTTGTTGAGGAGCTTTGGAATAATATCTCTAGTTCCTACAAAAATTGGCATAAGAAAATTAAATAATTTAGTATTTTTACTAAATCAGAAACAAATGTCGAGAAAATAGAAAGAAAACAAAATGAACAAAACCCTACACCGCGCCTACCTCTGGGCAGCTTTATTCTTTATCTTGACTTTGGCCCGGCCAGTCGGCCAACCCGACCCACCGGCAAATCGTCCTCTGGCGCCCGATCGGCAGGCGTGTGGCCAGCACAAGACGGACGTGCCGCCACGCCACCTGCCTGCCTGGCCCCTCCCTCATCACCTGGAAGCACCACGCGACGCCACGCGCCGCCCCGCACCTCTCTCTCTCGTGGCCTCCCCTCCTCTCCCTCGCTCTCTCGCGCAAATGGCCGAGCACTGCCGTCGCCGCCGCACGCCGTAGCCGCAGCCACCGTCTCCCCCTCGCCCTCTCTCCGTGTCTGCAAGCTTCGCGCTGCCGTCTGCTACCTCTCCGTCGAGCCATGCGATGCGGGAGGCCCTGGAACGCCGCCATCGCCATCGTCTTCGTCACCGGCTGCCCGAGATCGCCGACGACGCTCCGGCCGCACCAGTGCTTCCCCGAGCTCGTCGACCCCGCCACTGGATCCGCCGTGAGCTCTACTTCATTTCCCCTCCTCCTCGTGCTAGTTTGCCCCGCCTAGCTAGCTCAGCTGCCGCACTTTGAGACCTCATCGCCGCGGCCATGGCGCCACCGTGGCGGAGCCAAGCGGCCCGCTCCTCGCTGCGCGTCACCGTGCTCTGGTGACGCCAGGAGGCGTAGATGCCCTCGCAACCCCCGCCGTGCCCGTGGCTCGCTCCTGTTCGAAGCGTGCCTCGCCGCCCGAGCTCCGCTCCGTGAGCTCCGGCCACCCTTCTCCTCCTTCTGCTCCGCTGGATGCGGGAGAGCGAGGCTTCGTCCGGTGTTTAGCCGCCGCCAAGTGCTTTATGCAGCAGACGCCGCCCGGCGTCACGAGGTCGTCGACGATGACCTCGCCCGGCCTGACGTATGCGGGCCGACCTGCCAGTGATTAGCTTAAGGCTAATCACCATTTTGCTAACCACCCTAACATCGGCGGTGGGCGGCGCCCACTAATCCCTAATTAGACCAATAAACCCCCTGTTAACTAATCGAGTCAGCGGCGTGTGGACCCCTACACGTCGAGTTTGACCTCGTCGGCCAGTTGACCGGCGACGTCATACCTTTGCCATCTTGTCGACGCAGTTTTTCATTTTCTGGTTTTAAAATTAATCAGGAAAATCCAGAAAATGATCCAAACTTCAAAAAATCATAGAAATTCAACCGTAGCTCAGATTGAAATAATTTGTATATGAAAAATTATCAGAAAAATTCAATATATCCATCTGTACCAGTTTCATGCATGATAACCCAACCTAAACCTGCTGTATAGGTGAAAACATATATATGGCTTTTATAAAGAGTTAATTTGGAGTTGCATTTGAACTCTTGGTTGAAATGAACTTCAATCAAATGAATGCTAGTTGCATTAGCTCAACGACATCACATCTACATGCCATGATCATGCATCATATTGTTGCATATGCTTGTGTTTTGATTGTTGGCACCGTTCCTTCTCGGCTGTGTCTTGCTCCGGAGACCGTTCCAGTACCTGTCCAGGTGAAGCGGTGCTTCCTTGTTGATCTACCGGGCAAGCAAGCGCCCTTGTTCATTCCGATACAATCCTACTCTCTCGCTCCTCGCTCTCAGTTATTGCATTAGGACAACAACGATTCATCTGCTACTTTGTGCTGCGGTAGTTGAACCCATTCCTCTGCATGACCTGTCATTGCCACAGTAAATAGTTGGAACCCATTAGCATGTGTAGGAGTTGATTGAGCCATGTTGTGTTCCTACCATGCCATGCCTGCTATTTCTTACTGGTTGTGTCAGTCCGATTCATTGGGAATGAATTGGAGTGTTATGATATGTTACGGTCTTTGAGGGTGAAGTGTGTGAACACGATTTGGTAAAGGTAGCGGTGAGAGGCCATGTAGGAGTACATGGTGGGTTGTCTCACTGGAACCGTCCTTAAGCTAATCGAGTTCTATGTATGTTGTCCAATGACTCGATAGTACCACACATTAGGCTCCGGGCGCTCCAAGCCCTCTCGACTTATTAACCAACTTGATCTCTGTCCAGGAGTCGCAACTAGTTTCTGGTGTTTGTAGGTAGTGTTAGTAGTCTACCAAGTTTCACCCGGCCAGGTGGGCTTGGGACAGACTAGGCACAAGTGTACGGTGTACCAAGCGTAGATCCATCCGGCGAGGTGGGCTTGGGAACCTGTACACATCGTTTGGGGCCGTGGAGCGACACCCGGACGGATCTCCTTGCGGATGGAACCCGAATAGGCGATAAACCTGGACTAGAGTCTTGTGTGGTTAGTCAGGTCGTGGCCGACACCCTCGCCAGGCTTCCGCTTGAAGGTTGCCGAGAGACATGACGTGTACATGGCGGTAAGCGGCGAGAGCGTGTGTGAAGAAGTACACCCCTGCAGGGTTAACATAATCTATTCGAATAGCCGGGTCCGCGGTTATGGACTTCTTGGATGCTTACATGGTACATAGACAACTTGAAGTGGATACTATAAAATGCTCAAGACAAGTGTGAGTGCTATGGATGGCCTTCTCGTATGGAGGCAGGAATGAATCCATAGTAGTGTATTGTGTGGTGACTAGTGGACTCGTGTGCGCCATATCACCTCAAAGGAAGTTACGGTAGTCGTAGAACAGGATAGCCACGAGTCAAAGGCGGCTTGCTGCAACTAAACCCCACATTACCTTCTTGATACAAATGCATGTATAATAGGATCTGATGTAAGTCTTGTTGAGTACCTTTGTACTCACGTTGCTTTATTTATGTTTTTGCAGCGGAGACTTCGGTCTTGCTAGTGGTTCCGCTTGGACTTCGGCGAGTAGCTTGTTACCTCAGCTACGATCTTGTACCCTTGGGAGGGTCTTATAGATAGTCAGGCTTCTCAGCCTTTTTCTTTTGTAGTTGTCTGTACTCAGACGTGTAATGCTTCCGCTTGTTGCTTGTATGCTCTGAATGATGGGTCATGTGATCCCTGTTTGCAATAAATGATATGATGGCTCTTCTGAGCCCTTATCTGTATGAGTTTGCGTTATGTTGTGATGCCATGTTGTACAGCACATACTTGCATGTTATGCGTACGTGTAACGTGTATTGCTATGTGTGGGATCCGACAACCTAGTTGTCTATCCTTGGTAGCCTCTCTTATGGAGAAATGTAGTCTAGTGCTTCCACCGAGCCAGGTAGTCCGCCATGTTCTGCCATCGAGTCACGCTAGCCCGACACTCTTGCTCGAACACTTACACCGGGCGGCATGTTATTCACTGCCGTTCGTATGCGTCCTTCGGGAAATGTCACGCGGTGACATCCGGAGTCTGCCTAACTGCTACAACCCGTGTTCGAGTCCGGTAGCCCGGTGCTACGGCCGGATTAACAGCGGCGACCCGACATGCTCGATGTTGATTCATGTATGCTGTCCCCGTAAGTTAGTGCCACTTTGGGTTCACGACTAGTCATGTCGGCTGGGTTCTACATCATATGGATGCTAGCGACACTATCATATCGTGAGCCAAAAGGCATAAACGGTCCCGACCATGGTAAGGTGACACCGTGGGAATACCGTGCGTGAGGCCGCAAAGTGATATGAGGTGTTCTGATTTGGATCGGTGTGACTTAGAATCGGGTCCCGACAGCTTTGGTATCGAGCTTTGTTGCTGTGGGATTACCAAGCCAAGCTGGTCGAAGTTGAGTCTAGGAATTCTTTAGTTCTGTAAGGGAATTGATTGTGGGAAGGAACGTAAGGCTCTTTTTACTCCTTTACCTCATGGCCTTCTGATCTAAGTCATCCTATCCTTCCTGCGGGGTTAAGGAACTAGGCTTTCTCTTCCGTCTATCAGGATCACGTGCTACTACTCCGTAGTTCCATAGGATTGGTTGATCAAAGTCATATCCCAGTTTTCGAGTACTTCCGGTGTAGCCTGTTTAGTACTATCTCAGAACCTTGAGTGATGATGTTGAGTCTGTTACTACCCCATCTTTGGTAGGATGTCTTATTCTGAGCATTTTACTGCCGTTATGCTGCCGGAATTGCCCTAGGAGTCCGAGAGATACTAATTTCCTTGTCCTACAATCTATAGCTTATAGTTGATCTTGATTAGTCCTTGGTTTCATTTCTCAGGATGTCATCAGTTAAGCGAAGTTCTGCTGCTCGTAGCCAGAACCAAGGAGATGGTAGGGATGAGGATCCTCCCGACCCACCTTCGTTGGCAGAGTTCATGTTAGAGATGGAGAGAAACAAGCGTGAGTCTAACCGCTTGTTGGCACGTATCGAGGAGAACACCGCTTTGTCAGTTCAAAGGATCGGTGACCCTTCATGACTTCATTCGCTTGCACCCACCCACCTTTCATCATTCCATTGAGCCACTCGACGCAGATGACTGGCTCCGTAGCATCACACACAAGCTCCGTTTTGCGGACGTAGCTGAAAGTGACAAGGTCACCTATGCTGCATACCATCTGGAAGGTCCTGCTAGTCTTTGGTGGCAGAACTATGAGGCTATGCTTCCAGCTGGTCAGATTCCTACCTGGAGAGATTTCACTGAGGCTTTTCGCGAGCATCACATTCTGAAGCCCTCATCGATCGCAAGAGAGAAGAGTTACGTAGTTTCACCCGAGGTAAGATGGTGTTGATGCTTCTGACGAGAGTTTGAGAACCTTGCCCGCTATGCTTCAGAAGAGGTGTCCAGGGACGCTAAGAAGCAGGCTAGGTTTCGGAAGGGTCTTAACCCCAAGTTGCGTCGTGATCTCCACCTGCATCATTATGATACATTCCAGGCTCTTGTGAACAAGGCCATTAACGCAGAGACAGCTCAGCTCACTTACGAGGAGTCTCGTAAGCACACCCGTGATTTGGTTTCTTCCTCCGGTTCTAGTTCTCGAGCGTCGGTTGGGTTCCAAACTACGCTCTTCCACCCGACTACACACCGAGCGCCATCTTATGTGGTGCCTTCCCCAGCTCGATCATATGTTCCACCTGGGCCTCTTGGTAGACCGCTTGTCAATGCGGTCCACGTCCAACCTCGAGGGACTTGCTTCACATGCGGAAGCGGGACACTATGCACGTGAATGCTCTCAAGACAGTTATGCTCCACCCCAGCCCGAGAAGCCTGTTGGCTGTGTTAAGCCATCACGCAAGATGATCAGTGTCAAGTCAGCTCCCACTGAACGTGGACGTGTGCATCACGTCTCAGCTAAAGACACTCATGATGATCCAGATGTCGTTCTTGGTACACTTCTTGTCAACTGTCATTCAGCATCGGTTCTGTTCGATACTGGAGCATCTCATTCCTTCATTTTTGAAAGCTATGCCCGCTTGCACGACATGTCATTTTGTGATATGCCCTCCCGCTACTCATTCAAACTCCACGGATCCAAATGGCAAACTTCTTGTGTAAGCCATGGTAACGAAATCACTTGTAGACAGACTTGTATTCCTCGCATCACTTATAGCCCTCAAGTCTTGGGATATTAACATCATCTTGGGTATGGATGGATGACACTCATCATGCCAAGATTGATTGTTACACCAGTCTGTTCAGCTCACACCCCTCACGGCAAGATAGTCACTTTGTCTCCACTAGAGTTGCAAAGCGTCAACTCTATTCTCTTAATGCTGACCCTCTTCCGGACCTTGAAGATATCCCGGTAGTCCGTGACTTTCCGGATGTCTTTCGGAGGAAGCTGCCGGTGTTCCACACAGCGGAGATGTAGAGTTCGTCATAGATCTTATCCGGGAACCGCTCCAATCTCTAGGAGACCTTACAAGATGGCACCCTTAGAACTAGCCGAGCTTAAGAAACAACTTGATGAGTCCTTGCAAAAGGGTTTCATCCATCCTAGTTCTTCTCCTTGGGCTTGCCCGTCCTCTTCGTCAAGAAGAAGGATGGTACCGGACGGATGGTTGTAGATTATCGTCCGATTAATTTGGTCATGATAAAGAACAAATATCCGCTTCCGGGATCAACGACACGTATGATCAGCTCATTTGGATCCTCGATCTTTTCAAGATGGATTTGAGGTTAGGTTACCACCAAATCAAGATCGAAGCAGGGACATTCCTAAAGCGGCTTTTGTCACTCGTTATGGCGATGCGAGTATTACCGTCATGTCCTTTGGTCTAACCAATGCTCCAGCTACCTTCTCCCGCTTGATGAACTTCGATCTTCATGGAGTACTTAGATAAGTTAAATGCGTGGTTTACCTCGATGATATCCTTATCTACTTTCGAAGAACGAGGAAGAGCATCTTCGAACATCTTAGACTTGTGCTAGAAAAACTTAGAGAGCACCGCCTTTATGCCAAGTTCTCCAAGTGTGAATTTTGGTTTGCCGAAGTGACCTACCTAGGCCACGTAATCTCTAGTAAAGGCCATTGCAGTCAATCCAAGAGAGAGTTAAGGCCGTTCTCGATTGGACTCCACACAGAAACCGTTAAACAAGTTAGGAGTTTCCTTGGTCTAGCCAGCTATTATGTCGCCGCTTTGTTGAAAACTTCTCCAAAGTAGCTAAACCCCTCACGGAACTTCTCAAGAAAGATAAAAAGTTCGAGTGGTCCCCACAGTGTGAGTACAGTTTTAGAACTGAAAGAGCGCGACTTCTGCTCCCATACTTGTGCCACCGGATTTCACTAAAGACTTTGTTATCTCTTGCGACGCCTCACAGCGAGGACTAGGTTGCATTCTTATGCGAGATCGTCATGTGATTGCCTATGCATCTCGTGATTTGCATCCACATGAGGAGAATTATCCTACACATGATCTAGAGCTTGCGGCCGTAGTCTATGCACTCAAGACACAGCGACATTACCTTCTTGGTAAGCGTTGCGAGATCTACACCGATCACGAGTCTCAAGTATATCTTCACCCAACCAGATTTGAACCTTAGGCAAAGGCGTTGGTTGGAGTTGATCTTAGATTATGATCTAGGGATTACTTACAACGAGCAAAGCTAATGTCATGGGCGATGCGCTAAGTCGTAAATCCTATTGCAACAACCTCATGTTACAAAGAGGAGGCTAACCATTTCTCCATGAGGAATTTCGTAAGCTTAACCTTCACATTGCTCCTCACAGTTCCTCTACGCCTTGGTGGCAAAACCTGATCTTGAGGATCGGATTATCGCCGCTCAAAAGGTGACACGGGAATTTCCGGATCAAGAGAAACATTAAGAAGGGAGTTGGTGGATGTTTCTCTATGGATGATCGAGGTGTTGTTTTCTTTGAAAACCGCTTGGTGGTACCCAAGAATCAACATCTGTGGAAATTGATTCTTAAGGAGGCGCATGAATCTCCTCTCACGATTCATCCCGGTAGTACCAAGATGTATCAGGACCTACGCCAGAGATTACGGTGGACTAGGATGAAGAGAGAAATCGCCAACCGTTTGCTAATTGTGACGTTTGTCAAATCGGCGTTAAAAGCGAGCATCAAAGGCCTCTTGGCACCCTTCAGCCTTTAGCTATTCCCGAATGGAAATGGGATAAAGTTGGTATGGACTTCATCACCGGCTTTCCCAAGACCAAGAAAGGGAATAATGCTATCTTCGTAGTCGTTGATCGTCTTTCCAAAGTGGCTCACTTCCTTCTGCTCGAGAGAGAGTATCGCTTTGCTAGTCAGCTCATTGACTTATATATTCTCGAATAGTGTCGCTCATGGTGTTCCACTAGAGATCAATTCAGACCGGTAGTCTTTTCACTTCTCATTTCGGGAGAGTTTCCAAACTGCCATGGGAACCCATCTTTCCTTCAAGACGCTTTCCACCCCTCAATGAAAGTGGTCAGGTGGAAAGGGTCAATCAAATTCTCGAAGACATGCTTAGAGCTTGCGTTATCTCATTCGGTATGGATTGGGAGGAATGTCTTCCTTTCGCCGAGTTTGCTTATAACAATAGCTATCAATCCAGTCTCAAGAAAGCTCCTTTTGAGATTCTCTATGGACGAAGATGTCGAACACCCTTGAACGAGTCAAACGGTGAAAGACAATTCTTTGGACGGACATGATCCGGAGGCGTAAAGAGCAAGTTCGCATCATTCGTGAGAATTTGAAAACAGCCCAATCTCGTCAAAAGAGCGGTATGACCGTCGTCATAAGGAAGTGGCTTATGAAGTTGGCGACAAGGCTTACCTTCGGGTTACTCCTCTAAAGGGCACCCATCGTTTCGGTATCAAGGGAAAGTTGGCTCCTTGTTACATTGGTCCCTTTCGCATTCTCGCTAAACGAGGAGAGGTTGCCTACCAATTGGAACTACCCCCACATCTTTCCCGAGTGCATGATGTCTTCCACGTCTCTCAACTCAGGCGTTGCTTCTCGGATCCTATCCATGGAGTGGACCACTTAAACGCTTGATCTCCAAGATAACCTCACGTGTCGAGAGTACCTGCTCGCATTCTTGATCAAGCAGAGCGAGTCACACGACGCCGTAACATCAAGTTTCTCAAGGTTCGATGGTCTCATCATTCCGAGAGAGAAGCTACTTGGGAGCGAGAAGATCGTCTTCGACTGAGTACCCACTTTCTTTCCATCGACCCTCAGATCTCGGGACGAGATTCTTTCAAGTGAAGGCGGTTGTCACATCCCTAGTTACGGTATGCTCAAGGCTAGCTAGACATGTGTGCATCATATTTAAATTTCATTTAAGTTTGAAATGAGGATTTGTGAAACCTCGTAACCACTTTTTTGAAATGACCCAAGTAAAAATTTCTCCAAAAAGGTTCAAGAAAATGCTCATGTTGCCCTCTAAAAATATTGGACAGAGATAAAAATCAAACCAATATTTTTAAGAGCTCATAAGTATTTATTTTGGGCATCTGGATTAATCCAGTAATTATTTTGCCTTGGATATATACATGTTATATATATAATATATGTCCAAAAATTATGCTATTTGTTGAGGAGCTTTGGAATAATATCTCTAGTTCCTACAAAAATTGGCATAAGAAAATTAAATGATTTAGTATTTTACTAAATCAGAAACAAATGTCAGAAAATAGAAAGAAAACAAAATGAACAAAACCCTACCTGGCGCCTACCTCTCTGGGCAGCTTCTTTATCGCCGGCCTGGCCAACCCAGCCCACCATTGTCGTTGTCCTCCTGGCGCGGCCGGTTAAAGGCGTGGTGGCGGGCGCCTGCCGCAGTGCCACGCCACCTGCCTGCCTGGCCCCTCCCTCATCACCTGGAAGCACCGCGCGACGCCACGCACCGCTCTCTCTCTCTCTCTCTCTCATGGCCTCCCCTCCTTTCCCTCGCTCTCTCGCCTGAAATGGCCAAGGCTGCCCGTCGCCGCGCCTTGCTGTATGTGACCACGGTCTCCCCTCGCCCTCTCTCAGGTTGCTGCAAGCTTGGCGCCGTTCTGCTACCTCTGCCGAGCCACGCTGACGCTGGAGGCCCCGAACGCCACCATCGCCATCGTCTTCGCCACCGTTGCCCGAGATCGCCGACGACGCCCGGCACAGACCGTGGTTCCCGAGCTCGTCGACCCCGGCTGGATCCGCCGTGAGCTCTACTTCATTTCCTCCTCCCCGTGCTAGTTTGCCCCGCTTAGCTAGCTTTCAGCTGCCACCGAGAGACCTCATCGCCGCCGACCATGGCACCACCGTGGCGAGCCCAAGCCGGCCGCTCCTGGCGTCACCGCGTGCTCTGGTGACGCCTTGAGGCCGTAGATGCCCTCCGCAACCCCCGCTGCGTGCCTCAGAAGCTCGCTCCCGTTCGAAGCCGTGCCTCGGGCCGCCTCGGAACTCGCTCCGTGAGCTCCGGCCACCCCTTCTCCTCCTTCCTGGTCTGCTGGATGCGGGAGAGCACGGGTTTCGTCCCGGTGCCCTTAGCCGCCGCCCCCATGGCCTGTAACGCGGACGCCGCCGCGTCCTGAGGTCGCCGACGATGACCTCGCCGGCCTGACGTGCGGGCCCGACCTGCCAGGTGATTAGCTTAAGGCTAATCACCATTTTGCTAACCACCCCTAACACTGACAGTGGGCCCGGCGCCCACTAATCCTAATTAGACCAAATAAACCCCCCCTGTTAACTAACTGAGTCACTGACGTGTGGACCCCCTGCGTCGGGTTAGACTGGTCACCGCGGTTGACCGGGACGCCATGCCACTTTGCCATGCCGACGTAGCTTTTCATTTTCGTTTTAAAATTAATCAGGAAAATCCAGAAAATGATCCAAACTTCAAAAAATCATAGAAATTCAACCGTAGCTCAGATTGAAATAATTTATATATGAAACATTATCAGAAAAATTCAATCTATCCATCTGTACCAGTTTCATGCATGATAAACCAACCTAAACCTGCTGTATAGGTGAAAACATATATATGGCTTTTATAAAGAGTTAATTTTGAGTTGCATTTGACCTCTTGGTTCAAATGAACTTCAACCAAATGAATGCTAGTTGCATTAGCTCAACCAGCATCACATCTACATGCCATGATCATGCATCATATTGTTGCGTATGCTTGTGTTTTGATTGTTGGCACTGTTCCTTCTCGACAGTCTTGCTCGAGACTGTTCCAGGAGTACTGTCCCGTGAAACAGTGCTTCCTTGTTGATCTACTGTGCAAGCAAACCCCTTGTTCATTCCGATACAATCCTACTCTCTCGCTCCTGCTCTCGGTTATTGCATTAGGACAACAATGATTCATACGCTACTTTGTGATGCGGTAGTTGAACCCATTCCTCTGCATGACCTGTCATTGCCACAAGAATAGTTGAAACCCACTAGCATGTGTAGGAGTTGATTGAGCCATGTTGTGTTCCTACCATGCCATGCCCGCTATTGCTTAGAGTTGTGTCGTGTCGATTCATTGGGAATGAATTGGAGTGTTACGATATGTTACGTGTTGAGGGTGAAGTGTGTGAACACGATTTGGTAAAGGTAGCGGTGAGAGGCCATGTAGGAGTACATGGTGGGTTGTCTCATCGAACCGTCCTTAAGCACCGAGTTCTATGTATGTTGTCCAATGACTCGATACTACCACACATTGGGCTCCGGCGCCCAAGCCCTCTCGACTTATTAACCAACTTGATCTCTGTCCGAGAGTCGCAACTAGTTTACGGTGTTTGTAGGTAGTGTTAGTAGTCTACCAAGTGGCACCCGGCCGGTGGGCTTGGGAGATTTAGGGCACAAGTGGCACGGTGTACCAAGCGTGAGATCCATCCGGGCGAGGTGGGCTTGGGAACCCTGTACACATCGTTTGGGGCCGTGAGCGACACTTCGGCCGGGATCTCCTTGCGGATGGAACCCGAATAGGCGATAAACACAGACTAGAGTCTTGTGTGGTTAGTCAGGTCGTGGCCGACACCCTCGCCAGGCTTCCGCTTGAAGGTTGCCGAGAGACATGACATGTACATGGCGGTAAGCGGCGAGAGCGTGTGAAGAAGTACACGCCTGCAGGGTTAACATAATCTATTCGAATAGCCGGGTCCGCGGTTATGGACTTCTTGGATGCTTACGTGGTACATAGACAACTTGAAGTGGATACTATAAAATGCTCAAGACAAGTGTGGGTGCTATGGATGGCCTTCTCGTATGGAGACGGGAATGAATCCATAGTAGGTGTATTGTGTGGTGACTAGTGGACTCGTGTGCGCCATATCACCTCAAGGAAGTTCTCGTAGTCGAGAAACAGGATAGCCACGAGTCAAAGCTGGCTTCTTCGCAACTAAACCCCTACATTACCTTCTTGATACAAATGCATGTATAATAGGATCCGATGTAAGTCTTCTGAGTACCTTTGTACTCACGTTGCTTTATTTATGTTTTTGCGCGGAGACTTCGGTCTTGCTAGTGGTTCCGCTTGGACTTGACGTAGTAGCTTGTTACCTCAGCTACGATCTTGTACCCTTGGGAGGGTCTTATAGATAGTCGCTTCTCGACCTTTTCTTTTGTAGTTATGCGTACTTTCAGACGTGTAATGCTTCCGCTTGTTGCTTGTATGCTCGAATGATGGGTCATGTGATCCTGCTTGCAATAAATGATATGATGGCTCTTACGAGCCCTTATCCGTATATGAGTTTGGCGTTATGTTGTGATGCCATGTTGTACAGCACATACTTGCATGTTATGCGACGTGTAACGTGTATTGCTATGTGTGGGATCCGACAACCTAGTTGTCTATCCTTGGTAGCCTTTCTTATGGAGAAATGTAGTCTAGTGCTTCCACGAGCCAGGGTAGTCCGCCACAGGCCCGGTTTATCGAGGTCACCGCTAGCCCAAAGACCATCGCTTTCCCGGAACACTTAGGCCCCGGGCGGCATGTGATTCACCTCGCTCGTTCTGTGGCATCCTTCGAGGAAATGTCACGCGGTGACATCCGGAGTCTGCCCTAACACCTGCTGTAAAGACGGGTTCAGTCTGTTAGCCCATTGCTACAGCCCGGATTCGCCTGACGTCAATCGACATGCTCGATGTTGATTCATGTATGCCTGTCCCCGTAAGTTAGTGCCACTTTGGGTTCACGACTAGTCATGTCGGCCCGGGTTCTCTGTCATATGGATGCTAGCGACACTATCATATACGTGAGCCAAAAGGCACAAACAGTCCCGCCATGGTAAGGCGACACCCGTGGGAATACCGTGCCTGAGGCCGCAAAGTGATATGAGGTGTTACAGGCTGGATCGGTGTGACTTAGAATCGGGGTCCCGACACCGAGCCTGATGAAGCAAACTGCAACGACGATGCCTCGACAAGGGAACGATATCTAATACGCCGCCATCGTCCGCCATGACCGTAGTCGGCGCGATTTTCATCGGCAGTTGCTCCACTAGACGTGCGCCGCCAGCGTCGCTGATCCCTTCAAACGGAGTAAGCTCCAAAACGATGCTCGAATAGGGGTTCTGACGCTAAAAGCACCGCCATCGCTTTCGATCCCAAGGAGATCTAGGGTTTCCGGAGTTGCCTCAAGGCTGTCAAGGACGGACAAGGGAAGAATCTATATGGATCCGCCCACCTGCCGGCCAACCGCACTTCCACCACCACGCCGACGGCAATCCGGTGACTAAGGCCGAACCCAGATCCTTATGTGTCAGCGCGAACACATTCGGGTCACGCCGCCGTCGTCCGGCGATCGCGATGCACCAGGACCATGAAGCCGCCCGCGCTGGAGGAAGAGAACCGCTGAGCGCCGCCACCACCGTCGTGGCGTCTGCCCGGCGCCACGCCCGGCCCGAAGCGCTGCCCGCGCCAGCCCCACGAGCGGGAGGACCACGAACCGCCGCCGCAGTAACGCGGCGAAGAGCCGCTTAGCCGTGCCCTTGGGCGGCGGCAAGGGAGGAGGAGGAGGAGATGTGGAGACCGGCGGCGATGCAATCTGGGAGCCACCCGGCCGCCGCGCGGGGGGCACGCGATGGGAGTTGTACTACGCGATGGGTAAAAAATGACAAACACCATCGTCTCGTTAGGAAGCTGATACCATCGCCAGCAAAGTGTTTAACGCTATAGAGCGTCATGGGCTGCTGCCTTTTAGCACTAATAATACTCTGATTATGTAAAAGTTGGAAGCGATATTGCGATAAGACCAGGAGTAAGATAATCCGAGAAGACAGAAAGCCTTGTCGCTGTAGACACAGCAATCAATCAGTTAACCACTGGATTCCACTGTCATGATACGTGACGGAATCGTTCCTTTGATGGCTTTTAGAGTTATCCATTTGACCATTTGCAAATGTTTGTCTGTTTCTTGCTAACGTCCACGCCAGGGTGGTGGTACACCCCTTCTAACTAGCGGGGGGAAGCAGCTCACGCAACAGTGAAAAAAACGTTGATTTCCACCAGTCCCTGTTAATTACTTCCTCCGTTTCAAATCTTAGTTCAATTATCATCTCGCACGTTACCATTGGCGTCAGCTAACAATGTCAAAAGAGTTAAATACATCACGAGTGCCTTAACTTGTCCGTTGCGGTCGGTTTAGTGCCTAAACTTGTAAAATACACAAAAATGATGCTATAACTTGTCACAGGATGCATATACGGTGCCTCCGCCCAAATGCCATCGTATGTGCTGTCCACATGGAGTGACAGCTGGTAGTTGAATCAGATGTCAGTGGGTGTGAGCGATGCCTGTGCTGGGTGAAATGTGTACGAGTTTTTTTGTGCAAAAAATCTGCTAGGATTTAATTAAAGTCACAAATAAGCACTTATATGCCAATAACAGGAAAGAAAATAAATTGCGTCAACTGGTTTCGACCCTGGGACATCCAGGTTAAATAGCTAGTACGCACGCTAGCCACCAAAACAAATAGTACTTTGTGTACATCTGTTAGCTAGAAAGTCTATCTATCGCTCTTCAATTTCTATTCTGTTTTTTTAAGTTACTGCTTGATTTTATGATATATACAATATTCTAATATTAAAATACAATAATTATCAATATGTGATTATTTTCTATTAAAAAATTTATTCTATTTTTTATTATTTGTAGTTCAAAGATTTAACCATGAACTTTTTTCTAAAATTTATGTTGATTTAAATAGTTCAACATATATTATAAAATATTACAAATTTGTTTTGCATCTTCACTCAGGACCACAAGCACGCAGAATTATTTTGTATCTCCATTGTATTTTTAGAATACATAATTATTAAAAATCAACAGGGTTGAATTTTGAAAATTGTTCAACATGTATTATAAATCAATGTGAAGAAATAATAAATTCTATAAATGTGTTAACACATTACAAACGTTTTTGTAGAAATGTCAGAATAATTGTACACAATAATTTTTTAATACATATTGAACATTTTATGAAATAGATGTTGTAAATATTTTGAATGCATGGCGGACATTTTTTAAAAACACATTTATAATTTTTAATACACGTGAGAATTTTCCAAAAATATGATGATTTATTTAAAAAGCACTAAGACTTTTTTTAAGTTGATGGCAGGTAATATGTTGAATAGTTTTTTTCAAACGTGAAACTTTCTTAATATTTTTTAAATTTCCCATGAATCAAATTTCATTTTTTATTTCTCTTTATTATTTCACCCGGTTTCTTGGCAAATAGAAGCGTATTAGGATATTGCACAGTTAACTATTATAGGCATAGTGATTACCATATGTGTATAGGCTGTGCGCCCTCATACTGAGTTCGAATCCTGCCGGGTGCTCTTTTTTTGTTATTGCTATCTTATCCCGTGTGCTACATGCGAGTCCTAGGAGTGATAGGTGGGACCAATGCAGTTTGACGTATTTAAATAAAATGTCAGGAGCTTTTGTCAAAATTATATAAAGTACAAGGAGATTTCTGTAAAACAACCAGCACACTCCTCTCACAGACATGTGGGCCGATGCCATGTTGGCACGCCATATGGGCAGTGCATATGCCCGGATACGGATGGAGGTACCGTATTTGAACGCTCGGACAAGTTGCGGCACTAGTTTCGTGTATTTTACGAGTTTAGGCACCAAAGTGATCGCACCGGACAAGTTGAGGCACCCGTGGTGTATTTGACTCATGTCAAAAATGCAGCAAGATTCACCTGTACTTCACGCTTACAACTCAACGGTACACACGAAAGTGCTATTCTGAGCTCGAGCTCAGATGCACCTGTTATCTCGGCCGTCGCCTGGCGCTAAGATTCGCTTCAGCAGTTGTATTTTACAACGTATTCTTAGCAAGATCTTGGATGCTTTTCCAGAGTGGTGCCCACCCATGTGCCGCATTTATATCGACGGTCGTCCTGCCTCATGAGGGGGCTCCGGATGGACAATGGCGGATCGTGCACGGCTCATCCGTTCTTGCCCAAACGGCCGCCTCCCCAAATGATTTTTTATTACATATGGGATGCATCCAGCCTTGCTCGAAGATTCATCTGCGCCGCCATCCCCAAACCTTATCTTATCCTCTTCTTGTCCAAGCGAACAGATCGGCGACCATGGCAGCCTTGCTCGGTAGATCAAATTCAGATTGTACTCATCCGACAAAGATAAACCAAAAATGCAACCTCTCACAAGAAGATATCTCAAGGCTCACAACAGTGTTGCATCACAACTAATTACATAACGAGCCACGATGCACTAAGAAATGTAAAAACGTCTAAAAACATATAACAAGATTCAGATCCTAACAAAAGTCCCGACATGCATTATCCTTTTTCACATCCCTCACGTGAAGTCTTAGTTCCATTGCTTTATTGCAATTGTTACGCGGTGGCCTTCCACACCACAGCTTCTTGCACCTAGCAAAGCTTCACTGGCTGCTTGACATATCACCACGGCCGGGGCATGTTGTTCGTTTGTGTCCTTGTTCATTTACATATCACTCTGTAACATGGTCCTCTTGCTCAGCCCTTCTTCATAGGGAACCTTCTCCCGACTTGTCGTTGGTCGTCCTATCTCTTTCCTTCTTGCTGGAGCCATCAAACCATCCAACTGGTTGCTTGTCCTTGACATAGAATCATTATCTGCAAGTTCTGCAACATCTCTAACCAAATTCTCATTTTGTTCTGCAACTATAGCAGTAGGGTTCCGCTCATTAACCACTGCACCCTTATCTGCCAGCCTATCCTCTAGTCCTAGACCATCTTTAATCTCTACCAAAGGGAGCATTATTGTCAAATTGGATTTGAACAGGTCCATCAAGCGGTTGTATGCCTCAACACTTGTGTCTCCTAGCCTTTGACTAGCTCCATGGCATGCATGTACATGGTGAAGTGTCTGTACGGAAAGGGATTGTTTTGCATGCTGTCTTTTTGCTATTGAGCTAGGTGAGCTGGTAGAACATCTCTTGCATCCCTTGTCCACCTCTTCACAATATGCTTCGCTGGTATTTCCTTAGCTCGAATGAAATCCAGAACCTGCAACACAGAAACGTGATTCACATGGTTAGTGAAAACAAAGAAATCAGGATCTATTTTTCAACATCTGAAAGACTTAGACAAGACTAGGTTTTATTTCCCCACCTTCAGAACATAAATGCAAAGTGTGCCCATATGTAAAACTGCCCACACTCGCACTCAAACTCGTTGCCACCATCAAGCATAGTGACTTTGTAAGATACTCCGCACCACTTCTCTCTTTTTTTTCTGCTTCACTATGAATCGCAATGTATGTCCTGTGCTTCTCAATCTCCTCTACCTGATAAGCCCCACACTCATACAAAATATGCCCAAATTTTTCGAACATTGCCCTGGTATATATCTTGCTTGCATGCCTCTCCACCGCAAGATTTGCCCTCATCAGTGTCTTTCCCTGCAAAATTACCAAATCATCTCAATGTTAGAATCTATATTTTTCCCTCACCATGGACATACACACACATTTTTTTGCTTGCAGTCTACCACTTACAATGCGAGTGCGTTTTCTCAGAATTCTCATCCGATTCGGCGGTCAAATTGAAGCCTCATATATTTTGAAGCGAACATGTGCATTGGGCACCCAGGGGCACATAATTTTTAAGCATATGGTTTGCGCTCTCGCTCCGCTGTGTGCTTGTCATCTCCGCACAGAAAACTCGTAGTAAGGCTCAGTCCATTTCTTTTGAATCTCGAACAGCTGTGTCATATATGCATGACCCCTTAACTTGTATTTATCAAGAAACAGCTCCCAAGCTTTCTCAAATTCATCTTCGGTCAACATGTGGTTTATGACCTTGTAGAACTCAGACCTGAACTCGCTTTTCTTTGTATCTGACACCAGAAAGGACTCTTTTGCTTTCTTCGACACATGCCATTTACACCACTTGTGTGTTGTATTAGGCATACCCTTCCTGATTGTCAGCTCCATTGCACGGTTCTGGTCTGTAAAAACATTAAAACAAAAAATTGATATCAGATTAGCCAGTACACGCGCCGTGTCTGAACATGTACCCATCACATAATTCTACTTTACCTGTCAGTATGGTGACCGGTGGCGAACCACCCATCATTCGAAGGAACTCTGAAAAAACCCATACAAAGCTATTTTCCGTCTCATCACGGACAAGCACCCCTGCCATGGTCACACTTTGGAAGTGATTGTTTACACCCACGAACAATCCAAATGGCATGTCATACAGGTTAGTCCGGTAAGTAGTGTCAAATGTTATGATTATCACCGAAGAAAGAGTACTGCACCTGCTGTTCCCACTAGCCCACATGAGATTCTTATTCCTCCCCTCGCTATCAGCCTGCACCCTATACGTAAAATCTGGATCTTTAGCACCAATCTCGGCAAACACATCCATTGTCTTCTTCACATCATCCTCTGCGTGGTCTCTGTTAATTTTGCCACAAAGACTACGCAAAGACCTCTTTGTGAACTAATGGAGTGTCTCGCCAAAGTTTGGCGACAATGAGTGGTTGTGAGTATCCCTATGCTCCCATGGCATAACGAATGCCAAAACCTTTCTCCTGTGAATACAAATTGTAGAAGTCATATGCCTCTCCAACCGAGGCAAATGTCGTACCGATAGTCGGAGTGACCACATTGTCTCTTGGATTCTGCATAGTTCAACAGCCTTCTCGAATGCATTGACACGATGCGGGCATGGTGGGCGGCTTGGTGCGGCGACACCGATCCTCAACCTGCAGCCCAAGAAAAGCATGTTACATACACTTGACCTGTGAGACATGTCGTTAAACCGACAGAGAATTATATACAATCAACACATGGACAATCTAGTGCTCTCGGCTCTACCTTTTACGTAATAGCTTTGTTTTCATCCTCACGCATTTAATCGACAAACAAATCGTGAAAACAGGGCAACACCTAACTTGAAAGAAAAAACTAACATTTAATTCTCAGAGCACCATTGTAATGTTTCCTAGTATTGCAGACTCTCCGGGACCAATTCTAATTACTAATGCGTGCTCTCAATTGCCACTGCTTCAAGTAACATCTTTTATTAGCCCACTATTAGGATTTGGATCCAAAGATTCTAACTGTGATCCAAAAATCTTGCCTTGCTTAAAATATTCTGTTAATCATACACAAAGAATTCAACAACCGGCCTGTACTAGTTGGCAAATCAAAATTAAACGCCACGCCTCCTAGTTGCTGTTCCATAGCCTTGCACTGGAATAACTCTAATCACATTTGCCATTGCTACAATCTTTTCATTCATCTCATCGGCAAGACCTGCACAAAGACAATTGATCATGGAAACCTAGGGTTAATCTAAGTGCCTTAATGTCCATAAAAAACAGCAATGCGATCCACTCTGCTTCCCTTTCGCATAAACATCCTCAAAGCTCAAGACCTATACTATTCTAATATCCATTTAGGTACATCAGTACTTGACACAGCAAGTATCTGTATGTTCAATGCACTAACCTCTTATTCCAACCAGGAGCTCATGGGTTCATCTTCCCAGTTGATAGCTTGGAGCTTGGCGGGGACAAGGCTCTCCTCTCCGCTGCTGCTTCACTGATCATGAAGATTTGTGCCTCCCTTGTGCCAACCAGCTGGTCGTCCGCCGGCGCTCTCTGTACTGCCGTTTCCTCGACAGCCACTTGCTGCTCCAACACTATATCCACAGCGGTCGGATCCGCCGCTTGCTGCTCTACCACTATATCCACGGCGGTCGGATCCGCCCGCATCGCCGCCGGCACCAAACTCTCCCCCACCTCCTCAAGAAAAGTGGAAATGTGCCAGTCAAAAGCAAATCCGGTTTCAATTCATTCTGCCCTAAAGGTTACGGGAAACCTCCACGAGAAAAAAATCACTAGCATACGCATTACATTTGGGGAACGCGTTGCAGAAAATTAAAATTTTTCCTACGGTTTCACCAAGATCCATCTATGAGTTCATCTAGCAACGAGTCATGGGAGAGTGATTGCATCTACATACCACTTGTAGATCGCGTGCGAAGCGTTCAATGGAACAGGGGTTGATGGAGTTGTACTGCCGTGATTCAGATCACCGATGACCTAGTGCCGAACGGACAGCACCTCCGCGTTCAACACACGTGCGAGAGCGGATGACGTCTCCTCCTTCTTGATCCAGCAAGGGGAAGGAGAGGTTGATGATGATCCAGCAAAGACGAGGGCGTGGTGGTGGATGCAGCAGAACTCCGGCAGGGCTTCGCTAAGCAACTACGGGAGGAGGAGGAGGTGTTGCAGGGAGGAGGGAGGCGCCAGGGCTTATGGGTGCGGCCACCCCTCCCTCCCCTCCCTTTATATAGGTGCAAGAGAGGGGGGAGGGCGCAGCCTTGCCCCTTCCTCCAAGGAAGGGGTGCGGCCACGGGGGGGAGGAGTCCATCCTCCCCAAGGCACCTCGGAGGTGCCTTCCCCCTTTAGGACTCTCCTCCCAAGTCTCCTTCACAAGCATGGGCCTTTTGGGGCTGGTGCCCTTGGCCCATATAGGCCAAGGCGCACCCCCTACAGCCCATGTGGCCCCGGGCAGGCGGACCCCCGGTGGACCTCGGACCTTTCGGCACTCCCGTACAATACCGATAATGCCCGAAACCTTTCCGACGACCAAAATAAGACTTCCTATATATAAATCTTAACCTCCGGACCATTCGGGAACTCCTCGTGACGTCCGGGATCTCATCCGGGACTCCGAACAACATTCGGTGTGCTGCATACTCATATTCATACAACCCTAAGCGTCCACTGCACCTTAAGTGTGTAGACCCTACGGGTTCGGAGACACGCAGACATGACCGAGGCGGCTCTCGGGCAATAACCAACAGCGGGATCTGGATACCCATGTTGGCTCCCACATGCTCCTCGATGATATCATCGGATGAACCACGATGTCGAGGATTCAATCAACCCCGTATACAATTCCCTTTGTCAATCGGTATTTTACTTGCCCAAGATTCGATCGTCGGTATCCCAATACCTCGCTCAATCTCGCGTTTGCCGGCAAGTCACTTTACTGCACTGTAATGCATGATCCCATGACCAAACACTTGGTCACTTTGAGCTCATTATGATGATGCACTACCGAAAGTGGGCGGCGATACCTCTCCGTCATTACACGGAGTGACAAATCCAGCCTCGATCCGTGTCAACCCAACAGACACTTTCGGAGATACCGTAATGCACCTTTATAGTCACCCGATTACGTTGTGACGCTTTGGTACACCCAAAGCACTCCTACGGTGATCCGGAGTTACACGATCTCATGGTCTAAGGAAGGGATACTTGACATTGGAAAAGCTCTAGCAAAACGAACTACACGATCTTGTGCTATGCTTAGGATTGGGTCTTGTCCATCACATCATTCTCCTAATGATGTGATCCCGTTATCAATGACATCCAATGTCCATAGTCAGAAACCATGACTATCTGTTGATCAACGAGCTAGTCAACTAGAGGCCCACTAGGGACATATTGTGGTCTATGTATTCACACGTGTATTACGATTTCCGGATAATACAATTATAGCATGCATAAAAGACAATTATCATGAACAAGGAAAATATAATAATACTTTTATTATTGCCTCTAGGGCATATTTCCAACAGTCTCCCACTTGCACTAGAGTCAATAATCTAGTTACATTGTGATGAATCGAACACCCATAGAGTTCTGGTGTTGATCATGTTTTGCCCGCGGAAGAGGTTTAGTCAACGGATCTGCGATATTCAGATCTGTATGCACTTTGCAAATTTCTATGTGCCCATCTTGAACATTTTCACGAATGGAGTTGAAGTGACGCTTGATGTGCCTGGTCTTCGTGTGAAACCTGGGCTCCTTGGCAAGTGCAATAGCTCCAGTATTGTCACAGAAGAGTTTGATCGGCTCCGACGCATTGGGTATGACTCCTAGGTCCGTGATGAACTCCTTCACCCAAATTGCTTCATCGCTTGCCTCCGAGGCTGCCATGTACTCCGCTTCACATGTAGATCCCGCCACGACGCTTCTGCTTGGTACCGCATTCAGCTTCTTGCTTCCACCATTCAACATATACACGTATCCGGTTTGTGACTTTGAGTCATCCAGATCTGTGTCGAAGCTAGCATCGACGTAACCCTTTACGACGAGCTCTTCGTCACCTCCATAAACGAGAACATGTCCTTTGTCCTTTTCAGGTACTTCAGGATATTCTTGACCGCTGTCCAGTGTTCCTTGCCGGGATTACTTTGGTACCTTCCTACCAAACTTACGGCAAGGTTTACATCGGATGCAGTACGTGGCATGGCATACATAATAGATCCTATGGCTAAGGCATAGGGGATGACACTCATCTCTTCTTTATCTTTTGCCGTGGTCGGGCATTGAGCTGAGCTCAATTTCACACCTTGCAAAACAGGCAAGAACCCTTTCTTGGACTGATCCATTTTGAACTACTTCAAAATCTTATCAAGGTATGTGCTTTGTGAAAGACCTATGAGGCGTCTCGATCTATCCCTATAGATTTTGATGCCTAATATGTAAGCAGCTTCTCCAAGGTCCTTCATTGAAAAACTCTTATTCAAGTAGGCCTTAATGCTGTCCAAAAGTTCTGTATCATTTCCCATCAAAAGTATGTCATCTACATATACTATAATAAATGCTATAGAGCTCCCACTCACTTTCTTGTAAACGTAGGGCTTCTCCATAAGTCTCAGATAAACCCAAACGCTTTGATCATCTCATCAAAGCGAATGTTCCAACTCCGAGATGCTTGCACCAGCCCATAAATGGATCATTGGAGCTTGCATACCTTGTTAGCATTCTTAGCATCGACAAAACCTTCCGCTGCATCATATACAACTCTTCCTTAAGGTAATTTAAGGAATGCCGTTTTGACGTCCATCTGCCATATCTCATAATCATAGTGTGCGGCAATTGCTAACATGATTCGGACGGACTTAAGCTTCGCTACGGAGAGAAAGTCTCATCGTAGTCAATCCCTTGAACTTGTCGATAACCCTTAGCGACAAGTCGAGCTTTATAGATGGTAACATTACCATCCGCGTCCGTCTTCTTCTTAAAGATCCATTTGTTTTCTATCGCTCGCCGATCATCGGGCAAGTCTGTCAAAGTCCATACTTTTTTTTCATACATGGATCCTATCTCGGATTGCATGGCTTCAAGCCATTTGTTGGAATCTGGGCCCGCCATCGCTTCTTCATAGTTCGAAGGTTCACCGTTGTCTAACAACATGATTTCCGGGACAGGGTTGGTACCACTCTGGTGCGGAACGTGTCCTAGTGGACCTACGGGTTCGGTAGCAACTTGATCCAAGTACCTTGATCATCATCATTAATTTCCTCTCGATTGATTGTAGGAACCACGGGAACATTTTCTGAGCTGCACTACTTTCCGGTTCAAGAGGTAGTACTTCATCGAGTTCTACTTTCCTCCCACTTACTCCTTTCGAGAGAAACTCTTTTTCGTAAAGGATCCGTTCTTGGCAACAAAGATCTTGCCTTCAGATCTAAGGTAGAAGGTATACCCAATGGTTTCTTTAGGGTATCCTATGAAGACGCATTTTTCCGACTTGGGTTCGAGCTTTTCAGGTTGAAGTTTCTTGACATAAGCATCGCATCCCCAAACTTTCAGAAACGACAGCTTAGGTTTCTTCCCAAGCCATAATTCATGTGGTGTCGTCTCAACGGATTTAGACGGTGCCCTATTTAAAGTGAATGTAGCTGTCTCTAGAGCGTATCCCCAAAATGATAGCGGTAAATCAGTAAGAGACATCATAGATGGCACCATATCCAATAGAGTGCGATTCTGACGTTCGGACACACCGTTCTGTTGAGGTGTTCGGTAGGCGTGAGTTGTGAAACGATTCCACATTTCCTTAAGTGTGTACCAAATTCTTGACTTAAATATTCTCCTCCACGATCCGATCGCAAGAATTTTATCTTTCGGTCACGTTGATTCTCTACTTCATTCTGAAATTCCTTGAACTTTTCAAAGGTCTCGGACTTGTGTTTCATCAAGTAGACATACCCATATCTACTCAAGTCATCGGTGAGAGTGAGAACATAACGATATCCTCCATGAGCCTCAACACTCATTGGACCGCACACATCGGTATGTATGATTTCCAATAAGTTGGTTGCTCGCTCCATTGTTCCGAGAACGGAGTCTTGGTCATCTTGCCCATGAGGCATGGTTCGCATGTGTCAAATGATTCATAATCGAGAGACTCTAAAGTCCATCAAGATGGAGCTTCTTCATGCGCTTGACACCAATGTGACCAAGGCGGCGATTGCCACAAGTATGTGGGACTATCGTTATCAACTTTACCTCTTTTGGTATTCACACTATGAACATGTGTAACATTACGCTCGAGATTCATTAAGAATAAACCATTGACCATGGGAGCATGACCATAAAACATTTCTCTCATATAAATAGAACAACCATTATTCTCGGATTTAAATGAGTAGCCATCTCGTATTAAACGAGATCACGATACAATGTTCATGCTCAAACTTGGCACTAAATAACAATTTTTGAGGTTTAAAACTAATCCGTAGGTAAATGTAGAGGTAGCGTCGACGGCGATCACATCGACCTTGGAACCATTCCCGACGCTGCATCGTCACCTCGTCCTTCGCCCGATCTCCGTTTATTCCGCAGCTCTCGCTATGAGTTACATATATGAGCAACGGCACCGTATCAAATACCTGTGAGTTACTACAGTATCGGTAAGGTACACATCAATTACACGTATATCAAATATACCTTTAGTGTTGCCGGCCTTCTTGTCTGCTAAGTATTTGGGGCAATTCCGCTTCCAGTGACCCTTCCCTTTGCAATAAAAGCACTCAGTCTTAGGCTTGAGTCCATTCTTTGACTTCTTCACGGCAATCTGGCTTACTGTGCGGCAACATCCTTGCCGTCCTTCTTGAAGTTCTTCTTTCCTTGCCCTTCTTGAACTTAGTGGTTTTATTGACCATCAACACTTGATGCTCCTTCTTGATTTCTACCTCTCTTGACTTCAAAGATTGAAAATACTTCAGGAATAGTTTTCACCATCCCCCGCATATTGTAGTTCATCACAAAGCTCTTGTAGCTTGGTGGGAGCGATCAAGGATTCTGTCAATGACCGCCTCGTCAGGAGGTTAATGTCCAGCTGGGACAGGCGGTTGTGCAACCGGACATTTTGAGTATGTGCTCACCGATGTAACTCAATCTGTAGAACTTGTCGGAGACTTCATATCTCTCGACCCGGCATGAGCTTGGAAAACTAGTTTCAGCTCCTCGAACATCTCATATGCTCCGTGTCGCTCAAACGCTTTTGGAGCCCCGGTTCTAAGTCGTAAAGCATGCCGCCTTGAACGAGGGAGTAATCATCAGACGAGATTGCCAAGCGTTCATAACGCCTTGGTTCTCTCGATGGGTGCTTCACCTAGCGGTGCTTCTAGGACATATTGTTTCTTGGCAGCTATGAGGATAATCCTCGGGTTCGGACCCGAATCCGAATAGTTGTCGCCATCATCTTTCATCTTGGTTTTCTAGGAACAGCGTTGAAGTTCATGGTGACATTAGCGTTGGCCATTTGATCTACAAGACATTTTGCAAAGATTTTAGACTATTGTTCATGATAATAAAGTTCATCTAATCAAATTATTTAATGAACTCCCACTCAGATTTGACATCCCTCTAGTCATCTAAGTGATACATGATCCGAGTCGACTAGGCCGTGTCCGATCATCACGTGAGACGGACTAGTCATCGTCGGTGAACATCTCCATGTTGATCGTATCTTCCATACGACTCATGTTCGACCTTTCGGTCTCTTGTGTTCCGAGGCCATGTCTGTACATGCTAGGCTCGCTGGTTAACCTAAGTGTATTGCATGTGTAAAACTGTCTTACACCCGTTGTATGTGAACGTAAGGATCTATCACACCCGATCATCACGTGGTGCTTCAAACGAATTTAACTTTAGCAACGGTGCACGTTAGGGAGAACACTTTCTTGAAATTGTTATGAGGGATCATCTTATTTACTACCGTCGTTCTAAGTAAACAAGATGCATAAACATAATAAACATCACATGCAATTATATATAGTAGTGACATGATATGGCCAATATCATATAGCTCCTTTGATCTCCATCTTGGGCTCCATGATCATCCTCGTTACCGACACGACACCATGATCTCCATCATCATGATCTCCATCATCGTGTCTTCATGAAGTTGTCACGCCTAACGACTACTTCTACTTCTATGGCTAATGCGTTTAGCAATAAAGTAAAGTAATTTACATGGCGTTCTTCAATGACACGCAGGTCATACAAAAAATAAAGACAACTCCTATGGCTCCTGCGGTTGTCATACTCATCGACATGCAAGTCGTGATTCCTATTACAAGAACATGATCTCATACATCACATATATCATTCATCATTCATCACAACTTTGGCCATATCATATCACAAAACACTTGCTGCAAAAACAAGTTAGACGCCCTCTAATTGTTGTTGCAAGTTTTACGATGGCTGCAATAGGGTTCTAGCAAGAACGTTTTCTTACCTACGTGAAAGCCACAATGTGATTTGTCAACTTCTATTTACCCTTCATAAGGACCCTTTTCATCGAATCCGCTCCAACTAAAGTGGGAGAGACAGACACCGCTAGCCACCTTATGCAACTAGTGCATGTCGATCAGTGGAACCCGGTCTCACGTAAGCGCACGTGTAAAGTCGGTCCGGGCGCTTCATCCCACAATGCCGCTGAAGCAAGATAAGACTAGTAGCGGCAAGAAAGTTGACAACATCTACGCCCACAACAAATTGTGTTCTACTCATGCAATAGAGAACTACGCATAGACCTAGCTCATGATGCCAC
This sequence comes from Aegilops bicornis, assembly GCA_021605145.1. NCBI lineage: Eukaryota > Viridiplantae > Streptophyta > Magnoliopsida > Poales > Poaceae > Aegilops > Aegilops bicornis. The sequence goes on along the minus strand of CM038671.1, from coordinate 555,457,234 downwards.
TGTTGGGGAACTTGCAGAAAATTAAAATTTTTCCTACGGTTTCACCAAGATCCATCTATGAGTTCATCTAGCAACGAGTCATGGGAGAGTGATTGCATCTACATACCACTTGTAGATCGCGTGCGGAAGCGCTCAATGGAACGGGGTTGATGGAGTCATACTGCGTGATTCAGATCACCGATGACCTAGTGCCGAACGGATAGCACCTCCGCGTTCAACACACGTGACGGAGCGGATGACGTCTCCTCCTTCTTGATTCAGCAAGGGGAAGGAGAGGTTGATGATGATCGGCTGACACGACGGCGTGGTGGTGGATGCGGCGAGAACTCCGGCAGGCTTCGCTAAGCAACTACGGGAGGAGGAGGAGGTGTTGCAGGGAGGAGGGAGGTGCTGTGGCTTATGGGTGCGGCCACCCTCCCTCCCCTCCCTTTATATAGGTGCAAGAGAGGGGGAAGGCGCAGCCTTGCCCTTCCTCCAAGGAAGGGGTGCGGCCAAGAGGGGGAGGAGTCCATCCTCCCAAGGCACCCCTGAGGTGCCTTCCCCTTTAGGACTCTCCTCCCAAGTCTCCTTGTCGCATGGGCCTTTTGGGGCTGGTGCCCTTGGCCCATATAGGCCAAGGCGCACCCCTACAGCCCATGTGGCCCTCGGGCAAAGTGGACCCCGGTGGACCCCGGACCCCTTCGGCACTCCGGTACAATACCGATAATGCCCAAACCTTTCCTACGACCAAAATAAGACTTCATATATATAAATCTTAACCTCGGACCATTCCGGAACTCCTCGTGACGTCCGGATCTCATCCGGGACTCAACAACATTCGGTTTGCTGCATACTCATATTCATACAACCCTAGCGCCACCGTACCTTAAGTGTGTAGACCCCACGGGTTCGAGACACGCAGACATGACCGAGACGGCTCGGGCAATAACCAACAGCGGGATCTGGATACCCATGTTGGCTCCCACATGCTCCTCGATGATATCATCGGATGAACCACGATGTCGAGGATTCAATCAACCCCGTATACAATTCCCTTTGTCAATCGGTATTTTACTTGCCCGAGATTCGATCGTCGGTATCCCAATACCTGCTCAATCTCGTTGCTTTGCAAGTCACTTTACTCAGATCGTAATGCATGATCCCGTGACCAAACACTTGGTCACTTTGAGCTCATTATGATGATGCACTACCGAGTGGGCCCAATGATACCTCTCCGTCATACGGAGTGACAAATCCCAGTCTCGATCCGTGTCAACCCAACAGGTACTTTCGAGATACCTGTAATGCACCTTTATAGTCACCCGATTACGTTGTGACGCTTTGGTACACCCAAAGCACTCCCATCAGATCCGGGAGTTACACGATCTCATGGTCTAAGGAAGGGATACTTGACATTGGAAAAGCTCTAGCAAAAGCGAACTACACGATCTTGTGCTATGCTTAGGATTGGGTCTTGTCCATCACATCATTCTCCTAATGATGTGATCCCGTTATCAATGACATCCAATGTCCATAGTCAGAAACCATGACTATCACATTGATCAACGAGCTAGTCAACTAGAGGCTCACTAGGGACATATTGTGGTCTATGTATTCACACGTGTATTATGATTTCCGGATAATACAATTATAGCATGAATAAAAGACAATTATCATGAACAAGGAAATATAATAATACTTTTATTATTGTCTCTAGGGCATATTTCCAACACCCGGGGATAGGATGCATCAGGAACTCCATTATCCCCGCCGGCGCGCTTACATCGCCGCCGCCACTGCCGCTTGACTCTATAAATTAGGTCAAGTGTGTCGAGCCAAAGGCACCAGAACACGCACTTACTGCATCATGGGCCCACCGAACGGAACAACACACTTTCCGGGCCACGGACTAGATGGAACCTCCAATTCTGATCCACGGCCCACCTCGTCATTGCCAAACGGACATCCCCGCGACCGTCAAAATAAGGCCCACCGCCCACGCCTGCCCTGTACGTATTTAGCCACAGTGCTTATTTCCTAGCACCCCAAGCCTGCTCGTATAATGAAAGGGCACAGATCTCCATGCTTCAATCAGCAACCCAGATAGCGAGCTCATTTCAGCTCGCGCACAGATACTCCGCGTCCCGGTATACAACTCTATATTAGTTTCTCTAAGAATAAATATCTTCAGATCGACATCTTTAAATCGACACAATTAAATACAACTACTTCACGGACCTCCCTCCATGCGGACGATGCCGTGATTTTGTCGTGCCCATTTAAGAGGATATTTAGGCGGTGTCCAACATCTTGGGGCTTCTCCAACAACAATTCATAAATTTTATCTCGCATCCGTTCGCGGATAGGGGAATCAGTCCGCAGACACGGATGCGGGGGGACGCCATCCAACTGTAGTTGCATACATTTTAACAACGGCTCGAACCAACTGAAGAAAATTCGTGCAAACACGTCCGGACTTCATATAAACATGACAGATTTCATACAAATCGAAAGAAAACATTTACATTTTAAACATATTTTAACTACAAAGGTAAAACTATGTGCACGTACGGTCGCACGGAGCTACACTCCCATGACACGGATGCACTACACTAGTCTACGGCCGGCCGCGGCAGATCCAATGTGAAGCGGAGCACTCTATAGCGACATGAATGTGAGTAGCTGGCGACGGAAGGGAAGCACGCGCGGGAGGTGGAGGGTTTTTTGGTGAGTCAGGCGGTCAGAAGCGTACGTGAGAGTGGTCCAGACTACCGCAAGCCCCCTCCCCCCCCCCACACGTTCGTGGACCGATACAGGCCCACGTTGGATGGCTTCCCTTGTCCAGACAATACGTTCCGGACGAATGCGGGAGGTTTGAGGGTCGGCGTTGGAGATGCCCTTACAAAGCTTTGTAGAGATAACTGGCATGGTCACTAACTTTGAGAAAACTACTATTGCGCCCATCCGTTGCGGTGGCTTGGACCTCGATGATATCATGCAGACCCTACCAGCGGTGCATTCGTCCTTCCCTACGTGCTACCTCGGACTGCACCTCTCGATCAAGCGCCTCAAGAAGATACACTTCCAATACCTGGAGGACCAAGTTGCCAGACTACCTCCTTGGCAGGGGAAGCATTGCACCGGCAGCCACACCGCCTTGGTCTAATCTATCCACACCACCATCGCGATTTACCACATCACGGCCCTAGTCATTCCTATGGAGGTTCTATTGGCCATTGATAAGATCCGTAGGGCTTTTCTTTGGGCTGGCTCAGGCGAGGTTTCCGGCTGCAAATGCAAAATTAGTTGGGCTTCGGTGTGTCGGCCTTTAAACCTTGGAGGCCTCGAGATTTTGAACCTGCAGAAGTTTCCCCGCCCCTTCACCTCTGTTGGCCAGGGCTTGAATGGGAAGCGCCGGAGAGAACTTGGGTGGGCACCAGGAGCCCGTGCGATTATGTGGGCATGGATTTGTTCCACATGCTCATGAAGGTCACCATTCGTGATGGCAGAAAAGCGAGCTTCTGGGAGTCGGCATGGTTAGATGGAATGAGGCTAAAGCACATTGCACCTCTTATCTACGATATATTCAGAAGCAAGAAATGGTGCATGAGAAAGGCATGCCAAATGACGCTTGGGTTGATAAGGTCCAGAGAGTGAAGAAATTCTGAATGTGCGCCACATGAGCTCATGTGGCGCACATTCAGAATTTCTTCACTCTCTGGACCAAGGTGTCCCAGCAGACCCTCCACGATGACCTCCCAGGCTCCATCACTTGGAAGCTAACCACCTCAGGTCGCTACTCGGTGGCATCGACCTATAAGGGGCAATTTCTTCGCACTACGACAATGAGCTTCAAGGGCACGGTATGAAAAATTTGGGCGCCGCCGAAGTGCAAGTTTTTTGCGTGGTTAATTGTGCAAAACCGCGTTTGTACGGATGATCGTCTGGTGAGGCGTGGATGGCCAAATTGTGGGAACTGCCCATCCTGCAACTAGGTGCCTGAGTCGGCTGCGCACATCCTATTTGAATGCAGATTCTCCAGGAGGGTGTGGGGTTCGGTCCAAGACCGACTACAACTTCAAGGGTTTAATCCAAATGCGTGGAAAGGGTTCCAGAATGTCGAATCATAGTGGTTTGTCATCGTTCATGACGGGCTTGGCCGCCGGAAGGCCATGGCTTCTCTTATCATGCTAGTGGCATGGGAGCTTTGGAATGAGCGGAATGTGAGGATCTTCAACAACAAGTTTGTGCCGTCGTCCATAGCCATGTCCAGGATACGTTGTGATGCGAAGAATTAGGGGCTTGCGGGCTCAACCCATTTGTGTAAAGTAATACCGAGATACTAGGCTTTAGTGAGACCAGTTCTCGCCCTCGGACGCATTTTCTAAAATCTTTCTTAATAGATGAATACGAGAAGTCTTTAGCCCTTGTAGAAAAATAACAACTCTATATACTTCATGACCATCTCTCTTCCAGTATTTGCAAAAACATGTTATTTGTAGCTAAGCGAAGAAAAGCATCATCCATCAATCCAAGCAATAGAAAACGGCCCTCACACAATTTCTTAAAAATATTTCTCCCTACTTTCTTATATTAATAAAGTCACATAACCACGCAATATATGGTATTGAGAAAAATGCCTAGAAGCTAGTAAAAATGAAAAGCACGAGAAAGCCCACTAAGAACACTGAAAAAGCACAAAAGTGCACTACTAAGCGCCTACCGCATGCCGTCAAGAAGAAGCACGAGATACATCGTCACGACCAATATACATGCACACTCATCGGCGAAGACCACAAGCGGGTTACAATGCAAATCGCCACTGCCGCTGAATTTGCCGAAATTGACAAAGGTCTTCACACTAAGTATAGGAGGGGGGCATCACCACTGACGTCAATGTGCAACCTTTCGCTCTGCCCCTCCTACCCCCACATCGTGGGAACATGCACAAACCCACCATGATGGAGAGATCACCACAAAGGAACAGGGACTGATAACCCGTAAGTATAGGGGATCGCATAGCAGTTTTCGAGGGTAGAGTATTCAACCCAAATTTATTGATTCGACACAAGGGGAGCCAAAGAATATTCTCAAGTATTAGCAACTGAGTTGTCAATTCAGCCACACCTTGATAACTTAGTATCTGCAGCAAAGTATTTAGCAGCAAAGTAATATGATAGTAGTGGTAACGGTAATAAAAGGTAACGGTAGCAAAAGTAATATTTTTGGTATTTTGTAGTGATTGTAACAATAGCAACGGGAAAGTAAATAAGCGAGAACCAATATAGGAAAAGCTCGTAGGCATTGGATCGGTGATGGATAATTATGCCAGATGCGGTTCATCATGTAACAATCATAACATAGGGTGACACAGAACTAGCTCCAATTCATCAATGTAATGTAGGCATGTATTCCGAATATAGTCATACGTGCTTATGGAAAAGAACTTGCATGACATCTTTTGTCCTACCCTCCGTGGCAGCGGGGTCCTAGCGGAAACTAAGGGATATTAAGGCCTCCTTTTAATAGAGAACCGGAACAAAGCATTAGCACAAAGTGAATACATGAACTCCTCAAACTATGGTCATCACCGGGAGTGGTCCTGATTATTGTCGCTCCGGGGTTGCCGGATCATAACACATAGTAGGTGTCTATAGACTTGCAAGATAGGATCAAGAACACACATATATTCATGAAAACATAATAGGTTCAGATCTGAAATCATGGCACTTTCGGGCCCTAGTGACAAGCATTAAGCATAGCAAAGTCATAGCAACATCAATCTCAGAACATAGTGGATACTAGGGATCAAACCCTAACAAAACTAACTTGATTACATGATAGATCTCATCCAACCCATCAGCGTCCAGCAAGCCTACGATGGAATTACTCATGCACGGCGTTGAGCATCATGAAATTGGTGATGGAGGATGGTTGATGATGACGACAACGACGAATTCCCCTCTCCGGAGCCCCGAACGGACTCCAGATCGGCCCTCCCGAGAGGTTTTAGGGCTTGGCGGCGGCTCCGTATCGCAAAACGCGATGAATTCTTCTCCTTGATTTTTTTTCTCCCCGAAAGCAAATATATAGAGTTGGAGTTGGCGTCGGAGGAGGTCCAGGGGCTCAGGCGCGCCCCACCCTCGTGGATAGGGTGTGGGCCCCTGGTCTTCATCTTTGCAACGATTTTTATTATTTTCAACTAGACGTTCCGTGGAGTTTGGGTCATTCCGAGAACTTTTGTTTACGCACAAAAATAACACCAGGGCAATTCTGCTGAAAACAACGTCGGTCCGGGTTAGTTCCATCCAAATCATGCAAATTAGAGTCCAAAACAAGGGCAAAAGTGTTTGGAAAAGTAGATACGATGGAGACGTATCAACTCCCCCAAGCTTAAACCTTTGCTTGTCCTCAAGCAATTCTGTTGATAAACTAAAAGTGATAAAGAAAAACTTTTACAAACTCTGTTGCTCTTGTTGTTGTAAATATGTAAAGCCAGCATTCAAGTTTTCAGCAAAGATCATGACTAACCACATTTGCAATAACTCCTAGGTCTCATGTTTACTCATATCAATAGCATAATCAACTAGCAAGCCATAATGATAAATCTCGGATGACAACATTTTCTCAAAACAATCATAATATGATATAACAAGATGGTATCTCTCTAGCCCTTTACGAGACCGCAAAACATAAATGCAGAAAGCACCTTTAAAGATCAAGGACTGACTAGACATTGTAATTCATGGTAAAAGAGATCCAATCATAGTCATACCCAATATAAATTAATAGTAATGAATGCAAATGACATTGTGCTCTCCGGCTAGTGCTTTTAATAAGAGGGTGATGACTCAACATAAAAGTAAATAGATAGGCCCTTCGCGAGAGAGCGAGGATTTTTAGAGGTGCCCGAGCTCGGTTTTGAAATAGAGATAAATAATATTTTGAGCGGCATACTTTCATTGTCAACATAACAACTAAGAGATGGCGATATCTTCCATGCTACACACATTATAGGCGGTTCCCAAACATAATGATAAAGTTTATACTCCCCCTCCACCAACAAGCATCAATCCATGGCTTGCTCGAAACAACGAGTGCCTCCAACTAACAAGAGTCCCGGGGGAGTTTTGTTTGCAATTAATTTGATTTAGTTTTCATAAAGCATGGACTGGGCATCCCGATGACCAGCCATTTTTCTAAATGAGTGAGGAGCGGAGTCCACTCCTCTTGAGAATAACCCGCCTAACATGGAAGATAAGGGCAGCCCTAGTTGATACATGAGCTATTCGAGCATACAAAACAGAATGTTTATTTGAAGGTTTAGAGTTTGGCACATACAAATTTACTTGGAACGGCAGGTAAATACCGCATATAGGAAGGTATAGTGGAATCATATGGAATAACTTTGGGGTTTAAGGGATTGGATGCACAAGCAGTATTCCCGCTTAGTACAAGTGAACGCTAGCAAAAGACTGGGAAGCGACCAACTAGAGAGGACAACAGTCATGAACATGCATTAAAATTAATAAACATTGGATGCAAGCATGAGTAGGATATAATCCACCATGAACATAAATATCGTGAAGGCTATGTTGATTTGTTTCAACTACATGTGTGAACATGTGCCAAGTCGAGTCACTTAAATCATTCAAAGGAGGATACCACCCCATCATACCACATCACAACCATTTTAATAGCATGTTGGCATGCAAGGTAAACCATTATAACTCGTAGCTAATCAAGCATGGCACGAGCAGCTATGATCTCTAATTGTCATTGCAAACATGTTTATTCATAATAAGCTGAATCAGGAACGATGAACTCATCATATTTACAAAAACAAGAGAGGTCGAGTTCATACCAGCTTTTCTCATCTCAGCCAGTCCATCATATATCATCATAATTGCCTTTCACTTGCACGACCGAACGATGTGAATAATAATAAGAGTGCACGTGCATTGGACTAAGCTGGAATCTGCGAGCATTCAATAAGCGAGGAGAAGACAAGGCAATATGGGCTCTTGGTTAATTCAACAATAATGCATATAAGAGCCACTTCAACAATTTAATCATGGTCTTCTCCTATCGACCCCCAAAGGAAAGAAAAGAAATAAAACTATCTACATGGGGAAACTCCCAACAAGCAAAAGAAGAACGGGAAATATTTTTGGGTTTTCTTTTAATTATTACTACAGCAAGAAAAGTAAACTAACTAAAAGCTACCACTAATTTTTTTTGTTTTTCTTAAAGTTTATTAAACACACGAGAAGAAAGCAAGAAAAAGAAAATAAACTAGCATGGATATTACAGTGAAAAACTATGAGCACCGACATCTAGCAATGAGTGTGTGAACATAAATGTAATGTTGGTAGGAAATATGTATTCCCCCAAGCTTAGGCTTTTGGCCTAAGTTGGTTTATTGCCAAGGATGGCCTGGCGGATATCCGTAGATGTAGCTGGGGTCGTACTGTGATGAAGAGGACTCTGACTACCTTTGGTGGCAGCCACCTCTGGATCCCAAAAGTAATCAGACTGTCGTGAAGGCTCAAATTGTGGTTCCGGCTCCGGGGCTGGTGTAGGATACCGGTAGGCTTGAATGGCAGCCCACGAAACGAGATACAGACCTTCAGACAAATTAAACAAGGAAGGAGCAGGCAAGGTAATAGTCTCAGGATGATGTTTATTAAAGAACAATTTGTATTTAAGCTTCCCTTCCCTGCTCTTAACAATAAAGTCATGCGCTAGCATACTTTTATAATCTAAAGAAGCACTGGGCAACAATTTTTCTTCTTTCTCATAGAGCCTAATAGGTATGTTCAAATGTGCAGCTAGGCGTGAAGCATAAATACCTCCAAAGATGGGGCCCTTAGTACGGTTCAGACTTAACCGTTTAGCAACAATTCCGCCCATACTAACAGTGTTATCGCGGAATAAACCATGGAACAAAATGATAATATCAGGAACACTAAGGTTTCCACAGTTTCGCGACCAATCAAGCTAAATTCGACTAGCAAATATGGCAAAGTAGCATAAAAGCGAGAAAAATGTATGCTAGTGATTCTTGCATCGAAACCTTCCTGGTTTCTCCCACGATGATGGTGTCAATAAATTCCTCCACATCTTTACGGTTGTGGTTCATCTAAAGAAATACCCTCAAAGGGTATTTTGCAAACCTCGCAAAATTCAGCTAATGACATCTTCTTAACAACATCATATAAATGAAACTCTACTGAAGGAGGTGATTTCTTAGGAAAATAGTAAAAGTTTTGCACAAAAGTATTAGTGAGTAAGAGATACTAATTACGTTGATCGCGGAGGAAGTCGGTGAGGCCAGCATTCTCAGCCAATGAATAGAAATCATCATAAATCCCGGCTGCTCTCGAGAAATCATCGGAAGGCCATTCACACGGCCGGACCTCCGTGGTACGAGGCAAATTAAATTTGGGCCTCTGTGCCTCTTCATTTTGCTTTTCCTTCGAGCTTCGTCTCGACGAGCCCCTCGAAATTCTCTTCGTCATTTTCTGAAATATTCTGAAATTTTTAGTAATTTCAAACAAAAGCGAACCAAACTCAATAAAATTAATAGCAACTACTCCTACAAGTGCCTAGAGGATATATCATGCATTAGAACTACTTGGAACCATATAAATTTGACATGCAAGATCAAGAACATGGTCACCTAGGCAGCACAAATTTGCAATGAATAAAGCACTAGAGCAAAAACTAATTGGACCAATGGAGGAGTCACATACCAAGGAACAATCCCCTCAAGCAGTTTTGTGAGAAGTGCTTTGAGCAAGGAGATCAAAAATCACAGCAAAGTGAGCTAGAACTCGTGCTTGAGCTGGATATTGGTGTTTGTGGGAGGAAGAAGAACTGTATGGGTGCAGGAATAAGTGGGCCGAGGGCCACCGTGGAGGCCCACGAGGTAGAGGCGCATACAGGGGGTAGGGCGCGCCCTCCACCTCGTGGCAGTGGATTGAACCCCCTGCTGTGTTCTAAGTTCCATAAATCCTCACATATTCTAGAAACAAATCATATTTCATTTTCAGGGCGTTTGCAGAACTATTATTTTCGGGGTATTTTTATATTGCACGATAAACCAGAAATGCATGCAGAAAAATACTATTTTTACTTTATTTCAACTAAATAACAGAAAGTAGAAAGAGGGTGCAGAAGGTTGTGCCTTCTAGTTTCATCCATCTCATGCTCATCAAAAGGAATCCACTAACAAGGTTGATCAGGTCTTGTTAACAAAATCATTCCGAATAACATGGAACCGGAGAAATTTCGAATAACACTATGTTACCTCAGTGGGGATATGCACATCCCTATAATAAGAATATCATATTTCTTCTTGACAATAGGAAGAGGAAATTCAAAACCTCCAAATATAATTGATGGAATTTTTCCAATAGAGTTGATACTATGAACTTGAGGTTGTTTCCTCGGAAAGTGTACCGTGTGCTCATTACCGTTAACATGAAACGTTACATTGCCTTTGTTGCAATCAATAACAGCACCTGCTGTATTCATAAAAGGTCTTCCAAGAATAATAGACATACTATCGTCCTCGGGAATATCAAGAATAACAAAGTCTGTTAAAATAGTAACGTTTGCAACCACAATAGGCACATCCTCACAAATACCGGCAGGTATAGCGATTGATTTATCAGCCATTTGCAAAGATATTTCAGTAGGTGTCAACTTATTCAAATCAAGTCTACGATATAAAGAGAGAGGCATAACACTAACACCGGCTCCAAGATCACATAAAGCAGTTTTAACATAGTTTCTTTTAATGGAGCATGGTATAGTAGGTACTCCTGGATCTCCTAGTTTCTAGGTATTCCACCCTTAAAAGTATAATTAGCGAGCATGGTGGAAATTTCAGCTTCCGATATCTTTCTTTTATTAGTAACAATATCTTTCATATACTTAGCATAAGGATTCATCTTGAGCATATCAGTCAAACGCATACGCAAAAAGATAGGTCTAATCATTTCAGCAAAGCGTTCAAAATCCTCATCATCCTTTTTCTTGGATGTTTTGGGAGGAAAAGGCATAGGTTTCTGAACCCATGGTTCTCTTTCTTTACCATGTTTCCTAGCAACAAAATCTCTCTTATCATAACGTTGATTCTTCGATTGTGGGTTATCAAGATCAACAGCAGGTTCAATTTCTACATCATTATCATTACTAGGCTGAGCATCATTATGAACATCATCATTAACATTTTCATTAGGTTCATGTTCATTACCAGATTGTGTTTCAGCATCAGACATATAGAAAACATTGGGATTCTCGTGTGGTTGACAATAGGTTCACTAGAAGTTTGCAAAGTCCTATCATTTTCTTTTCTTCCTTTTAGAAGAACTAGGTATATCAATATTATTTCTCCGAGAATCTTGCTCAATTCTCTTAGGGTGGCCTTGAGGATACAAAGGTTCTGAGTCATTCTACCAGTTCTAGTAGCCACTCTAACAGCATAATCATTTTCTTACTATTCCTTTCATTGAGCAAATCATTTTGAGCCTTAAGTACTTGTTCTACTTGAGTGGTAACCATAGAAGCATGTTTAGTAATAAGTTTAAGGTCACCTCTAACATTAGCCATATAATCACCCAAGTGTTTAATCATATAGGAATTGTATTTCAATTGTCTACCAAAATAAGCATTAAAATTTTCTTGTTTGACAATAAAATTATCAAACTCATCAAGCATTGGCTAGCAATTTTAGTAGGAGGGATTTCAGCTCTATCATATCTATAGAGAGAATTTACCTTTACTACCTGTGTCGGGTTATCAAGACCTCGAGGTTCTTCAATAGGTAATGGATTAAGATCATACGTTTCCTCGACAGGCGGTAAATTAAGACCATGTATTTCTTCAATAGGAGGTAAATTCTTAACATCTTCAGCCTTAATACCTTTTTCTTTCATAGATTTCCTTGCCTCTTGCATATCTTCAGGACTGAGAAATAGAACACCTCTCTTCTTGAGTTGGTTTAGGAATAGGTTCAGGAATTGGCTCGAGGAAGTGTCCAATTATTTTCATTTGCCAACATATTATTCAATAGAATTTCAGCTTCATCGGTGTTCTTTCCACGAATCTGAGAACCAACACAACTATCCACGTAATCTCTGGAAGCATCGGTTAGTCCATTATAAAAGATATCAAGTATTTCATTTTTCTTAAGAGGATGATCAGGCAAAGCATTAAGTAACTTGAGAAGCCTCCCCCAAGCTTGTGGGAGACTCTCTTCTTCAATTTGCACAAAGTTGTATATTTCCCTCAAAGCAGCTTGTTTCTTATGAGTAGGGAAATATTTAGCAGAGAAGTAATAAATCATATCCTGGGGACTATGCACACAACCAGGATCAAGAGAATTAAACCATATCTTAGCATCACCCTTTAATGAGAACGGAAATATTTTAAGGATATAAAAGTAGTGAGATGTCTCATCATTAGTGAACAGGGTGGCTATATCATTTAATTTAGTAAGATACGCCACAACAGTTTGATTCATAGCCATGAAAAGGATCAGATTCAACCAAAGTAATTATATCAGGATCAACAGAGATTTAATAATCCTTATCGGCAACACAAATAGGTGAAGTAGCAAAAGCAGGGTCAGGACTCATTTTATCATTAAGCGATTGCTTATTCCATTTAATTAATAACCTCCTAAGCTCATTGTTATTTTTGCAAGCTAAAATAGCTGCAGAAGCTTCTTTATCAAAAATATAACCCTCAGGAATAACAGGCATATCTTCATCATCACTTTCATCAATAAAATCAGTTTCAATAATTTTTTTCTCTCTAGCCCTAGCAATTTGTTCATCAAGAAATTCACTAAGGGGCACAGTAGTATCAAGCATAGAAGTAGTTTCATCATAAGTATCATGCATAGCGAAGTGGCATCATCAAGAACATCGACATATATTAGAGCGAATAGCGAAGCAGGTTTAGGTGTCGCAAGCTTACTCAAAAGCAGAAGGTGAATCAAGTGCGAGCTAGATGGCAGTTCCTTACCTCCCCTCGCGGTTGAGGGATAAATTTTTGTCTTCACCGTCTTTCAAGTTCTTCATAGTGATCAGCAGATATAAATCCCAAGTGACTCAAAGAATAGAGCTATGCTCAACATGGCGCTTGAGAAAATAGTCTTGATAACCCACAAGTATAGGGGATCGCAACAGTTTTCGATGGTAGAGTATTCAACCCAAATTTATTGATTCGACACAAGGGGAGTATCATAAAGAATATTCTCAAGTATTAGCAACTGAGTTGTCAATTCAGCCACACCTGGATAACTTAGTATCTGCAGCAAAGTATTTAGCAGCAAAGTAATATGATAGTAGTGGTAACGGTAATAAAAGGTGTGATAGCAAAAGTAATATTTTTGGTATTTTGTAGTGATTATAACAATAGCAACGGGAAAGTAAATAAGCGAGAACCAATATAGGAAAAGCTCGTAGGCATTGGTTCGGTGATGGATAATTATGCCAGATGCGGTTCATCATGTAACAATCATAACATAGGGTGACACAGAACTAGCTCCAATTCATCAATGTAATGTAGGCATGTATTAGAATATAGTCATACGTGCTTATGGAAAAGAACTTGCATGACATCTTTTGTCCTACCCTCCCGTGGCAGCGGGGTCCTAACGGAAACTAACGGATATTAAGGCCTCCTTTTAATAGAGAACCGGAACAAAGCATTAGCACAAAGTGAATACATGAACTCCTCAAACTATGGTCATCATCGGGAGTGGTCCCGATTATTGTCACTTCGGGGTTGCTGGATCATAACACATAGTAGGTGACTATAGACTTGCAAGATAGGATCAAGAACACACATATATTCATGAAAACATAATAGGTTCAGATCTGAAATCATGGCTTTTCGGGCCCTAGTGACAAGCATTAAGCATAGCAAAGTCATAGCAACATCAATCTCGAGAACATAGTGGATACTAGGGATCAAACCCTAACAAAACTAACTCGATTACATGATAGATCTCATCCACCCATCACCGTCCAAAGCAAGCCTCACGATGGAATTACTCACGCACGGCGGTGAGCATCATGAAATTGGTGATGGAGGATGGTTGATGATGACGACGGCGACGAATCCCCCTCTCCGGAGCCCCGAACGGACTCCATATCAGCCCTCCCGAGAGGTTTTAGGTCTTGGCGGCGGCTCCGTATTGTAAAACGCGATGAATTCTTCTCCTTGATTTTTTTCCTCCCCGAAAGCAAATATATAGAGTTGGAGTTGGCGTCGGAGGAGGTCCAGGGGGCCACGAGGTGGGGCGCCCCTAGAGGCCGCGCCCCACCCTCGTGGGACAGTGTGGGCCCCTGGTCTTCATCTTTGCAATGATTTTTTATTATTTTCAACTAGGCGTTCCGTGGAGTTTCAGGTCATTCGAGAACTTTTGTTTACGCACATAAATAACACCATGGCAATTCTGCGAAAACAGCGTCGATCAGGTTAGTTCCATTCAAATCATGCAAATTAGAGTCCAAAACAAGGGCAAAAGTGTTTGGAAAAGTAGAATCTGACGAGGCGTATCAAGGACGGGCTAAGCAACCGCCACCTAGACTGCTTTGCTAGGACCACCCGCCATCGCACCTTGCCACCCATATGGCCAAATCACAAAACATTGCTCGCCGAAGAGCCAACCATCAAACTCGCCATCCAGGGCCATCACCCCAGCATCCATGGCCCTGAGTCAGTCGTCGCCCAAAGCCTACAACCATCAACTACCTAACGAATGATGGGAATGTCACTTCTTCCCCACCCCTAGATAGACCGAAGGCTCATGCCTGCCCAGGAAAGTGGAGAGCATCCTGAAAGTGCAACTATCCCTAGGTGGTTTTGGTAATTCATAACAACATATAGCTCATTGAGCTAATGCTATTCCAAGACAAATATTTCAGGAAAGCTCCATGAATGGCATGACATGGATGATGAAAGTGGATCCCTCAAAATATCAAGGACAAAGGATTGGCTCAAGCTCAAAAGCTCAAGACTCTACATTTTACATTTTAGTGATCCAAGATCACATTGAGTCTATAGGAAAAGCCAATACTATCAAGGAGGGATGAGGTGTTGCTTAATGAGCCTCTTGCTTCATGTGCTTAGTGATATGCACCAAAACCTTCCACTACTTTCTCACATCCACATATGACCTAAACCTAAAGTCAAACTCGGCCCTACCAATTCTTTCTATCCATACCACCGAGTTCGAATGTCATAGCCACCGCCACAAACCCTAGGCAAATCGGTCTCATCGATAGGGATCTCGGTCTCACCGAGATGGGATTGTAATCTCTGTTTCCCTTACGTAACGTTTGGTCTAACAAAGTGAGCGATCGGTCCCACCGAGATTACAATGTAAACTCTGTTTCCCTTCGTAACTTTTCGATCTCACCGAAAAAGCGAGTCGGTCCCACCGAGTTTACGACCAACTCTCCGTTAGCTAATTACCAAAATCGGTCTCACCGAAGTTTGTGTAATCGGTCTTACCGAGATTACGTTATGCCTAACCCTAATCATATCGGTCCTACCGAGTTGCATGTCAGTCCCCAATCGAAAACCCTAATGGTCACTAGGTTTACTAAATGGTCCGACCGAGTTTGATGATTCAGTCCCACCGAGTTTGGTAAATTGTGTGTAGCAGTTAGATTTTGTGTGGAGGCTATATATACCCTCCACCTCCTCTTCATTCGTGGAGAGAGCCATCAGAACAAACCTACACTTCCAACTTACGATTACGAGAGAACCACCTACTCATGTCTTTGAGGCCAAGATATTCCATTCCTACCATATGAATCTTGATCTCTAGCCTTCCCCAAGTTGCTTTACACTCAAATCTTCTTTCCACCAAATCCAAATCCTGTGAGAGAGAGTTGAGTGTTGGGGAGACTATCATTTGAAGCACAAGAGCAAGGAGTTCATCATCAACACACCATTTGTTACTTCTTGGAGAGTGGTGTCTCCTAGATTGGCTAGGTGTCACTTGGGAGCCTCCGACAAGATTGTGGAGTTGAACCAAGGAGTTTTCAAGGCAAGGAGATCGCCTACTTCGTGAAGATCTACCGCTAGTGAGGCAAGTCCTTCGTGGGCGATGGCCATGGTGAAATAGACAAGGTTGCTTCTTCGTGGACCCTTCGTGGGTGGAACCCTCCGTGGACTCGCGCAACCCTCACCCTTCGTGGGTTGAAGTCTCCATCAACGTGGATGTACGATAGCACCACCTATCGGAACCACGACAAAAACATCCGTGTCTCTAATTGCGTTTGAATTCTCCAAACCCTTTCCTTTACATTCTTGCAAGTTGCATGCTTTATTTTCCGATGCCTATATACTCTTTGCATGTTTGCTTGAATTGCGTGAAGATTGCTTGACTTGCTCAAAGATAGCTAAAATCTGCCAAAAGTCTAAAATTGGGAAAAGGTTAAGTTTTTAATTGGTCAAGTAGTCTAATCACCCCCCCTAGACATACTTCAAGGTCCTACAAGTGGTATCGAGCTACGGTCTCCATTTGCTTTGATTTCCATAGCTTTTGGTGGTCATAGCCTTGGTTTCACAACCTAGGAGAGTATGGCGTCTAGCGAGGAAATTATCACCGTAGAGGTCCTTACTTTGATGGCACTAATTTTGCTAGTTGGAAGCATAAGATGAAAATGCATATTCTCGGACATAACCCGCCGTTTGGGCTATTGTGTGTATTGGTTTGCAAGGTGAATTCATTGATGGGAGAGAAGGCACCGTGAAGCTAGCGCGGAAGAGTTGAAAATGCTGCAATACAACGCTCAAGCTTGTGATATCCTCTTCAATGGCTTGTGCCCCGAGGAATTCAACAAAATCAGCCGTCTTGAGAATGCAAAGGAAATTTGGGATACTCTGATTGACATGCATGAAGGTACCGACTCCGTCAAGGAATCCAAGTTGGATGTGCTCCAAAGTCAGCTTGACAAGTTCAAAATGAAGGATGGTGAAGGTGTCATTTGAAATGTACTCTAGGCTTGCTCTTATCACAAATGAGATTGCTTGGCTTAGGAAGTGAAGAGATGACCGAGAGATTCATCATCAAGAAGATCCTAAGAGCATTGGATGGAAAATATGATCCAAGTGTGCACATTGATCCAAATGATGCCAAATTACAAAGATCTCAAGCCAGCGGAAGTCATTGGAAGAATTGTTGCTCATGAGATGTCACTCAAGGATAAGGAGGAACTTCACAACAAGTCAAGTGGTGCTTACAAAGCCTCATGTGAAGCCCCCACATCATCAAGTGAGAAACAAACCTTCGATGAAGAATTGAGCTTAATGGTGAAGAACTTCAACAAATTCTACAAGAGTAGAAGCAAAGAAAGAAGCTCCAAGTCAAGGTCCTACAATGAAAAAGATCTTCTAGTTGAGAGCGAAATTGCTACAATTGTGGGAGACCCGGACACTATTCCAATGAGTGTACGGCACCCTACAAAAGAAGAGAAGATTCTCCCAAGATAAGAAGTAGAAAAGAAGAATCACCACCAAGAGAGAGAAGGAGTAGAGATGATCGTTATGAACGAAGACCCTCATGGAGAAGCAAAGATTCGGAAAGGAAGGACAAATCATCAAAGAGCTACACAAAACGAAGACATCAAGCTCATGTTGGTGAATGGGTATCCGACTCCGAGCTCAAACAATCACTCAGAGAAGCTATCACTCCGACTCGAATACACTCAAGATGAAGGTTTTGCGGTTTAGCACTTGTGTCAACCAACTCCTACGACATATTTGAATCACCAAATGAAGGAATTGGAAGATGCTTCATGGCCAAAGGTCCTAAGGTAACACACCAGAGTATGTTGATTTTAATAGTGATGAAGATGACTTGTTAGGTGATGATGATTTACTTATTGACAACTCTAGTGATGAATACTATGATGAAACGTCAATTAATCATGCTAATCAAGATAAAAGCGAATGACAATGATAAGGAGAAGATTGAGCATCTAACTAAAGAACTAAACACTCTTAAGTTAGCTCATGAAACTATCTTGAAGATCATCGAGAACTTTTAAGGGCTCATGAGAAGTTACGCTTTGAAAAGCTCAATCTTGAGCAAGAGCATGAGTTCCTAAAAGCGATCAATGATGATCTCCGTAAGAAAAGTTCTTCTTATATTGCCAAGCGTTTACTCTTATCTACTTACATGCCTCAAGTCAAGTCTAGTAACAAGAACAAGAAAGATTCTTCTTCTAGTAGTAACAATAACAATGCTAAACCAAATATTGTTGCTTCTAGTAGTTCTCTTGATTCCACTAATGATTATCTTAGCCAAGTTACACTTGAGCAAGAAAACAGCATATTGAAGGGAATTATAGAGAAAGGTGTATACAAGAGTCTTCTTAGGGAGTAAGCAATTTGAGGAAATTGTACGCAAGCAAGGAAGGCAGGAAGAATCAAGGTGTTGGTTTTGAGCGAAAGTTCAATGCCAATGGAGTTGAGTGGGAAGAAGATCAATACCCCAAGACGAAGTTTGTTCCTCAACAAGAGAAGTATGATCCTACTTCCTTCAAGGGAACACAAGCACAAGATGATCTTCCACCACAAGACCACAAGAACAAAGGCAAGGACAAGCTTCAAGAGGAGATTGATGCATTTGAAGAAGCACCTAAGGCCTTGGTCAAGTGGGTTCCCAAGACTACGTCCAAGTTCTACTTCATCAAGCACAACTACTACACCAAGGATTCCCATCAAGATGATGTGGATCCGAAGAAGAAGAACTAGAGAGTTCTTGAGGGTGACTCGCCCAACATTTTTCACTCATATCATTATGGCAAGGACAAGTGCAACCACACTGCCATATCTTGCACTAGTTCAATGAGTCACAAACCCTCATGTTGGTAAGGCAAGGGACAAGGTAACCTAATGTTTTCATGGACATAATTTTGTGTGTGCATCACTCTATGTCTATGGATATTCTTGTTTGTTCCTTGTGGGACTAACCCATGTAGGTATTGAAAGTGCAACTCACTCCAAAGGATTGCTCCAAGAGATCTACATCAACATTGAGCATCCACATCTTCAACACCTACATGAAGTCATCATCGACAAAACCCAAGGTTAGTTTATCCCTCTAAGGGGATCTCACATCTAGGGGAGCTTAACTCTAAGAATTGAGTCAAAGCAACTCTAATGATGTGAACACATAAATGCTTTATGTAAAAGTGGTAACCCCACTTGAGCTTAAACGATGAGTATGACCTATGATCAAATGTTCTCATTTGACTCCTAAGTCAATGTACTCATATATAGATGATCTAGTCATCGCCAATTGTTTGATAGATGCTAGGATTGGTTGTGCATGCTTTGTCACATATTTCATTTGTCATTTTATTGTGTGAGCATGTTGGATGCATATTTTACTCATTCGAGGACATCCACTTGTTGTTTTGATTGATTGGCTTATTTTTCTTTGGCCAAGTGGATGGACAAGAATGCCTAAGAACCTTCTCTAGCTATCCATGCTTTTCTCGTCTCAAACTCTATTCATACTACATCACAAAATTTGATCAAGTCAGATTCGAACCACTCTGTGTGAGGAGCACTCGGAGTCCCCGATTCGTCATAGACTTAAACTTCCAAAACTTCTTTGTGCTTTTTCGGTCGACCGATTCCTCCATTTCGGTCATACCGAGATCACTAAGTCGATCTAGAGTTTTCAATCTCGGTGCAACCGATTTGAACTTTCGGTCCCACCGAGTTCTCGCTTATTAGCAATTATGCATCTCGGTGCCACCGAAATTGTTCCACTTTCAGTCACACCGGCGGTGTTGGGCTATATATTCACACGTGCAAATTTTAGAAAACTTTCTCCGGAACTCCTCACCCGTGCATAGCTCGCTCTGCCCACTAGGTCTACGGATCGTCGACTTAAATGCCGCCTAGCCTCTGTCAGCTGGTCTCACTTGCCGTCAACGGAATTCTTCTCCGAAATCGTTGCGCCGTAGCGAGTTCACTTGCCGAACTAGGGTATGAACTCGATCACGGTGCTATCCTCGTGCGATTCTCGGCACATTGTGTTCATAATGCATGTTGCCACGATTGAAACACTTCTATCCAGTCAAAACAATCCTTAGAATAGGTATGATTCGAAAATTTAGGGTTAGGTTTCATGAAACCATCTCGAACCCACCGAGTTGAAAAACTTCGGTCCCACCGATTGGCTAATGCCATTGCACTAGTAAGTCTCGATGCGACCGAGAATTACAAATCGGTGTGACCGATTTTAGAACTTTGTGAAACCCTAGCAGTCTCGGTAATTAAAACTGTGACTCGGCCCGACCGAAGTTCACTAGTTTAGGTTCCAAAACTGCTTCGGTATCACCGAAGTTTGAAAATTGGTAGATCAAAATGCTTTCGTGGAAATCTAAAACTAAGTTTTTGAATCATTCTTTTGCAAAAATCTCTGCATTTTGTGATGCTCATCCACTCTACCTCATCTATAACTATTCACGGTGGTGTGATCGATGGTGTGCATGCATGTCAGGACCAAAGTGACGAACAAGTCGGGAGAGCAGATTCACATGAGTGAGGGCACTAGTCCCTTTAGCAGCTCGGATGAGGGAGCGAAGCACTCCCCAATTTGCCCAAGGCTGCCACAAGGACAAGGAAGAAGAAGACCTCGAGTGCGAGGATGAAGATTATGTGGCGAGTTGAGGATGCGGCAAGTTCAAAGAAGAAAGTGCTCAAGAAGGAGTACAGCTCAACTTCTGATGAAAGCGGGCATGAAGATCAAAAGGCACTGCGGTAGACAACCAATGTCCAAAGCTAGAGTCTCCACTCAATCTTCTGGAATCCCAACCCAAAGAACCTGCTTTATACGAAGGAAAGAAAAGGAAGGAAAGGGTCAAGAAGACCATGGCGAGTGATTGGAAAGCCTTCTATGATGGAGGAAGAGGAAGAAGAAGAGGTTCTTGAACCCGGCACCCAAGGCACAAAAGCTGATGGGTGATGCCATAAAGTCGGGGGCTGCAACTTCAAAGCCCAAAGCTGCCCCCAAGCCCAAGAGTGCACCAAAGAGGAATACGGGGAGTATACCAATTTGAGAAGAACAAGGCCCCAATGCTGTTGTTGCTGTGAGGAAGATGAAGAAGGGCAGGTCTTAAGGAAGCTCAAACCCAAGATTCAGAGACCACAATGATGCTCATCCTGTGGTGAGAACATGAAGATCGGAGAGATCTAGGGTTGAGGCTATGGAGAGAGTCGGATCCATATGCCACCGGAGAAGGACTGCTTTGTGAGATTACAGGTTCCACACCAAGGAGCAGCAGGACTTCTATGAGACCATCTTATTGGATAAGAAGCCCATAGTTTGTGATATGAGGTGGGTCGATTGGACCTACATTCAGGAGAATGTAGAACACTATCCTGGAGTGTATGACATCTTCAGTGCGTGTGGAGTTGCAGATTTTGTTGGGCAGAAGCTCACAAACTAGAATGACGAACTCATTATGCAACTCTACTCCTGACACATTTCTATCCGAGATGGCGAGGATAGTTTGGATGTGCGAAGGAACAAGATACCAATCAACCATAGAGGAATGGGCAAGTCGATCAATGCCCCAAGGAGAGTGAAAATAACTTGGATATTTATGCCAAGAAGAAAATGGATCATAACTCAATGTCACGGATGTACAAGGAGATCCCGGATGATGCACTTGAGACTTTCAAGTATGGATCGATTCATTTTCTTACATCAAGGCTGCCCTCGATCAAGCTGGATCCTAAGGCACACTCTATTGCCTAAATCGGTGACCACAACATGATCGAGGGCATGCAATTAATTTGCTTCACATTTTTGATGTGCCCGTAAATTCAAGGTCATGAGCCTCATAGTTGAAACTATCAAGAGGACAAAGAAAGAGACCAAAAGAGGAGTTGTGGATATGCCCCACAGTTAGGAGTTGATTAACTCAAATATGGGCACGAGGAAGTATCTGTTGGATAAGGAACACTTGGTTCTCTATCACGAATTTGAGGACAATCAAGTTGTCATGGTCGAGAATGAACCATCATCGGTACAAGCTCAAGAGAAGAAGGAAAAGGCAAGGAAAGAAGGCTGCCAAGATGCCAATGCAAGCGAGGCATCTCGAGTACTTCGAAGAACAAGCGAGGAGCAGCTTGGTTACTTGATAGCATCAACTCTGCGGATTGAGAAGGGTTGGCCACCTAACTCCAAAACCGGAGAGCACGGAAAGAATCATGGAACAAAAATTCTATGATCTTGATGTCAAGGTAATGGCGAGATTGAGTCGGTTGTGGAGCGACTACGGGATGACATGCGAGGAGAGGAAGGCGGGACAACAAGCTGATGCATTTGCCGAGTGCCTCGAGCTCGAGAGATCAGCTGCAGAGCCAGTACCGATCACGAGTTACTTCATCAGCTCCAGCTACAACTCCAGCGCAACCAGCTCCAGCACCCACTCCTTCAGCTCCATCTACATCGACTGAAGCCTTCGTTCTTGGAGTTCTCCGGACACCACCACCTGAAGACCAAGCCTGAGAGACGATATAGTCCTATGAATTTTCTAGGAACTTTTTGGTAACTTGTTGCCAAAGGGGGAGAAACATGTATAGATCATAGGCTTCGAGAGAGAGAGTTTGCTTTTGTTCTCTCTTGTCTTCTTGGTTGAACTTTGTTTGCTCTTGATTGCTTGAGATACTATGCAATTACCTATGAGACATTGATGATCATGTGTTTGATCATAAGCTACATTTATGCTTGTTATATGTTATTATCTTACTTATCCTTATATGATCATTCACATTGCTTGGTGATGAGTGCATGTATTCAATCTTTGTTATTTTGAGCGCTCCATCAAGATGTATGTGACATGGAAGAGTAACCCATGAGCCTAATTCCTTGTGCACAAATTTAGGGGGAGCTCTTGCTTATCACATACTTCTCAAAGCGACGATGTTTTCAATCTTATTATCATTTGTCGAAGCTTTGATCTATATGTTGTCATCAATTACCAAAGGGGGAGATTGAAAGTGCAACTATCCCTAGGTGGTTTTGGTAATTCATAACAACATATAGCTCATTGAGCTAATGCTATTCCAAGACAAATATTTCAGGAAAGCTCAATGAATGGCATGGCATGGATGATGAAAGTGGATCCCTCAAAATATCAAGGACAAAGGATTGGCTCAAGCTCAAAAGCTCAAGACTCTACATTTTACATTTTAGTGATCCAAGATCACATTGAGTCTATAGGAAAAGCCAATACTATCAAGGAGGGATGAGGTGTTGCTTAGTGAGCCTCTTGCTTCATGTGCTTAGTGATATGCTCCAAAACCTTCCACTACTTTCTCACATCCACATATGACCTAAACCTAAAGTCAAACTCGGCCCTACCGATTCTTTCTATCCGGCGCCACCGAAGTTCAAATGTCATAGCCACCGCCACAAACCCTAGGCAAATCGGTCTCACCGATAGGGATCTCAGTCTCACCGAGATGGGATTATAATCTCTCTGTTTCCCTTAAATAACGTTTTGGTCTAACAAAGTGAGCGATCGGTCCCACCGAGATTACAACGTAAACTCTCTGTTTCCCTTTCGTAACTTTTCGATCTCACCGAAAGAGCGAATCGGTCCCACCGAGTTTACCTGACCAACTCTCTGGTTAGCTAATTACCAAAATCGGTCTCACCGAGATTACTTTATGCCCTAACACTAATCATATCGGTCCTACCGAGGTTGCATGTCAGTCCACGAAAACCCTAACGGTCACTAGGTTTTACTAAATCGGTCCGACCGAGTTTGATGATTTGGTCCCACCGAGTTTGGTAAATTGTGTGTAGCAGTTAGATTTTGTGTGGAGGCTATATATACCCCTCCACCTCCTCTTCATTGGTGGAGAGAGCCATCGAACAAACCTAAACTTCCAACTTACCGGTTACGAGAGAGAACCACCTACTCATGTCTTTGAGGCCAAGATATTCCATTCCTACCATATGAATCTTGATCTCTAGCCTTCCCCAAGTTGCTTTCCACTCAAATCTTCTTTCCACTAAATCCAAATCCTGTGAGAGAGAGTGGAGTGTTGGGGAGACTATCATTTGAAGCACAGGAGCAAGGAGTTCATCATCAACACAACATTTGTTACTTCTTGGAGAGCGGTGTCTCCTAGATTGGCTAGGTGTCACTTGGGAGCCTCCGACAAGATTGTGGAGTTGAACCAAGGAGTTTGTAAGGGCAAGGAGATCGCCTGCTGTGAAGATCTACCGCTAGTGAGGCAAGTCCTTCGTGAGGCGGCGACCATGGTGGGATAGACAAGGTTGCTTCTTCGTGGACCCTTCATGGGTGGAGCCCTAAGTGGACTCGCGCAACCGTTACCCTTCGTGGGTTGAAGTCTCCATCAACGTGGATGTACGATAGCACCACCTATCGGAACCACGACAAAAACATATGTGTCTCCGATTGTGTTTGAATTCTCCAAACCCTTCCCTTTACATTCTTGCAAGTTGCATGCTTTATTTTTCCGCTGCCTATATACTCTTTGCATGTTTGCTTGAATTGCGTGAAGATTGCTTGACTTGCTCAAAGATAGCTAAAATCTACCAAAGTCTAAAATTGGGAAAAGGTTAAGTTTTTAGTTGGTCAAGTAGTCTAATCACCCCCCCCCCCTTCCCCCTATAGACATACTTCAAGGTCCTACACATCCCTAATAGCGCATTGACCATCGTGAAGCGATTAACGTGACGGTAGATCCACACCCCTCGCTTGGCGCTCAAAGCATGGGAGGTGACCACCCCTCCGGCAGCGGCTCGCTCAAGCCCGGTTAGGTATTGGAGAAGATCCCTCATCGAGCCAACATCACCAATGGGTGGGAGGGAATGGGGATGAAAGCCGCGAAGGTCCAAGCCAGCACCGATCAGGACGGCCCCTTGGACTTGCTCATCGTCATCCACCATCACCAGCCTAGATCAACCACGCACGTCGCCTGGCCAACGCAACCACAATGGGCCACGTCCCGCGCCCCTGCACCGCGGATCGTCACCACCACCACCCAGCTGCAGCACTACAAGACCCGTGCTCTCGTGCCGCCGAAAGACTTGTCGAACCCAGCTCCCACACAGAGGATCCGCCCCATGCCGCCCCAACCACCATGCGGGAGGACTCGCTACCACCAACGTTGCATGGGCTTCATGTAGCTGCACCTCCCGACGACAATGTGCAAGGAGGTGGAGGGAGAGGCCTAGCGGAGGCAGTGCCTAGAAGCCTCTCGTGGCGCTCGCGGGAAGCGGCATAGGAGGAAGGTTTTTTTGTTGTTGTTGCGAGCAAGGGCGAAAATGATATTTGTGTCCCCACCTAAAGCAGTGGCGCACCACTTTTTTCATATCCTCCTCCTCCTTATATTTCACAAACAACAATCCCACAAGTCACGGGCAAACGAAACAATAATTGTAACCCAGACCATTTTAGTGCATCTACAAACGGGCTCCTCAAACGCCCCCTATACGTCCGGGCAGGTGGCCCAATCAATGATTGGTCACAAAATCGTGACCCAGACGGGCTCCTCAAACCGGACCTATACATCTGGGTTGATCGACACCCCTCATAGTCAACCCATATGTGACAGACCAGACCCACCTCAAATTCCACAAATTGACCAAGCCCATCAAATCCACCATCCTCCTCCTGTGTATGTCTCCCATTTCCCTTTTAGAGCCGTCACCGACCTCCACCCTTGCTCCCCAATCCATGTCGCCGATGTAAATACTGCTGCCATATATGTTGTCATCGGGTGCCGTCCCCCATCGCCATGCAGAGATGATTCCTCGGCGTCATTCCATGAGATCTCATCCATGAGGATGATCTGCAATGCGGAGAAAATCGCTTGGAAGGAGAGGCAAAGGAAGTGGAACAAGCGGGAACCAACAACAAAGGATGTTTCGCCCAAGTAGGTGGACTTCGAGGAGGATGTGTCCTGTGCCTAACCATCCCGTGCGTGTAGGCCCTGTTGGCGACAAGGAAGCTATCATCCACATCGCTGCTGACTAACGACGATCATCCAACGTCCCAATAGGAGATTCCGGTAATTCACGCAATCAAAAGGGCCGAAGACGATGTGCGACTCGTCGCAACTCCAACGGGCGAGGTCAAGCATGGGCAGTGCTACCGTCGGGTCTGCCCAGATCCTGTTCGACGGAGTGTCACGGCACGATGATACATTTTTGCTCCATTTTGTAGCGGTTTGTTCCTTATTCGTTGTGTCATTGGATAAATTTGTTGCATATGTCACTGGATCGATCAGTTGCATATGTCTGTGTCGTTAGTTTATTGGAATCATTATCATTTTAGGATTCCATGTCCAACATGACCAATGAGGGTCAAGAGTCTACAGACCCTATGGAATATGACTGGGGGATACTAATTGTCCTACGTTCAATATTGGGAGAACATCGCGCACTAGCAAGAAAACAACGTTAGAGATACCTAAGGCAAGAGGCCCATCATTCACAACATTTTTGGAATTTTTGTTGGTTGAATGCAAGCATAGACCTTATATGTGGCACGGAGCAAAATGAATCTTTGGAGTTGCATCATATAAATACCACCCGCAATATGCCCACTCTCCAACATATATGGTCCGCCATCCAAGACAACTTGAACAAGTTCGTCGGCCACTATACTTCTGTGCTTGGTCGGAATCAAATTGGGATTGGAGTCGCAAGTCACGCAAGTTGAATTGCTTTGTCTTGTCATAATTTGTATTGCTACTTTTTTATGTCACATTCGCATGATTACTTATTGTTTGATAGATGGTATTGGCGGCAACTTTATACCAACAAACTGAGAAGAAGCCATTCGGTTTTAGTCATTGTTGGATGAAATTGAATGGCAAACCAAAGTGGATACAACTTGTGCAAGACCTCAAAACCGGCAATGAGAGGTTGAAGAAAAATGATAGCTCAAGCTCCCAACAATCGATTGATTGGATGAGGACTCGAGAAGGCCTGGACTTTTGGATCAATAGAGGTTAAGAAGGAGGTTCCAACTTGCCCAAGACACGAAGGGTTCAAGGATAATATTGACAGACACAAGCCTCTTTGATTTGGAAGGCAGGAGGTGGCCTGAGGGGAATAAGAAGAAGATCAACTTGCATAAGAAGTACGAAGCGGCCGAAGCAGCGGACACGGCAAAGATGGCGTTCGACGAGTGATTCATCACGTTGACCAGCCATGGCCCGGACGATGAATTTCATTTTGGTATGTCTAGATCATTAAATTGTGATTTATTTATTTTATGTTTTGTTGCATTGTTAAATGTGATGAATTTCTGCTATATGATCGAGGTTGTGACGCCCTCGATTCAATCGTACACTAATCATGCACGCAAATGTATGCGATCAAGATCAAGGACTCACGGGAAGATATCACAACACAACTCTAGACACAAATTAAAAAAATACAAGCTTTATATTACAAGCCGGGGGACCTCGAGGGCTCGAATACAAAAGCTCGAAAACACAAGAGTCGTGGAAGCAACAATATCTCGAAAGTACTGGACATAAGTTAAACAAGTTTGCCTTAAGAAGGCTAGCACAAACCGGGATACAGATCGAAGAGGCGCAGGCCTCCCCGCTCGGGATCCTCCTAACTACTCTGGGCGTCGTCGTGAGCTGCATGTAGTAGTAGGCACCTCCGATTGTAGTAGGAGTCGTCGTCGGCCAGTGGCGTCGGCTCACAGGGCTCCATCGTCTAGTTGCGACAATCGGGTAAAGAAAGGGGAAAAGGGGAACAAGGCAACCGTGAGTACTCATCCAAAGTACTACTTAAACAAGAGCTACACTACATATGCATGGGTATATGTGTAAAGGGCCATATCGATTGGTGAAGCTGCAGAATGCCGAGAATAAGAGGGGGTAACTAATCACAGCCGAAACTACGCTTACAGCAGCCTCCGTCTTGCGACATGTAGAAGAGAGTAGATCAAGTCCTCCAATTAGCATCGCATAGCATAATCCTACCCGGCGATCCCTCCTCATTGCCTGTTGAGAAGCGATCACCGGGTTATATCTCGCACTTGGAAGGGTGTGTTTTATTAAGTATCCAGTTCTAGTTGTCATAAGGTCAAGGTACAACTCCAAGTAAATCACCCTGCTAGAAGATCACGGCTATTCGAATAGATTAACTTCCCTGCGAGGTGCACCACATAACCCAACACGCTTGATCCAATTTGGCGGACACACTTTCTGGGTCATGCCCGACGCGGAAGATCAACACTTAGCCCCACCTAGGCACAACAGAGAGGTCAAGACGCGGTCTAAACCTAAGCGACAGGGTTCCGGGCCCATCGCCCTTAGCACACTTGCGTTGGCGGCCGGAAGCGAACTAGCCCCTTAATACAAGAGCGAACTACGTTCCAAACCGGTGCAGCGCCAGCTCGATCGTCGGCGTCACGAAGGCTTTGGTACGATACCACGGCCTTGAGTGCCCATATCTTTCCCACGTAGTTGGTTAGTGCGTATAGACCAAATGGCGGACTCGGATCAAATACCAAGATACATTAGCGTGTTAAGTATCCGCATGACGCCGACGAGGCCAGGCCACCTCTCTCCTAGGTGGTCTCAACCTGCCACGCTCAGCTCGCCACAAGTGATGATCGGGGCCGTCGGGAACCCAGGCCCACCTCTCTGGGGATGGAGCCACTGTCCTTTCGGCCCCATCTCCGAGCAGTATCACGGTAATGTAATAGTGTAAACTATATAGTATATGCCGTGATCACCTCCAGTGATCACGGCCCGATAGTATAGCATGGCAGACGGACAAGAGTGTAGGGCCTTGATGGAACACTAGCATCCTATACTAAGCGAGGATAGCGAGGTAAAGGTAAAGGTAACATGATGGTAGCAAGGACGAGCTATGCTGACGATATAGGATTAGCGAAAGCGATAACATGCTACACTACTCTAATGCAAGCGGTATAGAGAAGAATAGGCGATATCCCAAGGTGATCAAAGGCGCTTGCTGGTTGCTCTGGCAAGAGAGAGGTCGTCAACTCCGTAGTCGTCTTGGAGTAGCAATGGCGTCGGTCTCGGTGTCTAGCGAGAGAAGAGGGGGAAGAAACAATAAATATTTAAGCAAGCAGATGCATAGCGATGCATGACATGACAAGTATTGGTGCTAGAGGTGCCCTAACGCGGTATGAGGTGATACTGGTGAAGGAAACATGTCAGGAAAGGATCCCCGGTGTTTGCGTTTCGAACAAAGGAGGCGGAGGAAAGTTGCGAGTTTGATAAGTTAGAGTGCGTGGCGGACGAGCGGGCTGCGTGTCGAGGTTCGTCTCGTCGTTACGAGCAACTTTCATGTTGAAAATAATTTAATCTGAGATTCTGGATTAAAAGTTATGATTTTCTAAAGATTTTATTAATTTACGGAATTTAATTAATTATTTAAATTAATTAGAAAAATTGATTATTGACATCAGCATGAGGTCATCTTTGACGTCGGCGCGATCAACAGAGTTGGTAGTCGACTGACCAAAGGGTCCCACCGGTGAGTGACACATTTTAATTAGGCATTTTAATTAACCTAATCGGGATTAATTAGGGGTGGGCCCATTGTCATTGGGTCGATTAATTAATTAACTATGATTTAGTTAGTTTAGTTAATTGATTAGTTTAATTAATCAAAACTAATTAAGTTAATTAATTAATTAACTAATTAATTTATTATTATTTTTATTATTTTTGTTTTTTTATTCCTTCCTTTTTAAGCGTCTTGTGAATGGTGGGCCCGCTTGGAAGTGACAGGCCAATCAGGCGAGCAGGCGTCTTGAGCGTCTTGGCTTGAGGGCACTTGGCGCCCAAAGTGAGCACCACTTGCGTAGGCGAGCAGGCATGAGGCCGACGGTCATCGGAGGGGACGCCGTGAGAGGCAGGCGGTGCAGAAGTGGGGCAGCAGGGAGGAGGAGTGGCTTGCCGAGCAGGGCAGCTAGGAGCGAGGCAGGCGCAGCCGAGGCGAGGTCAGGCCGCGGCGTGGCTTGAGCGATGGTGGACGAGATGCAGGGAGCGCGCACGCCGTCTTCAAGCCTTGTGAAACGGCAGCCGGTGATGAGAAAGGAAGGAAGGGCCGGAGGCAGTGGCAGGCGCGACGAGGCGAGCAACCTGGCCGTCGGCGTGGTGTGAGGGCGGGGCTTGGTGAGGAGCGGAGTGAGCTCCGGCCATGGCGGCGGCGTGAGGCAACCTCAGCAGCTGACAGAGCGAAGCGGGGAGAGGAGAGGCGATGCTCACGGTGTGGTAGGGATTTGGCGGGCTCGGGACGGAGTTCGGGGAGGTCCGACGAGGAAGATCCGTGAAGACGGGGAGGTGGTCTGGCGGCGTGGTGGCGGTCGCGGGGAGGATGAAGGCGAGGAGGCGTCGCGGTGAGGTGGCAACGATGACTGCGGCGTGGCGCCCGGACGTTGGGTGTGGCGGCGTCGGTGCGGCCCTCCCGATCCAGATCGGGATCGAGCAGAAGGCGAGGGAGAGGGAATGGGGCGAGTGGGAGTAGTGGGGCGACGGGGTGGGTTAGGGTTTGGTCGTGGGGGGGGTATACGGGCGGGGGGGGTGGTGGCCGGTTGGGCCGGTGGCCGAATGGGCTGACTTTCTTTGGGTCGAAGCCTGGGGGGGAGGTTTTCTCCTTTTTTTTGTTTTCTCTTTGGTTTTCCCTTTTGTATTTTCTTTTATTATTTGTTTTCTGTTTTAATTCACTTAAAAGTATTTAGGCATTTTATAAAAATGTGTTTACTTCACCATAATTACCGATGCAATAATTTACATAGCCCGAACATTTTTATTTTAATATTTGAAAACTTTTGTCGTTTGACTTATTTAGGATTTAAATTTGAAACGGTTTTGAATTAACCCGAGATTAACTACAAAGGGATGAGGTGACGTGTCATCATTAACGTGAGATTCTTGTTGCATGATTATCAGGCGTTACAAATCTCCTCCACTACAAGAAATCTTGTCCCGTGATTTAAGAGGGGAGTAAGGGGGAAAGTTCTAGTTACGATATTCTAACGGATCTTCTCGAAGAAGTTAATCCCTTTCGTTGATGTCTTCAATTCTTTATTCCAAAGCATCATGATGAAGTTATGGAAATCCTTTCTTGAGGGAACTCCATCGTACTTACGAATAGGTAAGGGCAGCTCTACAATGATAGGATGTTATAAGGGAAATTCATCCGGGGTATCCCAAGAATGAACATATGAGTATCTCTCGAGTTGAACAAATGACACACATCGAGAGCAAAGTAAGACGGTGCAATAAGAAGTTTCAAGCGGATAGGCAATGCGTTCATTGCACGAAGCGAAGTCTGAAGGGTTGAGCAGCGGGGAATAAGTATTGCGTCCGTGCAACAGATTTGATGACCCCTCGGAAGATGGCTCGTGAATTACATACGAGGCCACACGCGAGAACAACCTTGGGAACAAGGGGTGCAGGAGAGTCGAGTTTTCGATCCTGTGGAACTGTGGGTTATGGGCCCACCATGTGGTTCAAAAGTAGGAAGGACGCCACATATTGCACGGTCATGGTAGCAAGGCATGGCGAGAGGATAGCCTGTCGATTATGTTGGCAACAACGTTGGTACCAAGGGCGAGGGACGAAGAGAACCATTTTCACCTTTCGTTGAGCGAAGGCGGACCAATAGGCAAAGTTCTCATCCATCGGGGGTTACGAGGATGTCGCCAATAATAGTAACAGGTCACACCGCTGTGAGTTGTAAACCGAGGTGTTTACCTAAGCAGGAGAATATTACTGCTTAGATCATATAGATCTCAAGAAATGTTAACCCAACAAATGGAAAGAAAAATATGATTATCAGATTAAACAGAACAATGGAAAGGAAAATGTGTTTAAACACATATTTCAAAGGTATATCCTTCAGAAGGACGAGCAGAGCACGATATCCATGACATGATATAATGTAGTAAACTCTTTAGGTAAGGGGAAGAATTTTCATGACATTACCCATACTGTGGGTGTTTGGATAATTGAGCAGAAACATTTAGCATTGGGCTTCAAATGTTCTTGTTGAAAATCGGAGTACCATAGACATGTTTCGAGATAGCATTGACATGGTCTTCAAGCAAAGGTCGTACTTTGGATACACGAAGGATTCATCAGGAACAACTTATAGAATAAGTCTTACAATTTCCTCATGGAAGAATGGATAACCTTCTTTGAAAAGGAATTTATAACAATAGGGCCTCCGGCCAGTGTACTAGGCATGACACCACCTTAAGGGTCATATAACGACCAATGTTATAACTCTTGGAAATATGTCCCAACCATCATATCTAACCGAGATTCAGATCTGATTGGTGTCAAAATACCTCAGACTCAGGATGCCTAAGAGGAAAAGGTGCAATACAAATTGACGAGATGACATTGTAAGATTCTCGGGAAATTTACTACGGAAGCGAGTTCCGAAACAAAAGCTCATCATTAAACCAATGAAGGGATAAGGAGGTAGCTGATGAACTCAGCGAAAATTCATGGAGACTTCCAAAAGATGGGTTTCCACAATTAAGTGAACAAGGAGATAACATTAGTCAGATCAAATGGTATAATGATGTATGCTCGAGGGAAACATACACAATTTAAACATTGGTTGAAAGGTGCACCCGAAATATGGGCTGGGTTGCACAACCAACGTCTGAATGGTGATTCAACAATCAATAGTCTAAGAATGAACGGCCGACCATTAACTTCAAAGCAATAGGGTTGCTAGAAGTTTTGGAATTAGACATCACAGTCCATTTGCTCGGTGGTTAGAAATAACACGGTGACCGGGAAAAGAATGGTGATGGTGATAAGTATCACTTGTATCAAGAATTCTCCGGTGATTGGTGAAATTCTCACAACATTGAGGACATAAGAGATGTTAATGTTCCAAGGTAAAGAAGGACAATTCTTTGGATAGCGAGGAACTCAAGGTATATCACCAAACACGAACAAGCTTGTGTTGGTGGGAAGGCAATAAAGTGGTCGATGATAACCACACGGATCATCAAGGGCAAGGATGGTATTTCTCATCATGAACTCAATTGATATCTGGAAGAGCTCATAAGGTTGATGATGATCACGACACATTTGTCGAGAGATTTTATGAAGATGTGATCAATCGTGACGACATTAAGTCAAAGGAATGAGGTAGCGGAAGGTTATTGGAACCATGGGTAGGACACAAACTTGAAATCAGGATTGTTGTTCAAGGCGAACTGATATGACGAGGAAGATCGATGTAAGCTTAGCTCATCGTCGAAAATTTTGTGCTCCGGGAAGAAGGACCACGTAGCACAGTTAGAAGTTTGCACGATAATGATATAGCCGATAAGGCTAGGAATGACTTGAAGAATTATTAAACTCGTAGGCAACAAGAATTACTTAGAGTTATTGAATCAGAGTGCGGAATCGATTCACTT
Organism: Aegilops bicornis; assembly: GCA_021605145.1. Taxonomy (NCBI): domain Eukaryota; kingdom Viridiplantae; phylum Streptophyta; class Magnoliopsida; order Poales; family Poaceae; genus Aegilops; species Aegilops bicornis. Next base: position 555,423,767 of record CM038671.1, on the reverse strand, counting down.
ATCGGTGTTCTCGAGTGACTAATAACTCAGACCCTGGGGGGGATCCGAGATCGGTGAGAAGCAATACTAGATGAAGACTCGCAGGAAGCAACATAGTTCTCGAGATACCAAAGGTTAATACTCGAGGAAGATCAAAATAGAGGTTGGGCAAGCGTATTGATCTGAAAAAGGCAAGTACTTTAACTTGCCCGAGAAATTGAATCAAGGAGAAAATGTGGTCGGGACCCACATTTGCAAATGATCAATACATAGATGCGGATGATTTCATATCGTGGAAATAGTTATTATTACAAGAAGCTTCTATGATAGGATCTACATCGTGTCCATGGGAATGAACACAAAGTTGAAGGTCGACTCCCACTTCTTTAATGCATAACCTTTCATTCACTTCTCGCCTTCAGCGAAATTGTGTGTTGAAATTTTATCTGACATAACACTAGTAGAGTATGACCCGTAGTAGTTTACGGGTTCACACAATTTAGAGAAGGCATATGTCCAACCCATCGGGGGCCTCTTAGGAACATATACCACAACTTCAGGAGTAAATAACACCAGCTCGATAGCGAGCATGGTTGACAAAGCGAGAGGATACAATTTACCAAAGGCGGTATATATCCTAGGAAAGGCTCAAGGTTATTGAATATGAAGGACATTGTCGGATAAAATCCAGCAAAGGATGCAGGGTGAGTATCGACACACAACGAGAGGAAGAAGCAAGAGCAAAGACATTGGATTATAGAAACAATGAATAACTTAGAGCTCAATTGCTAAGGAGTTACGTTACAAAGCGAAGGATCATAAGCAGACGCTCTGATCAAGGATGGATAAGTTCAATAGACTTAGGGGCAAAATCGACGACAATTTAATTGGCAAGAACCAGCTCATGATTAAAACGACGTGCGGTAGCCGGAAGGATGAATTCTAGGATTTGTTTTAGGATTGCGAGCATTCGCAACAAATCGAATCAACGGACTCAAAATGACAATGACAATGGATGTCATCAAGATTACTAGACTAATGGGATTAACCATAATGCAAGCAATCAAGAATTTCAAGAGCAATAGGATGCTCAAGATTTTGGAAGATCGAATGATATTTCGAGGATTGGTGACATACATGAATCAACTAGGGATGAGAGGATACTCGGTAAGTCACGAGAAATTATCCGTAGGGGTATTCATGTAGCAAGGAACCGCAAGGTGGTAGGCACAAAGTATTCTCCGGAGCATTAGAGAGAATTTCGAGGTATCTTGTAATAACAAGATCAAGCTGGGAATAAAAGTAAGAACGGCAGGGTGTAAGTATTTATCCATAGGGATGTTTTGATTGGCGAGGGAATTGCAAAAGCAGCAGGCACAAGGTCTCGAGAGAATATCGGAGTATCTTGAATTCTTACATTTCATGGAGTAATCATCTGGAAGCGAGGGGTTCTCCGGGAGGAAGTAGTATGCTTGAGATCCTAAAGTTAGATTTTAGTAAATTCATTAAACCCGAATAGAAGAGAGATCAGAGTCCCAGAGTATAGGCAGGTAGTAAAAAGATCCTAATACCACCCAATGGCGGCGTGGGCCCATGGGCATACGACCATGTTAGTAAAAGTTTTGTAAAGTCTAGACTCGACTTGACCAAGGAGTTGGAAGGGGATTCCTCTGAGCGATCGGCTCACGATACCAACTTGTGGCGCCCTCGATTCAATCATACACTAATCATGCACGCAAATGTGTAATGCGATCAAGATCAAGGACTCACGGGAAGATATCACAACACAACTCTAGACACAAATTAAAAAAATACAAGCTTTATATTACAAGCCGGGGGCCTCGAGGGGCTCGAATACAAAAGCTCGAAAACACAAGAGTCGTGGAAGCAACAATATCTGAGTACAGACATAAGTTAAACAAGTTTGCCTTAAGAAGGCTAGCACAAAGCTGGGATACTGAGATCGAGAAAGCGCGGGCCTCACAGCAGGATCCTCCTAACTACTCACAGGACGTCGTCCGGGCTACTGCGTCAGTAGTAGGCACCTCCCGGTGTAGTAGAATTAAATGCGATTGTGATGGCGTCGCTCTGGGCTCCATCGTCTCGTTGCAGCAATCGGAGTAAAGAAAGGGGAAAAGGGGGAACAAGGCAACCATGATTACTCATCCAAAGTACTCGCAAGCAAGGAGCTACACTACATATGCATGGGTATATGTGTAAAGGGCCATATCGGTGGACTGAACTACAGAATGCCAGAATAAGAGGGGTAACTAATCACATTTAGAAAACTACGCTTACCAGCAGCCTCGGAGTCTTGCGGCATGTAGAAGAGAGTAGGCTGAAGTCCTCCAATTAGCATCGCATAGCATAATCCTACGGCGATCCTTCCTCATTGCCTGTTAGAGAGAGATCACCGGTCTATATATGACACTTGTAAGGGTGTGTTTTATTAAGTATCCAGTTCTAGTTGTCATAAGGTCTAGGTACAACTCCAAGTCGTCCTGTTACCGAAGATCACGGCTTTTTGAATAGAGAAACTTCCTGCAGGGTGCACCACATAACCCAACACGCTTGATCCAATTTGGTAGGACACACTTTCTGGGTCATGCCCGCCGCGGAAGATCAACACTTAGCAGCCCCACCTAGGCACTGTGAGAGAGGTCGACGCCTGGTCTAAACCTAAGCGCCCGGGGTGCAGGGCCCATCGCCTTATAGCACACACACCTGCGTTCGCGTCAGAAGTAGGAGCGAGAACTAGCCTCTTAATACAAGAGCAGGCTACGTTCCAAAACCGGTCTTGGCGCCCGTCGGTCGGACGTCACGAAGGCTTTGGCTGATACCACGACGCCGAGTGCCCATATCTTTCCCACGTAGTTGGTTAGTGCGTATAGACCAAATGGCGGACTCGGATCAAATACCAAGATCACATTGGCGTGTTAAGTATCCATGAACGCGCCGACCAAGGGTGAGCCCACCTCTCTCCTAGGTGGTCTCAACCTGCCTGTCGCTCATTTCCATACAAATAAAGTGATCGAGGGGCCGTCGAGAACCCGGGCCCACCTCTAAGGGATAAAGCCACCGTCCTTTCAGCCCCCATCTCCGAAACGATATCACGAGTAATGTAATAGTGTAAAGTATATAGTATATGCCCGTGATCACCTCCCCAAGTGATCACGGCCCAAAGAGTATAGCATGACAGACGGACAAGAGTGTAGGGCCACCGATGGAACACTAGCATCCTATACTAAGCGATGGGATAGCGAGTAAAGGTAACAACAAAGAGTAGCAAGGACGGGCTATGCAGCGTGATTATAGAGATTAGCGAAAGCGATAACATGCTACACTACTCTAATGCAAGCGATATAGATAAGAATAGGCGATATCGGTGATCAAAGGGGGCTTGCCTGGTTGCTTTCTGGCAAGAGAGAGGTCGTCAACTCCGTGAGTAAATCGTCTGGGTAGCAACAAGGCGTCGGTCTCGGTGTCTAGCGAGAGAAGAGGGGGAAGAAACAATAAATATTTAAGCAAGCAGATGCATAGCGGTGCCGGGCATGACAAGTATCGGTGCTAGAGGTGCCCTAACTCGGTATGAGGTGATACCGGTGAAGGGGGGAAACATCCGGGAAAGTATCCCGGTGTTTAGCGTTTTTAAATGAGGCGTCACGGTGAGGTGGCAACGATGATCGCGTCTTGGGCGCCAAGCGTTGGGTGGCGGCGACGTCGGTAGCCCCTCGATCCGGATCGGGATCGAAGGCGAAGGGGCGAGGGAGAGGGAATGGGGGCGAGTGGGAGTAGTGGGGGCTACGGGGTGGGTTAGGGGTTTGAGTGCGTGGGGGGATAAGGGAGGCGGGGTGGTGGCCGGTTGGGCGGTGGCGAATGGGCCCTTTCTTTGGGCGAAGCCAGTGGGGAGGGTTTTCTCCTTTTTGTTTTTACATTTGGTTTTCCTTTTGTATTTTCTTTTTATTATTTGTTTTCTGTTTTAATTCATTTAAAAGTATTTAGGCATTTCATAAAAATGTCTTTACTTCACCATAATTACCGATGCAATAATTGACATAGCCCGAACATTTTTTACTTTAATATTTGAAAACTTTTGTCGTTTGACTTATTTAGGATTTAAATTTGAAACGGTTTTGAATTAACCCGAGATTAACTACAGTGACAGAGGTGACATGTCATCATTAACATGAGATTACTGTTGCATGATTATCCGGGCGTTACAGAGGTGCATGGATTTGAGGGTTTGATGAGGAAAGTGGTCGTCTGACAAGACATTTGAGGGCCATTCAACGCTGTTTAGGGATGCACACAGACATATCTACGGACATTTAGGGGACCGGATTTGCTAAGTCCAGTCGTGATGCTCTTAGAGCAACTCCAACGCGCCGATCCAAACAGGCACGCATTTTATCCTCTTTTTGTTCATTTGGGTCAGCCCGGCAGACAGTTGTGTCCGCTTTTTTGTTTTGGTCGGCACATCGCTGGCCCGACATATTTTTGTGTGCGTCAATTTATATAAGAAGAAAAAACTCATGTCCAAACTAACATAATTAAACATTAAATGACCGACCAAAGTCCACTTAAACATTAATAAAACTTAAAATAAACGAAAAGCCTTTTGGCCTTCCCGGGTACGGCAGCGGCCGGTGGTACTGCCAGTGCCAATGCGTCCGGTGCACCGGAATGTACAGCCGCTCCCATGAAGGAGCCGACGGAGGCGGAGGACGAGGTGCGTGGGAAGAGCTGGCGCTGGGGATGAGCTTTCCCTTGTTCTTGCCGAAAAACCCCATGGCGAGCTAGGGTTTTTGGTCGCCGGAGAGAGAGCACGCGTGGCCAGATGTGGACGGGAGAGAAGTGGATTGTCGGTGTCAAAACCGGCGGATCTCGGGTAGGGGGTCCCGAACTGTGCGTCTAGGCGGATGGTAACAGGAGACAAGGGACACGATGTTTTTACCCAGGTTCGGGCCCTCTCGATGGAGGTAATACCCTACTCTGCTTGATTAATATTGATGATATGGGTAGTACAAGAGTAGATCTACCACGAGATCGTAGAGGCTAAACCCTAGAAGCTAGCCTATGGTATGATTGTTGTTTGTGTCCTACGGACTAAAACCCTCCCAGTTTATATGGACACCGGATAGGTTAGGGTTACACAGAGTCGGTTACAATGGTAGGAGATCTACACATCCGTATCGCCAAGCTTGCCTTCCACGCCAAGGAAAGTCCCATCCGGACACGGGACGAAGTCTTCAATCTTGTATCTTCATAGTCTTGGAGTCTGGCGTGATGATAGTCAGGCTTATCCGGACACCCCTAGTCTAGGACTCCTCAAGAGGCCACGAATCCGAAGCTTCAATGACGGCATTTAGTCCGGGCGCGATATTGTCTTCGGCATTGTAAGGCGGATTCCTCCTCCGAATACTTCATAGAAGGTTTTGAACACCGTGGATAGTGTCCCGGCTCTGCAAAAACAAGTTCCACATACCACCGTGAGAGAGAATAACTTTTGCACGTATCTGCGACGAGTTCAAGGCGTGACATCACACCACGGCTAGGCCTTTATCGTTTTTCATTGTTCCACCTCGGTAGCGTTTAGCAGGCGGTTTCCTTGGCACGTCTTATCAAAGCATAGATCGTGCCCCCTTATTCCGGGATTCTCATCAATACGGACGTGGTAACCCATCTGCGCCATTGATTACGGCGCTTGGGAGATAAGCGAAGTTTTACTCAGCTGGTGGGGGCGATAGCTTCGTCCCGTCCATATAAGGGGATAAGGATCCACCTTTTCACCTCGCCTTCTTCCTCCTTTGCTCATCCATTTCCGCCTTCAGTGCCTCGAGCTCCAGCGCCCAAGTCGCACATCCCACCTCAACCTTTCTCCAACCATGTCGGGAGCGGGAGGCAGGTGGATGGCCTCCTCCATCACGGAGGGCACATCACAAGACCGCGGGAGGCGGATACTTGTCCCGGCGACGCCAGCCTGAGCTGCCTGACGAGGGGCAGCTCATTCCAACCCGGGCCCCATGAGAGGGTGGTGTTTCTCCCCACTTCCTCCATGGACTAGGTTTTCCACTTCACCCATTTGTCCAGGGGCTCATGTTCTACTACGGCTGGACTTCCACGACTGGCCCCGAATTTCATCCTCAACATCTCGGCGTTTATCGTGGGTAATGCGAGCCTTCCTCTGCATCCAGCCCCGCCCTTCGCTTATGGCTGAAGATCTTCAACGTCAAGCCAAAGGTAGTGGGGCGGCCGTCTGCCGGAGTCTTGAGGCGCCATGGTTGGCAAGATAGCCAAAGTCCTATGGCTCGAGGCTCCTTTGTGGAGACAATAAAGGGGTGGCAATCGGGGTGGTTCTACATCACCGAGCCACGACCCCGAATGGGTGGCGGCCCCAATTCAGATCTGGCTTCCCCACGGCTCTCGTCATGGAAAGAGCGGGCCTGACTTGGGGGAATTCGGACGAGACATCCGGACTCCAAACATGCGCCCGAAACCTGGTGGGCAAGAATCTCAGGCTTGTCAACATAATCCAGGTGATGCTCATCCGCCGGATCCTCCCATGCCAACAACACTCGAGGGGAGTTCGATCTGGCATAGCACTCGACTCTAAAAAGGCTCTTCGACACTACGTACGAAGACGCCTAGAAGGGGCTGTTCAAGGGCGCCGAGGCTCCCTCATCCGCTACTGAAGATCGCGGATACAACTCGCGAACGCGTCAAGCGGCGAGGTAAGTTATTTTGCCCTTTACGGGACTCTTTTTCATAGATTGACTCTATGTGGGATCTAAAACTCCCTAATCTTTGTGAGCGGGATCGGTTGAAGATGTCCGGACAGATCAACTGTCCAAGCTCCTTTGCTTGGAAGACCAATGACGCCCAATTGACGGGGCTTACTGGCTCGGCACCATGTGGTGCCTTGGAGAAGAAGGAAGAAGGAGGCCACGGAGAACTGAAGGAGCTCCGGCACGCAGTGTCCGATTCAAGCGTAATCTTCTCCACGAGGGCGAGGAGGAGGAAAGAAGCTTCTCCCCGGTGAGAGAGGAGAAAAGGAAGGCCGCCCCAAGCGGGAGGCGGAGGAATCCAAGAAGGAAGAACCCTTCCTGGGACTTCTCCACCAACGCCGACATGACGAGGAGGATTGGCCGACAAGGGCCAAGCCCCTGGCGAGATCGTAAGTGTCAGGATGCCCATGGCTTTTCATTGTGCATAGTGTTCTCTAATGTCAGAACAATCATGCAGCCCGCCCAAGAGCGATCTAGCCGCTTGACGAGTGGGTCCACACAGGTTCGTCGGAAATGGAGAGTACTTCGCCCACCGCCTCCTCGCCTCACGCTGCGACGACGCCGAGGTGGCGCCCCAAGGGGCTTTGGTCAAGAAGGAGGTGGCGAGGCGCCACAAGGCGACCTTCCAGGACTCGAGGGCGTGGGGCAAGACCTCAGGGCTCTAAGCCCAACCCTTGTCCGGACTCCATGCGGAACCTTCAAATTGTTCCCGGAGTCCTAAGCAGCGTCCTTCGTAAGAAGGGTAAGACGCCATGATGTCCTCTGGCCCAACCGGAGGCACCGGATAGCATCGAGGCGCTAATGCGCCTTCCATCGAAGGAGCACCGCCTTTGTTATGAGTGTGGTGATCCGCATACCGATTCGATCCACCAAGAGCGGGGGTGGCCAGACTTACCGACCTTCTAACGGGCTTTGAGGTAAGTTTAGAATATGTAAAATATTACACGCGATGAGACAGTAGCCCCTCGATGCTTAGTTCGGTGTTCGGAAAGAAAAGCGGACTAAGGATCTAAAAAGACATCTGTGAGAGTCTAACATAAGGATGTCAATATGGGAATGCAGTGCCTGGTGACCCTCTGGCCCTTGACCGGATCAGGTCAATGCACCCAAGAGCAGAACCTCGGAGTCCCGAGAACGAGCTCGGACAAGCCAAGAAGCAGCTCGAGGACAAGGAAGGTAAATAATACCTTATTAAGAAAAATACCTTATAGAAAAGGTTTTGGTTGCCAAAAATAACAGGAATAACATGGATGCTGAGGGCCACAGCGAGTGGCGACCCAGAAGGAAGCAATGTCCGTGGCCAAAAACAAAGGGCTACTGGAACGCCCGAGGCGAGAGAAGGAGGAGGCGAGCAATTTGGCCAAGGTACGGCAAGAGCTCCAAGCTCTCGTGGAAAACACGAGAGTTTGGGCGTGTTCAAGACTCGAGAGTCGAGCTCGCCTCGGCTCTTGAGAGTGCCAAAGCTGCCCTAAGGCCGAGGCCCAAAAAAGCCCTCCATGAAATTGAATGAGTAAAGAAGATAGCGGCGGGTAAGGCATTCTTTATGCAAAGCAAGCATGTGAAAGTGAATTACCTATTACTTACCCGGATTCGAGTTTCCGGGAGCATTCGTAGATTTGCCTCGTAGTGTATCGGATCTTGCCGCGTTCTCTGGCCGCCAAGGAGGGGAGCTCTGACGGAAAAGGTGTTCTAGTCTCGATATCGAGGCCGGACATCAGTGCCACTGAGCGACCAGTGAAACAAGTTGGTCGAGCTCCACAAGGTCATAGAACATGCCATAGAAGGGCCTTATAATAGGCATTTGTGGCCATTGGAGGCCATGCCGGGAGCTACTTGACGATTGCATGCGGCTGGTGGACGCATCCATGAATTGAAGTCATCAAGCGCTCTATACTTGCATTGAAGGTGTCCGTCGGGCCCTTGCCCGTGCTAAAGTGCATTAGGGGCAAAATTTGGATCGCGGAGAAAGCTTGTGAGCCAGACGGGCCGAAGGGCAAGGAGCATCATACATGAGAAAATGTACTATGAGGGCCTTACGAAGGGTGCTCGCCTTGAATAGCGGATGAGTGCTCCAAAGATGTAATTTTTTTAATAGAGCTCGCATTTGTTATCATTCTTATTTGAAAACTTGTTCATATGCGCTTATAGCAACGCTTGTTAATTTAAAATATTACCTTCGGTGCAATGGTAGTTTATCAAATTGAGAGATGGCAAGTCGTTGGCTTCAAAATTTCCCCCCATGCCACAGTCTTGGGGTGTTCGGGATAAACTTGAGCACTCTTGTTCCCATTCTTGGGTCCATCTAGGGAGGCGCTCAGCATAGCGAACAAGGCAACGGACTTATAATGCTTGAACACTCCCACTTAGCCATAGAATTCTATAATTTTAAATTTCGTGAAGCCCCTAGTATTCTAAGGTCGAAGTTAGGGCGCTATCCACGCCTTGGCGGACAACTCCGGTTCCTCGCTCTAAGCGGCATAAGTCTTTAGGGACCGAAAAAACCTTCTCGAACAGCGACCGGCTCTCGCCCTATCATGACGGTCAGTTTAGCTTTCTCCATCGAGGTGCTCGACCCAGGCTCAAGCTGAGGCAGGGCTGTCCTGAGTGGTTCTCCCGTGCTACCTTAGCCGATATAGCGGGAACGTAAGGTACCAAAACACGGAGCCGGAAAACCCAACTATTGACCCAAGACATGATTCGGAGCCGATTCATATAATGCTATAAGTTCGGGGTGCCGCACTTGTGAAAGTGTTGGGACTTATCACACCATAATTTTGGGGTACTTAAGCCCCTGGTGTATTGGCCGTACCAAAGTGTATGCAGGTGCAACATGTCATGAAATGAACATATATATAGATAAAAAGGAGTGCAATAATAGGCAAAAAGCTATGCATTGTTTATTCAAAATGTACTGCTGATGAAAGCGTAACGATACAAATAGTCACGATAAGCAAGGAATGGGACTATCTAACATGTCCCCTCGAGGGGTAAGCTGCGGGATGGTATGTAAAGCGGGTATAATGCTAAGTAATAGAGACCACACGAACACTCGTCAGAAGCTTTACGCTTCAACCGGCTGTTGCATCGTGAGTTGGCGATTCTAGTCTTGGGACAGGACCTCTGGAAAATGGAGTCCTGGAAAAAAAAGGAAAAAAAAGAAGAAAAAGAATGACACAATCGGGAGCCCCTGGTGCGGTCGAGCCGCATTCTTGGTGTGCCGTGGTCGTGCCCCTCCCCTTATGCCCATGGTATCTCCAGAGCGTAGTTATGTAATGCCAGCGTAATCTTGTCTTCTCAACCGCGAGGGCTGGGGTTGGGGCCGGATTGCTACGCTGTTTGAATCGTGCCGGCGGTCTTGTTGTAGGTTACTCGGGCGCTATGGCGGTGTCCGGACGCTTAGTGGCGGACTTCGAGAATTGCCGCGAGTGCTTTGCACCTCCGCCACGAGGCCGCCTTGTGTTCCTCCGTTCGGAGAGAGCGTTCGGTGTTTCCATTGACCGTGATTACTCCTCGAGGGGCTGGCATCTTGAGCTTGAGGTATGCATAGTGCGGCACCGCATTGAACTTTACCGCAAATGCGGTTCGTCCAAGCAATTAATGTGATAGCGTGTTGCGGGCACGGACTATGTCGAAGATTAACTCTTCGCCGGAAGTTATCCGGGGATCGAAGACCACTTCGAGTGTGGTGAGCCTATACAATTGGCCTCTACACCGGTATGACGCCTTTAAAGGTCGTTTTTGTAGGTTTAATCCTTGAGGGGTCTATGCCCATTTTATGACCTGTATCCCGATAAAAGCAGTGTTCAGTCGCCAGCAAATCCATCGGGACTACGGTGAGGAGTGAAATCCGTCAATAATTGGGTCAAAAACCAATGCGTTGAAACCACCGCACGGATGCTAGTGGGGTGGTCCCTTGATCGAAGGTGATCGGGCAGGAAGACCATGGGTTGAACTTTGGGGCGACCGTGGCTCCATCGCGACATACGTCCCATAGTGCACGCTTCCGCTCCTTTTGGGTATGTGGGTTGTGACATATCATGTTCACCGTCCGCACTTGTGTGGGAAAACCCTTCTGTCCTCTATTGTTCGTGGTAGGGGCTCTTCCTCGTGATCGCTATGCAGCCCCTTGTCATTGAGTTCGGCACTTAACTTGCACCTTGCTTGAACACCCAACAATCCCTCGTTGGTGTGATTGGCTGGATTTCAAAGTGCCATGTATCTCGGCACGGCGATCGAGTATTCGGTCCAAGTTGGACGAGCCTGGGTATTTCTTTTGAATGGCTTCTTCCGCTAACCGGGTTTTAGAGCCTCTGAATCCGGCATTGGCCGTATCTTGACATTATCGCCGTTAATGCGGCGTTGTTCTTGTATGACGCGACACCTGCCATTGCTGTCCTTGGTATCCGAACTATCAAGGTGTTTGGCTGTTGTTGCTTCGAGCTAGCCGACTGTCCTCTCCCGCAAAAGCGAGTCATGAGGGTTGTGAGGGCTGCCATAGATTTCGGCTTTTCGAGTCCCTAGGTGCCGTGCAAGCCACTCGTCATGGATGTTATGTTTGAAGGCTGCAAGGGCCTCTTGCATCCAGACGATCAACGATTTGATTTTTTCTTTGTTAGGAACCGCGTCGAAATTGCTGGCCGATTCTTACGCTGCTGAATTATGGCTAAGGTCATCGGCGTGCGGTGGCCGCATATATGTGCCTGGAAGTTATCAAGAAATGCGACTTCCGGTCCTCCAACAACCAATTGATTACGATGGCAAGCTGTTAAGCCAATGCCGAGCTGGGTCCTTTAAGCTTGAGGGAGGTATTTGATGGCATGTAGATCATCACCGCTGGGCCATGTGGATATGGAGGAGATAATCCTCGATCCAAACCGCAGGATTACGTGGTACCATCATATGATTCGATGTTTCACGGGTTTAAAGCCCTCGAGGATTTGATGATCCATTACTTCATCTGTGGAAGCATAGTGGGTGTGCGGCACCTCTGTATTGGGCTATATCACGACGCAGCCTCCGGATGAGCTTTATGTCTGTATTGTGTTCGGCCGGCTGAGTTACGTATCCGTGGCGGTAATCATCAGCGTCGTTGGGCGCCCACGCGATCCGTAGATCGATCTTGTGTGTTTTGCCTTATCCTCCAATATATCTACTTAAGTCCCAAGGCTTTTCCGTGCCTGGTACTTTTGAGCGGCGTCGGGTGCGGCTTGAGCGGAGGGTCTAGAGGCCTCTCTATTGCGGCCACGCAGGTGGCTTCTACCGCCATGTCGTCGCTGGTGACTTGGGTGCTTCCTCCTACGATCGAGGCACAGCGGCCTGCATTTGGGGTAGCTTTGGAGGGTCGTTCGAGTTCATACTCTTCGATTGCAAGGACTTCAGTCCATCATCGATAGCAGGTCTTGGTGAGCTCTAAGCTGTTCTTGCTTTTCTTGAGGCTGTTTGCCGTGGCTATAAGCCCGCGTTTGAAGCGCTCTGTTTGGCGGGATCCTCGAGCACGACAAATTCATAAATCGTCGAGGCTTACCTCATCTTGAGGAAGGGCGCATAATTATAATCCTCGACCTCTCTTTTCTGCTTGCGAGCGTCGATGCGGACTTCTCCCCTCCTCCTGTGTTGAGTCCTGCTGGAGGGGTTTCTTCGGCACCTTGTCGGTGTTATTATCTCCGTGCGGGAATCACTTTATTTTTCTTTGTGGCGGGATTTAGAGCGGGCGTAACGTCGGCCCTAACAGTTTGCTTCTTGGAGGGTCATCCTCCGTTGTTCCATCGCCGTTCCCATCTTTTGGGATGTCCACCATGTATATGTCGTATGGCGAGGTGGCCTTCGATGGGTGCCCTATAGGCGCTGGAGTCTTGGTAAAATCTCCGGCATACGTCGTCCATACTGCGTCGATATCTTGGTCGAGAAAGTCGAGCATGTCGGTTAAATAAATCGTCGATGGCTACAAAGTGGGTGGTGGGTGGGCGTTGAATTTCTTCGTTGTCCGTACCCCAACCTTCCGACGGCCGTAGTCGGCCATGGCTCTCCGGATAAAGAGAGAGACTTTAGTGAATTCAGGATGTCGCCAAAGAGGCGAGTGCGAAAGAAGATGTCCGGTGAACTCCATGACCGGGCGTAATCGGATTCGATTAGCGAGTATGAGGGTTCGAGTCCGGAGAGGAGTCACGGCACCGAGTCGAGGTCTTCGCAGCGACGAGGATAGAGTTCGGCTCAATCGCCGTGAGATTGTAGCCTCGGCGGTGTCCAGCCACTCATCCTCGATCGAGAATCGGCTCCGGATTAAGGGGTCGGGCCGGATCTTTGAGTGCGGCCTCGAGCCTTTATTCGGCAGCGAGAGCTAGATCATAGCCATCGAGTGAGCCCAGCGGCATCGCTTGGCTGCGGCTCGAATCCGTCGAAGATCAGAATCTCCGCGGATATCGGCCGTATAGTTCAAACTTCAATTACGACTGATGGCGGGCGTAGCTTTCGATCTGCTCCGGATGGCCAAGCCGGTTGGCCCAGTGCAAAACGCCGAATCTGAAGATCTGTCTGGGAGAAAGGTCTCACCGGGAATTGCGTCATTGTTGATGATCGAAGGAGCCATCGGGCCTATATCGGTGACTTACACGTAGGAACTCTCAATGAAAGCACCAATGTCGGTGTCAAAAGCCGGCCCGGATCTCGGGTAGAGGGGTCATTACATGCGGAACTGCGCGCTAAGGGCGGATGGTAACAAGAGACAAGGACACGTATGTTTTTACGAGGTTGGGCCCTTCTCGATGGAGGTAATACCCTTACTCCTGCTTGATTAATATTGATGATATGGGTTAGTACAAAAGAGTAGATCTACCACTGAGATCGTAGAGGCTAAACCCTAGAAGCTAGCCTATGGTATGATTGTTGTTGTGTCTCACGGACCTAAAACCCTCCGGTTTATATAGACCACCGAGTCGGTTAGGGTTACACAAGTCGGTTAGGTTGCTACGTAGTCAATTAGGGTTAGGAGTTACCTGAGCTTGCTAGGGGTTAAGGCGAGTCACATAATGGTAGGAGATCTACACATCCGTAGCCGCCAAGCTTGCCTTCCACGCCATGAGAAAAGTCCCATCCGGACACGGGACGAAGTCTTCAATCTTGTATCTTCATAGTCTTGGAGTCCGGCCATGATGATAGTCCGGCTATCCGGACACCCCCTAGTCCAGGACTCCCTCATGGATGATCCCTCCCCCCTCTGTCGCACGCTTGCATCTAAAAGCAACGACGCACTAGATGCTTCCACATGCGGACAGTTCATGCCTAGTTAGGTAGGCTAGGAATAGTTTGTCCACATTACTGCCATTATTAATGGGCTGGCGGTGTTGTTCGTTGGTGGAACCACCAACTATGTCGGGACCACCATATTGGCCAACAGCGGTGGTTGAGTCGGTTCGAACTCTCCTCCTATGCTGGATGGCAAATCTCAGAGAAGATGTTGGAGGCGGCATCCTGCGTAATGCATGCCAACAACGTCGAGGTTGTTATCCGGGCTATGGTGAAATTGAGCCTCAAGCAGGGCTGACTTTTTAGGGCGGCTGCGATAAGCTGCCATTTTGGATCCTTGGCATGCAAAGTCCCTATTTGGGATGTCGCGAGGTTCGAATCCCATTTTTACCTCTAGGCGTTGAATGCCCTTGACCATCGGGACCATCTAGAAGGGCTCGTATTAAGCTGCATTGTTGGAGTCCGTGTACATTATTGAAATACCGTATTGGTATCTCCGGTTACGTAAAATAAAGGACATTTGGACTTTGGTGCATGATCCTTGGAATATCGCGATAAGCCACTCTCTGAGTTGTTGTCCATTGACGCTAATAGTCAGCAAAACTGCGTTATTTGAACCGTGGCTTAGGTTTTCTACGAGGAGCTCTATGGCCCATTTAATCCGGCCCGTTCGTCAGTTGTTTTAATGTCATTAAGAGGTAGGCTACTGTTATCGAACACTCTTGAAAGTAGTGTCATGACTTCGGGATACCATGAACACCGCATATACTATCTTTTGATAATCGGGTACCATTGACTTAATGGAGTTGAGAAGGTTAATTACACATAGTAAGCATGGTTTTGGAGAGTGGTAACTGTGTTCATCACGTTTCTCGTTGACAACAAGCAGCGCTTACAACGATGGAGTTTTGCGATGTATTATAGCATCGGTTCACATGGATAAAGTTGTGGCAATATGGCTTTGATTAAGTCTTGAGTCCGGCCGTGGCTGACATCCACTCAAAGTGTTTGCATGTCGAGGGCATAAAGAAGTATCACCTTTTCTCCTAAGCCCGGGAGATAAAGCGGCTTAGAGCCATACGCATCTGATCAATTTGTATTAAGTTTGAGTCTTTGGGGATATCAATTGTGGCGATTACATTCTTGGTTGGTTTGCTTCAATTCACCTACGGATACAATGAAGCCCAAAACTTTCATTTGAACTTGCCCGAGCCACATTCAGGGTTGAGCTTGATGTCATATGTTTGGAGATTCAATGAATGTGAGCCTCAAGAGTTCAATCGACTAGGGTTTCGACATGCTTGAATTTGGCGACCATCGTCTCGTGTGCCTCCACTGTTTTGCATCGGTTTGCGGTTTATACGAATCATGATTATATGTTGCCCGGTGTTTTTTGAGCCCAAGGCTATTGTTGAAGCAGAATGGGCGTAGGGTATTTGCCGTGCGGCAGTGCCTCCCATCACCAATTTGGTGGTGGCGAATCGTCGAGGCCAAGATTGTCCTGCGGTGGCCGGGTTGCAATAATTTGATCGGTCTGCATGGGAGGAAGGATCCTTTAAGCGAAGCCTTGTTAAGGTCATAAAATCGACACATAAGTTACGAGATATTGTCCTTCTTTGGTACCATTACCAGGTTTGCTAGCCGGTCAGGATGTTATAATATCTACGATAATCCGACACTCAATAGTTGGCTAGCTCTCTCCCGATATCTGGCATGAAGAGCTTTTTTGATGAGATCCTTTTAGGATATTTAGGCTATCTTTCGGCTTGACGGTAGGATTCTGGCATGTCGAGAAGCCGAGCAAAAATGTCCCAATTACCGTAGGAATTCTCATAGTCTGGCGTCCATTAATTGTGCCAATGATAGAGCGTTTTGTTAAGGTCGTTGGATGGACTTGAATTTATTATTTAGATGCGCGGTTTAAAGAGGTGGACTTGATCTCTTGCTCAGTATCACGCCGTCCCTGTTCACCGTGGAAGCGCTTGACTGGCTTCCTCTGCGTAGGGCTTGAGATAGTGCCTCAAGGAAAGTACGGCTGTTTTTATTTTGATGCGGAGCGCACTATGTAGGTCACTAGCGAGTGATAATTCGTTGGTTATTTTGAGCATGTACCCGTAATGGGGTATAGCTTGGAAAATTGTGATGCCTCTTGCCCTAATAACGCGTGATATCCATTTCTTTGAGCAGGCTACTTGGAATGACCTCCTCGGACCTATAATTGTATCGTGCCGCCGGCATGATCTTTCTACATCGGCATGCTTCCCACTGGGGATTATTCCTCTGTTGTGATGCTTTGCTCCTTGCGCTCGCTCTATTTCCATTTTGAAGGGGTTTCCCGTAGATGAGTTTAATCCGCTGCCATCATGATATGGTAAAGCGGCAAATCCACTATTCTTTGAGGACTTCCGGTGGTGCTCGGGCTGTTGAATTGGGTTAGATCCTTTGGCGTTAAAGGTAATAGCCGTGTCCTCCATGGATTTATTGTTTGCTACTGGTAGACCGGAAGGCTCTTGAGTGTTCGTTCCGCATATTATTTGATGAAAGTCTAAAGCTGATAATACCGTCTTTGGTATGCTGGGCTGGTGTTACGGAGCTAAGCTCTTACGCCACTTTTGGCCTGTAGTAGTATCAACATGCTCTGGGCTATGAGTTGGAGTGGGCGCCCTACGTGCTATGAATTTTTGGGGTAAGCCATCCCCTCGGTCTGGATTCCATGCCCTTTAAGGGTTTGATTTTTGGTATGTAACCCGGTGCTGATGATGATGCACCCTTTTACTCACTAAGTGCATTGAGGGCAGTTATCCCAAAATTTGATAGGTTTTCGGCGCTCTCCATCATGGCGATCTTAGCGTACTATGGGCGTAATCGATCAAGCATGTAATTTCTGACGACTTATGGCGTTTGGATTCCCTTGTCCGTGCAATTATTGCAGAAGAATGAGATTGCGTCTTCCTCCAATCCTTTATCCTATCCATAACTAGGAGGAATTGATAATAATGCGTTTCACGGGCTCTTGCGGATTTAGGATAGATCGCTTATGTTTGGGTGGGCGGGTGGAATTAAATTCGAACCCGTTCGATCTAAGACTCAGGGCAAGACGTTTCCGAACTTGGAGCTTGGGTTCTTGGAGGTTGTCAATGAATCTAGCCAGCTACTGACTTTAAGTTAGGGGCTTGAGTATGTCCTCACGGAGACTCTCAATGAAAGCACCAATGTCATGGAAGGAACTCTCAATAAGCGCCAATGTGGTGTCAAACATGGATCTACGAGGAGGGGCCGAGCGATGCGTCTAAGCGGATGGTAACAGGAGACAAGGCCCGATATTTTTACCCAGATTCGGGCCCTCTCGATGTAATACCTACTCCTGCTTGATTAATATTGATGATATGGGTAGTGATGAAGTCATGTACCGGGTGAGGTCATAGACACCTGCCAAAGGTACCCTCCACAAGGACACTCAGAAGCGGCCTTCCGATCGACTGGTAGGTTTCACTCGTGATTCAAGACACTTTCGACCGCGAAGACCCACTTTCGACCACCGGGAGTCCAAAGAGCCACTTGGGGTACCCAAAGCGATTACGTAGAACAAATAGTCTCTTTATGACCTTAGCCGTGACACTTTATGTAGGCGTTACCGATGCGCAGCCTAGCTTTAACGCACCTTAAACCCTCTATTCATTAGAAATTTGTTTGGGGTCACGGCACACTTTCTATATAAATACCCCCTCCTCCGCACGGGTGGAAGGGTTCGCACCCACCGTAACTCATCGCATATATAATCCGATCCGGCCTTCCTCGGGGCTCCAGGGCGTGGGGCTATTAATTCCTCCAGAAGAACTGAACTTCGTCGTCCCTTGCGTGTACAACTTCTCCATAGCTGGGATCTTGCCTCTCCATACCTACCCCCCATTCTCTTTGTCATACTTAGAACCATGGCAGTTAGGCGTAAGCAAGTGGGGAAGGTGTTCTAGCGATTTGTTGGAGAAGTTGGGATTCTTTCAATCTCGACATCATGGTTTGGTGGAGTTACGATGGCAGCAATACGAGATCCGTCTCGGTGCACTCATGTTAAATGCGTAGGCGACTCCGGCAGCCCGAGGAGGCTCCACTCGGCGTGGGCCTTCCCCCGTCAGCGTGGCGGCTTTTCGTAGCGATGTGTCGCGGCATCCTCCTGCAATGACCGTCGACCCAGTATGGGCAGCTCCTGCTGTTGTCTTCACTCCAGGTCTCCCACGGCTCAATGAATTCCGTTGGTCGAGGCTTCAGTGAGTGGGTGAGGCATGCGGTGTAGCCCGCCCGGTCGGCCATCCCCAAGTCGCAAGGCGTCGAGCCCGATTTAATCTCTCTGACGGTTCTCAAATTGGCCGACTGTATTTGGCTCCGTAGACTAGCGTCAAATGCGTATAGCATGATGACCGACACTTGCTGGAGAGTTCGATGGTCGATGGACCCGCGCAATTTCCCTGGATTCACCCACACCAACGGAGGTGTGGCGGTGAGAGACGATCCGGAGCAAGCCCACGAAGAAAGTACTTCTCCGGCTCGAGCCCCTCACTTCGGCCTTCCTGCAAGAGGGACAAGTCTTTGCTGCCGTCGGAACATGGATGCACTTCACACTCCTATCGTTGGAGGAGAAACCCCAGGAGGCTCGCGCCTTGGAGTGATGTGGCCTGCTGGCGCTTTGCCAGTCTACTGCCGAGGCACACTCGGCTGGAGAATCTTCATGCTAGTACTCGGCAGCGACATGCGACCAAGGGTTCGAGAATCCAAATGTCGCCAGACTCTTTCATATGCCAACCTCAGGTATATCGAACTCCGATTCAGAATTTAGCACTGGCCGCCCAGACAGGTATAGCGAGTCAATTCAGCCTTTCCCGATCGGAGGCGGGTAGAGGTTCTGCAGCAGATCGTGGATTTGCTCGGTGGCAGGAGATCAAAAGCTTCATTGTATCCTGGGCCAAACAATGTGGTTCACTGAATGATCCGTCGCTCTTAATTCACTCGGTCGGCCCGATAGTCCAAGATCGCTTTCGAGGCGTGGAGAGGAACGTAAATGTACGGCGTGATGATCAATACAAGGGTCATGGAGCAAGATGTCATGAGCACGCGATCTGACGCAAGCGATCGACGCCGAAAGTGCTCACACTCCCTCCCCAAGGGGTGGACTGCACGCTTCCTCGGCAAAGCAGGGATGACGAGACGCCAAAAGCAGTCTTTGGGCGAAGAGTTTGATCGACCCCAGGGAACCGAGCTTTGATGCTAGATCTATTATCGTTCAAGGTTTGGTCGACGAACGGAAGCTCACCGAGACGGCCATGATAGAGATGTTCCTTCAGGCGGCAGAGTTCATGTCTCGGGACGAGTAGTTTATTGAGCCGCCATCGAGTCGCAAAGTGATTCCTCCCAACTTCAGGTTAGCATTGAGTCGGCAAGTTCACTTAGGAGAATCCAAGCCCGACACTTGGCTTGAAGATTACCGAGTGGCGGTTCAGATCGGCGGTGGAAGC